>CM070875.1:184042664-184654539 GCA_036365515.1 Torymus aiolomorphi
AACAAGAGGAAAAATCAACTAATCGTCCTGAAATTTGGCAGAGATCTAGCTTCTTTATATCCTCAAACTGAGTTCGTTATCCAAAAAATCGGTCTATTACATCTTCATTTGTATACAACTTGTTTCGAAAATGTATGCATTGCACAAGATCTTCGTATAGAGCGCGAAATTCTAAGACAAAAGTTTCTTTACCATTTTTCGATATGATAAGTACTTTCGTTAATAACTGATGGGTCAAAATTGTTTGTTTTTAATAGAAAGTGTATCCCTATGTTTATAAGATAATATCTATAGATATACAATCACTATTGAAAACAAACAATTTTGACCCATCAGTTATTAAAAACCGCTGCCAATTCATTGGCACGTAGCTTCCTCAAACTTAATTTATTGATTCCTTTAATTAATTTTTACTTCTAATATTTAAAATGTAATACTTTATCTTGTACGGTTAGACTAACTAGAAGAGGGTCATGGGTCCGGATTCAGCTTAAACTGTGCGTTATATCTTTTTTCTTAATGAACCGATTTTTTTGGGCAACGAACTTGAAGATATATAAAAGCTACATCTGTGCCAAATTTCAGGACGATTGGATAATTTTTGCTCTAGTTATCGTGCGACAACGAAAACGCAAATTTTTTCTAAAATAATTCTTTTCTAAAAAACAAATGAAGATAATCTCTTCAAATTTTAACCACATATAGTCTTCAATTAGTGTAATAATTGGTTATTTATTTCAAGTCGATAAATAAATTATTTTTTGAGAAATTAATTTATGAAATATAAAAAAGTTTTCCTTAATAACAATTGACAGAGTGAAGATATTTTAAATTTTAAAAAAGGAAAATATAGGTAATTTAAATAAAAAGTTTATTATATTATGTAATAATGACTGTAAGATATGACAAAATCAAAAAAACTAAAAATTCAAAATAGTTTTTTGGTTATAAAACAAAAGAAAGTCAATAAAAACTCAAATCCATCAGGGTACCTTTCTGCTCCCGCGAGACAAAGCGAATAAGCTTTACCCGACGAAAATCGGTCGATTCGTTTCGGAGATATGAAGAGTTCAAACACACACACACACACACACACACACACACACACACACACACACACACACACACACACACACACACACACACACACACACGAAAACAAAAATGATCAAAATCAACTAATATACACATATATCGCCTTAAAACATCTTTTTGAACATTTTTTTTTTCGAAAATTTTTTTCACCGTTACAAAACTTCCTCTATGAGGAAGCAAAAAGTACTTATCATATCGAAAAATGGTAAGGGAATTTTTGCTTCCTCCTAGAGGAAGCTTTGTAATAGTAAAATTTTCAACTTCGTTAAAACTCTCTATAAACATCATTAGAAGTGTTAGAAGTTTGTTTTACATGATTTTAGAAAATGTCTGTATGGATGTGTGTGTGTGTGTGTGTGTGTGTGTGTGTGTGTGTATGTATATATACCGCTTTATCTCCGGATCTACGTGGTCGATTTTAACCATCAGGTTCTCATTTTTTTTGTTTTTTTATTCCGAATTCGGGAAGAAAATAATTTTTGATGATTTACTGATTCGTGTTTGTTTTATTTCAAATTTTTGATTTTCGAAAAATTTATTTTTGATTTTTTTTAATGATCAGATTAAAATTTTTGAATCGGATGGGTTGCATTCGAAAGAGCATAAAAAACCTATAATTTCAAAAAAAAAAATTATCTAGTATCACGGTTCTCTTGTTATTAACAAAAACGTGTTTTTTTTTAGAAAAGCTAATATAACTCCTGAACTAATCGATCAATTTTTTGGAGAAAATTCACGATAATGCAGAATATAAATTGCTATAATCTGTGAAAATTTTAATCCATTCTGTTGGTTAGTTTTTGAGAAAAAAATTAAAAAATGGAAAATGTGTTCTCTATGTCGCACGTTTTATGGAGTAAACCTCGATTAATCGCTTTATAATTTCTTATAGAGGTAGAATTTGGATAGATCTCGGCTAAGTTCTTTGGGATATGTGATCGGTCCATAAATTTCTGAGATATTTGAGGTTAACATTTTTTTAACCTTCTTTTCAAATCGAAATTTCTCGAAAACGGCTCTATGTATCTGAATCGGATGGATGGCATTCGAAAGCGAATTTAAATACCTATATTTTCTAAAAAAATTATTTTTCTAGCTATCACGGTTCTTTTGTTATTAATAAAAACGTAAACATAGAAAAATGAAAAAAAAATGAGTTGCGTATGTCTAACCATTGCGGGAGTAAAAATTGACTTAATCGCTTCAAAATTCCTCGTAGAGGTGGATTTTGTATAGTTTTCGGTCGAGTTATTTGGGCAAAATGATTGGTCCATAGATTTAAGAGATATTTGAGGTTAAAATATTTTTAACCTTTTTTCAAATCGTAATTTCTCGAGAATAGCTTTATGTATTCGAAGGGAATGGGTAGCATTCGAAATAGAATTAAAATAGCTATATTTCCTAAAAGAAAAATTTTTCTTTTATAGGGTGTTCTGTTATTATAAAAAAAAACGTAAGCATTGAAAAATGAAAAAATAAAAAAAATGAGTTTTGTATGTGCAACGATTGCTGGAATAAAATTGACTTATTCGCTTCAAAATTTCTTATAGAGGTGTATTTTTTAGATTTTTATGTCGATTTCTTAGGGCAAAATGATTGGTCCATAAATTTCAGATATTTGAGGTTAAATATTTTTAGTAAAATTAATAAATGAAAAAAATTGAGCTTTGTATGTCTAGCGATTTTGGAAGTAAAATTGACTTAATCGCTTCTAAATATAAATAATACAAAATATCCTACCTACTTGGAACGTAACTAATACACATTCAATTCACGATATATAAAAACCCTTTTCATAATTAATATTACCTCCAAATTATTTTACTGTGATATTTTGTATAATTAATAGATAATATTTCTTAATAAAATTTCACAAATATATTGTTTATTCCACACACAAATTTTTGTTATAAATTTCATTTTTCCACTTATAAAAAAATTTATTATCGCTGTCAAGCGCGAAACATTCTGCTATTTTCGTGTTCCGATGGTAGAATGATGTTTAAAATTTAATAATGGTCGGCGTTATACAAATTAATCAGACGTGTATATTTTTGTTTTCAATTTTGAAATACTTTATTTCTAATGGAAAAAATTGGCGGTAAAACCTGTGTAATTATAAATTGTTTTAGACGCAGAAGACAAATTGTAACTATATACATTCTGTTAAAGACTAGATTGTTTTATTTAAACAAAGCCTGTAATAGGCGTGACATATACATTTGGGAGTGTACATTTTATCTAATTGTTTTTCCGTTTTTACTTTTTGTATCAATAACTACATATCAACTACAGCTGCTTGCAGATATCATTAACTACAGGTGCTCTATGCCGTTTTGCTCTTCATTCGTATACCGTCAGTTGTTTGTCACATTCGTTTGCTCGTAGATGTTGCAATAGTGATGTTCTTTGAATATCGTTTTCAAAGGATACGAACGTACGATCTAGTTTCTGGCAACGTAAGAAATAACGAAATTGAATTATTTTTGTGTTTAAACTGATTTTTTTGAATAATCGCTATCTAAAAAGTGAATATTTTCTTCTACGCAATTTCGAGATAAACATTTTAAAGTTGAAACTTCTATGGGTTATTCTGATGATAGGCCATATTTATATTGGCACGATAAACTCTAATTATAGATATACAAAAGTAATGTATTTACAAATATGCCCTATCACTTGAGCCTACTGTGTCAGAATAACCTTTTCAGAAGTTTATAATATATCAGTAAATCAACAATTCTTTTAGCATTGTTCCACAATATACATTTTTGACATCATTTGTTTATAATTACTGAATTTTTTATAAAAATATGAGATACATAATTGTAATAGAGTTTCGTAATTAGCATGAACTTATTTTTTTATATTTCATAAATTAATTTCTCAAAAAATAATTTATTTATCGACTTAACGTAAATACTCAGTTCCTATTATAAAAGGGAGATAGCGATTAGTATCGAATTGAACATTTTTAGAGCCAACTTCAGAGCGTTATCAAAAAATTTCATTGGTCGAATCGAAACAGTAAAAGCAGAGGACTGCGGAACACCATAGTGGTATACTTATGTATAATAACTACTACTACTAAACGAACGGAATATGGATTTTTTAACTTTAGAGCACAATTGTGAAAATAAATAAGAGAAAAACATAACCTTTAATGAGGACTATGAGGAGTGAGGAGTGATTAATAAAAAAGGTAACAGTATTATTATTTTTTTATTATATTGGTGGCAGTATTGTGGCCTCTATTATAACTGTATTAAATATAATAGCAATAGTGTAATTTTATTTTTTAATGTGTATTATTTATAGAGAAAAACAATCTCCAAGTAGCAGTACCTTCAATAAGAGATTTTCAAGAGTGGTCAGTTGATGTAGAATTCTTAATATTGAAGAAATTAAAATACTGCAGCTGTATTATTTATAAAAAGGTAAAATTAATTTATAATGTTTTTGTATGCGTTTTATTTATAATTAGATTTAGATTCATGTAAACTTATATGTACTTATATGTTATGCAACTTATATGTTCAATTCCCTTTTTTATGTTTAGATTTAAATGTACTTGCTATACTTACATTATAAATTTTTGATGAATGCTTATTTTATTGTGAATTGTTTTAGTTTTTTATAATTGTATACGTACTTCAAAAGTTTTAGTTGAACTAATCTATTAGTATTTTTCAGATTAAAATTTATGTCACTATTATTTGAAGACATTAATATTAAGTATTGAGTTTTGATTGCAGATGTTCCAGCCAGTTGTTTGAAATTGATGCTAACAATTTCAAAGGGCGTACTACAACTTTAATGGAAATTTTAAAGAACTATAATCTTAAAGGACAACTTTAGAGAAAGGACTAATTTGAAGTGAAATTTTAAAAGATAAATAGCGTAAAATAAATTTTAAAGAAACAAAGTGTGTTAAAAACTTAAAGATTTAAAGTGTGATGATCAAAAGTAAATTATTTTTATTGAAATTATGAAATTAATGTTTAAGTGAAGGTATAAGATATAGAAGAAATATATTTAAAATATTTTGATTTATTCAATTTTTATAGGTTAACTTTTTAAAAATTTATAATGATTTGTTTTTCTTTTTAATAAATTATTATCCATATTCATTAACAGCATTTAATTGATTGTTTTATACCTCAATCATCTATCTCCTGTACTTAAAAAGTATCATATTATAATATAATTTTTATTAGCAAAAAAAATAATTAAAGTTGTATAAAAATGGGACGTAAAAAAAAAATTATGACCACTACGGAACAAGAAGAGTCAAAGAAACGTAGAACTGAACAAATAAGAATAAATCAGTGCAATTATAGAAAAAGAATGTCACAGAAAAATGTAGAAATGCAATGTTTACATAATGCATTTAAAAAGAATGCAACGGTTGATCATAACAGTTGCAATCTAATCACTGACAATTTACAAAATTTATCTTTGGTTAATCATGATCATTGTTACTCAAGTCAAAATAATAAAATTAACGTTCAAAATGTTTTTGAATTAAATGTTCATGATCCAAAGATTATTTGCAATAGTAGTAATAATGGTACTTTAGAAATCTCTGACAATTTGCAATATTTCTCTTTTTTAGTTAATCATGATCATTGTTATTCAAGTAAGAATAACAATGATAACATTCAAAATATCTCAGAATTAAATATTCATGACCCAAATATTATTTGTAATCGTAATAATAATGGCACATTAGAAATCTCTCAAAATTTGAACAATTGTAGTCGAAACAAGAATATGAGTGTACAAAATATAACAGTTTATTACAATGATAATATCGTACCAAGAATAAGAGAAAACTTTATTGGGGAAATGAATATTCAATGTGTCCACTGTGAAGCAAAGCACTTTCCAAGTGAGAGAGTCTCTAACAAAGGTAATTCTTTTAATGATTGTTGTAATCATGGAAATGTTGAGCTTATACCTGCTCCTGAATTTCCTATTGAATTAAAAAAATTATTTAATTTGGAGCATGAGCTATCCCATCAATTTTTTCAGAATATTCGTCGCTATAATAACTTATTTTCTTTTGCATCATTTAATGCTAATTTAATGAACTTCAGTGATAGACGTCCTGGTCCGTATTGTTTCAAAATACAAGGGCAAATATATTATCAAATAAATACTGCTTTATATCCACCTGTTAATGAAAAGCCTTCATACGGTCAACTGTTTATTATTGATGCTAATGAAGCAATTGAGCATCGGATGGCAGCTTTTAATTCAGAGGTGCATGTAAATATTGTGCAAATACTTGAAAATATTATGCGTGATTATAATATTTTTGCTCAATCTTATGAAATGATGGGCGATGAACTTAAAAAACAAGAAGATTGTGAATCATCTCAGGAGTTACAATTAATTTTTTCACTAAAACCAGGAGTAGATAAGAGGCGTTATAATTTTCAGAGATTAAATGAAGTTGCTGCAATATTTTCCACTACTGCTGATGGAGAAATACCTGATGCATATGTGGTTATGCGCAATAAAAATACTAAAGAATTGCAAACTGTTAGTGCAATGGATCCAAATGTTGAACCATGGATTTATCCTTTATTTTATCCCCATGGTTCACAAGGCTGGCATAAAGATATGAGTTGCAAGGATGGTAAAAAAAAATAACAAGAGCTTCTTATGTAAAACATAAAATTGCTATTAGAGATAGTGACTTTAATCCTATAATCAGAGGTCGACGTTTATTTCAACAATATTTAGTTGATTTTTATGTCAAAATCGAAAAAGACCGTATAGAATATTGTAAATCACATCAAGCAGATTTACGAGTTGCATGTTATAAGGGTGTTATGGATTACTTAGAAAAGAAAAGTAATAATGAAAATGCGAGGGTCGGAAAAGTACAAATTTTACCGTCAACTTTTGTAGGATCTCCACGTTATATGTTGCAGTGTTATCATGATGCTATGACACAAACACAAAAAAAAGGCAAACCTGATTTGTTTATTACAATGACTTGCAACCCATGCTGGAAAGAAATACAAGATAATTTATTACCAAATCAACAAGCATCTGACAGACCTGATCTCTGTTCTCGAGTATTTCATTTAAAAAAGAATGCTTTACTTGATTTTATTACAAAAGAAAAATTCTTTGGAGAAGTATCTGCGTTTATTTATGTAATTGAGTTTCAAAAACGTGGTTTGCCTCACTGTCACATCCTTATAACTTTATCACATAATTGTAAACTCAATACTGTTCGAAAAATTGACATTTCATTTCTGCTGAAATACCTGATCCAGATCTTCACCCTGAATTACACAGTATTGTTATGACTAACATGATTCACGGTCCATGCGGTGATTGGTGTATTGTTGATGGAAAATGTTCAAAAAAATTCCCAAAACAATTTCAAGAAGAAACTGTCATTGATGTTAATAACTATCCTGTTTATCGCAGAAGAAATACTGGAAAAACTTATATACGTCCTAATAATTATAATGTAGACAACCGTTACGTTGTTAAGTCCGGAAATAAGTGAAAATAAGTGGTAATTGGTTTAATATAAGTTTATTATATAAAATACGATAATTTATTACCAATACAATCTGCTGGCTTCTGGTAGGTCGAGGTGTTGTGATTTCAATTACAATTCTTTTTATAATGCTTGCTTTTATAAAGTTACTATAAATAACTTATAAGATCTGCTTACTAGACGAGTAAGGCTTACGATTTCAACTTCTCAATGTCGTAGAGGTACACGGAGTTCGCCAGGTTTCTTGTACGCTGTGACTAACTTACGCGGCGCCCCTTGCCGTTTATATAACGCAGAATAATTAGGTTAAAGATGAGGAAGCATGATTACGTGTAGAATTCATCTTTTGACAGCTTACGAGTTTACTGGGTCATCGCACTTGCGAAATGCTGAGCATTGCAAAGTGCGGGTTTTTCGACTACCGAGGAGTCCGATGGCTTAGATTCTCGCTCGACCGTAGCATGGAGAAATGCTGACCCTAATGAAAATATCGTTTTGTTTCGCAAATTCGATGACCTACTGTGTCATAACGCTGTATGCTGTATTTGTAAAAATTGCATCTCGCTTTTATGTGTCAGGAAATATCTGATACTAATAATGTGTTTTCTTTAAAATGATAATACGTCTCCGGACGTAACACCTCCCCCCTTAGACTGTTGAATGTCGTAGAGATTCAACAAATGTATCAGAGATTTCTCGTTACAAAATTTGATTTAATGATAAACATAATAATACGATTTATAATAGTGATAGTAATATTAGTAATAATAATTATAATAATAATAATAATAATACCCGTCAGTCTTGGATCGACATGAATTTCTCATAAATTATGGTTTAAACAATTAATACTTTGATTTACAAAATCATGACCATTGGTTATTTTACATTCATGGTTATCAAGTTTAAGTTTTCTAAATTGTTAATTACTTTGGTGCGCATTGTTTAAATTGACAGTTGTATTTAGCGCATATTATTCTTGCTGGAACATAAAAATTGCTGTATTTGTATTTTGAAGAGTTCATTGACTTGGAGTGTCGCGAGGCCGTACAGTTAAAAGTGCATAGTTGTCGAAATTCGCGTATACATTATTCTGTGTCTTGAAAAATCACTGATTTACGTTTTATTTAATGAATGTTTAAATGATACGTCTCCGGACGTATTACCTCCCCCCTTAGACTGTTGAATGTCGTAGAAATTCAACAAGTGAAGTAATTGAATGATCAATTTGAGTTATCAGTGATTTTTTCGTTACAAAAGATTTAATAATAATAATAATAATAATAATAATAATATAAAATTAATAATTTTAAATAAATTTTTGAATCGTCTATATATTTTAAAATTAATTATTTTCTTCCTAATACTAGTTTTGCACTTAACCTACTGATTTATTTTGTACCGATTTTTCTAACGTTCAAATTTCAAAGAATTCCTATAAAGATATATATATATATATAGATTTCGATAATTTAATTATTTCGTTATCGGTAATATGTAATAATTTTTTGTTCTTCTGTATTTACATAAAATAGTCATTCGTTAATTAAGCTTAGAAATAATGTGCTTATTAAATAATTTTTTTTTTCTTCTTTTTTTTAGTAAATAAACGATGAGAAATATATAGGGAATGATTCAAGTGATCATTCACTTCCCTCCCTGCTTAGATATTTGGCAAGGGATATGTTTTTTCTATCCTCTCTTTGTTTAAGTAGAATAACATTAAAGGGCTTTTGATGTTATCATAACAAAATTATTTTAACAATCGTATTATAATTATTTCCAAAAGAAAAATACAATTATATATGGTGTAGGTTTTTTTCGTAAAAAGGAAGTGAATAATTGAAATGATATTGACAAATTTTGACTTGTTATTGCTTTTATGCATCATTGTATTTTACCTTTGTTTGAAAACTTTCAGTCATTTCAAAAGTTCATTTTAGAACTTGAACTTTTGTTTCGGCATAGGTAGCATTCACATATCTGCTTTAAAGAATACGCAATCTGTTAGAGTAGAAAAATGTTTTACATACTCAATACAGTGCAGAATAGTGTATCTTATATAGGATGATCATGTTAGTATATGACAGAACTGATCATTCCAAATACATATATTCTATTTAATCTTAGCAATGTGAACGTAGCTACCTGAATAATTTTTTTTGTTCTGAAACTCTTTAATCATTTTGACGAGTATCAACAATTTTTTTCCTTTTTCTTTTTTTTTTTTTTTTTTTTTTTTTTTTTTTTTTTTGTAGGTGAATACAGTTTAATTTTGCATAAAATTAGTCAAATTATTATTATCTTTTTTTTTTTTTTTTTATCATACGTTAAAAGGTTTAGGAATGGGTTCTACTTCTTTTCCTTTTGGATTAGTTCTATACTTTGTTATTCAAAGATAAAATCATAAGCTATTAAATTGATCATAAGTTAATTCGTCCCTGTAATGTTTTCTACTTTGTGATTAAATAATTACTTTATATATTTTTATTATTTAATAACACATCATTTTCACATGTCAAATTTTTTTGATTGTTTGATTGTTATAAGACCAAAGTTACTTTGTATTAATATCTAATCGCAATATTTATGTATTATTTCTAAAATTTCATTATTCAAGTATATCTTATTTCAATCGCATTTTTCTAAAATTATTAGCTTTCTTAGGGAATATAGTTGCTTTTCATAAAATACTGACAAGTTGATACGAACAATTGTAGACAAACGAATAAGTGGTTATAATTTTAAATTGTATATTTGGTAAAATCTGGATCACCTTAGGGTTATATATTAGTTGACCAAGAAGTAGGATGGTTTTGCTTCAAATGGAAAAGTTCAGCTGCAATTATAATCCTGTATTAAATTTGGAAAAATAAGAAGAGATTATGATAGATGTTAATATTGAGTATGTTGTCCACATCCTAAAACAAAAATGTTATGTTATTATTTGTTATAATATTGCTTTGCTTGTTTTTCATAATTAGTTAAGATATTATTTTGTTCATTTTAATAGCGTTGAAAATTCTTATTATGCTGATCGTTTTGAAATTTATTCATATTTGGTTCTTAATAGGCCATGTTTTGTCTCCCTTTTTAAACCTTTTTCTGATAGTAAATTTATTGTAGTAACCTTTAGATTTTAATTTTAGTTTTGTAATTTTTGATAATTCTTTTAAATATTTTTTATAATTAGATATCCATTTTAGTTTTCTGACGTTTTTATTAGATTTTACTTTGATAGGATAGTTAAAAAATAACTGCAATTGGTGTACTTTATTACGATTTGTATTTAGATTGATTATTACGTTATGATCTTGATTACCCAAAGTTTCTTTTAGTTGATTTTTATTGTCAAGCTGTTCTTGGTGTTCTTGATTATCAAATATTTTTAGATGACTTTTATTCTCTAAATGTTTTTTAGTTTTTGATTATCAAACATATCTTTTGGTTGATTTTCATTTTCGAAAACTACTTTACTATTATTTAATAAGTTCTTTAGATTTTTTGTATCATTTAATAAAGACTCTTCTGAATGTATTGATGCTATATTCTCTTTTAACGAATTTTCAAGCGAGTTTTGTTGGAATTTAGTTTCCATTTGATCATCTTCGGAAAATGGTTCAGCTAAAGCAAAAGTTATGTCTAAAATGACTTTAAGATCATCATAAAAAGTTACTGTTTCCAACGAATTATTACCTTCTTTATTATTTTCATTCGAAATTTCATTCTTTTGGTTATTTATATTGGATTCATTAAAATGAATTACATTAATTTCATCACAATCCTCATGAGTTTTTAAATTAGATTCGTTGAAATTCATTTCTTCATTAGTCTCATAATTTTTTACAGTAGATTCAATAGAATCAATTAAATTTGTTTCCATAATTTCTTCAATTTCATGATTATTTTTGAAAATTTCGTTAAAGTCTATAAAATTAATTTCATTAGTATTTCCATGATTTTTTATAATCATATTATTATCTTTTGGTTCATCAGTGATTTCATGTATTTTTATAAAAGGTACGATAATTAAATTGATTTCTTTATCATCATTAATTATTGTAGATTCCTCTATGATATTAGTTTCCTGTTTAATTTTATTTACTTTATTTTCTGTAATTAGTTCATTACCATTATACCTTTCAATATTCGTTGTATTAACTTCGTTTTTCTGAATTTTTGATTCGTTAATTGTTTCTTTCGTAACATTATGGTATGATTCATCAGTATTAATACTTGGATATTGTTTGATTTCCTCACATTCTTCAGTAGTATGATCTGGATTTTTACAAAGATCACAATGATTTCCCATTGCATTATATTGCATCATAAGATTTTTAAGTTTTCTGCAGTTGTCGATGTCATGTCCAATTCTTTTGCAATAATCACATTGAATTCTTTTCCTATTTACTGTATTGGGTTGTTGATTATTAAAAATCGTGTTTCTTGGCTTGTAATTTTGTTCTTGAGTTTTGTTAATGAATCGGTTATAATTTCTTGTAGTATTTGGTAATTGATGAATTTCTTTATTTTCTAAAATTTTGTAGTTTGTGCTATTTTGAATGATGAGCATTTCTTTCTGGGCAATACTTTGCTGTATGTCCGATTCTGTTGCAAATTTGACAAATTATTCTATTTCTTAAAATCGCACCCTTGCAATCTGATGAATCGTGGTCTTCTTCCTTACATAACGCGCACCACATTATTTTTTCATTTATAGGGCAGTATTTTATCCAGTGCCCGAGTTTATTGCATTTCATACATACTGCTGACAGACAGTCTTTAGTTGAGTGACCCGTGCTTCCGCAATACTCACAATCAAGTTCATATTTCTTTATAACAGGGCATTGAGTAGCTGCATGTCCTATCATTTGACAGTATTGGCAATAATCTTCATTTGTTTGGTTAAATGTACACTTCTCTACAGAATGTCCTCTGTGATTACAGAGTTTACAAAAAAGTTCTATTTTATTTTTAGCATTGTTGCAAAAATAAGATATATGATCTTTACTTTTACAATAAACACAAACTGCATTAGAGCAAAACAATGCTTCGTGATATTGATCTCGGCAAATTTGACAATGAAATACTTTAGTATAATAATGGTTTTGTTGTTTAAAATTATAAAATGTATTAGCTTGATTATTCATCATGGTTTTTTCATTTTATTAAATGTTCGTAATTATTATTGTAGTTTATTTTTGAATTTATCTTTTATTTTGTTTATTATTGTCTTACTTTCATTTTCTCGTTTGAGTATTGTTTATTTTTTATATTATAATATTTAAATATTTTTCATTTTCTTATTTTATTATATTCCCTTTTGCAATGTAATATTTTATTGTAATTTTTTTTTTTTGTATGATTCTTCATTATAATATTCTTACTTTTATTGTAATACTTTTCGTTTGTTTAGTTATTTTTTATTATTATTTTGATTTCCTTATTTTGATAAAAAATGACTTGATTATTTTATACACTGATTATATCTCTCATATGTTTTCTATTTTGTATTGTGTAAATTCTCTATTATTTATTTCCCTTTATTTATTTCTCTTCATTCATTTCTTATGTTTTGTTCTTTATTCTTTTTATTTATGTATCAGTATACTTAATATTTATTTTTAAATATCTTTTATTATTAGTTCAACTATATATTTTTTTGTGTATTATTTATTTGGCAATTTATTTATTTATTTGCCAATTTTATATCTCTATTCTTAATGTTTTTCGTATAATTTGATTTCTGATATTCTTATTTCTTGTTTATGTATAATATTTATCCATTCAATGATCATTATTTTGTATTATTATTTCATTTTTCTCCTTCGTGTTGGATTTGTTTTATTTATTTCAATTTCTTTTTATTTATTTATTCATTTGTTTATTTTTTTTTTCACTAATATTTTAGTTATTTGTTTTTACTGATATTATTTAATTATTTGTTTCTTAATGTTTCCCTATATGAATTTTTCACTTTAAATTTCTTGTTTGTTAAATATATTTGCGTGATGCTATTTACTTATATATTTTGATTTATTTTGATTTTATCTTTATGTGAAATCTTTTTTTTTTTTTTTATATTCGTTTACGTTATTTGTATTTGGGTTATCCTTTCTTCTTTCCCTATTTCTATAACATCGTCTATTTTCCCTTTTTTTTTTTTATTTATCTGTTAATATGTTAGTAATCTGGACGAGCCGTACACGTTCATCTTCAGAAGTTTAAACGATCATGCTACAATGATCCTCTCAACTTCTTACTGCATAACGAGAAGCTCGGAAGCAATTAGTAATAAATTATTAGTATAACCAAATACAATTCGTTTTTCACTATTCCGATCTTATTTTCATATGAATCTAGTGAACTTACGTTCGATTCGTACCGGAACCACTGTTAAGTCCCGAAAAATAGTTATTTTTATTCTTTTATTTTAAACAGTCTAGTGAACTAATATTCGATTCGTACCGGAACCAATGTTACGTTCCGAAAAATAGTTATTTTTATTCTTTTATTTTAAACAGTCTAGTGAACTAATGTTCGATTCGTACCGGAACCACTGTTAAGTCCGGAAATAAGTGAAAATAAGTGGTAATTGGTTTAATATAAGTTTATTATATAAAATACGATAATTTATTACCAATACAATCTGCTGGCTTCTGGTAGGTCGAGGTGTTGTGATTTCAATTACAATTCTTTTTATAATGCTTGCTTTTATAAAGTTACTATAAATAACTTATAAGATCTGCTTACTAGACGAGTAAGGCTTACGATTTCAACTTCTCAATGTCGTAGAGGTACACGGAGTTCGCCAGGTTTCTTGTACGCTGTGACTAACTTACGCGGCGCCCCTTGCCGTTTATATAACGCAGAATAATTAGGTTAAAGATGAGGAAGCATGATTACGTGTAGAATTCATCTTTTGACAGCTTACGAGTTTACTGGGTCATCGCACTTGCGAAATGCTGAGCATTGCAAAGTGCGGGTTTTTCGACTACCGAGGAGTCCGATGGCTTTGATTCTCGCTCGACTGTAGCATGGAGAAATGCTGACCCTAATGAAAATATCGTTTTGTTTCGCAAATTCGATGACCTACTGTGTCATAACGCTGTATGCTGTATTTGTAAAAATTGCATCTCGCTTTTATGTGTCAGGAAATATCTGATACTAATAATGTGTTTTCTTTAAAATGATAATACGTCTCCGGACGTAACAACGTAGTTCCTTATTGCCCAGTATTGTCTTTGATCTTTAATTGTCATATAAATGTTGAAGTTTGTTCAAGTATTCAATCTATTAAATATTTACATAAATATATATACAAAGGTCATGATCTGTAATTGTTAGTAATAGTGCAAATGAAACAGTCATTGAACATGATGAAATAAAACAATTCATTGACACCCGTTATGTTGGTCCATCTGAAGCTGTTTGGAGAATTTTATCTAAACCCCTGCATAATAAAAGTCATGTCATTGTGCGCTTACCAGTACATCTTCCAAATTTTCAAAATCTAACCATTCACACTGATTCTAATGAAGAAGATCTTTATAATGCGCTTGAACAAACCACAATGCTAATGGACTATTTTGCTCTTAATTCACGCGATCCTGAAGCTCATAATCATTTATATGTTAATATACCTGTACACTATGTTTTTAAGACACAGAAAAATGTTGATGGGAAGAAAGAAAGTAAATGGCATAGAAGAAAAAGGTATAATAATTGTATAGGTCGTATGTATACTGTGAGTCCAACACAAACTGAGCTATTTCATTTAAGAATTTTGTTAATGAGGCTAAAAGGAGCCACAAGTTTTGAAAAGTTAAGAACAGTAAATGGGGAAATTAAAGATACTTTTACAGCTGCTTGCTTATGCCATGGTTTCATTGAAAACGATCAAGAATGGACAAATGCAATGAAAGAGGCTGCATTTTTTATGATGCCAAGGCAACTTAGAAGCTTATTTGTTCGTATTTTGATGTTTTGTAATCCATTACAACCAGATAAACTGTGGCAAGATTTTAAAGATTATATGTCTGAAGATTTTATTCGGCGCTTCTCTAAAGAAGAGAGTTACATTAAATCGATTATTGATGTTCAATTTATTCTTCAACAGGAAGGTAGATCTCTAGCTGAATTTCCACAACTTAAAGAATTAATGCAAATAATTAATGATAATTTATCAGTATCTGATTATGGTGAAGCTACTACAGAAGAGTATTCAGTTATTGGTTATCAACGAATGAATAAATTAAATGAAAAGCAAAAAGAAATTGCTACTAAAATATTAGGTACGGTATTTAATACAAATAATAATGATGTTGCAAATCAAAACTGTTTTTTTATTGATGGACCTGGAGGTTCCGGAAAAACATTTTTATATGAAACTCTCTGGTATGTTATAAAAGGAAAGAACAAAAATGTATGTATGATGGCTTTTACAGGTATTGCAGCTACATTACTTCCCAAGGGTAAAACAGTTCACAAAATATTTCAACTGCCTGTACCATTGCTTTCAGACTCATCTTCAAGTATAAAATTAGAATCGCAAGAAGCTGCTTATTTAAAAAGCATTGATGTTTTTATTTGGGACGAGGCGCCTATGGCCCCAAGATATGCTGTTGAAATAATGGATAGAACTTTGCGCGATATTATGAATAATGACAAATTATTTGGTGGTAAAATTGTTATTTTAGGTGGCGATTTTAGACAATTGCTTCCTGTAAATGTTCGAGGAACTCGAAGTGAAACAATTGACTTATCAATAAATCGTAGTTTAAATTGGAATAAATTTATTAAATTTTCATTAACACAAAATATGAGAGCTTTAAGTGAACAAATTCAATTTGCAAACTTTTTATTAAATGTTGGAGATGGAAAATTAAATGATATCAATGATTATTTAAGCATTGTTCACTTTCCTATTAATTGTATTGCTCCTACTGAAACAGATATAGTGGATGATATTTATGGTGACATTTTTAGAAACAAAGAGTATCGGAAATCTATTAATTATGCTATTTTAGCAGCTAGAAATGCTGATGTTAATGAAATAAACGAAAAAGTTGTGAATTTACTTGATGAAACATCAGAGAACGTCTATACAAGTATAGACAGCACAGAAAATTGTGATAATATTGGTTTTACTGATATTTTGTTACCGGAGTATCTTAATACTTTGAATCCTGCATCACTTGCACCTTATGAATTAAAATTAAGATTAAATTGTATTGTTATGCTTATTCGAAATCTTAATATTACTGAAGGTTTATGTAATGGAACAAGATTATTAATTTTGGATTTACGTGATAATTTATTAAAATGCGAAATACTAACTGGCGATAAGAAAGGAGAAATAGTATTTATTAATCGCATTACTTTATATTCTTCAGACAGTGATTATCCATTTATTTTTAAAAGAAGACAGTTTCCTGTTAAAATAGCTTTTGCAATGACAATTAATAAAGCTCAAGGCCAGACTTTCGACAAAATTGGAATAGATTTAAAAAAGGAAGTATTTAATCATGGCCAATTGTATGTTGCTTTGTCCAGGGTTCGATCTTGGGATTCGTTAAGAATTTATTTAGATGATTCTGATAAAAACAGAATTAAAAACTATGTGTACAAAGAACTCTATTTATAATATAATCTTTATTACTTTGATTTAATTTTATTCTATTTAATTGATATTAAAATATTAATAAGTATCTTCTCTGTTTTCTATTTAAAATTTTTTTATAAGGTTGTTTTCATAAAATTACTTTGATTTTTAAATTATTTTATGAACACGAGTATGAACTTATAATACAAAAGTTAATTAAAAATTATTTAAAAGTGTTACATTGCATTGTATATGTATTACAACTATACTTGGCTTCGGAGCGCTCCTTGATTATACAATCGCATAAAAATCCTTTTTAAAGTTCGATTTTCATTGGTTGTCAGATGTTATTGTTCTATATATATATATATATATATATATATATATATATATATATATATATATATATATATATATATATATATATATATATATATATATATATATATATATATATATATATATATATATATATATATATATATATATATATATATATATATATATATATATATATATATATATATATATATATATATATATATATATATATATATATATATATATATATATATATATATATATATATATATATATATATATATATATATATATATATATATATATATATATATATATATATATATATATATATATATATATATATATATATATATATATATATGCACCTTTATGAAAACCTTTTAGGTGACTTTAAGAAAGTATAGTGAGAGCACATGAGGGTACATGTTCGTGTCACGAAAGTAACCCAGGAGGAAAAATAAAAGTGAGAGCACATGTTTCGACGGAACAAAGCAAAGAAAAAAGATTCGAAGTTAATATTTCTGACACATAAACACGTGTATGTTTATGTCAATCAACACACAGATAGTTTATTAACCGGAATCTTATTTATTTATTGTAAAATAAGCAAAATCGTCAACGATTCTTTTGTTTCACTGTACGCATAACCTATATAAATTACTTTGTGTTGCCTTCAAGTGTTCAAATAATTATTAATAAGTAGTCAAAATGCAATTTAGTTCTCATGATTTCACACCTAATGATGTCATTGACAATATTCAAGTGGGGGACACCACCGTGTAAGTATATATATATATATATATAATTGAAAAAAAAATCAAGGTATAAATGTTCAAAAATTACATAAATTTAAGTTATTTAATTTTTAAATTAAAAACGTTTTTCTATAATTTCACTATTGAAGTCTATAAAAAAACAATCTTATTCATTATATTAATTACTTTACGTTTTTAAAAATAGTTTATTATCTATCATTTACTTATTCTTACATGTTTCTTTATTATCATAATCATATTTAAATACAATTTTCAGTGATTTAGTTGGTTATGTAACTAAGGTTAATAATAATTTCCATTCATCTAAGAAGGCTAAATTTTCAAAATTTGTTATAAATAACGCCAAAGGCAAAGAAGTGCAAGTAATTGCCTGGAATCATAACACTGATCTTTTACATCAAATCAAAGAAGTTGGAACGGTAATTTTATAATTCATTTTTTTTTTATATTAAAATATTTACTGAATTTCAGTTTAATTGTGTTTAATATTCTGTTTTAGATAGTTTATATTGGATCAGCCAAGGCATCTGCTATTAAAAGTAACATATACAATAATGGAAATGTTCCTTTTGAACTTTTGATTAAGGAAAATTCCACAATTGAAATATGCGGTACTTACACTAACAGTTTAGAAGATAATATTCCTGAGGAAGTCTCAATTACAGAGGCCTATGGCAAAGTTGGAAAAACCATAAGTATGATTACACAATTTTTTTTAATTTGTTATAATTAAGTAGTCGCTAATTATATTTTTATTTTAGAAATTGAAGGCATAATCAAAAATGAGTTTAGAATATACATGAACCAGGATTACCAATATAGTGTTGGTGCGATTACTGACTGCAGCCATCAATTGGAGCTTAAAGCACAGTTTGATTGTTCAACTCTTAACCTCAAAAAAGGAGATTCGGTGAGTGTCATGGGAGTTGTAGAAACTTATCCTCCTGGACCGAATGTTTTGCGGATAAATAGTATTGATGATATTAAGAAAATAGAAAACGAACGCATTGAATTTGCTGATGTTTATCAAGGATTTAGAAATAACATTATTTTATAAAAATAAAATACGCATTATAACAAAAATTAATGATATTTTTATAAATGATAAAATAGTATTATGATGTACTTTTATACGTATTTAGTTTATTTTTGTGAGAAAAATTATTTTATTTTTCTAAAAATTAATATGTAAAAAATGTAAACATGTAAAATAAAGTTGTACTTTCTTAAAAATATTTTTTATTGTTAATTATATTCCAAAAAATTTGAATACGTTACATAATATTTTTTATTACTATTAATTACTTTGGTAACAGGCTTATGTAAATATTAAAACGTATTTTGTACTTCAACATTCTTATAATTAAAAATATTAAATTATATAAGGTAAGTTAATATAATAAAAAAATTACCATTTTCTAGGTTATTGAAAACATTAGTAATTTTTAACATTATAAATAATATTAATGATTTATAAATAATGCATTTTTCACAAGCAAGATTCATAAATTAATAAAATTTGTTTTGGAAAATAGAAATCATCATTCATTAATTAGCATAAAACTGATTAAGTTACTTATTTTTAAAAGTAATTCTGCAATTACATGACAACATTATTTTAAACAATACTAATAATCTATATGTATTTAAAATTAATAATGTTGTCATTTGTAAAACTACATCATCATATATAAAAAACGTAAACATGTAAATAAAGTTTTAGGTTACTTTCTTCAAAAATATTTTTATTGTGATAAAATAAAATTTTACATCATATTTTTTATTATCAATTACTTTCATAACATCTTATTTTAAATAGAATATCCAAAAATTGTAAGAACGACTTATGTTTAAATATTACAACGTACTTTGTACTTTAACATTCTTATAATTAAAAATACATAAGGTAAGAATTTTCAAAAATTTGTAAGGATGACTTATGTTTAAATATTAAAAAATGTATTTTGTACTTCAACATTTTTATAATTAAAAGTACTACATTATAATGTTACATTACAAGGCAAGTTAATGTAATAAAAAAAAAATTGACATGTTTCGTGGTTATCAAAAACATTTGCAATGTTTAACATTATACAATCTAATAATGAAAAAGAAACATTTTCTAAGTTTATCAAAAACATTTTTAATGTTTAACATTATCAATAATGCAAATAAATATTTTTCTAATAAATTGTGAGCATTTTAAAAATGCATTTTTCACAAAGCAAGATTCATAAATAAATGGTTTGTTTAACAAAATAGAAATCTTCATTCATTAATTGAGGAAAACTGATTTTTAAGCTAACTTAGTCTCAAAAGTAATACTGCAATTACATGACACCATTATTTTAAACAATACTATAATCAGTTTATAATAATACAATACTATAATAATACAATAAATATTCAGTCCGGAAAGTAATACTGCTCTTGTAACAATATATTAATAATCTATATTTATTTTAAATTAATAATGTTGTCATGCAATTCAGAGTAAAAAACTTAAAAATCAAAGAGTTATTTCCCTAATATATGTTTCCATTTCTTCTTTTTTAACTGAAAATACAAATAGGTTATTAATATAATATAGTATATATTATATCTGTGTTCTTATTATTATATATAACCGTACTTACATTTGTTCAATTTAATTAATTGAGTTGCCTCTTAGGTATCCTTGTACCTTTTAATAGATCAGTGATCTTTTTTATTTCATTTGATTCCTTAGATACATCTGATTTTTTTAAAACCCACAAATATGGATATAAACTATATTTTATGGTTCCAATAACCTTTACATGGGATCCTAAAGGAAACTCGCTCATATCACATACATTTGGCATACGGATCTCTAATTTATATATGCAATCTGTGATGCATCCCTGATTAATTTTAGCATTGGGTAATGACGTTTCTTTTATAATGTTTTTTATATATCCAGTTATTCCTGAAAAATGGTGAAATAAATCTTAGATTAAAAAAAAATAAACGAGACAATGTGCAAAATGTATATCAAAACAAGCATAATCATATTAAAAACTTACCAACAGTACCCTCATATTTGATGCAGTCTTCAATTGCAACACTTTCATGTGTGGTTCCTACTTGCGTTGAGTTATACAAAGGAGTACTTTTTAAAAGCGTAACTACTGCGTTCGACATTATCGTCAAGTCATGCATGGCATTTCCATTACTCATTTTTTCATTTCTTAAGCGAGCATAGCTGAGTCAATGTGTAAAATCTAAAACAAATTAAACATCACGTAGGTACTTTAATTGAAATTAAAATTTTTGTATTATGTAAAGAAGAATTTTTTTTATTACTTACATTACCAGACATTATATGGCACTTAATATCGTTGATTATTTTCTCACTCCATATAAGAACTTGTATAATATCGTCTCCATCATTTTTCAAAGTAAATTTCAATAGTTTTGGTCTAAAATCTACATCGTCTACTATACCAATCAATTCACTAAAAAGAAATAATATTTTTTACATAAAATTTAATAAATTAATATGGTATTTTAATAGTTTGTTTAACTTACACAGTTTTCTCATAAGTTACGATTTCTCTTACCATGGCTTTGGTAAAAAGAAATCCTTTAGATTCCTCTCCACTAGGAAGATAATTCTCTGCTAAAATTATGTATATATAAGTACTTTTAATTTTATATAAATTTTTATATATTTTTTCTTCTAAAAAAGAATGTAATACTTACTCATTTTTGAAAAAAATGTAGTTGTTTTCTCTTTAGTGTTAATAAATGTTTCAAAACTGTTAATTAAGAAGGTAAAGTTTAGAAAGACCACGTGCAGGTATTAATACTAGAGAATACAGAACAGCACCTCAACTCTACATCCAAGGACTAAGTACAAAGGAAAAACAAAAGAAAGTCTCGAATCGATTAACTACGATCGCGCCGCAGTTAACAAAAGAAGTACGCTGATTTCCGCCGGTTCGCATGGAATCTGACATCGGGAGAGTGTCACTTAGTTACTCTTGGTTTCTCTTGGTTAAAATTCAGTTTCCGAGCCGCCATTTTTCTGATCTGAAAATACTCTTTACGGACTTTCCACATGGGCGCCGTGTGCGCCGCGTGTGCTGTTCGCTGATTGGTCAATTCTATCGTACCAACAGTTTTTTCAAAAGAATTAACGAATCAACACGGCGCACACGGCACCCGAAACAGATCCGGATCCGGATCCGGCGTTCATGTGGAAAGTCCGTTACAGCTTTACAGTGTAGTTCCACTTTTTGACTGATTGCGGACTACTTGTAGAACTACGTCGCTAATTGGTCAATCAATATTTCAATATTAGCCAATATGTATATAAGTTCATAAATAAAATAAAACAGTACATCACGGCATATACCTCAAACCATTAATGTTGATAGTTATATAATAAAAAAGCAACTACTTATAATACCATTTGAAAATAATCTATGCGCGTGGTACACGCGCTTGTGAATTTTCTAGTATTACACTAATTGAAGACTATATGTGGTTAAAATTTCAAGAGATTATTTTCATTTGTTTTTTAAAGAAAAATTATTTTAGAAAAAATTTGCGTTTTCGTTGTCGCATGATAACAAGAGCAAAAATTATCCAATCGTTCTGAAATTTGGCACAGATGTAGCTTTTCCGTAAAGCTGAATCCGGAGACATGACCCTCTCCTAGTTAATCTAACCATAAAATATAAAGTATTAAATTTTAAATATTGGAAGTAAAAATTAATTAAAGGGATCAATAAATTAAGTTTGAGGAAGCTACGTGCCAATGAATTGGCAGCGGTTTTTTCTTAGAATTTTGCGCTCTGTACGAAGATCTTGTGCAATGCATACATTTTCGGAACAAGTTGTATAGTGATAAAATAAGTAGGTTTTTCAAAAAAGCTTCCAAGAATGTCAGATATAAGAATGTCTACTATATTTGGTTAAAATTTCAAAAAGAGGTAATAAAAAGTCTAATTTTGGTTTGTATAACAATTAAATACTGTAGTTTTATTCGCGAGTGTGGTTGTTTTGTCTGTTATCGCGTTTTCAGCTATCGCCGCGGGTTTCAGCCGCCGCAGGCTGTCGTTTCAACGCTCCCTACGGTATCCTCAACGATGAGATGACCGGTACCCGAAGCCTGGCGCTCATCATCAATAAATTTCGTTTTATGGTAAAATCCACTGTAGCGTTTTTGTAGAAATAAAACGTTACACCCTAAAACGAATTTCAAAGCGATTGAGCCAATTTAATAAATAATATACAAACTTTACATCTCTATAAAATTTCAAAGAAATTAAAACTATTTTACTCTACTTATTGTGCGACAAAGAACGTCATTTTCAGAAATACCATAATTTTTTTATACCACTCTAACCTCAAAATCGCAACTTTGATGTGATTTTTCGGCGCTCGTGGTATAAAATATCGTTCGAAACTAGTGCGCAAGTCGATTATTTAGCTGGTGTGGATTTTTCGCACTCGCTTCGCTCGTGCAAAAAGTCACACGAGCTAAGTACTCGACTTTCCCACTCGTGTCGAAATGTACTATTAGTAACTTGTTGGGTTCTTTTGTTTTTAGCAAAAACACGTTTCTATTTCAAACGGTTAAAACTCCGAAACTAATCGGTCCATTGTTAAAAAAAAAAAAGCGTGGTAATGCACAATATAAATCGCTATAATTAGTAAAAATTTCAGGCCATTCTGTATACTAGTTTTTGAGAAAAAAATTTAAAACGAAAAAAAATGTTTTTTCTATATCTGACGATAACGGGAGTAAAAAGTACCTAATCGATCTGAAATTTTGTGTAAAGGTAGATTTTTGAAAAATATCTCAGCTTCTACTCGGTAGATTTTAACTGGGCAGGTCTCATTTTTTTTGTTTTTTTTTTTGCTTGATTGCGGGTCGAAAGTTCGGTTTTGTTTGGGCCGAAGCGTTTTTGTTCTATTTGGAATTTTGAGTTTTCTCAAAATTGTTTTTTGCGTTTTTTTAATGATAGGATCAAGATATTTGAATCGGATGGGTAGCATTCGAAAGAGAATTAAATTACCTATATGTATTATCAAAAAAAAAAATTTTTCTAGCTGTCACGGTTGTTTTGTTATTAACAAAAACGTGTTTTGTTTTAAAAGCTTATAACTCCCAAATAATGTAGAATATGTAAAAATTTGAATTCATTCTCTTAGTTAATTTTCGAATAAAAAATTGAAAAATGAAAAAAATGAATTTTTCTGCCCTCCAGCCGGAAAGCATTTCTAACGCCAGAAATGAAAAGAGCGGAAAATTATACGTTCAAATATGACCTTGACCACCTACTAAGTATGTTTTGGAAGGTCATTTCAGGTCATATCAAGGTCAAATATAGTTTTGACATTAAAGATTGAGAAATACGCATCACAGAAAAAAATGTTCAAAACAAAAGTGGTAGGACTTTTTCCGAGCAATCCAATGGTGACCTTGGATTTGACTTTGACCGTGACCTTCAAGGTCATTTAAAAGTCAAGTACATTTTTTCAAATGGGAACCTATATTTTTGACGCCGGAAATAGAAAGAACAGAAATTTTTACGTTCAAATATGCCCTTGAAGATCTACTGTGTATGTTTTTAAGGTCACTTGAGGTCGAATACAGTTATCGCATTAAAGTTTATCAATTAAGCCAAGGTTCGTTACTCTGCAATCAATTATGCGACTCGTTACTATCCTCAGAATTTTAACCACCTTTGTCCACCTGTGGCGGTGTCGGGTCTTGCCTTGACTGGCTGGACAGTGGCGGGTTTTGCTTTGACTAGACTTGTCTTAATTGGTAAACTTTAATGCCATTATCGCATAACTGTATTTGTCCTTCGTATGACCTTCAAGGACATACTCAGTAGGTGGTCCAGTGGTCCAGGCCACATTCGAACGTAAAATTTTCTGCTCTCTTCATTTCCGGCGTCAAAAATATGGGTTCCCATTTCAAAAAATGTACTGGACCTTGAAATGATCTTGAAGGTCATGGTCAAGGTCAAATCCAGGTTCACCAATGGATTGCTCGGGAAAAATCCTACCACTTTTGTTTTGGTCATTTTTTTCTGTGATGCGTATTTCTCAAGTTTCAAGGTCGAAACTGTATTTGACCATGAGATGACCTGAAATGACCTTCAAAAACATACTTAGAAGGTGGTCAAGGTCATATTTGAACGTAAAATTTTCCGCTCTTTAAATTTCTGGCGTCAATAAAAAGACTCCCATTTGAAAAAATGCACTTGACCTTGAAATGACCTTGAAGGTCATGGTAAAGGTCAAATCCAAGGTCGCCACTGGATTGCTCGGGAAAAATCCTACAACTTATGTTTCGGTCATTTTCTTCTGTGATACGTATTTCTCAAGTTATCCAGCAGTCCCGGAACTTTTGACACACCCTGTGTGTGTGCGTGCGTGCGTGCGTGCGCGTGCGTGTGCGTGTGTGTGTGTGTGTGTGTGTGTTTGTGTGTATGTGTGTGTGTGTGTGTATGTGTGTGTGTGTGTGTGTGTGTGTGTGTGTGTGTGTGTGTGTGTGTGTGTGTGTGTGTGTGTGTGTGTGTGTGTGTGTGTGTGTGTGTGTGTGTGTGTGTGTGTGTGTGTGTGTGTGTGTGTGTGTGTGTGTGTGTGTGTGTGTGTGTGTGTGTGTGTATCCCTAAATATCATTGTCTAAGCAGCAGAATAAAAAAACAATACATCAAATCAGACAATATCGACTTAGAAGATTGCTCAATAGTATTTAATATGGAGACAAACAAAATTTTGTTCGAAAAATAAAAATAAAATTTATTTTCGACACTTACGTGTACAAAGTTGGAATTCCCGCACGCTCGGCAAAAAGCGTGTGCTCAAAATCGAACTTTCCACACGTTGTATCAAAAAGTGCTGTACGATACATGTTCGGAAAAGAGATTCTCGTCTCGTGTAACTTTCCACCTTCGCTTCACTCGGGTGTAAACATCACACGAGACGAAAATCTACTTTTCCGCACTCGTATCGTAATGTACTATTTTTAACGCAAAACGATGTATTAGAGAATTGCATAAGGCAAATGAATTTTGATAGCAATAAAATTTTGTTATTGCTATCAAAATTTTATATATATATATATATATATGTAATGGACCACTTATGGCACTAGTCGTAATATACTATAACGAATTCTCATGTTAATAAAAACGACGATCGTAAAAAATGTTAACCAATTGTCAAAATAAATTGGTCGCGCCTTAACGCGATATGGCCCATATTTATCCATATTTAATCATACATAAGCGATCAAACGTTTTTTACCTAGGATTAATTAAATGATTGTTTTTCATTGCATTCGTTTGAGCCAAATTATTGGAAAAGATCGTTTGAAAATTTCAAAATATACCAAAAAAGATGATCTTGAATAAAAATTTGATTTTCATATAAAAATTTCTTTCTATTAATATTTAAAATATTTCGAGTAAATATAAATTCTAAATTGAATGTCTTATTGATATTAAATGTAAATTTATTCATACTGTAGCAGGATGGTTTTTTATTATTAATTATTTATTCTCGGTCGCGTTTCCTACTCCACGTTGCCGTCGGCTACTACATCTACGACGAGCACAAGAGTTAAGCGTGACCTCGATTTTTCGGTTGAGATTTTGACTACTTCACGCGGCTCTTTTTCGCAATGCGCGGCTGCTCAGGATGATCGTCACGTAGCTGACGATGCCCCTGGCTGAGAGATCGGCTGCGCAGGGGTTACGGCCTGAGAGAATCTAGGTAAATTTTCATTACTATTGAGCGCGACGTTGCAACTGTTAAAAGTTGCGCTCGCCCCGCGCGTCGCACGCCGATACATTGCCCGAGCAATGTAAACAAATGAATTCGCGGACTTCGTTACAATACAAAATTTATAAAGTGAAGTAACGAAAAAATAAACAGTACACTTATTTTGGTTTGTCTAGGGACGTATGTAGGGAAGTCCCTGAAATAGTAATACCGGATTCTTTTTTAAGAAATAATGAACTTCGAAGATTTTTGTTAAAACACAAAATATATTTATTTTGACTTAAATTTTTAAAGCGATTGGCAAGCAAATATAAAATCCAAAAAGTGCACATAAATCCAGCTACTTAGCATTATAAAATACTTGTTATTACAATAATATCGTGGCATAAGAAAAATATTTGCAAAAAATTTCTACAAACATTTACATAAGACAACCTACGAAAGTACGTATCAAATGTCTATAAAACTTTATTTTATATCCATTCAAATTTCTCACAATATATTGATGGCTGAGCGAAAAAAGTTTAAGCAGAGTGTTTTTAATTACACACAAAACAGAAACTCATGCAAAAATATATCAATTGTAACGCTGATTTTTTTCACCCCCTCAACAACGTTATTGCTCGCCCTGAGGGCTTTTAATTCGCGATAGAATTTCATGAATCGCTCCCAACTCCCACAAAAACCCTAACTCTCGGTACGGTAACGTGCGAGCGCGGACAAAATTTAGTTTTGGGTGGGGCGCCAGACCACGGCGACGATGCGTTACCTCCGTCTCCTCTGCCTGGCTATAGACTCTTCCTCCTCTCTCTGGGCGTGGGCGGCGTTGCGACGGCCTGGGGTGGCCGGTACCCTCGGTGACTATGGAAAAAAAAATACGCGAACGGGGCAGGAGCGCGTGTAATTATTCGTACCCCGAAGAGTCACTCACGTACGCACAGGAAGCAACAGAACAACACAATCAGTAAAAGAAAATTCCAAACGCAATTTAGTAATAATGCCTTTAATGGTAGTCTGCATTTCTTCTCGCGGCGGTGGACGGTAAGCGCGGCACATATATTTCGCGGACGCGGTTAACAAAATGGCCGCTCCGGCCTCGCGCGCCGGTTATTCGCGCACACGCGAGAGAGATTCGCTCCTTCGTCCTCCCCGCTGGGAGTTATCGCTCGCAAATACACAAGAAAGTAGATAAAATTGAGGGTCGGGGGCAGAAACAAAAGTGCCTCCCGACGACAGCAACTAAAATCTTACCGTCGCTCGTCGCTGTCGCTAGTACGGACCTTCCACCTTCTCCCCCCCCCTCTCTCTCTCTCTCTCTCTCTCTCTCTCTCTCTCTCTCTCTCTCTACGGTGGCGTACAACGCGAGTCACAAGTTGGCTGTGACCCACTACTCTCTCTCTTGTCTTCTCCTCCTCTCTCTCTTCTCCTGACTTTTTCTACGTCCACTACTCTCTTTCTCTCTCTTCCTCTCTCTCTCTCTCAGCACTCTTCCAAACTACTACTCAAAACTCTCACAAACTACTATTCAACAAAAAAAGCCCTCGCAACAAAACTAAGACTGCGATGTGCACTAGGCGACAATCCAGGACTGAGTGAAGAAGAAGGAAGCGGTGCCTGCTCGCTTCCATCTTCTTCCTCGGTGGCGTCTCTCTCTTTCTCTCTCACTCTCATTAAATCAGATCGGTCGGTGGGCAAGATAGCAGCAGGTATCGGCGCGCGTCGCGATTTTCTTTTTCCATTTGTGGTGAAACTTATTCATTTAACCCAATTAGGGCTCTAATTACTCGAACGGTGGCTATGATTGGCCAGGCGCGACGGCAACGATCGCCGGGTCGATTCCTGCTGCCATCTGTTGCGCGCGGATTTTGAATCGGCATAACCTGGCTTAATTCTCTCCGCTTAGTGGCGGCGCGCCTTTAGGCGGCGGCGCGCCTCCACGCTTTGATGCGGCGGTCTCTCTCTCTCTCTCTCCTACATGTGCGCCGCTGCGCAGGATCTCTCTCCCCCCCGATACTCTCGGCCGTGTGCAGCTCGCAGGCTACGGAGCCGGTCTCTCGCTCTCTCTCTCTCGCTCTCATACACCTGTGCGCCGCGGCGCAGTATCTCTCTCCCCCCGATACTCTCGGCCGTGTGCAGCTCGCAGGCTACCGAACCGGATTCTCGCTCTCTCTTGCTCTCATGCGTTGCGGCTCGCGCTCGCTCTCTCCCTCTTCTACATTATGTCGCTGCGCACGCTATCTCCCTCAGGCATATTGGTGCGCCGCTGCTCACTCTCTCTCTCCCTCTCTCTCGCTCCGCAGTGCGTAGACTGCCGCGGTCGTCTCTCCCCCTTGCTCAGTCCGCGCAGCATCGGTGCGTTGTCGCGTACTCCGTCTCTCTCTATTTCGCGTCGTTGCCGGCCTCGTGGCCGTCGCGCAGCCTGTACGAGCTTCCGCGGCTCGCGTGTGTTAGTGCCGGTGTCGTGATGTGCGCGTAGGGTAGTGGGTGGCGCGTGGGTGTGCGACGGTGACTGGCACGACTCCTCGGCTGCTGCTGTGGAGCATCATGGCGGCCGAGCACACGTGGGCACGCTTGCATTCGGCGCACAGTGCTAATTACCGTGTGCGTCGTCTGCGACTGCGCGAACAGGTGGCTCGATGCTCATCACGCCTCATCTCGCCCCGTCTTTCTCTCTCAACGTTGCTGCTCTTCGCCGTCGGTGCTGACTCCAGGGCGGTGCGACGGCTGGACGTTGTCGTCGTCTGCTCGCCTTGTGAGTGTGTTGGTGTACCTCGACAGAATCAAAACCCCGAGATTAGCTATGTATACAACCGTGTACACATAGCTCAGTGTCGAGGTCTCGCGTGTCACCCTCCGCCACATAGTTTGTTAAATGAGCTCATCGTGTCGCTACTTTTATCACGGAGGTGCAGAAAACGCACATCGTTACACCCCCTCCCTAAACCGGGAACACCTCGTGTTACTGCCGGTTTACGAGTCGAGTCGACCCCCCCCCATATCTGAAAATAATAGAGAAATGTGTTATTGGTTGCGCCGTGCTGCATGGCCACTCCCTCGCCTGGAATCTGCAAGAATCTCACTCATACGTCGTCATACAGGTGCTTCGGGTGGGATACTTACTACTCTTCCCGAGGCGCGATGCTTAAGGGCGGTATGCTGCCGTACTCTCTGGTTGGGGTATTTCCCTCTTTGTCGCTCGTCGGTGGCTCTCCTCTCGTTCTCTCTCACGGTGTCTTCTCCTCTCGCTCTTTCGGTGGGTTGGTTGTGCTACTATCTCTCTCTACGGTGGTGGCGGTTGCGCGGCTCAACGCCGCCGTGCTGGCGGTGACTGCGCGTCGCGGGCGACGTCCGGCTCGTCCCCGAGAGCCGCCGCGAGGATCCGGTGCCTCATCCCGGGCTCGAGGTCACGGGTGTCCCTTACTAGCTGCGCCAGGCAACGTAGCGGCTCCGGGGCCTTACTGGCGTGTGTTGGTGGCCTTGGTGGGGCCCCTCGTGATGGCTCGCGGGTGCGGGCGTGCCCCGGGTCCGATTCGGACCCCGGGCGGCTGTGAGTACTCCCCTCTCTCTCCCTAGGTCGGCTGCGCCCCGGCTGGGTCTCTCCTCCGCCCTCTCCCTCTCTCCTGTTGTTCCGCTCCTCCCACTCCCGTTGGCGAGCCCTGTGCCGGTCTCCGCACCGGGGGCACTGACCTATTTCCTCTCCCCGGCGGCCGCAGTTCATGTAGAACCCGCGGCGTAGGGGGCGGGGGCATTGGCGACGACTGTGGCCCTGCTGCCAGCAGTTGAAGCAGTGCCCCGGGGGCGAATCCCGGGCGGGGTCGGTGGCGATGGGCTGAAGGCCCCCGAAGATGACCCCTGTCAGTTTCACCGGCAGGGGCTCCTGCGGTGGGGGTACGCGCGACGTAGAGGCGGTGGTGGCGGTGGTCGGCGTCCTGCTCCTGCGCGGTGGCGTCACAGGCCTTCCCGCGGGGGATGGGGACAGGTATACGGTAGGAGATAACTTCGCGGTTATCTCGTAAGGCCCCTCGTATTTCGGCGCGAGCTTGGCGGAATACCCCTGGGCGGCATTCGATAGCGAATGGACGCGGCGCATGACTCGATCTCCTACTGCGTACTCTACTACCCGTTTCCCGCGGTTGTAATATTTACTCTGTTTGGCGTTACTCACGTCGATGTGTTTCGCCACTAAATCATGAAGCGCATCGAGTCGGTTGACGCGATCTTTCTATACTTCCGGGTCCAACCTTACTATAGGCTCCTTCTTCTCCACTTCTCGACGCAGGCTCTTCACAGGGCGGGGGTGACGGCCGTAATTCAAAAAGGCCGGCGACCTCTTCAAGCTGGCTTGTTGGGCAGTGTTGATCGCGTGGCGAAATTCGTGTAGGTGAGCATCCCAGTTCCGCTGGTTTCCTTCGACGAAGGTCGCGATCATGGTTTTTAACGTCCTGTTGCTTCTCTCCACCGGGTTGGCCTGGGGGTGATATGGAGGCGTGGTAATGTGGCATATTCTATATTCCTTCAGGGTCTGCTGCAACATCTGATTTACGAATTCCGTGCTGTTATCTGTCAACAAGTACTCTGGCGTCTCCCATCTAAACAATATGAGTTCCTCCAAGGCGCAGGCGACTGCTTTACCATCAGCTTTTCTCAGTGGCTTCAACTCTAGCCAACGGGTGAACAAATCCTGTAGCACTAGTACGTACCGATATTGCCCTTTGCTGCGTGGCAATTCTATCATGTCGGCGGCTGCTACGCACCACGGGCGTTCCACGACTCTCCTCCCCATTAGTCCTTGGGGTCCTTGCTGCGTACTCTTGAACCGTTGGCAGATCTCACACGTGCGCACATAGTCATATACATCTCGGTAGACTCCCGGCCAAAAATACTCCCTGGCCACACGGTCATAGGTTTTCTCGACTCCTAGGTGTCCGGCGGAGGTGACACAGTGGCTGTCGTGAAGCACTCTCTCGCTGTTCTAGCGGCACCAGAAGACGCCATCCTTCTCCATCGGTTACGTGGTCCAGTAGCGGATCTCTTTTGTACTTGTAGAGCAGCTCATCTTCTACCTTCAATCCATCATATTTCATTGGGCAGTGGGCGACCTCCTGTCTCTTCTGGATGTACCACTGGTCTGATCACTCCCATCTCTGCTACTTCCATGTCATCTTCCTCGAACATTCGTGAAAGCGCGTCTGGGACCTTGCGCATCGCGCCTTTCCGATGCACTATGTTAAGCTCCCAGTGTTGCAGTTCCAGGGCCCACCTCGCTAGTCTTCCTGTCGGTTCCTTCATGGTTCTCAACCATTTGAGGGCGCTGTGGTCGGTGACGGCAGTGAACACATACCCTTCTAGGTAGGGGCGGAGCTTCTTCAAGGACCAGACTAGCGCTAAGCACTCTCGCTCGGTGGTTGTGTAATTCCTCTCCGCTGGAGTTGAGGCTCGGGAAATATACAAGATCGGATGTTCACCATCTTCATATTCTTGCACCAGCACAGCACCTAGGGCGGAACCACTGGCGTCGCATTGCACGATGAACGGCTTGTTGAAGTCGGGGCGTGCGAGTACGGGTGCGATAGTAAAAGCTCGTTTCAGTTCGTCAAACGCCTCCTTCTGGCTCTCCCCCCAAATCCACCTCTGTGATTTCCGCAATAACTTCAGTAATGGCACCTTCAGATCTGCGCAATTCTTGATGAACCTCTCATACCAGTTCACGATACCCAGAAAACCTCTCAACTGGCGTAAATTCGTGGGCGTAGGGTAATTGAGGAGGGCTGCGACGCGGTCCGGGTCTGGGCGAAGATCTTCGTGGTCGAGTAGGAACCCCAGATAGGTCACACTGGAGCAGCAAAACTCGCACTTGTCGGTATTTATCTTCAGACGGGCGTCTACCAATTTTTTCAACACGATCTCGACCCACTTCAGGTGCTCCTCAAACGTCTCTGTGGCCACGATGATGTCGTCGAGGTAGCCAAAAACATATGACTCCAACTCTGGGCCAAGAAGGGCGTCGATTAGGCGTTGAAAGGTCATGGGGGCATTCGTGAGTCCAAAAGGCATCCTTTTGAACTGCCACAGCCCCGAACCTGGCACTGCGAAGGCGGTGTATTTCTTACTATCCGGGGCCATTGGTATTTGGTGGTAGGCGGCTTTCAAATCAATCTTAGATAAGTACTTCGCACCCCGTAGCTTGTCCAAGATCGAATCCATGTTTGGCAACGGATATGCGTCCTTCTTGGTCACTTTATTTAGCGGGCGGTAGTCGATGCATGGTCGGTAGCCCCCGTCTCTCTTTCGCAAAATCACTGGTGCGCTGCTATAATCGCTCGCGGAGCGCTCAATGATTCCCTCGGCGTCCATCTTCCTCACCTCTTCCTGGGCGATTCCTAGTATCTTCGGCGACATCCGTCGTGGCTTCTCCTTGATGGGCGTGGGATCGGTAACGCGAATGTGATGCTCCGTCAAATCCGTCAGTCCTGGTGCGAACTGAGCGGAGCTCAATATCTTCTCGACCAGCTTCTCCACGGTGGTTCTTTCTTCCTCCTTTAGCTCCGAGATTCTCGCACACTCGGCGTACACGACTGGATTTCGCTCGTTCCCTCTCTGCGCGAAATTCGTCCACTCTCCTTCTCTGGCTCTCCACACTCCTCTGGCGGGCCGCACCTCGACGTCAAATTTCTCGAAGAAATCCATGCCTAGGATTATCTCGTGCTCTATCCCTCGGATAGCTTTGAGCGACAACATTTCCTGATAACCGCCTACTTCGAAACTCACTTGCAACTCTCCCACGATGCGATTGACGTTCCCCGTGACACTCTTCACGGCGGTGGCGGACTGTCGCAGGTGGTTGGCGTAACGATCGATTACTTTCGGGCCAGCCAATGACACCATTGCCCCCGAATCTACCAGCGCTCGGTACGGCTCGCCACCTAGAATAATCTCAATGAACGGGCGGTTCTCGCTGCTCATTTCGGCCACCTGGCCGTCTGTTCCGGCCTCCATGGGCACGGGGGCTGTGTCCTCCCTCCTCACCTCCTCCTCCTTCTGCTCCGGGGGCTCTATCTCACATTCCATCCCGGCGAGTATCTTCTCCACTTCCTCTAGCACCTTATTTATGTCTACTACTCCTTCCGCAGCTGCCGATACCCCCGCCTGACTCTGAGCTCCCTCTACCTTTGGCGGCGGGTCTCTGCTTTTCAAAGGTTCGCTGCATCTCTCCGTTGGCTCGGCGTTCTCACCGGCGAAGTCTCTTCCTTCGAGCGGTGGCGACACGCACGGCGAGGGCACAACAGCGCTCGCTCTTCCCTCTGCTTGCGAGTACCTTGGTTTACTTGCTTCCTTTCTCTGCCTCTCTTCTACGCTCTTCCTCTCTTCGCTTCTTCTCTCTTCTTCAGCTAATCTTATCTCCTCCGCGATTCTCTCTTCTGCTCGCTGCCTCTCTGCTTCGGCTCTCCCCCTCTTCTCTTCTTTCACCGTCTCCTCCTCTCGTCTTCGTACCTCTATTGTCCCTGGGGAAATTGGAGGAGAGCCAGGGGACTGGTCTGGCTCCCCACCTGCCCGTTTCCCCACTGGGCCCGACGGTGGACACAACCTGGGCAGTTTGCGAATGTCACTCCTGGCTGGCCGCAGACTTGGCATATTACGCTCACAGGCGGTCGTGGCGGTCTCAATGGACCGTCGGGTGCTATGTGGCCCACCTGATGGCAGTCATAGCACTCTCGTCGCGGGCATTTATTCGCTCGGTGGCCTATCTCCTCGCAAATGTAACATGCTCCTACAAACCGGCCGTTGTCATCGCTTCTCCGGGGGCCACCATCTGCCGGGGGCCCATAATTCCTGCCGCTGTCGGATCTTCCTCTCCCTCGGCGTTGTTCCCCTTCAACGCTCCCGTAGTTCGCTGCATTGCTAGCGGGTGGTGGGTTTGTGCTCGATGGGGGCGCTGCGATCGGTGGTGGCGGCGGCGCGGTTGTCTGTAGCCCGGCTGGCCGCTTCGCGCCCACCACGGCGACTTCTTCTTGTGTCTTCCCTTCCTTCTTCTCCTTGTCCTTTTTCCTTCTCTCCTTGTGCCGGTGGGTTGCGACTTCTCACTCACTGTCGCTGGTGTCGTCGTCCACTCTGACCGAGGCTACGACTTTGGCTGCGCGACTGCTCTTGATAAATGCCGCCCCTTGCAACTTCATTTTCTCCTTCGGTTTCGGCGGCGTGTGGCGGCGATCTATTTCCATCTGACGCTCCAACTTGACCCCGTACTCCTTAATCATCTGGAGCGAGGTTACCTTTTTATCGAATAGCGCTGCTCGATACTCCGGCAATATGTTCTTATACGCTATCTTCACCAGTTTCCTCTCTGGCGGTGGACGTTTAAAGTGGCCAACGATGTATCGGAAACACGACAGGAAATTCGTGACATTCTCGTTCTTGGCTTGCGTCCTGGCGTGTAACTCCTCCTCAATGTCGGTCTTGTCCAACGCTCCGATCAACTGCAATCTAAATTCCTTCTTGAACTCACTCCACGTGCTAATATCGTCTTGCGTCGTGAGGTACCATCTCAATGCGCTCTTCGATAAGATGCTCGGGAGCGCTCGCAATACGTCGCTATCGGCCATACTTGACTTTTTCCTCCACGCTGACAGCATAGTGAGGAACTCCTGCGGCCCGTCCCTGTCTTCTGCCGAGAACTGTATCCTCCACGCCTGTACTTCCCTCCGGCACTTCCAGTCTTGACTGGCGTTTCGCCGTCGTCGCCTGGACCGTCGCCTCTCCTCCTCGCTCTCGCTGCTACTCTCCGACGACGAGCTGTCCTCCGAGGGGCTCCGTCTTCGGCGGTGGCGTTTCGACTTCTCCTTCCTTCTCTTCTGTTTCACTCTCCGACTGCCCTCTCGTTCTCGCACTGTCGCTTTTTCTCGTTCCTGGGTTTCCCTTGGCATCTGTCGTCTCCGCTCTCCCACGTCTTCCTCGTCTCTTTTCCTGGTTCATCTCCCTATCGGTTGCTTCGTAATCCCTTCCTCTGGCAGAGCGGGGCGGATTGTGGCCCGGCTGGCTGGCCATGTCGAATCCTGCCTGTATCTGTCGCCTAGGCGGCGTAATGTTTTTCCGCCGGGGCGTCACACGTGGCTTGGATCCGGCTCCCGGTGGTGTCTTACTTGGGCTTTCTTCATTGCCAGTTGTGCCGCGACTTGCGTCAACTTCGCGCTCGTGTACGAGTCTACCTCGGTGTCGTCGCTCGTCGTCCCTTCGCCATTCTTCCACCCGTCGGCATACAGACTTGCGTTAATCGAGGTGGACGGTCGAGTCGGGGGTGCTGCTGGCTGTGGCGTTGTCCTTTGCAGTGTTGCCAGCGTGGCGGTTGAGGTTGCCGGTTGACGAGGCTGCGGCGTCAGTTGCGTCGAAGAAACTCCATGTCCGGGGCTGATTCTAGTGGCCTGATCTCTCTGTGGTGTCCTGATCGTTCTCACATACTGTACCCCCAACGTGCTCATCTGCCAGCTTCGTGCCTTTCCGGTCCAGTAATTTCTCAGCTCTGGGGCAACATCGAGGTATTGAGGCAGGCCTGACACGGTTCGGTGCTCCTCCTGTCTCGATAGAGTCGCGACAGACCAGAGGTCGACGTCACCGGTTCAACCGCTCCTACGATCTCCTAGATCTGCATCTCCGTTAAGCGTGAGCGTAGTCTCTCATCATCGCCGGTGGTGGTACTCTCCCCCGCCCCTTCTGGTTCGATTTTGGCTTCCGCCCTCGTTTAGTTTTCGGCTGTGCTATCAGCTCCTCCTCACTTATTGACTCCCGGCCGTAGGCTGCTCCTTCCTGTTCATCCTCCCCGTACCATGGAACGTCCTTCAGCGGGAGGCCGGCTTCCCTCAGACTTGCTCGCAGCAATCTGTCTTGGCGTTCGCCGATGTCACCTCGAGTGCTCAGCTGCTTTACCTTCAATGTTGCTTTCAGTTGCTGGGGTGACAGGCGTATAACTTCCAAATTTATGGCCCTCACCTCCCGGATCTTCAGAAACTTCTTCATGGTGGTTTGATGATTAGCAATGTCCATGTTGATCCTCTTCATCCTCTCAGCGGTTGAATTCGCTAGCGCCGATAATTCGCACTACAATAATTATGCGCAACGCGGAGATGGGCGGTGGTGTTTGAAAACCCCAGGTACACGCGGGCAGCATCAAAAGTGCCTTGAATCTCGCTCGAAGGGTCCGTGAACGGAGTGAATATAGCAATTAAATTTCACGCCTACTTCCTCCTCGGTGGCGCGATTTCCAAAAAAAAAGACAAATCTAATTAAGAGGTGAATGCAAAAAAAAAACGCTGAAACTTTCCGGTTATTCCACGCCACACGCCAGCGTGAGGGCCCTTCGGGTATATCTCCACGCGGTCGGTCGTGTCTCACTGGCGGTGGGAGATTTTATTTTATTCTTGGTGGGATATATAATATTTTATAACTTTTTTAATATATGTAAAAATAAATTAAATCTGGAGAATACCTTCCTTTTTACACCTAAAATGGTCAAAACCCTCGGCCCGCAACAAGATGTATGGATTCGGTTACTGCAGACCTCGGTCACTCCGAAACGGTGGCGCGACAAGAAAATTATTTGAACTTTTGATGTAATTTGGCAAATTTTCTGGGCGTACGAGGGCGGTGGCAGTGAGACACGCCATCCTTTGCAGAGCAATATCGAAATTTTGCAAAAAGAAGTCACTTTCAGGGCGGCCGAATCGCAACCTGACTACCGCCTGAGTTGAAGAGCCGCTGCTCAAAATAGTCGCTGGCAGTAGCGCACTGTTTACGGCGCGCACTCGGGCTCGCTCTCCCCCTCTCTCTCTCTCGTCCACACACACACAATTGAACTTTTAAATAAATATAAATGAAAAAGATAAATAATACTAGTATATGTTGGTGCGAGTCGGCTCGACTCACAATTTGTTCTCTCTCTCGCGTGTCTCGGCTTGTCGCTTCGCGTAATTTTCCCTAGTGTCGGTGTCGGCCCCACGTTGCTGGCGCCATTTGTAACGCTGCTTTTTTTCACCCCCTCAACAACGTTATTGCTCACCCTGAGGGCTTTTAATTCGCGATAGAATTTCACGAACCGCTTCCAACTCCCACAAAAACCCTAACTCTCGGTACGGTAACGTGTGAGCGCGGTCAAAATTTAGTTTTGGGTGGAGCGCCAGACCACGGCGACGATGCGTTACCTCCGTCTCCTCTGCCTGGCTATAGACTCTTCCTCCTCTCTCTGGGCGTGGGCGGCGTTGCGACGACCTGGGGCGGCCGGTACCCTCGGTGACTACGGAAAAAAAAAATACGCGAACGGGGCAGCAGCGCGTGTAATTATTCGTACCCCGAAGAGTCACTCACGTACGCACAGGAAGCAACAGAACAACACAATCAGTAAAAGAAAACTCCAAACGCAATTTAGTAATAATGCCTTTAATGGTAGTCTGCACTTCTTCTCGCGGCGGTGTACGGTATGCGCGGCACATATATTTCGCGGACGCGGTTAACAAAATGGCTGCTCCGGGCTCGCGCGCCGGTTATTCGCGCACACGCGAGAGAGATTCGCTCCTCCGTCCTCCCCGCTGGGAGTTATCGCTCGCAAATACACAAGAAAGTAGATAAAATTGAGGATTGGGGGCAAAAACAAAAGTGCCTCCCGACAGCAACTAAAATCTTACCGTCGCTCGTCGCTGTCGCTAGTACGAACCTTCCACCTTCTCTCTCTCTCCCTCTCTCTCTTTCTCTCTCTCTATGGTGGCGTACAACGCGAGTCACAAGTTGGCTGTAACCCACTACTCTCTCTCTTGTCTTCTCCTCCTCTCTCTCTTCTCCTGACTTTTTCTACGTCCACTACTCTCTTTCTCTCTCTCCCTCTCTCTCTCTCTCAGCACTCTCCCAAACTACTACTCAAAACTCTCACAAACTACTATTTAACAAAAAAAGCCCTCGCAACAAAACTAAGACTGCGATGTGCACTAGGCGACAATCCAGGACTGAGTGAAGAAGAAGGAAGCGGTGCCTGCTCGCTTCCGTCTTCTTCCTCGGTGGCGTCTCTCTCTTTCTCTCTCACTCTCATTAAATCAGATCGGTCGGTGGGCAAGTTGGCAGCAGGTATCGGCGCGCGTCGCGATTTTCTTTTTCCATTTGTGGTGAAACTTATTCATTTAACCCAATTAGGGCTCTAATTACTCGAACGGTGGCTGTGATTGGCCAGGCGCGACGGCAACGATCACCGGGTCGATTTCTGCTGCCACCTGTTGCGCGCGGATTTTGAATCGGCATAACCTGGTTTAATTCTCTCTGCTTAGTGGCGGCGCGCCTCCACGCTTTGATGCGGCGGTCTCTCCCTCTCTCCTACATGTGCGCCGCTGCGCAGTATCTCTCTCCCCCCGATACTCTCGGCCGTGTGCAGCTCGCAGGCTACCGAGCCGGGGTCTCGCTCTCTCTCTCGCTCTCATACACCTGTACGTCGCTGCGCAGTATCCCCCCCCCCCCCCCCCGATACTCTCGGCCGTGTGCAGCTCGCAGACTACCGAGCCGCTCTCTCGCTCTCTCTCTCGCTCTCATACACCTGTGCGCCGCGGCGCAGTATCTCTCTCCCCCCGATACTCTCGGCCGTGTGCAGCTCGCAGGCTACCGAGCCGGATTCTCGCTCTCTCTTGCTCTCATGCGTCGCGGCTCGCGCTCGCTCTCTCCCTCTTCTACATTGTGCCGCTGCGCACGCTATCTCCCTCAGGCATATTGGTGCGCCGCTGCTCACTCTCTCTCTCCCTCTCTCTCGCTCCGCAGTGCGTAGACTGTCGCGATCGCCTCTCCCCCTTGCTCAGTCCGCGCAGCATCGGTGCGTCGTCGCGTACTCCGTCTCTCTCTATTTCGCGTCGTTACCGGCCTCGTGGCCGTCGCGCAGCCTGTACGAGCTTCCGCGGCTCGCGTGTGTTAGTGCCGGTGTCGTGATGTGCGCGTAGGGTAGTGGGTGGCGCGTGGGTGTGCGACGGTGACTGGCACGACTCCTCGGCTGCTGCTGTGGAGCATCATGGCGGCCGAGCACACGTGGGCACGCTCGCATTCGGCGCACAGTGCTAATTACCGTGTGCGTCGTCTGCGACCGCGCGAACAGGTGGCTCGGTGCTCATCACGCCTCATCTCGCCCCGTCTTTCTCTCTCAACGTTGCTGCTCTTCGCCGTCGGTGCTGACTCCAGGGCGGTGCGACGGCTGGACGTTGTTGTCGTCTGCTCGCTTCGTGAGTGTGTTGGTGTACCTCGACAGAATCAAAACCCCCAGATTAACTATGTGTACAACCGTGTACACATAGCTCAGTGTCGAGGTCTCGCGTGTCACCCTCCGCCACATAGTTTGTTAAATGAGCTCATCGTGTCGCTACTTTTATCACGGAGGTGCAGAAAACGCACATCGTTACACAATTTAATAATATTTTTTAAAGAATCGTTACAGGTGATTGATACCTGAAATTATCAAATAACGGGAGGAAGACTCGAAAAAACGCACGGCGTTACTCGGCCGGGAGTCAAACCCGGGACCTACCGTTTTTCGCGACGGATGCCCTTTTCGTTGAGCTACCGATGCCTATGTACACCCGACGGACATTAATTCGTTTCCCCTAGTTCCATTTTTTTCAAGTGTAATCAAGGCTAAGGCGAGGTTAGGTTAGGTTATTGCATGAGAACGTTGAAGTTTTCATACAATAACCTAACCTAACCTCGCCTTCGCCACGATTACACTTGAAAAAAATGTAACTATGAAGAAACGAATTAATGTCCGTCGGGTACATTCTTCCTCGAGTCGTCCTCGTATCCCTAGACGTAACGCGATCCGCCTTATCACGTTGTGCATGCTATGCACACACGTAACAGAATTATTGCATCAGTCCTTTAAAGGTAAGCCTGGATTTGGTTAGGTAAAATCACGCAAAAATAAATTTATTTAATTAAGTAATTTTGTTGAAATGGAAAAAATTATCAGTATACATTTTTAATAAGAGTTAAAAAAATTTAGTTCATTTATTTATATGAAGTTAAAAAAAAGTTTTGTCGTATTAAGGGGGCTAGACACCTTTTTTTCTCTGAAATAAGAAGTCACATTTTAATACATAAATGTAAACTAATTATTTCATACTTTTTACATATAAAAGTGGGTATATTTACCTTACCTTAAAACTTTCTCCGATGGGCCTTTTATATGGTCCAGAACCATAGTCATCGATGAAACAAGTTTTTTGACTAACCGTAAGCTTTGAAATTTTCCTGTGGATGGATTGACTCCAGATTTGAACTAAATTACTCCTGAATAGTATAATTCTCATATGAGTGTAGGGATTTAGGATTAAATGTCAGAAAAAATTTTTACATCAGAAAAATTATGAAAAAATATAAAAAATTTAAAAAAATTAAAAAAAAACTCTTGAAAAACAGCACAATTTTTTTTTCTCATTAGATCAAAAATCCCTACACTCATATGAGAATTATACTATTCAGGAGTAATTTACTTCAAATCTGAAGTCAATCCATCCACAGGAAAATTTCAAAGCTTACGGTTAGTGAAAAAACTTGTTTCATCGATGACTATGGTTCTGGACCATATAAAAGGCCCATCGGAGAAAGTTTTAAGGTAAGGTAAATATACCCACTTTTATATGTAAAAAGTATGAAATAATTAGTTTACATTTATGTATTAAAATGTGACTTCTTATTTCAGAGAAAAAAGGTGTCTAGCCCCCTTAAGAAAGAAAAGTAATTTCCTCCAATTTGGCTGATTGAGTATATCTGAAACTTAATGTACAATGCCTCAGCATGCATTGCATTGTGTATGAACATTCTTGTAAACCTTGAGAAAGGGTGAGGAGGCTTTAGTTGAGAATACACATGCGCTTTCTCGACTTTTGAGTGCAAAGATCCCTTTCCATTCCCCACAAGTAGCTTCAACTTTCTATACATGATGGAATACATGCTGAGGGACAGTATATCAAGATTTAGATATGCATAATCAGCAAGTCTGGAGATATTGCAATTTCTGTGTCTTTTTCAAGAAATTTTTGAGAAAAATGTCATTTTCTCCGTACCGGCTGATTGAATCGATCTGAAATTGCATACACAATCCCTCTGTATGTATTGTATTGTGTGTGAACATTCTAGTAAACTTTAAGTAGGGTGAGGAGGTCTCAGTTGAGAATACACATGCGCTTTCTCGACTTTTGAGTGTAAAGATCTCTTTCCATTCCCTACAAGTATCTTCAACTTTCTGTACATGATGGAATACATGCTGAGGGACAGTATATCAAGATTTAGATATGCATAATCAGCAAGTCTGGAGATATTGCAATTTCTGTATCTTTTTCAAGAAATTTTTGAGAAAAATGTCATTTTCTCCGTACCGGCTGATTGAATCGATCTGAAATTGCATACACAATCCCTCTGTATGTATAGTATTGTGTGTGAACATTCTGGTAAACTTTAAGTGAGGGTGAGGAGGTCTTAGTTGAGAATACACATGCGCTTTCTCGACTTTTGAGTGCAAAGATCCCTTTCAATTCTCTCAACATATCTTGGTAAATATATAGTGCTATGAATGATCTTATCGACACGCTAACACTATATTGTGAGTAGTTTGCTGTTAGAATGTTTTCTCGTTTACTTTACAGCTAGCATCTATCCTGCAATAATTTTCTACCCCTTTAACAGGAGTGTGGCTTCTCTGTACTCCTTCCGTTGCCAAGTTATTCTTGTTGTAATTATGTTTTTGGCCTAGGGCGAAGAGCTCCTGCAGACGACATCACGGCGTCCTAAACACCTACAGCTAGCGTTTTTTATTGGGACTATATGTTGGATTGATTGACATATTTTATGTGGACATTGACAACCTCTGAACTCGTTGAAAAAATTATTTGGTGAGTAGCTTACTGTAACAAAGTTTATTGGTTTATACTTTTAAGCTAGTATCTATCCTGCAATAATTTCCTACCCCTTTGACAGGAATGTGGCTTCTCTGTACTCCCTCCGTTGCCAAGTTATTCTTGTTGTAATTATGTTTTTGGCCTAGGACGAAGAGCTCCTGCAGACGACATCACGGCGTCCTAAACACCTGCAGTTACCGTTTTTTATTGGGACTATATGTTGGATTGATTGACATATTTTATGTGGACATAGACAACCTCTGAATTCGTTGAAATAATTATCTGGTGAGTAGCTTACTGTAAGAAAGTTTATTGGCTTATACTTTTCAGCTAGTATCTATTCTGCAATAATTTCCTACCCCTTTGACAGGAGTGTGGCTTCTTTGTACTCCCTCCGTTGCTAAGTTATTCTTGTTGTAATTGTTTTTGGCCTAGGGCGAAGAGTTCCTGCAGAAGACAACACGTCTTCATATAATTGTTCTTTCCTCGAGGGCGTCATTATATGACCATCATAAAGCAGGAGACTTTAAAAAAAATAGGACCAAATTGGGAACGGCAAATTTGAGAAACTCAACAATGGCATTACAGTGGGTAACCTTGAGTGAAGGGCTTCCTGATGCACACATCTTGGCAGCTTCATCTTTCTATAGATTATCAATGGAAGTTGATCTAGTCTGTATTTATTTTAATTCACTGTGACCACTTTGTGGTCACTTCTTTGAATAATTATTATTTCAGTAATCTACTGCTTTCAACCATTACTATAGCTTCATTTTTTGTTTCAGGGTTTTTATTATCCTTTCAGAAAAAGCAGCAACTATAAGAGACGACCGGTCAAATTTAACAGATCTATTCCTCATTCATTGATGTGGTTGATATTTACTTTGAGGATGTCTTTTCAAACTTCATTTAGAAGAATATAAGAATGATAGAAATCTGCTTTTATAATGCATTTCAGGCATCTTATGTATTTTTAAGCTGATTTTATCTTTTTTTTTTGTAGGTATAATTTAATAAAAAGAAAGAAATAAGTCATGCAATTTCTCAGATTTAATTCAGGCACTGCTTGTGTATTTTTTATAGAACTGTATTTTTATTTTTTTTATTAAATTACATGTATTTTCAAAAAGATAGAGTCAACTCAAAAATACATGGAATGTCTGAGATGCATTACTGAAGCCGGTTTCTATCTTTCTTAGTCTTTTGGATTAAGTACGGACACATCACCTCAAAGTAAATATCGATAACATTGAATGCTCAATACACCTGCTAAATCTGACAAGTGGCTTTTATATTGTAGGAGCCGGATGAATTTTCTTATTAAGTTTTTAATTTTGTTCCGTATACTGTAGTGTAGTGTAGTGTGAGTGTGTCTGAAACTTCTATACATCTATAGCTTGTCCCGCCATAACAATAAATCTGAGTACGTCTAAAAATTGTGAAAAAAGTTATTTTAATCTGTAAAATTCAGTCGAATTGCAGTAGTTAATGAACAATGAGCTTATCCATTAACTACCAGTATTAATTGACTTTTAGAGGTTATAGTGAACTTTTCATAATTCTGACAGGTTTCCAGAATATTTATTTAAGCATACTCTATAAATCTTTCGGACAGGCTCACACTACATGACCCTTCAGATTTCATAAGAGAAAACCTATTTAATTAATTAGGCTGAAATTTACAACATGAAAAGATAAATTAATCCTGCTCCTGTAATGTTATAAAAGCCACCAGTCAGATTTAGCAGGTGTACTCATCATTCAATGTTGTCGATGTTTAGTTGGTATAAATGTGCTTAAGTATAAACATAATAGAACTCTGCTTCTGTAATGTATTTCAGGCATCGTATGTTTTTTTAAGCAAATTTCATCTTTCTAGAAGTAGGTATAATTTAATAAAAAAAATATCCGTGCGATATGTAGTCCATTATTTCACCGTGTTTATCGCACTTGCTACGCTCGTGCGCTAACCTCACGGTGCGACAATGAACTGCTTAGCGCACGGATAGGAGTGACAGCGGACTTAAGGCAGATAGTGTTATAAAAAATTGTACGATACTAATGCGTTAAGTAACACATTATACGCCGTGAAAGGATCCTCGCTACACTCGGGCCTTAACTTTACACCATGAAATAATGGTCCACTTATCGCACTTGTATCGTAATGTATTAGTACGATAAATTTTCTATCGATATTTATTCATTAATTAAAAAAACCTCTTTCAATTCATTGGCCCGTACTTTCCTCAACCTTAATATGTTGATTCCTTTAATTAATATTTAATAACGAAATTTATAAATCTACGACTACAAAGAATTTTGAAGCGATTAAGTCATTGTTACTCCTGTAATCGTTGGATATACAAAAATCAATTTTCATTTTTCAAATTTTTTCTAAAAAACTAACCAACAAAATGAATTAAAACATTACAGATTATATTTATTTATATTATCCAATATCATGATTTTTCTCAAAAAAAAATCGACCGTTTAGTTTGGGAGTTATAAGCATCTAAAAAAAAACACATTGTTAATAATTTTTTTAGAAAATATAGGTATTTCAATTCTCTTTCGAACGCTACCCATCCGATTCGAATAACTCGATCCTATCATTAAAAAAAAATCAAAAAGCAGTTTTGAGAAAAATCGAAAATTTGGAAAAAAACAAAAATACATCGCCCCAATAAAAAAAAACGGATTTTGACCGGAAAATGAGACCCGCCCGGTCAAAATTGACCGAGTAGAAATTGAGATCTAGGCGTACACACACACACACACACACGCACACGCACACACACACACACACATACATACACATACACACACACACAGACATTTTTCAAAAACCATGTATTTTGATTCCTAACATCTCGAAACACAATTATAACATGTTTTTACAACAACTCAAAAATTTAATGTCACAAAGCTTCCTCTATAGGAGGAAGCAAAATGTTTAATTGAGAAATAAATGAAATCTATGAATTCGTTTTTGAATTCGAATTGTCTACTTTAGTAGCAAGCAGGGTCAAACCTTTCTTATTATAATAATTGTCAGGGACGGACTGGGCCACCAAGACGGCCCGGGATATTTGGAGCCTGCGGCCCTTAAAATATCTAATAATATGTATAGTGTCAGGCAATGGACAATTACAAATTTTACAATTATTTAATAGTACATTACGATACGGGTGTGATTATTTACCACAGGAGACATTTTTCGTCTCAAGAGAAAAGTCGAATGCGGTAAAAGTCACCTTACGCACCAGTGTCGTACCGTATTTTATACCATGAGAGCCGAATTATCATATTAAAGTTATGATTTTGAGGTTAAAGTGGTGTAAACAATTTTTAAATCCAAGTAGGCGGGAATATGAGGTCCACGCATGTAAGGGAGTCATGTAGATATGAAAAAAATCAAAACAATTATTTAAATAATTTTTAAACCCAAGTAGGCGGGAGATATGAGATCCACGCGTGTTAGAGAATTACGTAGACGTGCAACAATAAGCAAGACAATTGTTTAAACAATTTTTAAACCCAAGTAGGTGGGGGATATGATGTCCTCGCATATAAAGTAGTTATGTAGACATGAAACATAAGCAAAACTATTATTTAAATAATTTTTAAACTCAAGTAGCCGGGGGAGGCGGGGTCTACGCATATTAGGGAATTACGTAGACGCGCAACAATAAGCAAGACAATTATTTAAACAATTTTTAAACCCAAGTAGGCGGGGGATGCGAGGTCCACGCATATTAGGGAATTACGTAGACGTGCAAGAATAAGCAATACAATTATTTAAACAATTTTTAAACCCAAGTAGGCGGGGGATACGAGGTCCACGCATATTAGGAAGTTACGTAGACGTGCAATAATAAGCAAGACAATTATTTAAACAATTGTTAAACTTAAGTAGGCGGGGGATATGATGTCCACGCATGTGAGTCATGTAGAGATGAAAACAGAAGCAAAACGATTATTTAAATAATTTTTAAACCCATATAGCCGGGGTACGCAAGGTCCACGCATATTATGGAATTATGTAGTCATGAAAACATAAGCAAAACGATTATTTAAACAATTTTTAAACCCAAGTACACGGGGGATACGAGGTCTACGCATAATAGGGAATTACGTAGACATGCAAAATTAAGCAAGACGATTATTTAAATAACTTTCAAATCCATGTAGCCGGGGTCGCGAGGTCCACGCATATAAGAGAGTCGAGTTATAGAGGTTAAGAATTTTGGAAATAAAGGTCTTGCTTACATCGCACATCTACGTAACTTCGTTATATGCGTGGACCTCGCGTCCCTCGGCTACTTGGGTTTAAAAATTATTTCAATAATCGTTTTGCTTATTTTTTTATGTTTAGACCTTTGCATGCGTGGACCCCATATCCCCCGCCTACTTGCGTTTACAAATTGAATAAATAATTGTCTTGCTTATTGTTGCACGTCTACGTAATTCCCTAATATGCGTGATCATCATATCCCCCGGCTACTTCGGTTTAAAAATTATTTACATAACCGTTTTGCTTATTTTTTCATGTTTTCATAACTCCTTCGTATTCGAGGACCTCGCGTCCCCCGGCTACTTGGGTTTAAAAATTATTCAAATAATCGTCTTGCTTACGTCGGACGTGTACGTAACTCCGTTATATGCTTGGAACTCGCGTCCCCCGGCTACTTGGATTTAAAAATTATTTAAATAATGGTTTTGCGTATTTGTTTGCTTCCTCCTAGAGGAAGCTTTGTGATAGTAAAAAAAAGTTTGTGAGATAATGTCTTAGGAATGTTGTATAGAAAATTTGGAATCGAAATACACCATTTTTAGAAAATGTCCGTATGGATGTGTGTGTGTGTGTGTGTGTGTGTGTGTGTGTGTATGTATGTCCGTATACTCTGATATCTCATGATCTACTCAACCGATTTTAACGAGAGAGTGATCATTTTTTCAGATTTTGCTTCAACAATTGGGGTCAATATTTTATTTTTGTCAAAATCGATTTTTTTGTTTTTTATCGCCATTTTTAAATTTTCAAAATTTTTATTTTCAATTTTTTTTATATTTAGAACAAATATTATTTATATACGATAAATTCTCTGTATGCAGAATAAAATTTTCTACAATTTAAAAAAAAAAAAAAAGCCGTTAGCTTTATTTCGTCATAAGTTATTCATGAAAACGTCATTTTTAGTAAATAGGTTATATTTCAAAATTAAAAAAAGATATTAACATGAATATTTTTTTGGTTATAAAGAATACTGAGTACTATAACTTACTAAATTTTTAGGTTTTTTTATTCATTATTTTTGGAGAAAAAAAATAATTTATAAAAAAAAGTGTTTTTTTTTTGTCGTTCAATAACTAGAGTAAAATTGGCTTAATCAGTTTGAAATTTCTTTTAGTAGTACATTTTGTATCACAATTGATTGAGTTCTTTGGGCAAAAGGATTGATCCATAAATTTCGGAGATATTTGAGGTTAAAATTTTTTTCACTTTTTTTTTAAATCGTAATTTCTCGAGAACGGCTTTATGTATTTGAATCGGGTGGGCGGCATTCGAAAGAGAATTTCAAGACCTATATTTTCTAAACAAAATTATTTGTCTAGCTATTACGGTTCTTTTGTTATTAATAAAAACGTAAACATTGAAAAATGAAAAAAATGAGTTTGGTATGTCCAACTATTGCGGGAGTAAAAATTGACTTAAGCGCTTCAAAATTCCTCGTAGAGGTGGATTTTGGATAGTTTTCGGTCGAGTTATTCGGGCAAAATGATTGGTCCTTAAATTTCAAAGATATTTAAAAAAATTTCAAGTTAATATTTTCCATAAAATTTTCCCAATTTTTTTTAAATGTATTGAGGATGGCTCTATGTATCTGAATGTGATGGGTAGCATTTGAAAGAGAATTAAAATATTAATATTTTCTAATACTTATAGCATTGACTCAGAGACTCAATTGCGGCGACACTTTTGGCCTTGCGGCCTTGTCCGTCAGCTCGTGTCCGGGGGCCTTTCTACATAAGTATGTGTGTTCTGTGTGTTCCGTGTGTTCCCGACAAAGACAGATAGGATCTGTTCCGTTTATGTAATACAGAGATAGACATAGAGAGAAGTTGTCTAGAACACTAGAACAGACAGAACACACATATGTAGAAAGGGCCCCGTGTGTGTTGTGTAAGTACGCGTATGCCCAAGCGCATGCGCTGCCGCTCGTTTGTCGTCGTAAAGGAATCGAGCCAATGAGGATCTCTATTGCACGACTGCAAAGTAGAAAACCCATCTCCAAAGCAGCATTACCTAGTGCAGAGAATATAGTTAGTTGTTTTTAAAGGGCGGCTTTGTACCAAAGTCTCAGTAAATCGTTCTCACTAATTTTAATTGTCGTAACGGACGAAGAAATGGAGTGAGTATTTCCGCCGACGAAGAAGAGAATGAAAGTTGCTTGCCGACCGTCGGATGACGAGCTCTAGAAATTTGACGACGAGAAAATCGACAAGGTGATTATTGAGGATGAGGACAGCGATGAGGATAACGATGATGACGACGAGGTTCAGGACAGCATGAAGAACGAGGCTGAGGTTCAAGCTATTGAGTCTACCCTAGCCCAAAATAACTATAACTACGAGGCTCACAAAATGCTTATAGAGAAACTGCATTCGATGGCAGAGTTGGAAAGGATTGCCAGGGAGAATATGAGTTCCAAGTATCCACTGACACCAGAATTATGGTTGTCTTGGTTGCGATATGAAATGAAGATTGTTGTAACACCAGAGCAGAAGATTGCTCTTATGGAACTTTGTCAGTAAGCTGTTCAAGATTACCTCTGTAAGTTAATTAATATTTCTTGTCATGAATCCTGCTAATGGTTTTAATTTGCAATTATAATTCTTAGTTAACAATTTTATTTGTTGATTATAATGACCACGTTGTTTTTTAATACTTGTAGCTACCGAGTTATGGTTGGAATATTTACAGTTCATTACAGGACTGAAACAACAGAGAAAATTTGGAATTTATTCGAACGAGCATTAACAGCAGCTGGACTACATGTTAAAAAAGGATCTTTGATTTGGGATACATACAGGGAATTTGAAAATTTTATTGCTTTAATGGTATATAAACAAATGAATTATTTTATACTTACTTCTATAGTCTTACTTTCACAAATTTTATTAAATTTGAATTTATGTTTAGATGGATTCAACTGATCGAGAAAGAATTGATCAAATAAATCGGATTGGAATACTTTATAAGCGTCAATTAGCTTGTCCACTCTTATTTGGTGATGTGGAGAAGGTTGTTACTGCACTGAAGACGAAAATATTGTTAAAAGTGGATATGAAAAAGCTAAGTCTTGAATCCAGTTTATGGCTGGATTACACAAAATGTGCCATGGTGTGTTAAAATTTGGCAAAATTGGATTAGATTTTATAAAAAAAGCAATAATCCACTTACAGATGTTCAAAACTTGATTGAAAGCGCCTTTGCAGTTGGGTTTTCTACACCATAAGAATATAAGAATTTATGGATACCAGAGCAGAAGATTGCTCTTATGGAACTTTGTCAGTAAGAAAATGCAATATTTGTAAAGGTGTTTTACAGCAACAAAGCATAATACAACCAAAAAATAATAAAATTTTAGTTTTGCAATTGTCCTTATTTGTAGTAAATGAATTATACGAATTAAAAAAAATAACAAATTATAAGATTGAAATTATCCCACAAATAAATATAACAATAGGCAATAAAAATTATAAAATTATAAGTTCAATTCTTCATCATGGTAATACAATTGATAGTGGACATTATACTAATATATTAATAAAGAATAATAAATTTATTGAAATAAATGATACGAAAATAAATCATTTTAAATTTATAAATGATGTTACAGAATTTTATGTTATATTTATAGAAGAAATATAAAATAAATAATTTGTAATAATCATAAAAATAATTCTTTTTTTGCCTAACGGGCCGAAAGTAACGCTTATGCTTTCGGCAACCAATCGCGAAGATTGTATTTTCAGGATTGCCAGGCAAAAAAGTATACACACCAATTTATAAAATAAAGAATGCCTCAGATTGTGCGTAAATTGTCACCCGACACGAATGCGCTATATTCTTTACTTTTATTTTTTATGGGCTTAATATACTATTTAAAATTTTTTTATTAGAAAATTTGAAAAATATATAATTAAAAGAAGATAATCATTTTAATTATAAAGTTACTTTTTTGTTAAATATAAGACATTTTATTAATTTACATAACTATAATATAATAATATTAATTTGATTATTTTTTTTTACATTTAATGAAAAATAATTCATTATATATGTTTATATATATATATATATATATATATATATATATATATATATATATTTATCTGCAACGGTTCGTTCCGGGACGTTTACACTGTACATCGCTGTTATTTCCGGGACGCGCTGTTTTTTCCGGGACGTCCCGGAAAATCTGTGTCTGCAACTGTTATTTCCGGGACGTGGTATTAGTCCCACACCCCAGGGATATTATTTCTTTAGTCACGCGCTTATATAGGGAACTCTGAAGAGATAAACTATAGGACCCTGTAGATTACCAGAAATAACGTTTATAGGTCTTTATATATATATATATATATATATATATATATATATATATATATATATATATATATATATATATATATATATATATATATATATATATATATATATATATATATATATATATATATATATATATATATATATATATATATATATATATATATATATATATATATATATATATATATATATATATATATATATATATATATATATATATATATATATATATATATATATATATATTTTATCTGCAACGGTTCGTTCCGGGACGTTTACACTGTACATCGCTGTTATTTCCGGGACGCGCTGTTTTTTCCGGGACGTCCCGGAAAATCTGTGTCTGCAACTGTTATTTCCGGGACGTGGTATTAGTCCCACACCCCAGGGATATTATTTCTTTAGTCACGCGCTTATATAGGGAACTCTGAAGAGATAAACTATAGGACCCTGTAGATTACCAGAAATAACGTTTATAGGTCTCTATATATATATATATATATACATATATATATATATATATATATATATATATATATATATATATATATATATATATATATATATATATATATATATATATATATATATATATTTATCTGCAACGGTTCGTTCCGGGACGTTTACACTGTACATCGCTGTTATTTCCGGGACGCGCTGTTTTTTCCGGGACGTCCCGGAAAATCTGTGTCTGCAACTGTTATTTCCGGGACGTGGTATTAGTCCCACACCCCAGGGATATTATTTCTTTAGTCACGCGCTTATATAGGGAACTCTGAAGAGATAAACTATAGGACCCTGTAGATTACCAGAAATAACGTTTATAGGTCTTTATATATATATATATATATATATATATATATTTATCTGCAACGGTTCGTTCCGGGACGTTTACACTGTACATCGCTGTTATTTCCGGGACGCGCTGTTTTTTCCGGGACGTCCCGGAAAATCTGTGTCTGCAACTGTTATTTCCGGGACGTGGTATTAGTCCCACACCCCAGGGATATTATTTCTTTAGTCACGCGCTTATATAGGGAACTCTGAAGAGATAAACTATAGGACCCTGTAGATTACCAGAAATAACGGTTATAGGTCTTTATATATATATATATATATATATATATATATATATATATATATATATATATATATATATATATATATATACTATAGAAAATTATTAAATAATTGATAATATTGTATGAAAAGAAATTTTTGACAATTGATTTACACTATTTAAAAAATTATGTTGTAGTATTGTTTGATTTATTTTTTTATATTTTCTTAAAATATTAATGTGCCCAACAAATATATAAAAATAATCACTTTAATTACAATATTCTCCTTTTGTGAAAGTATAAGACATGTTGTATTTTCACATTAGCCTAATATCATAAATGATTTGATTATTGTATTACATTTAATAAACAAATATTTCACATATATGAAATATTTATTTTTATATGAAATATTTATTTATTAAATGTAATAAAGATGTGAATCAATTTTCATTATCATATTTTCAAGTTTGTACATTTAGTACAATTTTTATTTTAAATGATGATGAAAATTAATTACAATTGATAAATGAAAATTAATTCACATCTTACATGGTGGAGGAAGGAAGGGCTAGGTTGGAGTCAAGGAGGATTACGGAGGGATGACTCCCATGGTTTTTAGGGCTACTGGCGATGAATTCCATGGTTGTGTTTAGGGTCATTATATAAAAAATTATTGTGTAATTTTATATAATTTCGGCATGTCCCAAAATCATATATAATTATTATTATTTCTTATATATAAAACCTAAGCTCAATAAAATAAAAAATTCAACGCGCATATAACAGTACCCCAGTGGTGGTGCGGAAAGCTGTTTAAAATGTGGTAACCCTTGGAAAACAATGTACCCTCTAAATACCCATTTTCATGCTTAAAAATGCATAACATTCAAACCTACATATACAACAAAAATGAGTATAGAGATCTGGCATCAAGCAATTGGCATCCTTTTTTTTAAAATGTATTGAGGATGGCTCTATGTATGAAAGAGTAAAAATAAAGTAGAACCTTCTTATTTTTTTTATATAACTTGATAGGATTTAACTTAACAGAAATATGTTAAATGGGAAAAAGTTTTATGTCAATATTATCGACAACTTTTATATTTAAAATATTTGAGGAGTTATAAATAAAATGGGCGATTTTTGGCTATAACTTGATTGGATTTGATTTTACACGAAAATGTTAAATACAAAAGTTGTGGATAATATTAAAACAAAAAATTTTACTATTTAATATTCTCGTGTAAAATCAACTCCTGACGAGTTGTTAGACTTATAAAAACGATTTTAAGCCGTTTACATCGTACAAAATAAAATATGAAATTTTAAATATTGGAAGTAAAAATTAATTAAAGGAATCAGTAAATCAAGTTTGAGGAAGCTACGTGCCAATGAATTGGCAGCGGTTTTTTATGTCTGCATGATTCCCTTACATGCGTGAACTTCATATCCCCCGCCTACTTGGGTTTAAAAATTGTTTAAATAATTGTCTTGCTTATTGTTACATGTCTACGTAATTCCGTAATATGTGTGGATCTCGCATTCCCCGGCTACTTGGGTTTAGAAATAATGTTAATAATTTCGGCCGGTTCCGCAGCTTTGGCCACGCGGCCCCGTGGCTCTAAGACTACGCGGTCCACCGGGAGCTCTCCCAAATTCCCGATGGCCAGTCCGGGCCTGATAATTGTTGTAAAATTATATATATTAAGGAAGTCCATACCAACAAATTGTCAATTTATATACCAAGATTGATTGATACCTCGATTTTTTTTCTATCTATTTTATAGCTACAATTTTATTAAAGTAAAATTTCTTTTCTTTTAGTTGAATTAAATAAAGTGTAAATAAATTAAAATGTACTTCTTTTGGGTGGAAAATAGTTTTTATGTTGTAAATTTCAGAATTTGAAGTGTTACAATTTTCGCCCTGACGAAAATATAAGGCTCTCCCGAGAAGCGGTCGTGCCTAATAAAAAACGGATTTTGACCGGAAAATGAGACCTGCCCGGTCAACACTGACCGAGTAGAAATTGAGATCTAGGCGTACACACACATACACACACACACGCGCACACACACACACACACACAGACATTTTTCAAAAACCATGTATTTTGATTCCTAACATCTCGGAACACAATTATAACATGTTTTTACAACAACTCAAAATTTAATGTCACAAAGCTTCCTCTAGGAGGAAGCAAAATGTTTAATTGAGAAATAAATGAAATCTATGAATTCGTTTTTGAATTCGAATTGTCTACTTTAGTAGCAAGCAAGGTCAAACCTTTCTTATTATAATAATTGTTGTAAAATTATATATATTAAGGAAGTCCGTACCAACAAATTGTCAATTTCTGTACCAAGATTGATACCTCGATTTTTTTTTCTATCTATTTTATAGCTACAATTTTATTAAAGTAAAATTTCTTTTTTTTTTTAGTTTGTTTAAATAAAGTGTAAATAAATTAAAATAAAATAATTAACTTCTTTAGTAAGGTCGTATTTCAGAAAGAAGTTTATATATATCGCTGTTGATGTATATATATTTTTTTTTTTTAATATATCAGTAATTTTATTTCAGGTGGGGGGCTTCGCACCCCACACCCCCCTGAGTGGAGGCTTCGCCTCCTGCACCCCCACCAGGGACTCTGCCCCTGGACCCCGCCCTGCGCCCCACATCAAACCCGCCATACCTCATTACCTACCAACAACAAACTTTATTGTTTCTTTTATTTTGTTTTATTTAGATGGGACATTTCAACATAATAACTATATCCTCAAGGATTTTCATTCATGGTCACAAAATCATTTCGTAGATTCATTCGTCATCGAATATCATTTAATGTGTGATATCAGGAATATGGTTACGAGTCGTGAGGATGGAATATTATATTTGCTTATTCTTTGGCTCAATTTTATATTTAATCAAAAATTTAATCTTTGTTTTTTAATTCTATTTTTAAGGTTTAAACTTGAAGAACTTCTATTAATCACATTGTTAATAGAAGATTAGATTATATACAATATTAGCTGCCTGTCTACGACCAAGTTTTAGAAAAAAATAATTTGCTTCTTGGACCAACTTAGAATAATTTTAAGTAAAAAGACATTTAGGGATTTAATCTTTTAATTTTTGTTACTTTAACATCAATTTATATTTCTTATTATATATTTTATTAGTGTTTTCGTTTACATAATATTTGGCATTTTGTAAACAATAGATATTTCTTTTTTTTAAATTATGTTTTCAATGTGTTTATCTCATTTTATAGCACAGTGTCACCTAAGTCCGCACTTAAGTCACGCCTACCCGTGACTTAAGTAGTCGATTATTGCACCGTGAGGTTAGCGCGCGAGCGTAGCGAGTGGACTGATTAAGGTACGGATAGGCGTGACAGCGGACTTAGGTAAACGTGCTATAAAATATCGTACGATACATGTGACTTCAGTGGCAGTATCGTAATGTACTATTTTAACATTGTAATTAAATGTAATTTTATATCTTATGATTATATTTTTATAATTATATGATCCCTGCAAGAATATTCAGCATAAGAAATGGCCGATGGTCATAATTCTGACTAGACAATTAATCATAATTAATACGGGGGAATTCGTCCTAATTATGACCATAATTATGGTGAACGAGATGCTAAACGATCGACAAACGTATACAAAGGTCACGTGACCTCCGTCGCGCTCGTCGCTCAGGCTGTTTATACCGAGCGCTTCAGCAATTCTAACCTTAATTTCGAACCTTCTGGCTGTGTTTTTCTCCCAGTTTTCTCTCACACTTATATATATATATATATATATATATATATACACACACACACACACACACACACACACACACACACACACACACACACACACACACACACAGTCTCCGCTCTGGTAGTTCGTTATATTACAGCTATTCGTATCACAGTCACAGAGGTATTATAGATAGAGTATAATAAGGGAAGTCGCAGAGATAGAGAGAGAAGATTGCAGGACGTAGCTCTCTCTTATTGCGTGCGCAGTACGCGCAGAAAGTGAGCGTCAGCTTGCGTGACGAGAGAGATAGCTACGTCCCGCGATCTTCTCTCTCTTTCTAACGTTCGGACATTTTCATTTACGGGCAGCCTTATATCTCCCCTGCTCCTTCAGCATAATTATGCCCATAATTATGGTCATAATTATTTACTATAGTCCCTCTAATCTCGTTATCCCTTCAGCATAATTGTGGTCATAATTGAACGATCAAACGAACTTACCTGTACGTGAAGTTCGATCGCAATTATATGAAGAAGCCTCGTTCGAAGAGATTATGGTGTAGTTCCCCTTTTGCCCGCTCGAATTCACAGCGCTTGAGAGTAAGACCAAAAACCCCTTCCCCCGCTGCCCGCCGCGCCGGCGACGCGGCGCTTGCAGGCGCGAACTCTCATTTTTCAGAGTGTATATAAAAACAAATTGCTGTTCTTTTTAGGGCCGGGTGGTATAATTTTTATATTATCGGGAGGGTGCTAATCTCTTCGAACGAGGCTTCTTCATATAATTGCGATCGAACTTCACGTACAGGTAAGTTCGTTTGATCGTTCAATTATATTTCATTCGCCTCGTTCTCGAGATTATGGTGTAGTTATTTAGAGTCAGCAATTTGTTCACTTTTAGAACGTGTTTTTATTGAATTTCTTACAATAATTCAAACAAATGATTTCAGTACAAAGTTGTTATAATATAATGTGTTAATTTTTTAATATTGCTTTTGCAAATTCTTGTCTATTTTGTGATATGGGTTTATTATAGAATTGTGCAAACACCCGCGATTTTTCCGACCAGTTTGCAGTGCGACGTATTACTCCCAGATCAATGCCTTTGGCTAAGGCCGCAGACGTAGATGCATGCCTTGTGGAATGCGCTGAAAATATTGTAACATCGATGCCGCTTTCAGCAAGCACCTGCTTGATCCATTTGCTCAATGTTTGAGACCCTACTGCTTTAAAAGGCTTCCTAGTAGATACAAACAATATTTCCTCGTTACCCCTAATGTTCTTAGTTCTATTTATATATTCTAAAATACAAGATTTAACACATAAACTAGATTCTTGTTCATTTTTTGGTATGATTAACAAAGGCTGATATCGCCCTGGACCAGATGTTTTAATCGCGTCTGGGATTTTAATTTCTAATACATTGCTTTTACTTATTATATTATGAATCTTAATCTTACTTAAAGTTTGTACCCTATGTGCAGTAACCAACGCTAACAATGTCACAGTCTCTTCCGACAGCGCTTTTAGACTCTCACTCTTACAATTTTGTAAGTAGTCTAATACGATTGATACATCCCAAGTCGAATCATATTTGGGCTTCATTGGTTTCAACTAAGCTACGCCTTTAAAAAATCTACTGATTAACAAATCCTCACCTATCTTATCTGTACTTAATCGCCGACCTATATGTGTTCAGCGTTGCATATGCCGCACCCGTCTGAAAATTTTTTGTTAAAAAAGCTAACAAACTTTCTCGTGTAGGTACATAAATTTCACTATTTGATCTGATGCAAAATTCTTGCCACTTCTTTAGCCCTGCCTCATACTGCTTTATGGTTGACTCAGTAAGCGACGCGAGCAGAATTTCAGCTGATTCTGATGGCACCTTCATTCTCCTGAACGCCTCCCTGATACTTTGCCGACCAGTAACGATAGTGTTTCTGCTTTCGGATGCTGCCTCAATCTGCATGGAGAAAACAGTAAATTAATGCTAGGTTCAAATTTCAGTGGTTCCTGTAATAGCATAGATGTGAATAATGGATACCACGGTTGGTTTGCCCAATCCGGTACCACAATTATTCATGTTGCTTCTTCCTGCTTAATTTTAACAAGTGCTTTTAAAATTAAGTTGAACGGCGGGAATGCATAGAAATTTAAATCTTTCCATTCTGTAGTAAACGCATCTACTTTCGTTGCCTTTTCATCGGGCATCCACGAATAAAATTTTTCACATTTTGTGTTATGTTTGTTGGCAAATAAATCTACCTCCGGTTTTCCGAATACTTCCACTATTTTTTCAAAGAAAGTATTACCTAATTCCCATTCTGTATCCTTATTGTCGAGCCTAGATAACCAATCTGCCTTTTCATTATCTGTTGACGTTATGTACGACGCATAAAGAAAAATGTGTCGCGTTTCTGCTCATTGCCATATTTGTCTTGCTAACTCGTGGTACTTAACGTATTTTACTCCGCCCATTTTATTCACATAGGATATAGCAGACGTATTGTCCACTCGGAGTAAAATTTGACAATCTTTTTCCTTACTTGCTAATTGTTCCAAACCTAGTTTAACAGCTAATAATTCTCGGTAATTTATTGAATGTTTATTTTGTTCTTCCGTCCATGTTCCATACGTACTGTTGATGTTATCGGTCGCGCCCCATCCTGTGTTGGATGCGTCACTAAAAATTTCTTTTTTTGAAGCCACTTGTCTTTATTGGATTCACTACCGTATCAATAGATTTTTCCCACCACAGTAAGTCGGAGCGTATACTATCTGGTACTTTCATTTTTGCATTATAATTACCATTGTTATTATTTAGTATTATTAATTTCTCCCTTTCCATAACCTTTGTATACAACATTCCGAATTCAAATGCAGGGCATATTGAAATTAATGTTCCTATAAGTCCAGCAAAGTCTTTAATTGTACAATCTTTTACTTTTAAGAATTTTTTGATCATGTTTTTTATTTTAATTCGCTTTTCCATAGGTATTTCAATGGTATACTGTTTTGAGTCTATGATAAATCCTAGATATTGACACCTAACCGCAGGTACTAATTTACTTTTTGTTTTATTTATGATAAAACCTAGACTCGACAATAGTTCAACCGTTTCCTTAATGTTATTCAAGCATGCTTCATAGTTCTTACCAATACACAATATATCGTCTAAGTAAATCACAGAGAAATGTCCTCTTTTACGCAAAAAATTAACAACAGGTTTCATTATTTTCGTGAATACAAAAGGACAAGAGGCTAGTCCATTTGGTAAGCATGTAAATTGATGTATCTTTCCCAAAAATTCAAATCTCAAACATTTCCTGCTTGCCTTGTGTATTGGTACTGTGAAGTATGCGTCTTCCAAATCAATGTTTCCCATAAAATAACCAGGAAAAATCAAGTTTGAAGCCGTTCGAATATTTTCCATTTTAAAATGATCAACCGTTACTAATTTCTTTAATTCTTTCAAATTTAGTATAAACCTAAATGAACCATTTGCTTTTTGACTTAAGAAATAGTTAGATAAGAATTGATTTTGACTTGCTGTACCGCTTTGAATAACATTTTTATTCACTAGATTTTCAATAACCTGTTTATATTTCTCTATTTCTTTTTCTGAGTCAAATTTTATTTTTGGTGGTTGTCTTTGATATACTTCAGTATCAAACTTGATTTTATACCCGGTTATTGCTTCCAACACAAACTTATCATTTGTAATTCTTTGCCAATTACTTTTAAAGTATTTTAGCCTACCGGCAATTTTACCTACATCTATCTTGGCATTTTCTGGCTCCTTGGTCTGAATCTCCCTTGGTTCTGCACGTGTTGATTGTACGGTTGTTGTTTGTTTTTCAAGTAGAACCTGTTGGGGTTTCTCACTTGGCCCCGCTGATTTCCGTTTCCAGCAGTCGCGTAGGCCGTTTTCTTTATCTGCTGGCTTTGGTAGTTTAAATTAAAACTATTTTTATTTTGAAGAGGACCCTTTTTTGTTGTTGATTGATTTTTCAAATTCTGTCCTATTTTGTCTAAAGTCTTTGCCTCTTTGATTCTTGAGCCTAAGTTTATGCCAAACAGGAAGCTGTCTGTTTCTGCCTTTTTCAATACTGTCTTACATTGCTTATCAACCATTGGCAGTATAAACGCTTTACGAGACTCTGTCTCCTCAAAAGCCAGATGATGTATCAACTTTGCTGCATCATTAAGCTTTTCCACAAAACCAGCTATATCAATGCCGTCTTCTTCTTCTGCAACATCCTTAATAGCTGAGCCTAGAGCAGCTAGTGCTGATGTTGCGAGTTGCTGTCTTTTTGTAGAAGATTCCGACAACATGGCCGCGATCTCCGGATTTAATTTAGGCACAACAAGCCCTTCTGGTCTGAGGTACTTCTTTGCCAAGTTTGCTCTCTCTGTCTCTTTCACTCCGTTGCTATACCAATATTTCCAGCGTTTTGCAATTGTTGAATGTAATTTTATTTCAGCTGCTTTCTCCTCTATTGGGTCGTCGCCCAAAGCTTGCATAATGTTTTCATCAAGCGGTTTTTCTTCGTCTGATTTTTTCCCGTCTTGATTGCTTTCATCGTCTTCTATATCAGCCTTATTGGCGTCTCCCGCGTTTTCTGTAACATGTCATACAAAGCATTTTCGTAAGCAAACATACAGGCTTTTGTCAAGGGCAGGCTTCACGGAAATAGAGGTCAATCGCGTGCGCGCAGGTCAAGCGCGTGCGCGCGCTACACGTTGCCGCATGACGTATGTGTACTGTTTTAGGGGTGAGGCTAGCTATACCCAAACAATGGCAGCACTTACTTACGAACTTTTTTATTTCCTTTAACTATGTCGTGAGGTTTTCTTGGGCGAGGCTAGCTATGCCCACGAAATAACGAAAACCAGCAGTCGCATGCCCGCACTGCACATTATAGTTGTGCAGAAGGAAATGAATTACAACGTCGTTTTGTTCAAAACGCGCTGTTCTTGGGAAAGGCTAGCTATGCCCAAAAAAGCGAGTTGCACTCACGTGATATTTTCTCGTGCCGAGTAGTGCTACGTTCGGTCATTATTTTGTTTTGTATTATAACCATAAATACCTTCTGTTTCATCTTCTTTGTCATCCGATTCCGTGTCCGATTCGTTGCCGTGTAGTTCGTGCATCGCTTCGTCAACCTTGTCCTTAAGTTTTTTGGCTTCTTGCTGCCACTCTTCAATATTATCCATGATAGCTTTTCTTTTGCTCATCTTTCTTGATCACACTATACCTTGTCTTACTCTAAGCACGTGCGTCTCCTAGCGCACAGCGAAAAAGAATGAGAGTTCGCGCCTGCAAGCGCCGCGTCGCCGGCGCGGCGGGCAGTGGGGGAAGGGGTTTTTGGTCTTACTCTAAAGCGCTGTGAATTCGAGCGGGCGAAAGGGGAACTACACCATAATCTCGAGAACGAGGCGAATGAAATATAATTATCAGCATAACTATGGTCATAATTATGTCGCCAGGTGACAGGATTTATGAGCATAATATGCGGCACAAAATGGTCATCCGTCATAAAATACGGCATATTATGGCTATATTATGCTTAACAGTTCTACCAGGGATCTTTCGAATGTTATATTGATTTTTCCGATATTATTTAAAGCTATTGCATTGAATAATTCTTTGTCAAATCGAATCATGTTAAATAAGGGAAAATTGAATATGTAAAGTGTCGTATTTATAGGTTTAGATAATCAGGATTGATTGTACATTAAAATATTAATTGGGGAAAATTTTTGTTTAGATGTTATCCATAAGTATATGTTTTGCATTCAATATTTTTGTGTAAAGTCAAATCGTTGAAATAAGCGAAAATCGTCCATTTTATGTATGTTTTGGCGTTAAAAATTGTTTGTTTGGATTTAACTCGTCGGGAATTGATTGTACAAAAAAATGTTTAATAGGAAAAAGTTTTGTTTTAATATTATCTATAACTTTTACATTCAACATTTTTGTGTAAAATCAAATCCTGTCAAGTTATAGCCGAAAATCGTCCATTTTATGTATATTTAGGCGTTAACAATCGTTTTTATGAGTTCAACTCGTCAGGAATTGATCGTAGCAAAATATGTTCAATATAAAAAAGTTTTGTTTTAATATTATCTATAACTTTTACATTTAAAATTTTTGTGTAAAGTCAAATTCTGCTTAGTTATAAACGATGATTTTAGCGATTTTTTCGCTATTACATTGTTAAATATTGTTCATAGAAAAAAATGTTCAATGTAAAAAAGACGTCTTTTAATTAGTTTTAGCAGATGCATTTGTTGTTTTTGACTTAAATTTAATTTTGTTCACCGTATGCTCAAAAATCGATTTTTTCAAATTTTTATTTGCCCTGGCGTTTTTTTATTTGTCGATCGATTTGGCTCGGTAGAGAACTGTCAGTTACTTATAATTAGACGAGTATATTCCCCAAAGCCCGTTTGGATCCGTCGAAATTTCGCTGAGATAATCGGGTTACTTGATCACATACATACGTACAGACATACATACATCTCTGAAAACGCTTAAAATGTACTTCTTTTGGGTGGAAAGAAATATTACTTTCATTTAAAGAAATATTGTTATTCATTCAAAGAAATATTTGACCGATTGTCCGCAATGACACGATTTCCTTGATTCAAAGAAATTTGCTTTATTTCTAAGAAATATTTTTCTCAGTGTATTTAGGCGTTTAAAATTGATTTTATCGCATTATCTCATTAGGAATTGATTGTACATGAAATGTTAAACAAGAAAACGTTTTGTTTTGTTATAGTCTACAATTGTTACATTTATAATTTGTGTGAAGAAAGATTCTGTCAAATTATAGCCGAAAATCGTCCATTTTATGTATATTTTAGCGTTTAAAATCGTTTTTATAAGTGTAACTCATCAGGAGTTGATTTTATATGAAAATGTTAAATGGGGAAAAGTTTTGTTTTATTATAGTCTACAACTTTTACATTCAACATTTTTGTGTAAAATCAAATCCTGTCAAGTTATAGCCGAAAATCGTCCATTTTTGACCTTTTTTGTCGTTTTTCGCAGTTATCTTTGCAAATATTGCGCGTAGAAAAAAGTGTCCAACAGAAAAAAGGTGTATTTTAATTAGTTTTAGCAGATAGACCTGTAGATATAAACTTAAAATTAATTTTTCTAGTCATTAAGCTTAAAAATCGATATTTTGAAATGTTTCTTTGTGCTCGCATTTTTTTAATTTTTCATCGATCTATCTCAATTGAGAACCATCACTTAGGTATTATTAGGGGAGTATTTTCCCGCCATCTCGATGGAATCGGTTGAAAATTCATTGAGATAATCGAGGAACTTGCGTACATACGGGCGTACAGACATACATACATCACAGAAAACGCTTAAAACGCACTCATTTTGACTGGAAAAGACTTTTCTTGTATCAGATTATTAGTTTTTGAAGTCAAACAATTTTCGCTCTGGTGAAAGTATAAGGCTCTCCCGAGAAGCGGTCGTGCCTAACGAGAAGCGGTCGTGCTTAAAAATGCACTAAAATCTGATCTAATAGCAAATTTGTAACAATAAAATTGCTGCATTGTTACATTATCTTTGCCGTTACGTTGCTTCAAGTTTGACATCCGCCCAAAACCCTCATTTGGAAATATGAACGAACGGAAGTATGACATAGGATCTACATGTTTACTAATATAAGATATATTTACAGGTTTTTTATATTTCTGGAATATTTTATATTGCTGGAGGTAAACCTTCATCGTCAACAAAAACTATGGCTACTTCGTTACATGTTGCACAGTTGTATTTATTTTTATCCAAATTCGAGATTCGAGTTGTATATATTTTAATGTCATTAACATAATTTTCTTTTGTTCTTCTACTTCTACTTCGTGCATCATTTTATATGATTTTGTATAAATATTAATTTCTCTAAGAATGTTATCTAATTCCTGTAACAGTTTCAGTGAACACAAAACATTAGATTGATATTGTAATTGCGTTGCGACTTCATTGTCTATTATATATAGTTACCGATATTTCCTAGCCTCATTTTCGTTTTTGTAATGAATAAACATTATGGTAAATTTTATCGCATATTCTAATAATCTGTGGTCCTCTACTAAATAGTGCATCGAATTTAGCACCAATGCTCGCAAAAGAGAGCGCACTGTTTTATTGTCGAATATTTTCGTTAAAATGTTTACTTTCACTTGTATTCCCTATAACTAATTCTTTGAAACGTGTTGGATACGCTAAATCAGGGGATAATAAATTGACCTTACATTTTCGACAACAATTTGAAAATTTGGTTAAAAAAAGTGTTCAGCGTTACAGAATTTACATACAAAAACAAAATATATACCTATAATTATATTCCATGTTCTAAAATTTTCATCAAAAACAGATGCATTAGGTATATCCGTATGTAGATACTGTCTAGCGTCAGGATCTTTATCATTTAAGTGAAACCATGTTGTTAATGTCGTTTTCCAATCGCCTCTTCATCGATAAATAGAATATTTTGCTGTATTATAATCGGTTACTGCATTAAAATATTTTGAGAAATTTTTATTCCATTTTTTCGTTTCATTATCCATACTCATTCCATATTTCGTTCTTTCTCTTCTACTTCGTACATCATTAATTATTAATTATTAATTTATACGGTTTTTTCTTGTTATGTGCTTTTTTAATAAATTTATTATTATGGCAATTTATCTACACTCTACTTCTTACTATTTTTTTCTATTTTTATTTTATCGCTTTTATTAATTTTATTAATTTTATTCATATTGTTTCCATGCCGAGCATGCGTTAGCGAGCGAGATTATACAGCTAGTTTGTGATTATTTCATTCTAAACGATGGTTATAGAATTTTCAATTACCTTCTGCAATAAAATGTTCATAGATAGAGAAAAAGTAGATACTACCGAATAACCAGTTGCTACTGAACTAGCTTTTCAAATAGGAGCGGCGTTTAAAATAAGTACGAGGAATCCTCCAAAATCGTCTCGACTGCCAGGCTCAATGCACTTTTTTCCTCGATTTGGGCGAGCCTTATTATTCAAAGCGAGAAGAGCAGACGATGCCGCGGCGACACGCGCGCCTCCCGGCATTTAAAGAGCCCCGAACTTTTTCCCCGAAGCAGCAGCAGCAGCAGCAGCAGCGGCGGCGGCACAGCAGCCGCGGGCTATAATGCGCAGTACACGCAAGTCGAGCCGCATGCGCCGGGCGCGCGCGTCCTATAAATACACGCCCCCTCGCACGCGCCGCGGTGCATCCTCGCACCGAGTCGGCTTCTTCGCGAGAGGGAGAGAGAGTGAAAGTGCAGCGGGCGCGGACGATGACGATGCGCGGAGTCGCGTAAATATACGAGAAAGGGGGAGGGAGAGAGAGAGAGAGAGAAAGAGGAAAGCGGAATGCCGCGCGCGTGAGAGGAGGCTGCTCCGCTATAAGGAGCTTGCGCCGCAGTCGCCGGCTCGCTTCCCTTCCTGTAGGCGCTTGCGAGCACGCGAGAGTCGTGCACGCGACCCCCTTATCCGCTGCTGCGCGCCCGATAAGCCGATCGGCCGCAAGCACAGTGCAGTGTCCGCGCTGACCACCCGGCTACTAGCTCGTTGTGTTTCGTGCCCCGTGAGCTCGCTGCATGAGACGACGGGCGGCACTATAACTAAGAGATCGGGACGAGGGATCTAAAACTGAACGCCGGCGCGTTGGCAAAGTCAAGATGCTGGCTGCCAGACACAGGTGAGCGCGCTCATGCGCATTTCGAAGCGTGTAGTTCAATGCCCTTTACGGCCTTATACAATTTTCTCTTATTTCTCCCAAGTTATTATTTTTAAATAGTACTTTACTGCAAACAGTCATAATGTCATAAAACTATTTCATTCGAAATATTTAATTTTCGATTCTCAGAAATTATCTTCCATCATGGCGAAGGCTTTCACGAAGATGAGAGTTATGGCTATGTTACAGGAAGTAGAAGTCAAATTTTTCTTTTTCTACTTATAGTTGTGGTTACTTTCGTTATGTGAATAGTATAAAATGTAATCGTCAATATCCCATATGGCGCGAGGTCTACCTTTTTTATGTTGGGTGTAAAAAATGATGACCATTTTATCATGCTTGAAGGCTCAGTAATATCAAAGACGTCATACAAACTTGTACTTCCTTGAAAAGATGTTGAGAAATTAGTTCAAACACTAATTTCAGATAGAGTTCTGATTACTGGCATAAAAACATGCTTTCCTGTCTGCATGAAAGAAAATTCTGACAGAAGGGTTGAAAGATAACATTTTTTAATAATATGATAATTCTATTGAAATTTCAATGTGTACAATAAACAAAATTTTTTAATTGTAGCATATACTTATAAGAGATAAAGCATTCATATATAGTAAGAGAAATATTATAATCAATTTCTTTTATTTTTTATTTATTTATTTATTTATTTTTTTTGTTAAAATTTAACGTTTTGAAGGCTGTAGAAACAAATTGATTATAAAAGTAAAAAACTACTCGTTATTGATTACTATAGCGAGTAATTAATGATGAATACTGAGAAAACGATAACGGGGAAAGCCATAGATCCGAGAAAGTCTGTGTTGACGTCAAGCAATTTTACGCGAAGCTATCGGCGCAATTACACGAGCTCTAAAATAACTTAACAAACTGCAGCTCCCGGCGCGTATCCTCGTTGCTGCATAAAGAGATATCGATAAGCACACTCGCGTGCTCTCTGTCTCTCAGCATAAATTATCGAACAAAGGACGATACCAGACAAAAAAAAGTAAAAAGGAAGATCGGCAATCGCGTGCGCGCGGTATATACCGAGGTGTTACACGGGCCGCGCGTGAATCAGCCAGAGCATGACCGAGAGCGGGCGACTATAGGTATATAGCCCTACACGCGCATATGCGGTTATCCTACATCCGGCGGCGCGCATATCCTCCCGGCCGATGGAACAGGGAGGAGAGTGAGGGAAAGAGGATGCTCGAATAACGTTACATACGGGATTTAAACGGCTAGCGTTACGTGCGAGAGAGTAGGATACTCCTTCCTCCTCCGCTCTCGAGCTTGAATTTCCCTTTATTCCGAGATCGAGCTGGTTTTAAATTGCGCGCCGCGCCAGATTGAATGCGCCCGCACGGTATTATAGGCACGCGTGCGTCGGCCTTCGATTTTTCGGCCCCTCTCGCCTGACCCAGACCCATCCCTGCCCCTTTTTTCTCCTCGTTGGCTTTTTTTTCACCGTTGACCCCTTCCACCCTGTTGTCTTCTCTTTTTACAGCGGAGAGTCGAATATAGTGTAGCCGAAGGATTACACGCACGCGCTGCGATTCATACAAGAGCAGCGCGGCCCTCCCGTCTTGCCTAATCCAGCCAGGATAATGTTGCCCCAAATTGGATCCATCGTTTTTGCTTATCGCCTCTCGGAGCTGCGCGTGCGCGCGATTTATAAGTAGCTGAGCGCATTATGAATTCCCACCGTGTATATCATTCCTGCCACGGTATTTAACTCGACACTGCCAAACTTACGCTTCTCTTTGCTAAAAAAAAAGAATATTATATTTATCTTAATTGTTTAGCTGGGTAATACATACTACTATTTCCTCTCATATACATAGGGGCTGAACAATGCAATATTACCTAAGAGTGAATCAATAAATACAAATAAGTTAACTGAATATCAAGTGGAATGGACAAACATCCCTTTTTCCGGTTTAATACCTGCTAAAACGAGACTGTGTATATTTAATAAAAGGTGTGTAATTATCATGATGAGAAAATTATTTTTATGAAATAAATAACGATAAGTATAGAATTCGATAAAAATTATCTCAAGAACGCGAGTGACGCGCTTTTACTCCTTTCTAAATGTGCATCAAGCCGGCAACGATTCCCTCGAAAACGAGAGTTTCTCCAATAATATTTTCACGATTCTCGAGGCCAAACAAGCAGTTGGCGCGCAGACGTATCCGATGTGCGCTCGTGACGATATATCTGCAGAACTGACCTCGGCTATAGCCGCAAATATAATCAGGGTTTCACGCGCGTGATTCACCAACCGACAGCCTACGCGATTCTATTTCTCGAAGGAAACAATTATTTTTTATTTACACTATACCGGCCGCCACCTTTGTAATTCTATATATTTCACTGTTTCGCTGTAACCCGGCGCGTGCGCGTCTGTGTGTGTGTGTGTGTGTGTGTGTATGTGTGTGTGTACACCGCGCTAAGTGGGCGTCTCGAAAAATATCGTACAATGGCCTTTGTGTTTTCGTTCCTTCACGCTCAACGAACATTTTGAATCACAATGCATGTAATTGACACACTCCCCCCCCCCCCCCCCCCCCATAATTTATGCCTTATCAAATGCGAGTTTTTTTCGAACAATCTCACAGTGTATGTGAAACTTATAATATTATATCAAATTTATCAATCGACAAAATTTTGTATTTATATAGTGTATATGTACCTGTAACTGACTCAGTTTGATAAAACTGGTATCTTAAAAAATGTTCACTATGTTAAAGCGATAATAATATATAAGAATTGAACGATCAAACGAACTTACTTGTACGTGAAGTTCGATCGTAATTATATGAAAAGTCTCGTTCGAAGAGATTACATACGTAGTTCCCCCCCCCCTCCCCCTTTCCCGCTAGAGGTCACAAGGTTCAGAGTAAAAAAGGTAGGAGGAGCGGGCAACGATTACCCCGCTTCTCCTACTCCATACTTTCTTCATATTTTTATAAAAGTGGTTAAAATTGCGATTTTGAGTTGGGTTAGGTTGTGGGTGGGCAATGTAATCTCTTCGAACGAGACTCTTCATATAATTATGATCGAACTTCACGTACAAGTTCGTTTGATCGTTCAATTATATTTCATTCGTCTCGTTCTCGAGATTGCATACGTAGTTGTTTAGAGAAAACAACCGCAATTTTAAGGCAAAAGAAAGAGATACTTTATTAATGTTAGTACAAACAAATTCCATTTTTACATGCTGATTTTTATAGGCTAAGTGCTTACTACTACTCGCGTTGCGAAGTGGTAATTGTCAGTTTTTATAGGACGGTTATAAAATCTCGCAAAAGTCTGGGAACTATTTGACCAGCCCGCTGTTTGTCTGATTGTGTCGAGATCTATACCTCGAGCTAGGGCTGCTGACGAGGCTGCATGCCTGGTCGAGTGAGACACAAAGATTGTCGTGTCTATGCTACTCTTGGCTAATATTGCTTTAATCCACCTACTTACAGTCTGAGATCCAATAGCCTTGTGTGGTTTTCTTAAAGCTATAAATAAGGTATCCACATTATTTCTTAACGTCTTAGTCATTTCTATATATTTTAATATCACAGAACTCATACATAGCATTGGATTCTCGTTGTTTGTAGGAAGGACTAAGAAGGGTTGAAAACGCCCAGGTCCCGATGTTTTTATCAGCTCCGGTATCTTTATTTCTAATCCTTTGGTCGTTTCATAAATATTGCTTAATTTTATAAACGCAAGTGTCTGTGCTCTGTGAGCCGTGCTTAAGGCTAGCAAAATAATCGCTTTTTCATATAACTCTAATAAACTTAACTCCCTAGTATGATCTATTTTTTCCACATACTTTAAAACTGTCGATACATCCCAAGTCTGATTACATTTTGGCGTAGATGGTTTTAACCTATAAACTCCCTTGAAAAATCTAGATATCAACTGATCATTACCTATCCTATCGCCACACAGTAATGAAATTTCCGATCTTAACGTATTAAGTGTACCATATGAATCGCCGGCATTACAGCATTTCGTTAAAAAATTAAGTACATTGAATCTCTGTGCTGCTGAAAAATCCACCTGACTTTCTTGACAAAATTGCCACCACTTTCGCAAGGCCGTTTCGTATTGTTTTAAAGTCGACTGAGCTAACGACGCCAACATTATTTCCAATGTGTCTTCTGGGACTTCTCTCTCTCTCTCTCTCTCTAAGAAAGCTCTCCCGATAACTCTCCGACCATCAAACGAAGATGGCTCGCTAGTGGATGGCTCTTCGACCTACAGGGAGACAGTAAAAGATTAGGGTCTGGACCAAATAGAAGAGGATCTTTGGTAAGCATGTCCTTGAATAAAGGATACCACGGTTGCCTCGGCCAGTCGGGAACAACCACCATGCCCAATGCTCTGTCCTGCCTGATTTTAACTAGAGTCTTTAAAATTAAGCTGAACGGAGGAAATGCGTAGAAATTTAAATCGCGCCAATTCATAGTAAAAGCATCTATCAGTACCGCCTCTGGATCGGGTTTCCAAGACACGAATTTTGAACATTTCCTATTAGCCCTTGTTGCAAATAAATCAATATCCGGTGTGCCAAAATGGCCTACAATTATATCAAAACTTATATTATTAATCTCCCATTCTGTGTCATCATTCAGTATTCGCGATAATGTGTCAGCATCTTTATTATCCGCCGATGCAGTGTATGAAGCAAACAGAAATATTTTCCTATCTTCCGTCCAACTCCAAATTTCTTTAGCTAATTTACTATAAGACTGGTGCCTTACGCCCCCCATTTTATTTACATACGAAATAGCTGTGGTATTATCCACCCTTAATGAAACTTTATAATTTCGTAGGTGGCTAGCTGAGGTCTTTAATGCAAAGTTAACTACTGAAAGCTCTTTGTAATTTATATGAAGATCTCTCTGAGTGTCATCCCAAAAACCAAAAATATTAGCTGAGCCGTCAGTAGCTCCCCAGTCTAAATCCGAAGCGTCAGAAAATATTTCTACAACAAACTCACCCGTTTTAAAACAATTTTCCGCTAGTGGAAGTTTAGCAATCCACCATTTCAGATCAGGCAGGACAGATCTAGAAATAAACATTTTTTCACAATAATTGAAATTATTAGATAATAAAGCCTTTTTTTTTTCTTTTTCTAAAGATTTAGTATGGACGAACCCATACTCTACCGCCGGACAAGCAGCTACTAACCTCCCAATCACTTGTACACACTCTCTTATTTTACACTGCCTTTTCTTTAATAGCTGGCTTATAAGAATTATCAAGTTTTGTTTCTTACTTTCTGGTAATTCAAGTGTATATTTTACTGAATCAATTATCATACCGAGAAAGTTGCACCTCGTGTCCGGGGTTAAACAGCTCTTATTTTTATTTATAATAAACCCTAATCTCGTTAACAATCTTATTGTCGCTTCTACATTGATCATACACTTTTCATAATTTTTGGCTATACAGAGAAAATTGTCTAAATATACCGTTGATGTAAACCCATTTAGTCTCAATGTGTTTATAATAGGTTTTATTAATTTCGTAAATATATATGGACTCACACTCAAACCAAATGGCAGGCAAGTAAATTGATAAATCTGCTCAGAAAATCGAAACCTTAGAAATTTTCTACTGTCTGGATGCGGATCTGAACCAGGTAATACGCATCTTGAAGATTGACTTTACACATAAAATATCCAGGAAAAATTAATTTTGCCGCTGTTCTGGTATCTTCAAATTTAAAATGAGTAGTCCGAATAAATCTATTTAATTTCTTTAAATTCAAAATAAAGCGGTACGATCCATCTGGTTTTGGTACTAAAAAGTAACTAGATAAGAATTGACAGTGGGTTTACATCGTCTATCGCTCCTTTTTGTAATAGATTATCAATTATTTTTTCAGTACTATTAGCTTCGGCTAAGGATAATTTTATAACAGGTTCTTTCAATTGTCTAACATTTTTAAAGAATTCTATTCTGTAACCTCTTACACAATCTAAAATGAACCTATCGCTAGTAATCTCTTTCCAATTATCAATATAAGTTTTTAAGCGACCTGATATTCTACCTACATTCATTTGGGATTATTTTGATTCCGAGGGCTGTACTGGTCCTGATATGGCGCTCCTTGATTGAACGGTTGGTTCCTCGGTCTGTTTCGGGATGAATGACTTGGCTTGTGTTGGCCCGACTGAAAGTCTTGGCAGCCTGCACGATTGGGGACTGGCCTTTTTCCCTGCAGGCCGTTGTAGTTTAAATGCTGTTTCTGTAAAGGCAGCTGCGTTTTAGGGGTAGCAGGTTTTTTCATAGAGATGGCCACCTTCTCCATAGATTTGGCTTCTTTAAATTTTTCCGCCAAATTTTTCCCAAATAGATAATCTTCTGTTTTAGTATCCGCAAGAATTGCCTTTGTGTCTTTATCCACTCCAGCTAATATCAATGCTTTTCTCGATTTTGTCTGACTATGCATTACCTCTATCATGACTTGTCCAACTTCATGCAACTTTGTTGTAATCTCACGTCTTTTCTCACGGACGCTGTCTTTTTCCTTAATTAGCATGGTTGCAACAGACCCGAGAGCATTCAGGGCCGAGCCCACCATCTGTTGACGCTGCGCCATGTACGCATTCCTCGACTTTGAATGGCTTGGTATTTTAAAAGCGATCTCTGGATTCAATTTCGGCACCTCAAGACCGGCTGGGCAATTGTATGTCTCAAGCAATTCGACTTTCTCATCCTTATTAATACCCTTCTCATACCAATATTTCCATCGAGTGTACACAGTCGAGTGTAATTTTATCTCCAGCGCTTTAGACTCCAACGGGTCTTTTCCGAAGACGTCAGTAAGTTCCTCGTCAAGCGGCTCTTCAACGATACTTTCAGTTGTTTGGTTCGTCTGTACAACTGGTGGTACATTCAATGCATCTGGCTGATTTTCTGAAAAAACTCCAGTGAAGTATAAGAAAAAAGGACTTTAGAGCTCAACACCAACTTCATGCGAGAGAAGGCGTGTGTGTGTGTGTGTGTGTGTGTGTGTGTGTGTGTGTGTGTGTGTGTGTAAAATATATGCGTATTATTTTATACACGTCTTGCGAGCGTGTGTGTATTTGGCATTGTATATGAAAGAACTCGTGCGAACGTATAATGCAAGCACGTGCACGTTGGCGACTTTCTAGGTTAGACAGGCGCCGAAAATGGCGGACGCCGGACGGTCATGCGAGCATGTCATAAATTTAATTTAACTAGAGTTCGACACGCGCGCTTCGCGCGCTGATTTTCTTTTTTTTTATTTTGCTAATAATTTGTTAATAAAGCTATCAAAATGGTCAAGTATTTATGCAAATACATATATGTGGCTTCCAGGAATGACGACGTAACTACATTTTACGTGTTTTCGAGAAATTACCGTTTTAAAATTTCTGTCATTCATGAGTATCTACATAATGTACCTTGTGCATTAAGGTACCCAACTCTCAGTCAATCGGAGCCAATCTTCGGCTTCGATGCTTAGTGGTGGGCAAATTACATGCGTGGACCTCATATCCCCTGACTACTGGGGTTTACAAGTTATTTAAATAATCGTTTTGCTTATTTCTTTATGTCTACATAACTCCCTTACATGCGTGGACCTCATATCCCCCGCCTACTTGTACTAATACATGTTTCGTAATTATAGTTTCAAAAAATTCTATTTTGTAATAGTTTGTTAAATAAATAATCCGGTTTAAATTAATTATTTCATTATTTTTGATATCAGATTCGTGATTAGCAACCCCAAAAACAAAACATAATACAGTTCCGTAATTATAGTTTCAAAAAATTATATTTCTCAATAATTTGTTTAAATAATTTTGTTTAAATTCATTATTACATTATTTTTTATATCAGATTCGTGATCACCGCCTATAAAAACCGCAAGTTTGTTGTATTTTGTGTCTCAGATTGAGCTACATTTGAAAGCGGTAGTCCCGAGTATAGTGTAATAAGAGCTACATTTAATATTTGTCATTATAAAGTTAATTTAATCTAATAAATTATTTTGTGATTGTAACTTTTATTCTTGTAATAAAATATATTTAAATTGTAATTTTGATAGTTAAAAAATAGTTTATGTATATCTATATAGGAGTTTTAAAAACTTTAGACAAATATGTGTTGCATTTATCAATATCAAATCTGTTAAAATGGCGATAAGCGTCATCAGGAACTTGACAAAGTATGGTCATTTGATTCATATTTTCGACGGTCTTGTGACGGTCTTATGACGCGCGTCACAGTCACGTAAGTCACGTTGCATCTCTACGCATGCAACACGGCGCAACATCTGAATGTATACGCCTCTTTAATATTATTATATTACAAATGCAATAATTACAATAATGTAATATACAACAACATGTCAACATAATACAAAATACAATTTACATATTACTATAATATCTGTATTCAAAACTTAATCTAGTTCGCATTTAAAACTCTAGTCCCTCTAACTTTAGCAGACGCAATTGACGCGATTCGAGATTTTCGAGATATACTTCGAGATTTTCGAGAAAAAATCAACATGGCGCCGAACATGTCTGGTTGCATTTTATATAGAGGGAGCCCTCTATGCAGGAAGGCAGTTAACGGCGTTTAGTTCGTCTTACCCTTACGGTTATAACTTGCTCGTCGTTGCTATCACCATCTTTATCACTCGTTGCCGGTGAAAGTCCTGGTGACTGTCCGTCTGACGAGGAGTCAATTGGGCTCCCTTCATCGTCCGGAAATTCTTCGATTGGCTTTTGAGCTAGCTTCTGAGCCGGCAACGAATCAATCTGCTCTTGCATCTGCTTCATTTGTTTTGACATAGCCTCGATAACCTCTCGAGAATCACTCTTTCTTTTTCTCTTTTTCGACTTTTCGCTCATTTTTTTTTGCTTCACTCTGAACATGTGCTTCCTCTTGCGCACAAGAAAAAGGAATGAAGAAAGTATGGAGTAGGAGAAACGGGGTAACCGTTGCCCGCTCCCCCTACCTTTTTTACTCTGAACCTTGTGACCTCTAGCGGTAGGGGGGGAGGGGGGGACTACGTATGTAATCTCGAGAACGAGACGAATGAAATATAATTAGTATTATGCCTCAGATGTGATTAAGTTTTATCTTCTGATATAAATCCACGTTTCTATTTTTAAATTCAATGTTTGATTTTTAGCTTTGTTATCTGGCATCTATCATTATCAAACAAAACTAATAACTTATAACGCTATTTTATTCATTATTTAAGACAATTTTTATATTACTATGAACGACCGGTCCCATTGCTATTATTGAAATATTAATTTAGATTCCTGAATACTAAGGCCATGCCAACATTCCTCCACAGAAGACACATTAGCAATGGAAATTCCGTCATTTCCCAAGTTTTTCATTCAGCCCTTCGGCAAAAGCAGGATGAGTGAATGAGGAAAAAGAAAAAAAAAGCCGTTAATATTGTGATGGCCACATTTGTAGGGATGAAAATCCGAGGATAATATACATTGTAAATTAGGCGAAAAGACGACCTAAGACTTTAGGAGGGTCTGGAGCCACGCTCTCGAGGGGTTTTACGTGTCCCTTCGGCCTGTTACACACTTAAGGGGGTTCATTTGATTTTGAGTTTATTTGGGAAGTCTTTGAAACTTTCCTCACATGTAGGGGAAGGTGGGGCAGTAGTGGCACCCTAACTTTAACTAAAGATTGCAATTAAATGTGGACAATTTTCAATAATTTAAAAAAAGAAATAAATAAACGAATATATCTAGAAACTCAATTGATGATAAAAAAATTTTATTTTAAGCTATAATTTATTCTAATCAGCCAAAAATATAAACCTTGAAAAATGCTCTCCGTGCCCCACTAGCGGGTAGAAAGTGGCACAGCGTGGGGCATGAGTGGCACGGTCATCGTAACGTCGTAATGTATACCTATATATGTATATATTTTAAGAAGTATTTAAATATATACCTGATGATCAGATGAATGGGTTTTAAATAATATAATGCAAAATGGTTATCATTAAACTTGGAAACATGAAATTTTATTTTTTAAGAATAATATCTATCTGTTTTTCTTTTGTAAACTCTAACCATTATCTACTATTATTACTTGTATGTACCTTGCCCCTTATATTAAACTTTTCCGCACTTATGTTTTTAATCTGTGTGTATACGTTATTACACAAACTTTTGATTAATGCTAATTTAATTAATGCTAAATGAAATAATACTAATTAAACCTAATTAAACAGGTCACGGAGTCAACCCATCTTTGGTTATTTTGAAGGTTAACAATCGACGAACAGCGCAGACGCCGCCACCGCCACCGCGCGCCGCTCTGTTGATGTGCGCCACCCGTGCCCCGCATCCCGTGCCACCCGTGCTCCATATTATCATAATTTTTAAACATTATTCAAATTGTTTATAATAAGTTTTAAACAAAAAACAAAATAGGAGTTCAAAGATTGTGACTCAAGCTACCAAACGGATTTAGTTTCATTTTAAAAAAGTATTATTTTCAAGTAGTATCATCTTCATTAAAAATGAAGCCAACCTTTTTTGTTGCTCCGAATTTTAAATTCACCTAGTTAATTAATAAAATTTTTATTGTATATTATAAGTCGGAAGAAAAATACTAGAAGTATTTTAGATTAATATTTTTCTATAATTTAATTATTTACATATATTAATATGTAAGATATTTAGGTGCCAAACTGTGCTGCCTTGCTCCTCGTACCCCACCTTCCCCTACGTGACATTATTATCTATATCATATCCTTAGAAAAAAGCGTACGCTTATGGATGGGTGGCTGGCTGGCTGGCTGCTGTTGTTGCTATGGGTCCTTAACCGTGGGGAAAGAGACGGCGGATGCGCGCTGCGCAGGAAATAGCGAGTATATCGACGCTCCTTACGAAAACTAGCACGTTTTTTGCTTGGCCTCTTTACGAAGACTAGCACATTTCGGAAAATTGCAACGAAAACTAGCATAACTCACGACGTTGCCGCAAATACTAGTACAATTCGCGAGCTTGCCGCGAAAACTAGCATCATTCGCGAATTTGCGCCGAATAATAGTACAATTCGGAAGATTGCGACGAAAACTAGCACGATTCGCGAGTTTGCGACGAAAAGTAACACGATTCGCAAGCTTGCCGCGAAAACTAGCACTTCGCGTCACCGTGTTAATTTACATTAGAAGCAGTGGAACGTGATAGTCTTCGCCGCAATCAAGCGGATCGAGCTAGTCTTCAACACAAATCAATGGGGCGTGCTAGTCTTCGCGGCCAACGCTGAAATGGGCTAGTTTTCATGGCAATCTAAATCATGCTAGTTTTCGTAAGGGGCGTCGATATAGTCGCGCGCAGCCAACATTTGCTTTAAATTGAAGGAGAGGAGCGCGTAGTGAGTGAGAGAGAGAGAGAGAGAGAGCGACGTGTCGGGAGGGGAAAAGCCTGGAGATGAACGGAAAACAGACGCATGAGTGGCTTTAAAAAATGTTCACGCACGTACGCGCTGAAGAGAAACGTCCTGCTCAATATTCCTTTGGCTAGTGATTCTCAGGGCTCTCTCTCATTATTCTCTAGTACTTTTATTTAGAAAATGCACAGTCATAAATGAAATTTGATTTCAAGAGATTGTTATGTTAACTAAGTCCAATAAATGAAAATTTTTTTTTAATTTAGCGTCCTTTTAAAAAAATTAAATTTTATATAATAAAAGAAATTAGATTAAAAATATCGAATATCTGATAATATTGATACATTCCTCAATATCTATTTTATTTCCTTAGATTAGATTTTTTATTTTATTTCTTCAGACCTCTTAATACTCAGCTAATAGATAAGTGAAAATTTTACTTTTCTAAATATTTTTAAGGAATTCATTAACCTTCAAATCTTTTTTCTAATATTGCTTGTTAAAAATATAATTATGTTTAAAATTTTGTGTAAATGTATTTTATATGATATATTTACATGATTATTTAAAATTTCCTTTACAATCTATCCAAAGAATTACACGTTTCCATACATATGTAAGTGCTATAGCCTTGAGAAAAAAATCTGGATACGTTATAAATATTTACGCCACCCCACAATTCAAACGTTAAAAGAAACCCTGTAACGAAACGGCGGATGCCGAAGACGGAAAGAGTAAGGAAACAGAGCGTTTTTTAACCATATTTTTCTTGTCGAGCTTTCCGAGGCATTAGGGAAGTGTATCCCGACGCACTTATTTTTAAAAAGTCGTGAGGGGTGGAATGCCCGCGTGCGCGTACATCCGACAGTCTCTCTCTCTCTCTCTCTCTCTCTCTCTCTCTCTCTCTCTCTCTCTCTCTCTCTCTCTCTCTCTCTCTCTCTCTCTCTCTCTCTCTCTCTCTCTCTCTCTCTCTCTCTCTCTCTCTCTCTCTCTCTCTCTCTCTCTCTTTCTTAGAAGCGCGCAAGAGCGCAGCTCAAAATTATCTCGAGTCGTTGACGTACAGTCTACGCCGTTCTTCGTTTGCTCTGTACGATGGCGTATGCACACGTGTGGGAAAGCGCGAAGGGTAGATCTTAATCATGAATCGCTCGCGAGATTGTTATTACGAGACGATGTGGCTCTCTCTCTCTCTCTCTTTCTCTCCCTTTCCAAAATACGAGCAATATTTGGCACACGAAGTGAGGGTTCTTATGCTTATACGTGTTTTAACTGATTTCAGTTTTTCCCCCATTCCCACAACAATACGGTGCGAGTTAAAAAAACACCATCGGCGTGATTTCGGCGGTAAGCGCTGCGGTGGACTTGAATAAAGTTTCGTGCTAACGATTCGTCTGTCAGAAGAACGATGTATTTATTGAGATGTCGTAAAAAATGTTTTTTTTATTTCTTGTTAGTCACTGTGCGTTGGAATGAGAACCAATGAAAACATAAATTATACATTTGAATAAAAATATTTTATCCATAACTAATAATTTTTACTTCGTTCATTACTCTGTACTGTAATATTATTTATGATCGTGTGAAACGTTATAATAAAAATTTTGTATACACTTCCAAACATTATTTAATAATCTATATTAGAAAATCTTTATAAATAAATAACCAACAATGACGATAATTCGGATAAAAATATCCCATTATTATGTTTAACAGGACCAAAAAAATTTGAAAAGATAAAACTTCAAATGAGTAGCTGTAAGGATATACAATGAGCAAAACCATTAACGATGCAGAAAAAGTGAGGCAACCACCATGAGATGAGTTGATAAGACACGTACTCACACGCGGCGTAATTATACATATAGTAACTGCAAAAATTAGTTTCGCTTGCAGCAGCAGCAGATTGCGGTGATCTCTGCCAAAACGAGCTCCTCAATAGTCATTACAACAGTCCAAGTACATTTTCTTAACATTGATTAATAAATTTTGTAAATTGGTGGTTTTATGGAGTTCTTGGTCAATATTTTCTTTTCATTTTAAATTACATGCTGCCAGTTAAAATAATGATATTATGTATAAAGCAATCATTTTTACGCATTAGAGCAGATATTATCTTTATCTTGTTATAAGAAATTACGCGGCACGTAAACAAATGATGCTTTTTAGAGAAAAACTTTTTATGAGCATAAATTAACTCAATCATTAAATAAAATATCTCATCATAATTACTTTTCAACTACATTTACAAAAAACATTATTGAATCAATTCACGTGCTCAGTGAAATCGACTTTGATCAAACAATCCGCACATTTGTGGCGCAGTCGGTTGGGTGCACGATTTACCTACGACAATCCTGGGTTCGATCTCCACCTCCGAGAATTTTCCAAATGTAAATACTTGTTTTTTTTTTCTTTGTTCTTGGATGTTTCATAAAAAGGGACAAGTATTCCCACATAACGATGATATAAATACTGATTTTATGAATAAAAAAACTAATTGAAGAACCTCACTAATTTATAATCATAATGGGAACTTTTGGAAGGAGCTGCGCAACCTAGGACTTCTTCCCAAGTCGTCTGATGGTTTGCATGGCTTTTCCTTGAACGAGCTGAATAACCACTTTGCGGCTGTGTCGTGCTCCTCCTCAGAAAATTTGGATGAATCAGCTGCAGTAATTAACACTGCACCTGAAGGTTTTACATTTAAACATGTGTCGATTCATTCTCGCGGTAGCTCATTTTACCTCTCAGGCCAAGGGGGAGGACGGCATTCCGCAGAGTGTTATTGCAAAGGCTCTCCCGACCATAGGACCGTTGCTCGTCAACGTATTTAATACATCATTTGACAATGGAAAGCTTCTAACGACCGCAACACGCTTATATAACCGAAGCCTTGACTAACTTTGCTTGCGAGAGCCATCGAGCGGTCAGAATTTGAAGGAGGATAAGAGCCCCACCTCGCTCCTAACCTGTGAGGTTCTACCTGTCTATCAACCTCTCCATTATCCTTCAAATATTTTTTTTATTCGGCATCCTATTCCCTGTTGTACACTCCATTATGGTTAGTACCATTGCGAATATTTAAAAGTTTTCACGACAAAAACGCCGGAGGGTGGATTCGAACTCACGATCTCTAGATTACTGAGCAACCACCTTACCACTCGGCTATCGAGACATATGTATACTCATAGCTTAATTTGTATCTAATAGCACGCGAAAGGCCTCAATGTTCACGGTGGTAAGGTAGAATACTGTGTTAATATACTTTACCGATAAACATTAATATTTAATATAAAAAATTTTTAAGAAAAAAAAAAAATCGCCGGAGGTTGAATTTGAACTGACGATCTTTAGATTACTGAGCAGCCACCTTAGCACTAGGCTATCGAGTCATATTCATACTCATAGCTGAATTACGAGGACGCTGCGCGCGCAAAATGTTTTGCACAATTTTGAGGTTATGAAAATGTTGTATATAGCATATGGTTCTATGTAAAAAAGTGATAGCCCCCCTATTGGAATACACCCCCCAAAATTTCATCCGTTTTTCGATCCGAGCGCTCCTTCTCGAGATATAAGCGAAAAACCAAAATTTCTACCCCCACCACCGATTTTTGGAAATTCCGTCAAAGTCATTCGATAGTATATTAAAAGTATATCCGCCCTATTGTTCCTCTCCCAAAATTTCGTCCGTTTTTCGATCCGAGCGCTCCTTTTCGAGATATAAGCGAAAAACCAAAATTTCTACCCCCACCACCTATTTTTGGAAATTCCGTCAACGTCATTCGATAGTATATTAAAAGTATGTCCCCCCTATTGTTATCCCCCAAAATTTTAGGCCAGTAAACGAAGGTCTGAAATCGACTTTCTCTGGTGAATGGCTGCATTTTGGATATTTGGTAAAACACATCGTCTAAAAACGATGGTCAAAAATGCAGCTTCCAAAAACGACAGCGTCACCCCTAATTTGGAGAAAAATCACCCCCGAAAACGATTTTTCGCTTATAACTCGCGAACGATAAGAGATATCGAAAAAAGTTCCAAACATAAGTTGTAGAGCGTGAAATTTTACATAAGGATCACCTATCACTTTTTTGCATTTGATAAAATTAAGCCTGAGAAAAGCACACAGAAGTAACAAACAGCAAGCGGCCGGAGGGGAAGGGAGGTGGGGCCCGCGGCCACGCGGCTGCGGCAGCGGCGGCGCGCCTCGGCGGCAATGTTGACATATGAGCGCGCGCGTGGACTGCGTGTCTCTGCGCTGCTCGAATCGTTTTTCACTTTTTAGCGATTCTAGCTGGCCCAGGCGCCGGAAAATTTTTCGCTTCTATCTCCCCCTGTACACCTGCTGCCGCAATTGCATAAAGTAACCATCGCTTTTTATAGATTTTGATTCGTAGAATCTAAATTTCGAGGTTACAATTTAACAAAATTGCAAGAACTTTGATTTAAATGCATTTGTTTGAACAAAAACGCTATTTAAACAAATAAAAACAATCTTTTGCGATCAGAATAATTTTTTCTTGAAAATTCCGGCAATTTTAAGATTAAAATGTTTCATTCAACATCTACGAGAAACCAATATTTAAAGAGTTATAAATTTTCAAAATATTAATTCTTAGCATTCAAGAGATTTTTAATAATAGTCACAAAATTAAACATCAAGTAAAAATTGTTACAGTTACTAATCGTTTACCATCTAAAAAGAGATGTGCATAGATAATATTACTTTGTATTATATGTAATTCACATTAATATAGGTACGAGTAAATCTCAGGAACTCTTAACTTTTTTGGGAACTCCAAAGTTTAAGCAGACAAATGAATCAACGCTCAAAATGTTTGCATTGCAATAAAAAAAAATAAAAAAATCTATTATAAATAATGGTAACGAATCAGCTGCGTTCATAAATAAAAAAATTGTTGTTAATATGGTTTTCCTATCGATATATTTATCTATATAGGAACAGGAACACACTTACGATCGTTGTACAATTTGTTTAGCTTTTTTGTGTGTCAAAATCTTGAACTCGAGTCCTGGTAGGTCGATGTGCTATAAAAATTAGCCGAAATACATGATTATTAATTTTCTAAATTTTTAAAGGAATTTTAGGGATAAAAAGTTATTGAGATTTGAGAATACGTATTGATTAAATTCGTACCTGAACCTTAATTTTTTATCTGTCAACTGCTTTATAGAGAGACAAGAAAAATAAGTTATACTAATTTTCTTATTGTCTTTATTTGATATAATGAACATTTTTTCTACAAGATGCAATAGTTTCTTACAAACATGTATTATTATTATTTAAATAAAATAATTTTCTATTTAAAGCCAAATTATACTTTGACAAAAGAAATTATCTTTTCAGTCTAAATCTCTGTAGATTCAAAAACAATTTTTCTTTTTATGAAGACTCCATTCCTACTATCTGAAAAGTAATTATTTTTCTTCGCGCAGGATTTTCTTCTTAATATTCGTAATTAATATAAGACATCATCAAGTTTTAATAAAATCCATGCTCAGGAAGTTAGAAGCTCTTATTTTCAGCTAGTTATCATGTTAAAATACTATAAATAAAGTCTATGGTTTGATTACCCATAACTGCACCTCTGGATCTATCTCCGAATAACTTTTTTTTCCAATTTTTTTATTATAAGTGTAAAAATTCATCATAACAATAAATGGCAATAAGTAAAACATTTTTTTATTAAAACTTTTTAAGAGAAAATATTACTATAGTGCTTCGGGGAGGGAGAAATTGACTCTTTACACAAACAGATTTCGATTTAAAAAGATTTTTGTCTAGAGTCAAGTATAGAATTAATAATTCTAATACCTATCTTATTCAAGAAGAATACCCTCTTGGGTCAAATGGACTGTTTTTGACTAAATGAAAAATTTTCTCAATGATCATTAAAAAATTCTTTTACTGGTGATTAGTATAAATCGACGCTCCCTACGAAAACTATCACGATTCAGATTGCCACGAAGACTAGTCCATTTCAGCGTTGGCCGCGAAGACTAGCACGTTCCATTGATTTACGTTGAAGACTAGCCCGATCCGCTTGATTGCGGCGAAGACTAGCACATTCCACTGCCTCTTATGTAAATTAACACGGTGACGCGAAGTGCTAGTTTTCGCGACAAGCTTGCGAATCGTCTTACTTTTCGTCGCAATCTTACGAATTGTACTATTATTCGGCGCAAACTCGTGAATGATGCTAGTTTTCGCGGCAACCTCGCGAATTGTACTAGTATTCGCGGCAAAGTCGTGAGTTATGCTAGTTTTCGTTGCAGTTTTCTGAAATGTGCTAGTCTTCGTGAGGAGGCCAAAAAAGGTGCTAGTTTTCGTAGGGAGCGTTGAAATGTTCAACTACAATAACTAATATTTTAACAAAGCTTCTATTTATTTCTTTTTAACACATCCAATCGTAAAGTTCGTACTTTATCCCCGCCGAAGCGGGAAAAAAGTGCTACGTTCATTCCCTACCCTCACTCTTGTTGCCAGCGCAACGCACTATTTGTGTCCGAGCCGAAGGTGAGGGAAGGCGAATAAATATGCAGCACTTTTTCCCTTTTCAGCGGGGAGCGAGTACGAATTTTACGATAGTTGTGCTAAAAAATCGTATACGTATTGCACTCGTGAATAAAGTGGGTTGTGCGAACCTGCGCATTTGTCGCCCTTGCTTAGCTCGCGCGACAACTCTCGCGCAGGGGGCACACAACCCACTTTATTCCCTTGGTGCATAATATACTATTACAAACACAATCATATAACATATAAATAGAAAGTGTGTTATATAAGATACCTATGTGTATAGTGTGTCCATACTTCTTCTATTTTCTGTCAAGATAGATAAAAAAACAGTGGGCTAGTTTTGTTACTTATAAAATAGTCAGTAATAAACTCGTTGCTACGGCAATGAGTAAATGAGCATTTCTTTGGAATTTCTAACTTTTAGCTTAAAAGAAATTTCAAAAGTTAATGTTGAGGCACATTCACTAAACGTTTTCATTTTTAAACATATTTTTTCCTTACTGCATGTTTATGCACGTGCGAGTAAGAGTGAGAGAAGAGGAATTTTATCAGAATGGCAAAATGTTAGATGGGTATTTTCTCAAAAAAAACAGATTGCATAAAATTATAAAGATACTTTTTACTAGAAAAATAAAATTCTGAAAAATCTGTATCGTCCATTCCTATACGATTTTTAGCTCATTTGCCGACGTTATAGCTTTTCTAAATCACTGCATTTTCTATAATTTAATCGTTGGGTAGAAATGGCATTCGGAAACTTGATGTTACATATCATATAAAAATAATTTAATGAAAATATCACGGCGTTCTTGCCAAATTTTTTCGAATTTTTATGTATTATACATTTTTAAACCTTAGAAAAAGTTAACCTTCTATCGTAAGATATTCTATTTTTTTTACCTTTCTGATAAAATACTTCCCCTCTAAAAATTGTATAGGAATCTATATAAGGAAAATATATAAGGAAATAATGTTTTTAGGAGTCACATTTTTCGGAGTTTTATTTTACTAGTAAAAAGTATCTTTATAATTTTATACAATCTGTTTTCAATTTTTATAGACGCAAAGTTTTCTGATATTTTTTTCGAAAGAAATCCCTTGTGTGTTCTGAAGAGCTCCTGTTCGGAATTTATAGTATCAGATTCGAAGAATGTTTTAAACGATAATATATTTTCTGAGAAAATACCCATCTAACGTTTTACCATTTTGATAAAACACCTCCCCCCCCCCACAAAAACTGATGATTTCTTAAACGAGGGGTGCATCGACATCAAGTTCTTTTAGAAGACCATGATTCAATTTCTATAAGTGGCATACTAAAAAGTGGCGCCGAAAAAGTATACTATTCAATCGGGCTTGTAAATAATTTTATTCACATTCAGAAAGGCTTAAAGAACAAGAAAAACTTTGTTCAGTAAATGTACCTTCAAAATTAAATCCTTTTTTCAAGTTTCATCGTTTAGAAAGAAAGCTGAAATTTCTGTCAATTCTTTTTAATCCAAAATTGACTTGAAAGTGTCACGAAAAAATGATATCATTAAATCGAACTTGTATATATTTATTTTCACATTTAGAAAAGCTTGAAGAACAAGAAAAACTTTGTCTGATGAGGGTGCCTTAAAAAAAATTATATTTTTTTTCGAGACGTAACCCTGGTGGAAATTTGTCTATCTGAAATGGCCAACAATCTCACTAAATAGTTAGAAAAAATGGCTAGTTAATAGGCCCCGGTGAAACGCTTTTTCTCCCATTATTCGCACATTTAATAGATTGGACATAACCTCAAAATTTTCGTTTTAAGTTTACTTAAAGAATTGACGTTAAATTGGACGGTATTCAGCTATAACTGATAGCTTACTAAAATATAAACAATATGAGCAGGCATTACGTAGAATGTATTTATTGCCATTAGATTCTGTCTCTCTCTCTCTCTCTCTCTCCTTGTCATAACAACAGGCCTTCTACTAGCCATTTCCGGACTAAAAAAAACTGATCAGTTTTAAAACCTTTAAAGTACTCAAGAACAAGCTTGTGTTTGTCTCCGCAAAACTCATTCTATTTTTCAATCTATTAAATGTTCGAATAATAGGGAAAAAAGCGTTTCACCGGGAGCTAGAAACTGGAAAAGGGAAATTCCCATTTTATAGCAAGTTTCTAATATAAATGGCCAGTTAATAGTTAGAAAATGTTTTGGATTTCCACCAGGGAAGAGGGGAATAATTTTGGAAATAGCGCATATACTATTCTATTTTACTATTCTACCAATCCTTACCGAAAGTACCACATTCACGGTTTCAGCCGGGAGCGAACTGCGAAAGTGGTACTTTCAGCCAAACGGTATGGTGAAAAAATTTTGTATTTCGGCTAATTTTTATAGCACATCGACCTACCAGGACTCGAGTTCAAGATTTTGACACACAAAAAAGCTAAACAAATTGTACAACGATCGTAAGTGTGTTCCTGTTCCTATATAGATAAATATATCGATAGGAAAACCATATTAACAACAATTTTTTTATTTATGAACGCAGCTGATTCGTTACCATTATTTATAATAGATTTTTTTATTTTTTTTTATTGCAATGCAAACATTTTGAGCGTTGATTCATTTGTCTGCTTAAACTTTGGAGTTCCCAAAAAAGTTAAGAGTTCCTGAGATTTACTCGTACCTATATTAATGTGAATTACATATAATACAAAGTAATATTATCTATCCCACACAGCATGTATTAATTCTGAAAGGATTCTGAAAGAATGCATGAAATAATTTTATTCTTTCAGAAATCATTCAGTGAAAGGATTCTGTAATAATGCTATGTCCGGGGTATTTTCCTTTCAGAATTAATTCAATGGAATAATTCAAAAATAATTTATAATATCATTGCAAAATTTATTCAATAGAAGATTTCTGAAAGGATTCATGGATTATTACCAAAAGGTTACTAAAAGATATTTCAAAATTATTTCCTGAAATAATTCTGAAAGGAAAATACCCCGGACATAGCATCATTACAGAATCCTTTCACTGAATGATTTCTGAAAGAATCTTTCAGAATCCTTTCAGAATTAATATCACATATTATTGCAGAATCCTTTCAATGAAAGGTGTCTGAAAGGATTCAGGAATTAATTTTGTGAATTAATTCGAAAATATTATGAAAATATTACTAACAAGAAATTTGGAAGACGGATAAATCCCGTATTATTACAGAATCCTTCCAATGAAAGATGTCTCAAAGGATTCAGGAATTAATTTGTGAATTAATTCCTGAATCCTTTCAGACATCTTTCATTGAAAGGATTCTGTAATAATACGTGATTTATACTGTTCGAAATTTCTTTTTAGTAATATTTCCATAATATTTTCGAATTAATTCACAAAATTAATTCCTGAATCCTTTCAGACATCTTTCATTGGAAGGATTCTGCAATAATACGTTATTTATACTCTTTGAAATTTCTTTTTAGTAATATTTCCATAATATTTTCGAATTAATTCACAAAATTAATTCCTGAATCCTTTCAATGAAAGATGTATGAAAGGATTCAGGAATTAATATTGTGAATTAATTAGAAAATATTATGGAAATATTACTAACAAGAAATTTGAAGAGGATAAATCCCGTATTATTACAGAATCCTTCCAATGAAGGATGTCTGAAAGGATTCAGGAATTAATTTTGTGAATTAATTCGAAAATATAATGGAAATATTACTAACAAAAAATTTCGAAGGTTATAAAATCATGTATTATTGCAGAATCCTTTCAATGAAAGATTTTTGGAAGGATTCAGGAATAAATATTGTGAATTAATTAGAAAATATTTAGTAAATATTACTAACAATAAATTTCGAAGGGTATATATAATCCCGTATTTGAAGGTACATTTTTATAATTTAGAATATTATTTAAATAATATTCTAACTATTTTTACATATATTTACATTGTTAATAATTTTACACTATTTTATCGCAGAAAAAAACGCAGAAAAATTTTTTACATGATGGAGATTCGAACCCGGGTCGCTTGGGTACTACGCAAATACGCTATCCATTACGCTATCGCTCGCTTGTTAGATCATTTCATTTTTTTCATTATATACTGCAATATGAGTGATACGATACATTAGAAAATTTATTCTTAATATTACTTTATTTTTTAATATTAACTTTGATCAATTAATTCATAGTTATTTAATACTTTTAGTTTATTAAATATTGTATTAAGTCGATGTGAAATGTGTGTGTATAAAGGGAGCTCTTCCTTACCGACGTTATGAGTTTTTACATTTTTTGATCTTAGATTCAACTTTTGATGAATGAAGCTCTTCACTGCACTCCGTAATTGCATAAATAATACACCTATAAATTTTTCAGAAATTCTGTTCATTATTTTTCATAAAAAACTGGTAGAAAATTTTTCAACCCGTTTCCTGTAAAATCTATAACGAGCAATAACTTGAAAATTTACACATAGTGTATTTTTGTCATTACGAAGGGCAATAAAGAGCTCTTTTCCCGAAATTCGATAAAAATAAAAAAATGATAATTGCATATAATGCAGAGATGAATAGAATGAGCTCTACCTTACCGACGTTATTATTATTTGTAGTGTTTTCAATTTAGAATCAACTTTTAGAGTCAAAGGCTCTTTACTCTTGGCAGACGTATAAATAATATTTCTGTCGATTTTGAGGGGACTTCTAAACATTGTCATACTGAAAGAATACTATTATGAATAATAATAAAAAATATTGCTTATTTTAAGTACCTATATTATTCATCTTTAAATGTTTTTTTCCTTTTATTTTAAGTTTTTATATTCTTACATTAACTTTTCAAATTAATATTTTTCGCAATTAGTAAATGTTTCAATCTATCTTAGTTCACAAAAACGAAAAATTATATACCCCCCACACATTTTAATACGTTCTTTAATAGGATCATACGAATGTAGAAAACAATGGACGACTAAATCCGATCATTATCCAATCATTTCATTTTTTTCATTATATAGTGCAAAATGACTGACAAAATAAATTAGAATATTTATTTCTAATATTTCTTTATTTTTTAATATTAACTTTGTTTAATTAGTATATACTTATTTAGTAAGTTTTGTTTATTAAATATTGTATTAATTAGGACTTATTTGATTGAAACAAATTCGAATTAAAAACAAAATAAATACATTATACGATGCCTCTTATATACGGACGCTGCCCTTTTCGTGTTGAATACTTGCAATAATTTCTGAACTATTTTATGTTTTCTTTCAAAAAATCTTTTCAAGGTTCTTTCAGGAAGAATTCGTGTAAATATCTTTTTTGCTATTGTGTTTTAAAAAATTTTATTGTAACAATCTTTTTCAAACGAATTCTAAATTATTTCTTGTATTAATTCACGTGAGTTTCCCGCAACATTTCATGAAATAATTCATGAAATTATTTTCAATAGATATTGAATTATCTTTGTGAATGATTAATTTTTATCATTCTGAAATTATTTCTGAATTATTTCGTGATATAATTCTTGACATGATTGCTGAATTGTTATGTTTTCTTTAAAAAAATCTATTAATTCACACGAGTTTCCCGGAAGATTTCATGAAATAATTCATGTAAGATTTTTGAATAGATATTGAATTATTTTTGTGAATGATTAATTTGTATCTTTCTGAAATGATTTCTGAATTATTGCATGAAAGAATACTTGCAATAATTTCGAAATTATTTTATGTATTCTTTCAAAAAATCTTTTCAAAGTCCTTTCAGAATTAATTCGTGTAATTATTTTTTTGCTATTTTGTTTTAAAAAATTTTATTTTAAAAATCTTTTTCAAAAGAATTCAAAATTATTTCTTGTATTAATTCACACGAGTTTCCCAGAAGATTTCATCAAATAATTCATGTAAGATTTTTGAATAGATATTGAATTATTTTTGTGAATGATTAATTTGTATCTTTCTGAAATTATTTCTGAATTATTGCATGAAAGAATACTTGCAATAATTTCGAAATTATTTTATGTATTCTTTCAAAAAATCTTTTCAAAGTCCTTTCAGAATTAATTCGTGTAATTATTTTTTGTAACACTTTTTTATTTTTTTGGAAGATTTTTGAAAGTATTTTGTAAGGATTCCATATATTATTTTAAAAATTAATTTAAAATTAATTTTTTTTCCTTTTAAAATTCTTTCTAAATCATTTCAATGTATTAATTCATGAATTATTTCATGTAATTATTTCAGTTTTCTTTCATGCTGTATGGGATGCACATCTCTTTTTAGATGGTAAACGATTAGTAACTGTAACAATTTTTACTTGATGTTTAATTTTGTGACTATTATTAAAAATCTCTTGAATGCTAAGAATTAACATTTTGAAAATTTATAACTCTTTGAATATTGGTTTCTCGTAGATGTTGAATGAAACATTTTAATCTTAAAATTGCCGGAATTTTCAAGAAAAAATTATTCTGATCGCAAAAGATTGTTTTTATTTGTTTAAATAGCGTTTTTGTTCAAACAAATGCATTTAAATCAAAGTTCTTGCAATTTTGTTAAATTGTAACCGCGAAATTTAGATTCTACGAATCAAAATCTATAAAAAGCGATGGTTACTTTATGCAATTGCGGCAGCAGGTGTACAGGGGGAGATAGAAGTGAAAAATTTTCCGGCGCCTGGGCCAGCTAGAATCGCTAAAAAGTGAAAAACGATTCGAGCGGCGCAGAGACACGCAGTCCACTCGCGCGCTCACATGTCAACATTGCCGCCGAGGCGTGCCGCCGCTGCCGCAGCCGCGCGGCCGCGGGCCCCACCTCCCTTCCCCTCCGGCCACTTGCTGTTTGTTACTTCTGCGTGCTTTTCTCAGGCTTAATTTTATCAAATGCAAAAAAGTGATAGGTGATCCTTATGTAACATTTCACGCTCTACAACTTTTGTTTGGGACTTTTTTCGATATCTCTTATCGTTCGCGAGTTATAAGCGAAAAACCGTTTTCGGGGGTGATTTTTCACCAAATTAGGGGTGACGCCGGCGTTTTTGGAAGCTACATTTTTGACCATCGTTTTTAGACGATGTGTTTTACCAAATATCCAAAATGCAGCCATTCACCAGAGAAAGTCGATTTCAGACCTTCGTTTACTGGCCTATTTCGTCCGTTTTTCGATCCGAGCGCTCTTTCGAGATATAAGCGAAAATCCAAAATTTCAACCCCCACCACCGGTTTTCGAAAATTCCGCCAACGTCATTCGATAGTATATTAAAAGTATGTCCCCCCTATTGTTACACCCCCAAAATTTCGTCCGTTTTTCGATCCGAGCGCCCCTTCTCGAGTTATAAGCAAAAAACCAAAATTTCTATCCCCACCACTGGTTTTCGAAAATTCATTCAATGAACAAATATGAGATATCCCTCAGAGGTAGATAAAACGCCCCGGCCCTGCCAGGTGTACGGCAGGCCTTGAACAGGTTGCCTTAAAATTTTGATGCTTGTTCAATACTTATCTAAACCTAGGCATATGCCCTATTTTTCGAAGTATCATCCAAATAACGCTTCCGAATTTGACAGTCCCATATACAGACAGTTCATAGGAAATTATAAAAAAATGGGCTGGCACCCGCATGGCAACATGTTATGAACGGGCCGCATGACTCAACTGATGTGGTTAGGCGCGAAAATTCAAAATATTTAAATCACAATATAGAAAATAGTTTGAGACCTTTGTATTATAAAAATAATACTGATATTCTTTTACGATTACTCCAACACTTTTTGCATCACAAAAGTTTAAATTAATACTTTTTTAATATTTAGAAAAGAAATATAATGTATTAAAATATATATAGTGTGCGCTTGATTTCAGCTAGTCTTTTGAAAATAATACCTATGTTTGAATGCAAACTATTCAGGTCACATATGATTTATTTATAGTGTTTTAAACCTTCTCAAAGTGAAATAAAAATTGCAGCAAATAGTTTATTTATTTGATTTCACAAACAATATTACTAACATATTACACAAGTAAAAAAAAAAAAATACATAGGTAGTTCCTTTAGTGGGACAGGATTTTTGAGCAAAAGTTAGACAAACTGCCGGTAGTAGGATAATTTGAGGCTCTGCTAGTCAATATTAGATTTTCAACACTCTACAAATACCAAAAATAATATTTTTTTGCCTGCAAATAATTATTGCAAAATTATAGTAAAAAAAATATCATTGAACCACCTCTATTCAGTGTATAAAATGTATTTAGCGACTCATTTATATTATCCTATTATAAACAGTTTATACATGTAATAAGTCTTATAAAATAATAAATGCTCAAATTTATTGTAGAAAATGGCAATGCTATCCGTAAAATAAATAAATAAATATTACTCAATTATAGACACCCTACATACTTAAAATTTAGCGAGGCACTCAATTTTCGTATCTTGAATAATAGTTGAATGTTTATAAACAAACTGAAAGTATAAACATTATTCAAAGAAAGAAAGATACATAGTTTTTCAGATGACTTTTATCGTTTTAAAATTGAAATGAATGAGGTGGTTGAAAAGGGAATTTTTACTTTTATTTATTGGATAATCAATTTAATACTGTCCCGGACACCCACCTGTTCTGCAGATTAGGGCTTAACATGTATAACTCGGAAAACTCAGGTACGCAAAACGTGAACTGCTACGCAGTTGAAAATCTGAGTTCGTGATCTGAGCTAGGCAGTCACTGCAGTTTTTCCGCGACTTTGAATCCTTTATATCATTCACCTTAAATAATCGGTAATTCCAGGCTCCTCATTTGTCAACAGAGCATGGCGGGAAATAGAAAAAAAATGACAGGGTATTTGAAAATATTTGTTTACCAAAATAATTTTATTGAAAATTAACATGTGGCTTAGCCAATATCTCAATTTTTAGATAATCTAGTACAATATATCTTTGAAAGATTAATTTATGATACTAGCATTGCGAAGTTCACTAAGAATAAAACGGATTTCACCATAGTTAGTTCTTATTCCCATGTTTTGCTCAGCAACGAGTACTTGTAAGCGATCAACTAATTTGTTAGGATCATCCCAGACGTCGAGTTCGTATGCAGTTGTAACATCTACTCGCGAGATTTTGGGAGCAACTTCTTCCTCTTCATCATCACTAGTCCACTGTCTCTTTTTACTTTCACGTTGATATCTCCAATTAATAAAGTTATAATTCTTACGAATTCTTCTAGGTAAATATTCATCGGTTGAGAAATCTGATGCATCTTCACTAGAATGATTAGCTTCATAATAATTATCGGTCTCGTTAGAATGCGAGTTAACTCGTGTATCAACAGTTATGAGCTTCTTTAGAGGATTGACTATTGGTTCAAGTATCTTTTTCGCTGCCACTGGATTAGTTTGCTCAACCCTTTCACTTTTCTCTCTTCCGTTAACATTATCTTCTCGAGATAATGGCGAGATACTTTTTACAGACGACTTTTCGAACATTGGAGCAATAAAATTATAAAATTTGTTACTCTTTAGTTTTCGAATCGACTCATTCACACAATAGTGCTTTCTGTGAGCGCTCGAAACTTGAATAATCATACGATAATTATCCAAATCATCTAAATTGATAAGACTTTCATCCGGAAGTTTTTTGAATAGTAATTGCCGTAATCCTACGGACAAACGATAGTTTCGTTCCTTTATCTGGACAAAGTCGCCTTCAAATTTTATTGGAGAATTTCCGATCATAAGTAAATTTCCTCGCTTGTAAACACCATAAATATTATCCAGACATCTCCTAGAATTTCCGTTTAATTTCGTTACATATTTCTTGACTAGTTTTGCAAATTCACCATTATTGGAGCTAGCTATTTTATTATGGTCAGGGCTCATATTAGATAGTTTGATTTCAGAAGTTTCCATATCATCAGCTGTATCCAGAGATTCAGCACTTTTTGTCAAACCTAATAAAGACTGTGATTTTTGTACTACTGCATCCTGAAATTTGCTAATAACATCCGGTGTGTTTGCCATGTTTATGCTTCAATAGTTTAGCATCAACTGAATAAATATGCCGCCAACATCCTTTTTATACTTTTATGCTATTATAGAGTAACACCTTCTATATCAAACAGTCAAAACTTTTAAACTTTTATGCTATAGAGTAACACCTTTTTGAACTTTTATTCTATTATAGAGTAACACATTTTTATGTTATAGAATAACACCTTCTATGTCATACAGTTAAAACTTTTTAAACTTTGTGTCATAGAGTAACACCTTTTTTTATGTCATAGAGTAACACCTTTTTATGTCATAGAGTTACACCTTTTTCATGTTATAGAGAAACACCTTTTTTATGTAATAGAGTAGCACCTTTTTGAACTTTTATAATATAGAGTAACACCTTTTTGAACTTTTATACTATAGAGTAACACATTTTCATGTTATAGAGTAACACCTTCTATGTCATACAGTTAAAACTTTTTAAACTTTGTGTCATAGAGCAACACCTTTTTATGTCATAGAGTAACACCTTTTTTATGTCATAGAGTGACATGTTTTTTATGTCATAGAGTTACACCTTCTTTATGTCATAGAGTGACATGTTTTTTATGTTACAGAGTCATACCTTTTTTATGTCATAGAGTAACAGCTTTTTTATGTCCTAGAGTAACATCTTTTGTGTCATAGAGTGACACCTTCATTGCTATATAGTAACACATTTTTGAACTTTAAATCATAGAGTAACACCTTATGTTATTTAGCATCATCTGAATAAATATATCGCCAACATCCTTTTTATACTTTTATACTATAGCGTAACACCATCTTGAACTTATCTGCTATTATAGAATAGCATCTTATACGTCACACAATAAGATCTTTTTACACTTTATGTCATAGAGTAACACATTTTTTATGTCATAGTGTAACACCTTTTTTATGTCATAGAGTAACACCTTTTTATGTCATAGAGTGACATGTTTTTTATGTCATAGAGTAACACCTTTTTTATGTCATAGAGTGACATGTTTTTTGTGTCATAGAGTAACACCTTTTTTATGTCATAGAGTGACATGTTTTTTGTGTCATAGAGTGACACCTTCATTGCTATAGAGTAACACCGTTTTGAACTTTTATGTCATAGAGTAACATATTTTATGTTATTTAGCATCATCTGAATAAATATACATCCAACATCCTTTTTATATTTTTATACTGTAGAGTAACACCATCTTGAACTTATCTGCTATTATAGAGTAGCACCTTCTATGTCACACAAAAATATCTTTTTACACTTTATGTCATAGAGTAACACCTTTTTTATGTTATAGAGTCACACCTTTTTTATGTCATAGGGTAACACCTTTTTTTTATGTCATAGAGTGACACCTTTTTTATGTTATAGCGTCCCACCTTTTTTATGTCATAGAGTAAGACCTTTTTATGGTACAGTGTAACACCTTTTATGATGACGTCTCTCTACCCATAAACTGTTCGTACACAATAAGTGGTGATGATGGCGGTGATGGTGGTGATGGCGTCTCCTTACCCGTAAGCTTTTCCTATATAATAAGTGGTGATGATGGCGATGGTAGTGGTGATGGTGAGCTTACAACGGGGATAGAAGCCAATCCTCCAAGCGAACGCTTGTATTAGTAGGTGATCTGCCCAATTCGACTACTTTGCTGCAAAAGGTGTTACTCTGTGATATAGAAGGTGTTACTCTATGACATAAAAATGGTTTTACTGTATAGCATAAAAATTCAAAAAGGTGTTACTCTATAACATAAAAGTTCAAAAATGTGTTACTCTCTGATACAAAAGGTATAACTCTATGACAAAAAAGTTTTACTCAATAACAAAAAAGGTCGATCAAATAAAAAAGGTGTTACTCTATGACATAAAAAGGTGCTACTCTATGACATAAAAAAGATCTTACTCTGTAACATAAGAAAGGTGTCACTCTATAACATAAAAAAGGTGTTACTCTATAACATGAAAAAAGGTGTCACTCTGTAAGATAAAAAAGGTGTCACTCTATAACATAAAAGTTTCAAAAGGTGCCACTCTATGACTTAAAAAGGCATTACTTCATAATATAAAAGTTCGAAAAGGTGTCACTCTATGACATGAAAAAGTTGTCACTCTAATGGCCCGAACATCGTGCGGCCCGCGACCAGCGGCGTTTTCCGAGCAGCTGCGGCTCGCGGCCAGCGGCTGTATTTTTTGTATTTTATGAGTGAACATATTACAAATTAAAGTTAATGGAGATATTGTAAGACAGGAGGGATGTAGGCCCCAACCATCGCCCACATCTGTGAGGTACTCCACTTAATTAATACCTCTCCATAAAATATCTCCTCTTACAATATCTACTGAAAACTAACAGTCCCTGAAACTTGTTTGAAAGATACTTATGGATCAGGATGGGGCTTTTTTTAATACAAAAAAAGAGACTTGATCTTTTTTTCTGTAAATGCTTCAAAGCGACGTTTCGTCGGCTTGGTCTGCCGACCTCTTCAGGCTAGATGTTTATTAAATAAAAATACAGAATTACAAATCACGTATAACATTCGGTAAAAAAACCAATGATATATAAAAAAAGGAAACGAACCCTATTTACCTTAAACGTTGGCACAAGTCAACGAGTCAAAATTTATAACGATGTACAGTCATATTAACACTTACGGCTAGTGGCAAAGAACATTAACGTACATATCAATTTATACACAACGCTATCAAAATAGACGAAAGTATTGAAGTAGTCAATCATAACAAAAACAATCATGACGTTAGCAGTTACAATTTCGAAAGTAAAGGAAAATAAATGCGGTTAAGTGTATAAATATCCTCTTTCTTGTTTATACTGTGTTTGTTACATTTTATGTGTATCATTTCCGATAAGAGTCTTTTTTATAATTCCGCTCAATGTCTATAATTTTTGTGTCGTCCCAATTAAATTCATGATTCAAACTATTTTTGTGGGTGTGTACTACGGACTCGATGTTTTTGTTTTTCTTATGTTCATTGATTCTTGTTTTTAAAGAACGTTTAGTTTCACCAATGTACGTAGCTGGGCAATTTTTACAAGTAAATTTGTACACCACACCTGTTTGATCCCATTTGTCAGACTTATCTTTCCCCAATTTAATCACGGAGTTCATACTTTTATTCACTGTGGGAATCGTGGTAATATTGTATTGCTTAAAAATTGAAGAAATTCTTTCGTAATTGTTAGTGAACGGTAATTGAATCTTAGGCATTTTTTGGAACATTGATTTTTTATGTGTGTTTTTGTTGATGAATTTTGATTTATATTTTAGATACTGTAGACGTGTTTTAATATTTTTATCAATGAAAGTAGAAGGATACTCATTAAGAATTAACATATTTTTAATTTTTTTCAAATTCTCGAAATGAAATCGCTTGTCTGAAAGTACAATCGCTCTGTCAGTTAAGTTATAGATGATATTTCTTTTTTGCTGGATTGGATGTTTTGAAAGAAAATTGATTACTCTACTTGAAGAAGTTGGCTTTTGATACCAATTTGTACTAATTCTATTGTTTTCTTTAATTAATGTCATATCTAAAAAGCTAATACTATTATTATTTTCTATTTCATATGTGAATTGTAAACTTTTGTGGTATGAATTAAAAATGGAAACTACCAGATCAATGTGTTCTCTTTTTATGCACATAATAGTGTCATCAACATATCTATAATAAAAAAGTGGTACACAATTATATTTATTCTTCAAGGTTTGTAAACACATTTTTTCCAAATCATCCATAACAATATCAGCAAAGAGTGGAGAGATTGGGGAACCCATCGGTGTACCGTATATTTGTTTGTAAACCTTGTTATTGAAAGAGAAGTAAGTGTTGTCATATAAGAAACGGATACACTTTTTTATTTCATCTATGGGAATTAAACATTTGTTCATGATAGAACGCACGCGTTTATCGATACTGTCACATACAAGCTCCACCGGAATACTAGTAAATAACGATTTGATATCTAAAGATAATAAAATGTGCTCATCCTGTAATTTGAAATTCTTTAATTTAACTTTTAGTTCAAAACTATTATTGATGTGGGATTCCGGTAACTTAATTGAATCTTTTAATTCTTTATAAATAATTTCGGCTAAAAGGTGAGTAGGACTATTTACTAGTGATATGATCGGGCGAAGTGGCGCATTTTCCTTGTGTATTTTTGGCAGGCCGTAACCTTTTGCTATAGTTGTGTTCGTGAGAGTTAGTTGATTTTTATGGTATCTATCAGATAAAAACTCGTTATTGTTAAGATTATTAAGTATTACTTTAGTATCTAATCTTAATTTACTAAGCGGGTTTCTACTGACATTAATATAAGTATTTTGGTCCGACAAAAGTTCAAGCATTTTTGAGGTGTAATCAGATTTATTTAGACAAACAGTCACATTGCCTTTATCAGCTTTTGTGAACATTATATTAGGATTATTTTTTAAAAATTTTTTGGAAGCTATTAGTTTTTTGGTGAAATTACGTTCTTCTGTCGAAATCTGGGCTTGTTTTTTAAGGGTCCAATTCAAGTTTTCCGTAACTTTTTCTCTTATGTCATTTTTTATCGACATTTCAACATCCAACGAATACAAACGTTGTTCTATGTTTTTGATTGAAGATACAACGTCATTTTTAGACACACGTCTAGTATGACTGAAATTCGGACCTAATGATACAATATCTATAACCTCCGGGGGAACTTGAGTGTCACTTAAATTCTTAAACCAATTTTCCCTTTCATGAGAAACGTTATTTCTATTCTTTCCTTTTATTAAACTAAGAAATTTGTTTGCGTGTATGTGATCGTGTCGTTTTCGTAATAATGAGAATTTTTTTTGTGAAAAGTCAAAAAATTTTACTTTTGTAGAGAAGTCTAAGTTTGTTTTTGAAATAATCTTGTTTAGTTTTTTAGTAAATTAAGATTAGATACTAAAGTAATACTTAATAATCTTAACAATAACGAGTTTTTATCTGATAGATACCATAAAAATCAACTAACTCTCACGAACACAACTATAGCAAAAGGTTACGGCCTGCCAAAAATACACAAGGAAAATGCGCCACTTCGCCCGATCATATCACTAGTAAATAGTCCTACTCACCTTTTAGCCGAAATTATTTATAAAGAATTAAAAGATTCAATTAAGTTACCGGAATCTCACATCAATAATAGTTTTGAACTAAAAGTTAAATTAAAGAATTTCAAATTACAGGATGAGCACATTTTATTATCTTTAGATGTCAAATCGTTATTTACTAGCATTCCGGTGGAGCTTGTATGTGACAGTATCGATAAACGCGTGCGTTCTATCATGAACAAATGTTTAATTCCCATAGATGAAATAAAAAAGTGTATCCGTTTCTTATATGACAACACTTACTTCTCTTTCAATAACAAGGTTTACAAACAAATATACGGTACACCGATGGGTTCCCCAATCTCTCCACTCTTTGCTGATATTGTTATGGATGATTTGGAAAAAATGTGTTTACAAACCTTGAAGAATAAATATAATTGTGTACCACTTTTTTATTATAGATATGTTGATGACACTATTATGTGCATAAAAGAGAACACATTGATCTGGTAGTTTCCATTTTTAATTCATACCACAAAAGTTTACAATTCACATATGAAATAGAAAATAATAATAGTATTAGCTTTTTAGATATGACATTAATTAAAGAAAACAATAGAATTAGTACAAATTGGTATCAAAAGCCAACTTCTTCAAGTAGAGTAATCAATTTTCTTTCAAAACATCCAATCCAGCAAAAAGAAATATCATCTATAACTTAACTGACAGAGCGATTGTACTTTCAGACAAGCGATTTCATTTCGAGAATTTGAAAAAAATTAAAAATATGTTAATTCTTAATGAGTATCCTTCTACTTTCATTGATAAAAATATTAAAACACGTCTACAGTATCTAAAATATAAATCAAAATTCATCAACAAAAACACACATAAAAAATCAATGTTCCAAAAAATGCCTAAGATTCAATTACCGTTCACTAACAATTACGAAAGAATTTCTTCAATTTTTAAGCAATACAATATTACCACGATTCCCACAGTGAATAAAAGTATGAACTCCGTGATTAAATTGGGGAAAGATAAGTCTGACAAATGGGATCAAACAGGTGTGGTGTACAAATTTACTTGTAAAATTGCCCAGCTACGTACATTGGTGAAACTAAACGTTCTTTAAAAACAAGAATCAATGAACATAAGAAAAACAAAAACATCGAGTCCGTAGTACACACCCACAAAAATAGTTTGAATCATGAATTTAATTGGGACGACACAAAAATTATAGACATTGAGCGGAATTATAAAAAAAGACTCTTATCGGAAATGATACACATAAAATGTAACAAACACAGTATAAACAAGAAAGAGGATATTTATACACTTAACCGCATTTATTTTCCTTTACTTTCGAAATTGTAACTGCTAACGTCATGATTGTTTTTGTTATGATTGACTACTTCAATACTTTCGTCTATTTTGATAGCGTTGTGTATAAATTGATATGTACGTTAATGTTCTTTGCCACTAGCCCTAAGTGTTAATATGACTGTACATCGTTATAAATTTTGACTCGTTGACTTGTGCCAACGTTTAAGGTAAATAGGGTTCGTTTCCTTTTTTTATATATCATTGGTTTTTTTACCGAATGTTATACGTGATTTGTAATTCTGTATTTTTATTTAATAAACATCTAGCCTGAAGAGGTCGGCAGACCAAGCCGACGAAACGTCGCTTTGAAGCATTTACAGAAAAAAAGATCAAGTCTCTTTTTTTGTATTAAAAAAAGCCCCATCCTGATCCATAAGTATCTTTCAAACATGAATAACATGGAGGGCGATAAATTCACATCTCAAAGTCCCTGAAACTTCTTCCTAATCCATGACAGTAGTACGGCTTTATTAATTAAACATTATGTAGAGTACATATAGCCTTATTTTTTCATTGTGCATATAGTCACTTGTCTTGGTAAATCCTTAGCTGGATAATCACACTTTTCTAAATTAACAATTTGTTGGAAACCCTACCGCTTTTTCATCCATTGTTGTATTATTTGATTTCTCACAATAATTCTAGTAGGGTGATATGGGTACTTGATGGGGCGATATGGGCATTATCGCTATTAAAAATATTAATCGGACTTCGAAAATAACTGCAACACACTTAAATGTTTCAGCGATTCTCCACCTAGAAATAAGTACACTTCATTATTGCAAAGATTAACCTGAAGAAAGCTATCACCTCATGCAGTTTGGAGGTGGGTCGTTATGGGTTTTCCGTGTAAATCAAATGGAGCCAGTCTGCTATATTGCAAAAAAGTTTTAAGTGGTGTTATATGGGGTACTTTATTTTTTAAATTATTTACACTCGACTGTTTCAATTTCTACCACTTCCAATACATTTGTTACAAATACAACCATAACCTCAACATTTGCAGCTAAAAATTGCCCCACCTTCCCCTAGCATCTTAAGAGTCTCACGAATAATCATACCGATGAGAGTATAGTCAAAATCGCCTGATGACCACGGTGTTCCATGACAGTGACGCTCCAACTATAGATTCTCTTCTCTATACTTAACTGTCAGTCTCTTGGAAATGGCTCTTTGAAGAGACAGTGGTTCACTATTGTCCATAGAGAGAGTAATTCCTTCAAGACGAAGTTATTCCCGAGGCCGCGGGCCGCACGATGCTCGAGAAATTAGAGTGACATCTTTTTCATGTCATAGAGTGACACCTTTTCGAACTTTTATATTATGAAGTAATGCCTTTTTAAGTCATAGAGTGGCACCTTTTCAAACTTTTATGTTATAGAGTGATACCTTTTTTATCTTACAGAGTGACACCTTTTCTACCTTACAGAGTGATACCTTTTTTCATGTTATAGAGTAACACCTTTTTTATGTTATAGAGTGACACCTTCTTTATGTTACAGGGTAACATCTTTTTTATGTCATAGAGTAACACCGTTTTATGTCATAGAGTAACACCTTTTATATTTGATCGACCTTCTTTGTTATAGAGTAAAACTTTTTTGTCATAGAGTTATACCTTTTTTATGTCATAGAGTAACAGCTTTTTTATATTATAGAGTAACACCTTTTTGAATTTTTATGCTATACAGTAAAACCTTTTTTATGTCATAGAGTAACACCTTCTATACCACAGAGTAACACCTTTTGCAGCAAAGTAGTCGAATTGGGCAGAGCACCTACTAATACAAGCGTTCGCTTGGAGAATTGGCTTCTATCCCCGTCGTAAACTCACCATCACCACTACCATCGCCATCATCACCACTTATTATATAGGAAAAGCTTACGGGTAAGGAGACGCCATCACCACCATCACCGCTATCATCACCACTTATTGTGTACGAACAGTTTATGGGTAGAGAGACGTCATCATAAAAGATGTTACTCTGTATCATAAAAAGGTCTTACTCTATGACATAAAAAAGGTGGGACGCTATAACATAAAAAAGGTGTCACTCTATGACATAAAAAAAGGTGTTACCCTATGACATAAAAAAGGTGTGACTCTATAACATAAAAAAGGTGTTACTCTATGGCATAAAGTGTAAAAAGATATTATTGTGTGACATAGAAGGTGCTACTCTATAATAGCAGATAAGTTCAAGATGGTGTTACTCTATAGTATAAAAATATAAAAAGGATGTTGGATGTATATTTATTCAGATGATGCTAAATAACATAAAATGTGTTACTCTATGACATAAAAGTTCAAAACGGTGTTACTCTATAGCAATGAAATGTCACTCTATGACACAAAAAGATGTTACTCTAGAACATAAAGTGTAAAAAGATATTATTGTGTGACATAGAAGGTGCTACCCTATAATAGCAGATAAGTTCAAGATGGTGTTACTCTATAGTATAAAAATATAAAAAGGATGTTGGATGTATATTTATTCAGATGATGCTAAATAACATAAAATGTGTTACTCTATGACATAAAAGTTCAAAAAGGTGTTACTATATAGCAATGAACGTGTCACTCTATGACACAAAAGATGTTACTCTATGACATAAAAAAGCTGTTTCTATATGACATAAAAAAGGTATGACTCTGTAACATAAAAAACATGTCACTCTATGACATAAAAAAGGTGTAACTCTATGACAAAAAAAGGTATGACTCTGTAACATAAAAAAGATGTCACTCTGTGACATAAAAAACATGTCACTCTATGACATAAAAAGGGTGTTACTCTATGACATAAAAAAGGTGTTACACTATGACATAAAAAAGGTGTTACTCTATAACATAAAAGAGGTGTTACTCTATGACATAAAGAATGTGTTACTCTATAACATAAAAGAGGTGTTACTCTATGACATAAAGAATGTGTTACTCTATGACATAAAGTGTAAAAAGATGTTATTGTGTGACATAGAAGGTACTACTCTATAATAGCAGATAAGTTCAGGATGGTGTTACTATATAGTATAAAAATATAAAAAGGATGTTGGCGATATATTTATTCAGATGATGCTAAATAACATAAAAAGGTGTTACTCTATGACATAAAAGTTCAAAAAGGTGTTACTATATAGCAATGAACGTGTCACTCTATGACACAAAAGATGTTACTCTATGACATAAAAAAGCTGTTTCTCTATGACATAAAAAAGGTATGACTCTGTAACATAAAAAACATGTCACTCTATGACATAAAAAAGGTGTAACTCTATGACATAAAAAAGGTATGACTCTGTAACATAAAAAAGATGTCACTCTGTGACATAAAAAACATGTCACTCTATGACATAAAAAAGGTGTTACTCTATGACATAAAAAAGGTGTTACTCTATGACATAAAGTGTAAAAAGATGTTATTGTGTGACATAGAAGATGCGACTTTATAATAGCAGATAAGTTCAAGATGGTGTTACTCTATAGTATAAAAATATAAAAAGGATGTTGGCGATATATTTATTCAGATGATGCTAAATAACATAAAAAGGTGTTACTCTATGACATAAAAGTTCAAAAAGGTGTTACTATATAGCAATGAACGTGTCACTCTATGACACAAAAGATGTTACTCTATGACATAAAAAAGCTGTTTCTCTATGACATAAAAAAGGTATGACTCTGTAACATAAAAAACATGTCACTCTATGACATAAAAAAGGTGTAACTCTATGACATAAAAAAGGTATGACTCTGTAACATAAAAAAGATGTCACTCTGTGACATAAAAAACATGTCACTCTATGACATAAAAAAGGTGTTACTCTATGACATAAAAAAGGTGTTACACTATGACATAAAAAAGGTGTTACTCTATAACATAAAAGAGGTGTTACTCTATGACATAAAGAATGTGTTACTCTATAACATAAAAGAGGTGTTACTCTATGACATAAAAAAAGGTGTTACCCTATGACATAAAAAAGGTGTGACTCTATAACATAAAAAAGGTGTTACTCTATGGCATAAAGTGTAAAAAGATATTATTGTGTGACATAGAAGGTGCTACTCTATAATAGCAGATAAGTTCAAGATGGTGTTACTCTATAGTATAAAAATATAAAAAGGATGTTGGATGTATATTTATTCAGATGATGCTAAATAACATAAAATGTGTTACTCTATGACATAAAAGTTCAAAACGGTGTTACTCTATAGCAATGAAATGTCACTCTATGACACAAAAAGATGTTACTCTAGAACATAAAGTGTAAAAAGATATTATTGTGTGACATAGAAGGTGCTACCCTATAATAGCAGATAAGTTCAAGATGGTGTTACTCTATAGTATAAAAATATAAAAAGGATGTTGGATGTATATTTATTCAGATGATGCTAAATAACATAAAATGTGTTACTCTATGACATAAAAGTTCAAAAAGGTGTTACTATATAGCAATGAACGTGTCACTCTATGACACAAAAGATGTTACTCTATGACATAAAAAAGCTGTTTCTCTATGACATAAAAAAAGTATGACTCTGTAACATAAAAAACATGTCACCCTATGACATAAAAAAGCTGTTTCTCTATGACATAAAAAAGGTATGACTCTGTAACATAAAAAAGATGTCACTCTGTGACATAAAAAAGGTGTAACTCTATGACATAAAAAAGGTATGACTCTGTAACATAAAAAAGATGTCACTCTGTGACATAAAAAACATGTCACTCTATGACATAAAAAGGGTGTTACTCTATGACATAAAAAAGGTGTTACACTATGACATAAAGAAGGTGTTACTCTATAACATAAAAGAGGTGTTACTCTATGACATAAAGAATGTGTTACTCTATAACATAAAAGAGGTGTTACTCTATGACATAAAGAATGTGTTACTCTATGACATAAAGTGTAAAAAGATGTTATTGTGTGACATAGAAGGTGCTACTCTATAATAGCAGATAAGCTCAGGATGGTGTTACTATATAGTATAACAATATAAAAAGGATGTTGGCGATATATTTATTCAGATGATGCTAAATAACATAAAAAGGTGTTGCTCTATGACATAAAAGTTCAAAAAGGTGTTACTATATAGCAATGAAGGTGTCACTCTATGACATAAAAAACATGTCACTCTATGACATAAAAAAGGTGTTACTCTATGACATAAAAAAGGTGTTTCTCTATAACATAAAAAAGGTGTTACTCTATAACATAAAAGAGGTGTTACTCTATGACATAAAGAATGTGTTACTCTATGACATAAAGTGTAAAAAGATGTTATTGTGTGACATAGAAGGTACTACTCTATAATAGCAGATAAGTTCAGGATGGTGTTACTATATAGTATAAAAATATAAAAAGGATGTTGGCGATATATTTATTCAGATGATGCTAAATAACATAAAAAGGTGTTACTCTATGACATAAAAGTTCAAAAAGGTGTTACTATATAGCAATGAAGGTGTCACTCTATGACACAAAAAGATGTTACTCTATGACATAAAAAAGCTGTTACTCTGTGACATAAAAAAGGTATGACTCTGTAACATAAAAAAGATGTCACTCTGTGACATAAAAAACATGTCACTCTATGACATAAAAAGGGTGTTACTCTATGACATAAAAAAGGTGTTACACTATGACATAAAAAAGGTGTTACTCTATGACATAAAGTGTAAAAAGATGTTATTGTGTGACATAGAAGATGCGACTCTATAATAGCAGATAAGTTCGAGATGGTGTTACTCTATAGTATAAAAATATAAAAAGGATGTTGGCGATATATTTATTCAGATGATGCTAAATAACATAAAAAGGTGTTACTCTATGACATAAAAGTTCAAAAAGGTGTTACTATATAGCAATGAACGTGTCACTCTATGACACAAAAGATGTTACTCTATGACATAAAAAAGCTGTTTCTATATGACATAAAAAAGGTATGACTCTGTAACATAAAAAACATGTCACTCTATGACATAAAAAAGGTGTAACTCTATGACAAAAAAAGGTATGACTCTGTAACATAAAAAAGATGTCACTCTGTGACATAAAAAACATGTCACTCTATGACATAAAAAGGGTGTTACTCTATGACATAAAAAAGGTGTTACACTATGACATAAAAAAGGTGTTACTCTATAACATAAAAGAGGTGTTACTCTATGACATAAAGAATGTGTTACTCTATAACATAAAAGAGGTGTTACTCTATGACATAAAGAATGTGTTACTCTATGACATAAAGTGTAAAAAGATGTTATTGTGTGACATAGAAGGTACTACTCTATAATAGCAGATAAGTTCAGGATGGTGTTACTATATAGTATAAAAATATAAAAAGGATGTTGGCGATATATTTATTCAGATGATGCTAAATAACATAAAAAGGTGTTACTCTATGACATAAAAGTTCAAAAAGGTGTTACTATATAGCAATGAACGTGTCACTCTATGACACAAAAGATGTTACTCTATGACATAAAAAAGCTGTTTCTCTATGACATAAAAAAGGTATGACTGTAACATAAAAAACATGTCACTCTATGACATAAAAAAGGTGTAACTCTATGACATAAAAAAGGTATGACTCTGTAACATAAAAAAGATGTCACTCTGTGACATAAAAATCATGTCACTCTATGACATAAAAAAGGTGTTACTCTATGACATAAAAAAGGTGTTACTCTATGACATAAAGTGTAAAAAGATGTTATTGTGTGACATAGAAGATGCGACTTTATAATAGCAGATAAGTTCAAGATGGTGTTACTCTATAGTATAAAAATATAAAAAGGATGTTGGCGATATATTTATTCAGATGATGCTAAATAACATAAAAAGGTGTTACTCTATGACATAAAAGTTCAAAAAGGTGTTACTATATAGCAATGAACGTGTCACTCTATGACACAAAAGATGTTACTCTATGACATAAAAAAGCTGTTTCTCTATGACATAAAAAAGGTATGACTCTGTAACATAAAAAACATGTCACTCTATGACATAAAAAAGGTGTAACTCTATGACATAAAAAAGGTATGACTCTGTAACATAAAAAAGATGTCACTCTGTGACATAAAAAACATGTCACTCTATGACATAAAAAAGGTGTTACTCTATGACATAAAAAAGGTGTTACACTATGACATAAAAAAGGTGTTACTCTATAACATAAAAGAGGTGTTACTCTATGACATAAAGAATGTGTTACTCTATAACATAAAAGAGGTGTTACTCTATGACATAAAGAATGTGTTACTCTATGACATAAAGTGTAAAAAGATGTTATTGTGTGACATAGAAGGTGCTACTCTATAATAGCAGATAAGCTCAGGATGGTGTTACTATATAGTATAACAATATAAAAAGGATCTTGGCGATATATTTATTCAGATGATGCTAAATAACATAAAAAGGTGTTGCTCTATGACATAAAAGTTCAAAAAGGTGTTACTATATAGCAATGAAGGTGTCACTCTATGACATAAAAAACATGTCACTCTATGACATAAAAAAGGTGTTACTCTATGACATAAAAAAGGTGTTTCTCTATAACATAAAAAAGGTGATACTCTATAACATAAAAGAGGTGTTACTCTATGACATAAAGAATGTGTTACTCTATGACATAAAGTGTAAAAAGATGTTATTGTGTGACATAGAAGGTACTACTCTATAATAGCAGATAAGTTCAGGATGGTGTTACTATATAGTATAAAAATATAAAAAGGATGTTGGCGATATATTTATTCAGATGATGCTAAATAACATATAAAGGTGTTACTCTATGACATAAAAGTTCAAAAAGGTGTTACTATATAGCAATGAAGGTGTCACTCTATGACACAAAAAGATTTTACTCTATGACATAAAAAAGCTGTTACTCTGTGACATAAAAAAGGTATGACTCTGTAACATAAAAAAGATGTCACTCTGTGACATAAAAAACATGTCACTCTATGACATAAAAAGGGTGTTACTCTATGACATAAAAAAGGTGTTACACTATGACATAAAAAAGGTGTTACTCTATGACATAAAGTGTAAAAAGATGTTATTGTGTGACATAGAAGATGCGACTCTATAATAGCAGATAAGTTCAAGATGGTGTTACTCTATAGTATAAAAATATAAAAAGGATGTTGGCGATATATTTATTCAGATGATGCTAAATAACATAAAAAGGTGTTACTCTATGACATAAAAGTTCAAAAAGGTGTTACTATATAGCAATGAACGTGTCACTCTATGACACAAAAGATGTTACTCTATGACATAAAAAAGCTGTTTCTCTATGACATAAAAAGGTATGACTCTGTAACATAAAAAACATGTCACTCTATGACATAAAAAAGGTGTAACTCTATGACATAAAAAAGGTATGACTCTGTAACATAAAAAAGATGTCACTCTGTGACATAAAAAACATGTCACTCTATGACATAAAAAGGGTGTTACTCTATGACATAAAAAGGTGTTACACTATGACATAAAAAAGGTGTTACTCTATAACATAAAAGAGGTGTTACTCTATGACATAAAGAATGTGTTACTCTATAACATAAAAGAGGTGTTACTCTATGACATAAAGAATGTGTTACTCTATGACATAAAGTGTAAAAAGATGTTATTGTGTGACATAGAAGGTGCTACTCTATAATAGCAGATAAGCTCAGGATGGTGTTACTATATAGTATAACAATATAAAAAGGATGTTGGCGATATATTTATTCAGATGATGCTAAATAACATAAAAAGGTGTTGCTCTATGACATAAAAGTTCAAAAAGGTGTTACTATATAGCAATGAAGGTGTCACTCTATGACATAAAAAACATGTCACTCTATGACATAAAAAAGGTGTTACTCTATGACACAAAAAAGGTGTTTCTCTATAACATAAAAAAGGTGTTACTCTATAACATAAAAGAGGTGTTACTCTATGACATAAAGAATGTGTTACTCTATGACATAAAGTGTAAAAAGATGTTATTGTGTGACATAGAAGGTACTACTCTATAATAGCAGATAAGTTCAGGATGGTGTTACTATATAGTATAAAAATATAAAAAGGATGTTGGCGATATATTTATTCAGATGATGCTAAATAACATAAAAACGTGTTACTCTATGACATAAAAGTTCAAAAAGGTGTTACTATATAGCAATGAAGGTGTCACTCTATGACATAAAAAACATGTTACTCTATGACATAAAAAAGGTGTTACTCTATGACATAAAAAAGGTGTTACTCTATGACACAAAAGATGTTAATCTATGAAATAAAAAAGGTATGACTCTGTAACATAAAAAACATGTCACTCTATGACATAAAAAAGGTGTAACTCTATGACATAAAAAACATGTCACTCTATGACATAAAAAAGGTGTTACTCCATAACATAAAAAAGGTGTTACTCTATGACATAAAGAACATGTCACTCTATGACATAAAAAAGGTGTTACTCTATGACATAAAAAAGGTGTTACTCTATGACATAAAAAAGGTGTTACTCTATGACATAAAAAAGGTGTTACTCTATGACATAAAAAAGGTGTTACTCTATGACATAAAGTGTAAAAAGATGTTATTCTGTGACATAGAAGAGGCGACTCTATAATAGCAGATAAGTTCAAGATGGTGTTACTCTATAGTATAAAAATATAAAAAGGATGTTGGCGATATATTTATTCAGATGATGCTAAATAACATAAAAAGGTGTTACTCTATGACATAAAAGTTCAAAAAGGTGTTACTATATAGCAATGAACGTGTCACTCTATGACACAAAAGATGTTACTCTATGACATAAAAAAGCTGTTTCTCTATGACATAAAAAAGGTATGACTCTGTAACATAAAAAACATGTCACTCTATGACATAAAAAAGGTGTAACTCTATGACATAAAAAAGGTATGACTCTGTAACATAAAAAAGATGTCACTCTGTGACATAAAAAACATGTCACTCTATGACATAAAAAGGGTGTTACTCTATGACATAAAAAAGGTGTTACACTATGACATAAAAAAGGTGTTACTCTATAACATAAAAGAGGTGTTACTCTATGACATAAAGAATGTGTTACTCTATAACATAAAAGAGGTGTTACTCTATGACATAAAGAATGTGTTACTCTATGACATAAAGTGTAAAAAGATGTTATTGTGTGACATAGAAGGTGCTACTCTATAATAGCAGATAAGCTCAGGATGGTGTTACTATATAGTATAACAATATAAAAAGGATGTTGGCGATATATTTATTCAGATGATGCTAAATAACATAAAAAGGTGTTGCTCTATGACATAAAAGTTCAAAAAGGTGTTACTATATAGCAATGAAGGTGTCACTCTATGACATAAAAAACATGTCACTCTATGACATAAAAAAGGTGTTACTCTATGACATAAAAAAGGTGTTTCTCTATAACATAAAAAAGGTGTTACTCTATAACATAAAAGAGGTGTTACTCTATGACATAAAGAATGTGTTACTCTATGACATAAAGTGTAAAAAGATGTTATTGTGTGACATAGAAGGTACTACTCTATAATAGCAGATAAGTTCAAGATAGTGTTACTCTATAGTATAAAAGTATAAAAAGGATGTTGGCGATATATTTATTAAGATGATGCTAAATAACATAAAAAGGTGATACTGTATGACATAAAAGTTCAAAAAGGTGTTACTATATAGCAATGAAAAAGGTGTTACTCTATGACATAAAAAAGGTATGACTCTGTAACATAAAAAATATGTTACCCTATGACATAAAAAAGGCATAACTCTATGACATAAAAAACATGTCACTCTATGACATAAAAAAGGTGTTACTCTATGAGATAAAAAGGTGTTGCTCTATGACACAAGTTTAAACAGTTTTAACTGTATGACATAGAAGGTGTTACTCTATATCATAAAAGTTCAAAAAGGTGCTACTCTATTACATAAAAAAGGTGTTTCTCTATAACATGAAAAAGGTGTAACTCTATGACATAAAAAGGTGTTACTCTATGACATAAAAAAGATGTTACTCTATGACACAAAGTTTAAAAAGTTTTAACTGTATGACATAGAAGGTGTTATTCTATAACATAAAAATGTGTTACTCTATAATAGAATAAAAGTTCAAAAAGGTGTTACTCTATAGCATAAAAGTTTAAAAGTTTTGACTGTTTGATATAGAAGGTGTTACTCTATAATAGCATAAAAGTATAAAAAGGATGTTGGCGGTATATTTATTCAGTTGATGCTAAACTATTGAAGCATAAACATGGCAAACACACCGGATGTTATTAGCAAATTTCAGGATGCAGTAGTACAAAAATCACAGTCTTTATTAGGTTTGACAAAAAGTGCTGAATCTCTGGATACAGTGGATGATATGGAAACTTCTGAAATCAAACTACCTAATATGAGCCCTGACCATAATAAAATAGCTAGCTCCAATAATGGTGAATTTGCAAAACTAGTCAAAAAATATGTGACGAAATTAAACGGAAATTCTAGGAGATATCTGGATAATATTTATGGTGTTTACAAGCGAGGAAATTTACTTATGATTGGAAATTCTCCAATAAAATTTGAAGGCGACTTTGTCCAGATAAAGAAACGAAACTATCGTTTGTCCGTAGGATTGCTGCAATTACTATTCAAAAAACTTCCGGACGAAAGTCTTATCAATTCAGATGATTTGGATAATTATCGTATGATTATTGAAGTTTCGAGCGCTCACAAAAAGCACTATTGCGTGAATGAGTCGATTCGAAAACTAAAGAGTAACAAAATTTTATAATTTTATTGCTCCAATGTTCGAAAAGTCGTCTGTAAAAAGTATCTCGCCATTATCTCGAGAAGATAATGTTAACGGAAGAGAGAAAAGTGAAATGGTTGAGCAAACTAATCCAGTGGCAGCGAAAAAGATACTTGAACCAATAGTCAATCCTCTAAAGAAGCTCATAACTGTTGATACACGAGTTAACTCGCATTCTAACGAGACCGATAATTATTATGAAGCTGATCATTCTAGTGAAGATGCATCAGATTTCTCAATCGATGAATATTTACCTAGAAGAATTCGTAAGAATTATAACTTTATTAATTGGAGATATCAACGTGAAAGTAAAAAGAGACAGTGGACTAGTGATGATGAAGAGGAAGAAGTTGCTCCCAAAATCTCGCGAGTAGATGTTACAACTGCATACGAACTCGACGTCTGGGATGATCCTAACAAATTAGTTGATCGCTTACAAGTACTCGTTGTTGAGCAAAACGTGGGAATAAGAACTATGGTGAAATCCGTTTTATTCTTGGTGAACTTCGTAATGCTAGTATCATAAATTAATCTTTCAAAGTTATATTGTACTAGATTATCTAAAAATTGAGATATTGGCTAAACCACATGTTAATTTTCAATAAAATTATTTTGGTAAACAAATATTTTCAAATACCCTGTCATTTTTTTTCTATTTCCCGCCATGCTCTGTTGACAAATGGAGAGCCTGGAATTACCGATTATTTAAGGTGAATGATATAAAGGATTCAGAGTCGCGGAAAAACTGCAGTGACTGCCGAGCTCAAATCACGAACTCTGATTTTCAACTGCGCAGCAGTCCACGTTTTGCGTACATGAGTTTTCCGAGTTATACATGTTAAGCCCTAATCTGCAGAACAGGTGGGTGTCCGGGACAGTATTAAATTGATTATCCAATAAATAAAAGTAAAAATTCCCTTTTCAACCGCCTCATTCATTTCAATTTTAAAACGATAAAAGTCATCTGAAAAACTATGTATCTTTCTTTCATTGAATAATGTTTATACTTTCAGTTCGTTTATAAACATTCAACTATTATTCAAGATACGAAAATTAAGTATGTAGGGTGTCTATAATTGAGTAGTATTTATTTATTTATTTTACAGATAGCATTATCATTTTCTACAATAAATTTGAGCATTTATTATTTTATAAGACTTATTACATGTATAAACTGTTTATAATAGGATAATATAAATGAGTCGCTACATACATTTTATACACTGAATAGAGGTGGTTCAATGATGTTTTTTTACTATAATTTTGCAATAATTATTTGCGTGCAAAAAAAGCATTATTTTTGGTATTTGTAGAGTGTTGAAAATCTAATATTGACTAGCAGAACCTCAAATTATCCTATTACCGACTGTTTGTCTAACTTTTGCTCAAAAATCCTGTCCCACTAGAGGAACTACCTATGTATTTTTTTTTTTTTACTTGTGTAATATGTTAGTAATATTGTTTGTGAAATCAAATAAATAAACTATATGCTGCAATTTTTATTGAGAAGGTTTAAAACACTATAAATAAATCATATGTGACCTGAATAGTTTGCATTCAAACATAGATATTATTTTTCAAAAGGGAGAGAACTAGCTGAAATCAAGCGCACACTATATATATTTTAATACATTATATTTCTTTTCTAAATATTAAAAAAGTATTAATCGTAAAAGAATATCAGTATTATTTTTATAATACAAAGTTCTCAAACTATTTTCTATTTTATGAGTTAAATATTTTAAATTTTCGCGCCTAACCACATCAGTTGAGTCATGCGGCCTGTTCATAACATGTTGCCAGGCGGGTGCCAGCCGATTTTTTTATAATTTTCCCATGAACTGTCTGTATATGGGACTGTCAAATTCGGAATCGTTATTTGGATGATACTTCGAAAAATAGGGCATATGCCTAGGTTTAGATAAGTATTGAACAAGCATCAAAATTTTAAGGCAACCTGTTCAAGGCCTGCCGTACACCTGGCAGGGCCGGGGCGTTTTATCTACCTCTGAGGGATATCTCATAATTTGTCCATTGAAAGAATTTTCGAAAACCAGTGGTGGGGGTAGAAATTTTGGTTTTTTGCTTATAACTCGAGAAGGAACGCTCGGATGGAAAAATGGACGAAATTTTGGGGGTGTAACAATAGGGGGGACATATTTTAATATACTATCGAATGACGTTGGCGGAATTTCCAAAAATCGATGGTGGGGGTAGAAATTTTGGTTTTTCGCTTATATCTCGAGAAGGAGCGCTCGGATCGAAAAACGGACGAAATTTTGGGGGTCTGACAATAGGGGGGACATACTTCTAATATACTATCGAATGACGTTGGCGGAATTTCCAAAAATCGGTGGTGGGGGTAGAAATTTTGGTTTTTCGCTTATATCTCGAGAAGGAGCGCTCGGATCGAAAAACGAATGAAATTTTGGGGGGTGTATTCCAATAGGGGGGCTATCACTTTTTTACATAGAACCATATGGTGTATACAAAATTTTTATAACCTCAAAATTGTACAAAATATTTTGCGCGCGCAGCGTCCTCGTAATTCAGCTATGAGTATGTATATGACTCGATAGCCTAGTGGTAAGGTGGCTGCTCAGTAATCTAAAGATCGTTAGTTCAAATTCAACCTCCGGCGATTTTTTTTTTTTCTTAAAAATTTTTTATATTAAATATTAATGTTTATCGGTAAAATATATTAATACAGTATTCTACCTTACCACCGTGAACATTGAGGCCTTGCGCGTGCTATTAGATACAAATTCAGCTATGAGCATACATATGTGTCGATAGTCGAGTGGTAAAGTTGCTGCTCAGTAATCTGAAGATCGCAGGTTCGAATCCACCCTTCGGCGTTTTTTTCATGAAAACTTTCCCGAACGGAAAATGAATAGGGCTAGCCCTGCGTAAACGTAAGGGCCTAACTAGGTTTGCCGTAAGGGCCCCCAGCAAGGCGCGTAACGCGGTGCTGGTATGGCCCCGGCCCGGACTGATAAGGCCTTAATTTGCCTGAACATCGCCTTACAAAAATATTTAGATATTAAACTAGGGCTACGTGAATAGCCCTCGTCTGGCCCTGATATGTATCCATCAGACGGTACGCCTTACGAAGCCCTGATCAAGCCTTGATATTGTAATGACATGTCTGGATTTAGTAGGTTAAAAATAATTTTGTTTCATTTCTTACGTTAATGTCATTACTACAGAGTAACACATCTCTGTTATTTGAAAAGGTTTATTGAATTATTTTAGATAACTTGCAACGCTTACAAAGCTGTGCATTATTTAAAGCAATAAATTACCAAACAGTGAAAAATACGAGCTATGCCCGGGAAAGCCCGCCAGGGCCAGAGGTGCGCCCCATTACGCGACTTGTTAAGGGCCTCACCAGGTGCCATGTCAGGACCTTATGATTATTTTAAGGCATCGGATAAGGCCCTGGCATTAGCCCTAAGTCAATTTCTGTTCGGGTTTTTATATTAAAATATTAATGTTTATCGGTAGAGTATATTCATTTACCTACAGTGTTCTACCTTACCGACGGCACTACCGTGAAGGCATCGCGCTATAAGAATATAAATTAAGCTATGAGTATACATATGTCTCGATAGCCGAGTGGTAAGGTGGTTGCTCAGTAATCTAGAGATCGTGAGTTCGAATCCACCCTCCGGCGTTTTTTTCGTGAAAACTTTTAAATATTCGCAATGGTACGAACCATAATGGAGTGTACAACATGGAATAGAATGCCGAATAAAAAAAATATTTGAAGGATAATGGAGAGGTTGATAGACAGGTAGAACCTCACAGGTTAGGAGCGAGGTGGGGCTCTTATCCTCCTTCAAATTCTGACCGCTAGATGGCTCTCGCAACCAAAGTTAGTCAAGGCTTCGGTTATATAAGCGTGTTGCGGTCGTTAGAAGCTTTAATTGCCTAATAATGGGTCAAAGCAGCTCGACCGTTGCTCCTGAGCAGCAACAACTGATACAAAACGATACAAAAAAGTCGCAGTGGAAAAAATGTTCGGAAAAATTCTCTACAAACACATATTCTTTGCCCGAGTAAAAGGGTTTAAAAAGTTCTAAATATTTACTAGTAGATAAGAACCGCTGGCCGAGTGCTGCAGGCTGACAAGCAGCAGGCCGCCCGCTGCCCGCTGCTACCGCTGCCCGTTTGCAGCAGGCTGTCGCTGGCCGCTCGCTGCCGGCGGCTCGCTCCCCCAGGGCAAGGTCTGACTTTACGGCTGGCCTAGAACGGGCAAGACCTGATCGAGAATCGGTAGGCCGGTTCTGGCTCAACTCGTTGGCGCGCGGGTAAGTCAGAGGCGGTATACCGATTCTGCAGATCTGGGTTATTGGCTCCCGTGCGGGTGACCCAAAAACCCTATGCCGGTTCTGCATCAACAGGTCTTGACCTGTAACATGGGTTAATGGCGCCCGTGCAATTGCGGGGGGGGGGGGCAAAAAAGCTATGCCGGTTCTGCATCAGACAAGTCTCGACCTGTTTGATGCAGAACCGACACAGCTTATCTACTGCACTTATTTTTCCACTCCTCGACTACTGCTCTGTTGTAACAGTTGACGCGACGTACGAACAACAATCCAGAATACAGAGACTGCAGAATGCATATCTCAAGTACATCTTTGGAATGAAACGGAGTGATCACGTGACTCCTCTTCGGCGAAGACTTAGCTGGCTGCGTACGGGGACAAGGCGACAGTACTTGACTGCCGTACTTATGTACAAAATATTAAATTACCGCACACCATCGTATTTACATCTGTTAGTAAGGATATTGGGCGTCAGAATAATAAGGCACATGCTAACTCAACAAACTGCGTTTATTCCAAAACAAAACTTGAAGGACGATCAGGCGATGCTCACACCTCAAGCTCACACTCCCAAAAGCCTCGAGATCGCTCGGTCGCTCGGTAACATCCCCTCTCGCGAGGCTCGCTGGTGGAGGGTGACCAGCCCCGGCAGCACGCAGACTGCTCTCCACAACCCTGCGCTGAGTCCACACGGACTCCGGTTAGCCACTGCCAGCGCGGCGCGAGTCACGTACACACACTGAAAAAAATAATAAGTGTTAAAACTGCTTTAAAAAAAGTTCACTCTACTCATAAAAAGATGCAGCTTCTACTTTTCGAAAGTAAATAAGCTATAACGATTCTGGACCATTTCAGGTCGTGACCTGTTGGTCTAGAATCGGTATAGCTTTTTTGGGTCCCCCTCCCCTCCCCCCTTCCCCCCTCCCCTCGCCCGCTATTGCACGGGGTGCCATTAACCCAAAAACAGGTCCTGACCTGTTTGGTCTAGAATCGGCATAGGGTTTTGAGTCATATCGGCGCGGCGGGTGACAGCCCGCGACCAGACGACTGCGCACATCGGCTGCGCAGCGGCGGGCGGTCAGCGGCGGGCGGCGAGCGGCGAGCGGTGAGCGGCCAGCCTGCTACTGCAAACAGGCAGCGGTCGGCGGCGGGTGGCTAGCGGTCGGCGGTCTGCTGCTTGTCAGCTGCTGCTCTCGGCCAGCGGTTCTTATCTACTATAACCATTAAAAACTATTATGCAACCATTTAAAACTTTTTGTAACCCTTTTGCTCGGGCAAAGAATACGTGTTTGTGGAAATTTTTTCTGAATATTTTTTCCACTGCGACTGTTTTGAATCGTTTTGTATGAGTCGCTGTTGCTCGGGAGCAACGGTTTGACCCATTATGAGGGAATGAAAGTCTCTAACGACTGCAAATATATATTATTTAAAAAATGCAAAATTTAAAAAGGTAATAAAATAAAAATACGCTCCGTTTTCAATTATATTGCGAAAGTATAGTATTAATTTTACATTAAAAACTTTATACGGTAATATACATTCTACTATTACATTCTACATTTTACGGTAGTATATATTCTACTTCTTCTACCTCGTTTACTGAGTATAGTCTGTGATACTCAAAGTCACCTCCTACTTGTGCATTTTTATTCACCTCGGGTTCTTGCTGGTGCTGCGGCTGTTGGTGTTGCTGCTGCATCGCGTTGAAGCATGATGCGTGCTTTCGAGATTGGGCGCATACCCCACACAACCACATGTTACACCCTTCGCACTTTCGCCACGCACAATTTTTTTGTTTTTTAATTAGTACTTTAGCACATACTAAACATTTTGCCACTATGTTAGTCTTATTATAATTTGATGGACCACCAGCATCAGCAGGATTACTGAGTGTTGAAGCGTGCGCAATCTCTTTTCGCACGCCTTCCAGTAGTAGAACTTCGCACGCTATTCTGTTTTGGAGCACCGTAATTTCGTGTTGTTTATGTAAAATGGAAAAAATGTATTGCCTCTTCTTTTTTCTTTAAAATATCTATTAAGTCTGTTACTGCAGACGCTTTCTGCACCCATGTCATCTTGACTGTGGGTCTTTGATGAATGCTGACTTGAACAGAGTGTACCCCTGGTGTTTAACCTTTGGTAAAAATGTAGCGCGATAGCGAACGGAGACAGTGTCAGATTTTAGGTCCAGCGCGATGCCTGGCCACAGCCTTATCGTTTTTGCCATTATAAAAGCCCGCATCAATCGGAAATCGGCGACTTAATCCTTTCAACTTTCAACACTTCGACATAAATTACCTCTCCCTCTACGTCGATGGTGTCCAAATTCCGAGCAAACCATTACAGCCACACTTTACCGGGAACAATGCCTCGTTTATCGAAGCCTTTCAAACACTCTACTCGGGCACCGGTATACATTTCCTCAACGAGGGCCTCGGCATAAACAGAGCCAATTATTCACAAGGCTATTTTCTCACAGCTTTCGATCTCACGCCCGACTTATCGGCTCACTGTCACACGCACTGGAATCTCGTGTGGTCGGGTAGCGTGCGTATAGAAGTAGGCTTCGAAGTCGCGCCGACAACTACGATAAACTGTATTGTTTATGCCGAATACGATAACATTCTCGAAATCGACTCCACTCGACAAATTTTATCGGATTTCAGTGCCTAAATGCTGACGTCAGCACTACAGGTGGCGTCAGTCTCGCCGGACGTAAAAAGTGGGGGACAAAAGTGGTGGAGGGTGCGCTAACGACGTACGCTCTATGCCACCTCGCGTCACTTCGTTTTTTCTCTCGCACCCGGCAGCATACACGCACTTTTGCGCGCGCGCGCGCACCCCAAACAGCATGGACTACGTAATAGATATTCAAGGCTTCCGTGATACCGAAAAAAATTTTTGCCAAAGGAGGTGGCAATCATTTGTCTGCAGAAAAAAATTATGGATCACTGGATAGTACAGCCGCTCTGCAGCTTCGATGACTTGCCTGATGAGGTTAAACAGACCAATACTTACTGCGCTGTTGACATTCATGGATTTCATTGGTTCGAGGGGGAAGTGAGTCTTCGCCAGTTGCATCGACATCTCTACAATATCGCCCGAGGGGCGAGAAGAATTTACGTACGCGGCGAGGAGAAGGCCCGCTACATCGAAACACTATTTGGACGCTGTATATGTAACTTGGAGAAATACGCTTCTCCAACATTTGGCAAGTTCAACAGTATTTTTCCAAAAAACACCGTGTGCGCCACGCATTCGCAGAAAAAGCAAAAAGAATTTTGTGCCTTATACAAGGCTAATCAAATAAAGAAATGGCTACGCTCGCTACTACCCGAAGAATGGCGGCTTACTTCGAAGGAAAGGGTGAATAGTGAAATGTATTTTTCAGCGCTTCACGAGTACCACAGCAAGGAGAAGAAAAAAACTCTGCGGATTGTAGAGAAATCGGACGATGATGATGACTACGAGGCAAAAGATACAAATAGCAACGATTCGAATAGTTGCAACATATACTTCACAGCTGGCGGCGACTCTGCATCATTGTCTCAAGAATGAACACCCGAGAAATAACACGAGCCATCAGTGGGCTCGCTGCTAATTCGATCGGAGTCTACGCCGCTGACCATATACCATGGCGCTTGAGCCTTCCCGCAGCCGTCGTGACTAATATCGACACGGCGGATAAACCTGGATCTCACTGGGTGGCATTCTACATAGATCGTCATGCAAGAGGCACCTACTTTGACAGCTACGGTCTGGGACCAAAGTCGCGCTGGCATCTCGACGGACTCGGAAGAAATTGCAAGCGTCTCGTGTGGAACAAGAAAAAGTTGCAGAGCATCGATTCGAAAGTCTGCGGTGAATATTGTATTATGTTTTTGTATTTTATGTGTAGCGGGCGTAGTTTACGCACTTTTTGTCAAGTCTTTACGCGCGATTCTCGCGCGAACGACAAATTAGTTGCCAAGTTTTATGAAAATGTCAGGAGAAAAGGTCGCGATAAAAAAAACTAAGAAAACAAAAGAAAATGCGTCGCGTGAACAATTTTCCGCGGGCAACTTCCGCAGGGGCAGGATTTTGTATGCAATCGTGTAAACCATTGTCGCAATAATGATGATGTCGCCGTTCTTTGTTCTATTGTATGGTGTTAATTTTAATGATTTTTCTTCTTTGTGTGTATGAATAGTTTGTAGGCTTTTCTATGCGCTTTGTACTTTTAACATTTTAGTTTAATATCCCTGGAGCAAAACACATTCAATTTTAGTTTGTAAGTAATCAGTCCCGGTTGTACGCGCTGCTTTAAAATTTATGTAATCATAGTTTGTAAGTTTTTGTGTATTTTTACTATGTAAGTTTTTTTCTTAATAATCTGATCGATCGATTAAACTTTTTTTTACCAAAACGACTTCTTTCATTTATCGAACCCACACTCTTCCAGTAAATTATCCGATCCCCTTCGTTTCCTCGAAAAAAAAAAATAATAGTAGGGTTTCATTTTTGTTCACACACACACACACACACACACACGCGCATGACTAAAAACACGATGAAACGCGTTGCTTGCAAGTCTAGCCTTGGCTTTTCTTGGAATAGTTATCGATATTTACGCACTGATCGCGTTTCTCTCTATTGAACAAAACTTATCTACACGTACGTGACTAAAATTGATGACCTCATTTCCGCTGTTACCGAATACTCAAGCGTAATAAAATACCTCTTGAACTACGATATGCATCGATTTATCAAAGGCAACGTTAAAATCTCGCTTATCGATAAATATTTTCAAAACAAAGATATCTTTCTCTTTGAGAATAGATCGTGTTTCTCTCTTGTACATTTCCGGTGTTACCGATGAACTCACGCGTAATAAAATACCTCTTGAACTACGATATGTATCGATTTATCAAAGGCACCGTTAAAATCGCGCTTATCGATAAATATTTTCAAAACAAAGATATCTTTCTCTTTGAGAATAATTTTTCGCACAAGGTCTTCCCCCACCACCACCACGCTCCAACAGCATGTATACGTCGCGATCTGTCATTGGATAAATGCTTACCACCACCACCACCGCCACCCACTGCGCAAAGGAGGGAAGTACGAGCTCGTACGCGTATAGAGAACCATAGGGCATCGCGAGCGGGATAATATAGTAGAAGCGCAGCAGCCGAAAGCACGACATCTCTACCGCCGAGCAGTATTTTCTTAAAAAGAAAGCACGAACCGCACTGTACACTATCTAAAAAAACACATCATCTCGGGCGTTGCCGTCAGTATTTTTTTTATTAAAAGTGCGCGTAAAAAGTGTTAAAATGAATCAAGAGAATATTCCGCACACGCTGCTATTCAGCACGTGCTACGCTCTCAATAAATCGCACTCAAAGTTTGTCTATCTCGGCTTACAATACTTCGGCAAACAGTTTCGGCCTGTTATTCAATTTGGCGGCGGCGTTTCACCTCACAAATACGTCACTATGGACAAACCTAGCTGGGAAAAATTCACGGAACATTTTGTCACCATTCAAGAATATCTGATCAACGAGAATCGAACACCTAGAAAAATCATCCTACCCGCCCACGACATTTCATTGATGCTCTGCTACAGCTCAAAAGCCGTATCCGTCAACCATAGTCGGGAAATTACACCACCTGACTTCTCGAGCTGCTACGAACACGAGGCCCAGGACTGGGATACCGCCGATGGACGCAGTCCCTGCCTCACGCACGGCATAATACACGACGACGATACCGTCAGCACCACCAGCACCAGCACCACCAGCACCACCCCCACCACCACCACCACCACCGCTGCAGCCACCGACGACGACGAACCACCCAAAAAGAAGAGAAAGATCGACATTTTACCGAGTGTTGTGATGCAGTTAAAGACATTTGCGCACTTGAAAAAATTACGCGAGTGTATAAATTTTAGATTCAAACAACTAGAAAATATCGTGATATTTGTTACAGTGTCAGATTTTAGGTCCAGCGCGATGCCTGGCCACAGCCTTATCGTTTTTGCTATTATAAAAGCCCGCATCAATAGGGTGTGTAAGAGAATACACCAAAAGCGCACCGCCTAAATGAATCTGCTCACGTTATATCAGTTTCGTCTTATAATTTAAACACGTGCGCAGGATGTTTTTTCACGATAGTACGTTAGGGTTCGTCATCATCTTTATTTCGTATTCGTTACTGTTTAAGCTCACGTCATTTCAACGTACTTTTTTATCGCGAATACAAAACGGGAAGTGAGGTTACATTACATTCAAGGATTTCTTTCATCATAATCTTTCTCCGAAACCATTATTTTTATCTCGTATTCGCGTTACTCTCTAAGCTCACGTCATTCCAACGTACTTTTTTATCGCGAATACGAAAGGGTAGTAAGGTTATTGTTTTTAAATATTCAAACATAATCGATTTTGACGCTTTATTGTGAGGATAGTTCACTTTTTTAAGAGAGAAGAATATATATATATATAATTATAAGAAATTAATATCACCACAAAATTTAATAAAAAATGTTTATTAACTCATAATAAATGAACAAATTATAATTCAAATATACATAAAGTGATAGGATTCTGATATTTCCTTCATGTTTTTGCTATGTTGATGCTCAAGCATCCATCTTTTTATAACTAGTGCGTTTCGAAGTGCGCATACTGGAAAGTTACAGGCAGTATGGTTGGTACACGAGACTGATTCTGCAGGTAGACTTTTCAATGAAGGACATCCCATCTCTTCAATATTAGTAACTAATCTGAAAAAAATTATTATGAGAAAACTTTTTTTATGAAAATAATTTTATAACCAAAAATAGCTTACTGATCCGGGAAAAATCTCTTCAACCATTTACTTTTCTCCAAGCCTTTTACGTAAATCTCCGCTCCGAAGCGTACACCACTTAGAGTGTTTTTTAGTTCATCGTATGGAATATTGCCCGCTCTCCACATAATTCCGTGGAAATTTTGTTCAAGCCAGCGATTTTCGGACTTGTTTTTTTCCAACAATTTGTCCCATGCATAAGGCGGTTTAAATAGGAAAACCGATGGTGTAGGGTCTTCCTCGAGAGGGATAATGGCTACTTCCTTGAAGATGAATTCATTCAAGGTAATCTTGAAACCTTGGACATCAACAATATACTTCATCTTGCTGCTGCTGTGACTGTTCTCGGGCGAGAGCAAAGGAGCGAATGAGGTTTTCAACGTCTCGCTGCTTATTTTATAGTCAGCCTTCCTATTTTGTTTAACCAATCGCGTTATTTTTACCCCCTCCACAACACCTACACCCAATCAGAATCGATCTCTTTTCGCGAATTTTTTAGATAAAAAGAGGTGTGCGCGCGGCGGAAAATCATTCGACTGCCTCGCGCAGTCCGCAGTAGTTCAAGATGCCTCAGTACTTCAAAAATACCGCTCTTATGCTATGTAAATCGTATCGTCTTGCTTTAAGTGGTGCGGTTGACCAAGATGATGTGAATAATTGGATTGCGCTTGGTCGCAAAGCTCTAGTGGAAGCTGAAAAATTGGCTCAACGCAGGCCCAACGTGACGGACTTAACAGTGGCTGATCGGCAAAAGTTGCAAGCGGCCATCGCGCTTATAAAAAGTATTCTACACTTATTGAGTGAACATCGAGTGGTAGGTGCTGGACTAAAAGCCAGTGAAAATGGCCCCTCGGTGAGCTGGGATGATGTCGACTCAGCTTTCGAGAACAGAATGAAGACGGGTGTCATCACAAACCGGAGACATCTTGATTTATTAAAGTTCATGAATGACGCTAAGCAACAATTTATTGAAAAAGTGCGTGAAATTCTTAAAGAACCTTTAAAAGTGAACACAGTGTTAGCGGCTGAGTACGTTATAGTTAAAAATGGCGAAGAAACGATTGAAATAAAATATTTCAACACTAAAACAGCTCCGATATATTCGACTACGGACTTGAACGAGTGGTTTGTGATGAACGTGCACAATCCCATCGACACGGATATGGAGGAGTTTCAAGAGCGCGAATCGGGCTGGACGCTCAAATCAATCTTAAATTTAGTTGTTAATATTTACAAATTTAATCCGATGAGAGGAAGCTCGTACATTGATTTGCCGTCATTCATCAAGAACAAGAAGGCCTGTATAAATGTAGAAAATCAAGATGATGAATGTTTTAAATGGGCCATTCTATCGGCACTACACCCTGCTAAGACACATGCCAATCGAGTGACGAATTATGTATCACATAAAAACGATCTCAACTTTAAGGGAATCGATTTTCCCGTTGATCCTCGAAAAGTTAGTAAGTTTGAGAAACAAAATGACGTTTCAGTGAATGTGTATTATTTGAAGAAAAAGGAAAAGTGTTTGACGTCTTACCGCGACACTTAACATCAGACAAAAAAAAAGCACGTCAATGTACTTCTAATTGAAAATAATTATGTTGACGAGGATGAAGATGGCTCGTCTCTCGATGATATTGAATTTAAATTCCACTACGTATGGATAAAAAATTTATCACGATTATGTAGTAAACAGCTATCATCTTACGGTCATAAAACTTTCATCTGTGATCGATGTCTGCATTATTTTCGAACGGAAGAAAACTTGATGAAACATGTGATTGACTGTGAAACAATGAATCAGTGTAAAATTACTCTTCCATCTGTGAAAAACAATACTTTAGAGTTTACAAACTTTGGTTTTAAAAATCGTGTGCCGTTCGTAATATACGCTGACTTTGAGTGTATATTGAAACCTGTGATTGACGATGAACGAGCTTACCAGCATCACGTGCCATTCAGTGTGGGCTACTTTATTAAGTGTAGTTACGATGACTCTCTCTCGGAATATAAAAGTTATAGACAAGAGGACGAACAAGCCGAATCTCCAGCTAAATGGTTTGTACAGAGTCTCCACTCACTGGCTGCAAAGTTGGATGACTCATACAAACATCCAAAGCCGATGAATAATCTAACATCGCTTGAAAAAATTATGTTTGACGGAGCACGGCTATGCCACATTTGCGAGAAGCCATTTACTAAGGATGACAAGCGAGTACACGATCATTGTCATTTTACGGGAAAGTGAGTAATTTTTTTTTCTTAGTCTTTCTCTCTCTCTCTCTCTCTCTCTCTCTCTCTCTCTCTCAACTAAAAATTATAATTATTACAGATACCGTGGGCCAGCACATAACAAATGTAACCTTGGCTTCCAAGACTCGAGAACGATCCCCATAGTTTTTCACAACTTGAGCGGATACGATTCTCATCTCTTTATTAGAGAAATTGCAACGTGCTTTCCAGGACGAGTTTCGCTACTTCCACAAACAAAAGAGAAATACATATCTTTTACAAAGTTTGTGGAAGGTACAGACATAAACCTGCGATTCATCGACTCGTTCAAGTTCATGGCTTCATCACTCGACAAGTTGGCATCATATTTGGAGAAACTGAATACTTTGGAGCGTATGTTCAAAGAAGATGGTCTATGCGATGAACAAATTTCACTTTTGAAAAGAAAAGGAGTTTTCCCATACGACTACGTTTCATCGTTTGAAAAGCTAAACGAGCCAAATCTCCCTTCGAAAGATGACTTCTTCAGCAGCTTATATAACGCTCATATCAGCGATGAGGATTATGAGCATGCACAGAGCGTTTGGGAGAGTTTCAGCATACAAGATCTTGGGCAGTACTCTGACTTATATCTCAAGACAGATGTTATACTATTGGCCGAAGTTTTTGAAAATTTCAGAAATAATTGTCTTGAGGCTTATGAGTTGGATCCTGCCCATTATTACACAACACCTGGATTGACTTGGGATGCCATGCTCAAAAATACACAGGTAATATATTCACTTAAATTTAATTAAAAATTCGCATTTCAAATATTTCTTTTTTACAGATCAAACTTGAGCTTCTTACCGATGTGGACATGTTGCTGTTCATCGAGCGCGGCATACGGGGCGGAATCAGTCAATGTTGCAATCGCTATGCAAAAGCGAACAACCCGTACATGAACGATGGTTACAACGCTAACGAGGACGAAAAATATTTGATGTATTTTGACGTCAATAATCTGTACGGTTGGGCAATGACTGAGCCCTTACCCTATGGTGGCTTCAAGTGGGTGCAGAATGTCAACGAACCAAACTTCTTCGACATCCCCGATGATTGCGACTTTGGATACTTTGTTGAAGTGGACCTGAAGTATCCCGAGTCACTGCATGATTCGCATAAAGATCTGCCGTTCTGTGCCGAACACATGGCGCCTCCTGGCTCGAAACAGCATAAACTTATGACGACGCTTCACGACAAAACTCGTTACGTGCTACACTATCGAGCACTTAAACAGGCTTTGAAGCATGGCCTAGTTCTCGTCAAAGTCCATCGTGCCATACAATTCCAACAAAGTCCTTGGCTTAAAAAGTACATCGATTTGAACAGCGCAAAAAGGAAGGAAGCCAAGAACGAGTTTGAAAAAATGCTGTTCAAACTTTTTAACAACGCTGTGTATGGCAAAACGATGGAAAACGAGAGGAAACGCGTTGACGTGAAGCTAGTCAACAAATGGAAAGGCCGCTATGGAGCCGAGGCACTCATCGCACGGCCCAATTTTCACAGCTCTGACATTTTTGACGAAAACCTCGTCGCTGTGCAGCTGTTGCGAACGGAGATCTGCATAACAAAGCCCATCTACATTGGATTGTCAGTTTTGGACCTTTCAAAAACACTCGTGTACAGGTTCCACTACGACTATATGCGAGATCGTGTAGGAGACAGAGGCAAGCTGCTATACACCGATACGGATAGTCTGATATATGAGGTTACAGGTGTTAACGTGTACGACGTGATGCGACGAGACATTCACGAGTTCGACACATCAGACTATCCTGTAACCAATCCGTTCAACATGCCTCGTGCCAATAAGAAAATCGTCGGCTTGATGAAGGACGAGTGCAACGGCGAGATCATGCTGGAATTCATCGGGCTGCGGAGTAAAATGTACAGCGTGAAAGTACAGAATCAAAAGCCCATCAAGAAGGCCAAAGGAGTGAAAACTTCTGTAGTCAAACTGACCATCACCCCTGACGACTACATGAAGTGTCTCCGTGAGAACGTCATCGTCACTCGGGAGCAAAGAAACATCAGGTCTCGTCGTCACAACATCAACACTGAGAAAGAGAGGAAAATTGCTCTCAGTGCATATGACGACAAACGCTGCCTGCAGCCCGGAACCACCGATACACTGCCCTGGGGCCACTATAGGGCAGGAGTGGTGGGGGAAGAGCGGGCCAATGAGAACGAAGCTGCTGGAGAGGGGGAACACGAGCCGCCGAACGCCGCAGAAGAGCTCCTATATAATGAGGCGGTGCTGGAGCAGGAGCTCATTCGAACAGTCGACTCTCTTCAGCAGCAGCAGTACCAGAAGATCTCATCCTCGCCTCCTGCAGTCTGGCAGCAGATTACTTCAGTTGCGCAGCCGCTTCTCGCTGTCTCACGGCCGTTTCTTGCTGTCTCGCAGCCGCTTCCTGCAGCTTCGCTCCTCGTCTTAAAAAGACCTTGTGAGGAAAATACTGAAAGTATTATTAAGAAAAGGAGAGAAATCTAAGGTTTGTATTTTCTTAAAGTAATTTTTTTCTTCTATTAAAAAAAACTAATCATTTACAAAACTTTCTGTTACAGATGGATTTTTCAAAATTAAACGCTATTGCGCGTGGAGGATTCGTTCCCATAAAAAGACTGGTCGATCTGACCAAGGGCCAGCTGTACATGGTGACAAGTCTGAAGGACGTGACTACCAAGTATGGAAAAAAAGTTGTGGCTGAACTGGAGAGTGAGTTCGACGTGTTTATGCCAAAGAAAGTATCGGAGGCTCTTCAACAAGATGAAGAGTTCTACTTGAAACTCCAGGACGCCGCGAATAAGTGCGAACTATTTATAAAATATCACGGTGGTTCGAGTGTAGAATTTAGCGGTAAATAATTTTTAAGTAATGTGAATATATATAGTTAACCTTTAAGTATTGCGAAATGTTTAAGTATTTATGAAAAAATATATATTGTGTAAATAGTTAAGTATTGCGAAAATATATAATTAAGTATTGTAATTTTAAAGTATCGTGAAAAAATATAGTTAAGTATTACGAAAATATAATGTTCAAATGTACATATTTTTTTAATTTATTAATAAACAACTCTTTGTTTAACTTGAAAAAAAATTTGTTTTTATTTATCAATTCTATATGTTTACATATCTTTTTTCTCAATCCAACTATTATGTGAATTATCAAAGCCAAGCCATTTTACAAAAATTTTACTTCCTTTTTTCTTAATTACTTTTTCAACAAGATAAATATCTGGATACTTGGCTTTGAGTAGTTCTTGCTCGTAGAAGCCACCTGAGACGGGCTGATCTTGATAGTCCTTCAGATGGTAAGTCGGAGGATTTGTAGCTGCTACACGTACAATTGTAAATATCTCTGTAGACCAATTGGGAGTATATCCTTTATCAAATACTGCTTTAGCCTTGCTCACGCGAACTTTGTCACCAATTTTAAATTTTGGCTTAATCTTCTTAGCTATTTTACGAGTAAATTTCCGCAGTATGTCTGCTTCGTTACTGGATGTTACATCTTTAGGTTTTACACCGATAGTACGATGTTTACGATTATTGTATATGGTAAGTAAATCTGATAAAATATCTAGCCACTTGTAGTTGCCTCTCAAACTGAATTTTTTCCACATAGCACTTTTTAGCGTGCGATTGAAGCGTTCACATATCGCTGCTTTTAGATTGCTATAGGTTGAGTATAACTTTATTTTGTGTGTTTTCATAAGTTTTTGAAAATCTGTGTTATAAAATTCTTTGCCTCTGTCGGTATGGAGATTTTTCGGGACTCTGCCTTTAATAAGCACGGATTTCATAGCTTCTGAGACATCTTTACCTGTTTTTCTCTTTACAGGAACAGCCCATGCATATTTGGAGAAAATATCTATTATAGTGAGCAAGTATCTATAGCTCTTATTATCTCGAGCGTAAGGAATCATTTCGACAAGATCTGCTTGCCAAGTTTCATCCAAACCACGTACGTCAAAGTGTCGACGTGTATAGTTACGCCTTGCAGGTTTATGTAGTTCTTCAACTAGTCTTTCGTGTTCCATGTTTTTGGAATTACTGATTGAATACCTGTGCCAAACTCTCTTTTATAGTCAAAACGTCAGCTTTTATTTGAGATTTCTGGGCATCAAGTTCATCTCTATGATTATCAACTATTATATTCAAATCATCTAGCCTAGTTCTAAGTCTTGTAGTTATATCAATAATTCCTCGAATTTCTATTTGAATAATATTTCGTAGAGACTCTAAGTTTACAGCATCGCTCGGCTGTTGAGGTTCGGCAATATTGCATAATTTTTTATTTTCCATGTCGTAGTGACCGTCAGACGTGACTTTAAAGCCAACGCCAGGTGGCCCTCGACTGCCTTCGGTTTTTCCAAGATTACGTCCAAACACGTCGACGCTCATTTTGAGAATGATTCGTTTATTCGTGTGCACTTAATATATATAGCCTGCTTCGCGAAGTTCTTCGATTATAGAGTGTATCTCGTTTACATGACTTGGATTTCCGGCAGACCTTTCAGCCACTAGCAAGTGAAGCCGGTCAACGAGCTCGTTTGGATCGTCCCAGTACACATAGTCTAAAGCAGTACGTTTTTTCGCAATTTTATAACGAGGTAATGAACCACCTTTAATCGATTCTCCGGTTTTCGAGGTAATTTTGAACATTGGAGCAATGAAATTATTAAATTTATTACTATTATGAAAACGAATCTTTTCGTTCTTGTCATATCGCGTTTTATGAGCAGACGATAGTTTTAAAATTTTGCGATAATTTTTTAAATCATCTGAACTTATATTATTTTTATTTGGTTGTTTCGCTATGAGTAACTCGAGTAATCCTGTAGTTTTCGGATATGCTACTCTGTTAATTTTAATTTTATTATTATGAAAACTAATCGGTAAATTACCAATAAAAAATTCACCATTTTCATTTCTTACTCCATAAATTTTGTCAAGATACTGAGGTTGATTAAGCTTGAGGGCCTTGACGTACAAATCAGAGTCATCAGCATCGTTATCGCTACCTGCTGTTTCGAAAGATGTGTCATGGACGTTCTGTAGAGTATCATTGAACTCACTGTCAGAACTTTCGTTCTTTTTGTCATTCTCGAAACTTTGTTCGACCGTATTATGTTTAACACTACTTTGTTCAATATTTTTCTGAGCTACAAGTTTTTGAAGCGGATCTACTATTGGTTTGAAAGTTTCACTTAAAATCTTTTCTGTCTTGTCTTTTCCAAATTTTAATATTCTATATTTGCGTTTAATCGCATCTCGTGCCTTAACAAGTTGATGAAGCACGTTTTTTTCTCTTTGAAAGTCAGCCATGTTGTTGTTTCAACGTTCAGTCTGAAACTGCTGATTGTTACCTATAGGCATGCTATATTTATAGCAAAATTATCAAAGCCCTTACGAAATCTGCCGTCATTTATTCCTCGATCTTTATCGATGACTAGAAAACCGTGCTTATCATCTCTCCAACACTTGGAGCACAATTCTTTAAAATGTATATAAGTCATATCGGTATTTACATGATCGTCATAGATATGCTTTAGATTTACTTCATCTTGTCGAAAAATAGCAAGTAAGTTTACATTATCTCTGACAAGATGTTTGGGGACATGAGCATAAGTTTGACATAGATAAAAACAATCAACCTTTTTATGTCTGCCCATGCAAAAGAAGGCTCTAACATTATCTTGTTTTTCGCAAGCAATATCGTCAAATATCATGATAGAGTTCGGAAGCGCGTGGTCAGGATCGACAACTGCATCGTGCTCGCTGAATGGAAAATATTGTACACCTTCTATAGGTTCTAAGATTTCATTTAAAAATTTATATTTCGGCTGATTGAGAGACTTTGAGTAGACGTATACGTTTTCAAATCTAATGCCATTAGGATGCGTTATGAGAGCAAGTAAACTATTGGTTTTTCCGCAGTTTGAGGGGCCGCAGAAGACGGCTCGTATACTATCAGGAAGTAGATCACCATGTCGTTTTGCTCTTTTATCATGCTCTACAAGTACATCAAAATTTTCTATTGGTAGCTTGACCGACTGCTCTTTGAAGTTCATGATCTTTACTCTATGACAATCAAATCACGACTGATTGCTATGAGTATAAATAGCGGTCTTATATAGCTCTTGCCATCAGTTGACCATTGACTTTCGAAGAGTGATGATCATTGTTAATAAAATTCTCAATAAACTGCCATTTGAACTTCATATACCTGGTTATCAGTACTGCGGTCCAGGCACTAAGTTAGCAAAACGTTTAGCTCGAGGAGATCTTGGAATTAATCCTCTAGACACTGCTTGCAAGGAGCACGATATAGCTTATTCTAAAAATCGCGAAAACGTCCAGGCGAGGAACGAAGCAGATAAAATTTTAGCTGAAAGGGCTTGGAATCGCGTTAAATCAAAAGACGCTAATTTTGGTGAAAAAGCGGCTGCATACGCTATAACTAATACTATGAAATTAAAATCTAGACTTGGCATGGGTTTAAAAAATAAGAGTAAGAAGAAGAGAAAGTCAAGTAAGGCTAAAAAATTAGGAATGGGTTTAAAGAAGAGAAGTCAAGTTTCCTTGAAAAAAATTATCAAAGCTGGTGTCTTTAAATCAACGCCAAATAACTGCGCTCTAACAGTCATACGACCAGCTTTGAAAAAAGCACGGAGCGCTGTTAAAGAAGCTGGAGGTAAAAAGAATATTAAAATTCCACGTATTTTGCCAGTGCCCGTGAAAACAGGTGGCATATTGCCATTTCTCATACCTCTATTTGCCGGTTTGAGTGCAACTGGCGCTCTAGCTGGTGGTGCTGCTGGAATAGTAAAAGCCGTAAACGACGCAAAAGCCGCTAAGGAGCAGTTGGAAGAAAATAAAAGGCATAATAAAGCTATGGAAAGTGTATCGTTGGGCAATGGCTTATATCTTAAACCACACAAAGTAGGGTTAGGTCTCCATTTAAAAAAAAAAAAAAAAAAAAAAAAAGTTCATGAAATTACCGCAGCGTGCGCTTACCGATGTTGACATATTAAAATACGCAAAACTTTTAAAAATATCTAATTTTCGGGGAGTATTTATGAGGAATGCAATGCCAACTTCTGGACCGCACTATAGTGAATCCGCTATAGTTAATCTAGATGATGCTAGCGGCCCTGGAACACACTGGGTTGCATATAGAAAAAGAGGCAAAAATGTTGTATATTTCGATAGTTTTGGCGATCTCCGACCGCCTTTAGATTTAATATTATACCTCGGAGTAGACGAAGTTAAATATAATCATGAAAGATATCAAAATTTTGACACGTACAATTGTTATATAAGGAGAGGTAGGGGAAACATTGTATCATTCTGATTTAAGCTGTCATGGAAGGTTCATTAACTCTGACACTTTCAGGTACATCTTCTACACTAGAAGCACAGTATTTTCCACCAATCGAGTTATCGCCAAACAAAAATTACGTTTTAGGGCTTGTTGAACTTTTAACTCAATCCCCAATATAGATAGTAACAATAATAAGTTTTACGTAGGTGAAAACGTTATCCTTCTTCCGGTGGGAAGTTACGAAATTGAGGATATTGACAAATTTCTTCGTAAAAAATTAGCGCATAACGACATTACTTTCAATTTAAAGCCAAATAATAATACTCTTCGCTGTACAATCAAGTGCAGTCAGCCTATAGATTTTCGACCTGAAAATTCACTCGGTCGTCTACTGGGCTTCACCAGACGTATTCTCGAACCGAATGTTGTTCATAATTCTGACTTACCTGTTACAATTCTCAAAATCAACGCTTTGAGAGTAGAGTGTAATATCACTTCGAGAGCATATATAAACGACAAAAAAGTACACACGATACACGAGTTTTTTCCTGCAGTACCTCCGGGGTATAAAATTATCGAAGTTCCCTCACACGTCATTTACCTTCCGATTGCCGTAAAGCGTATAGATCATTTACAAGTACGCATCATTGATCAAGACGGAGATTTAGTAAATTTCCGCGGAGAAGTTATAACTATAAGATTGCATATTCGACAATCATAATGGGAATCGTTTACAACAAAAACTATATAAGCAGAGAAACATGCCCGCTACGTATCAGTCATCAACGAACTGTGAAGACGCTAACACGTCAGAGCATACAAAAACTAAAAAGTCTAGGATTAAAAGTAGTACTTGGTGGAAAATAACTTGCATCATCTTTTGCTGCTTTCAACGAAATGGAAGAAATTCTAAGCATACAAACACCTGTAACTTTCGATGAATCCGTAGCGCACTACGAGGTTCACGCTCACCAACCGTACACAGCAACATTCAACAACAGCGATGAAATACGTATATCTATTCAACATCAAGATTTATGTCTCTTACCTTCCCGCAGTGCATTACATATCTGTGGGCGATTGGTTAAAACTAATAATACTCCCGTTGAAAATACAAAACTTGTGAATAATGCCATTTGTCATTTGTTTGAAGAAATCAGATATGAGTTGAACGCCATTGAGATAGACAAGTGCAAAAATGTTGGCTTAACCACACTCATGAAAGGTTGGATCTCACTCAATCCCACTCAGAGTTTTATCATTGAAAATGCGGGCTGGATCGATGTAGAAGAAACACAAAAGATAATCGATGATGCTGGTTACTTCAATGTATCGATTCCATTGAGTCTAATTTTTGGCTTCGCAGAGGACTATCGCAAAATTGTAGTAAACGCAAAGCATGAACTCGTTCTCATGAGATCAAGAAACGACTTAAACGCCGCTAAACAAACACCTATAAGAGTAGACAATGCAGAGGGTTACGAGGACTTTAATGTTGAAATAACTAGAATCGAATGGCTAATGCCATACGTACTTGCATCGAACTCTAACAAAATTCGCTTACTCGATTTCATAGGGAAAGATCGCCCCATTGCCATGAGTTTTCGCACGTGGGAATTGTACGAGTATCCACTACTTCCGATTACGTTGAGACAAGTATGGACTGTAAAAACATCAAATCAACTTGAAAAACCACGCTTTGTCATTTTAGGTTTTCAAACTAATCGAAAAGATCGAAGAGCTGCAAATGCTAGCCAGTTTGATCACTGCAATCTTACAAATGTAAAACTCTTTCTCAATTCTCAGTCATATCCGTATGGTAATCTTAACCTCGATGTGAATCGTAATCAATTTGCCATGCTCTACGATATGTACGCTAATTTTCAAAATTCTTACTATAGCAAAGATCCAGAACCTATGTTGAAAAAGTCGCAATATCTCACTTACATGCCGCTGATAGTAATAGACTGCTCAAAACAAAACGAATCCTTAAAGAGCGCCCCTGTAGACATTCGTCTGGAATTTGAAGCAAAGGAAAATTTTCCTGCTGGAACTTCAGCCTACTGCTTGATCTTGCATGATCGCATAGTTCAATATAATCCCGTAAGCGGCGACGTGCAGAAACTTTAAGGAGTATATAAGGTGAGCGAGTCTCCGGCTTCTCCTCATTCGTCATTTGAATTTCAAAGTGAAATTTTGCCATGGATTACGCAGTGGATATGCAGGGCTTTAAAAAGCCTGGCAATGATTTCGTTCTGAAAGAGTTGGCTTTTGTGTCTCTCAACGACGGCGATGAGCCAGTAGTGCACCTCTTCAAGCCACCATTTCCTTGGCGAAGACTAACAGAAAAATATAAAAGTGAAAATTTGTGGTTAGAACTTTGCTACCATGGCTTGTCATGGGATGGTGGTGATTACGATTATACTGAAATCGGAAAAATTCTTCAAGATGCATTCAAAGATGCTAACAGAATTTTCGTCATTGGTGAGATAAAAAAGTTATGGTTAGAGCGTTTCAACTTTAAAGTTACGGATATTACTGAAATGGGCTATCCGGCGTTCGATTATCCAAGATCGGTGACTATATGTACCAACCATAATGGAGCGTACAAAACTACATGTGCTCGATACAACGTGAAGCGCATGAAGCAATTTTACGTCAACGATTCAAACATGGAGTGGGAAGACATCATGGAATGGGAAGATATTGATGAAGAATAAAAAATTTTTAAGGGCAATGGAGGGGTTGATAAACAGGTAGAACCTCACAGGATAGGAGCAAGGTGGGGCTCCTATCCCCTTAAAAATTTTTTTTTATTCAGTAGACCAGTAGATGGCGCTCGCAAGCAATCGAGGTCTTATATAAGCATGTTGCAGTCGTTAGAGACTTTCATTCCCTCATAATGGGTCAAACCAGCAGCTCGACCGTTGCTCCCGAGCAACAGCGACTCATACAAAACGATTCAAAACAGTCGCAGTGGAAAAAATATTCAGAAAAAATTTCCACAAACACGTATTCTTTGCCCGAGCAAAAGGGTTACAAAAAGTTTTAAATGGTTGCATAATAGTTTTTAATGGTTATAGTAGATAAGAACCGCTGGCCGAGAGCAGCAGCTGACAAGCAGCAGGCCGCCGACCGCTAGCCACCCGCCGCCGACCGCTGCCTGTTTGCAGTAGCAGGCTGGCCGCTCACCGCTCGCCGCCCGCCGCTGACCGCCCGCCGCTGCGCAGCCGATGTGCGCAGTCGTCTGGTCGCGGGCTGTCACCCGCCGCGCCGATATGACTCAAAACCCTATGCCGATTCTAGACCAAACAGGTCAGGACCTGTTTTTGGGTTAATGGCACCCCGTGCAATAGCGGGCGAGGGGAGGGGGGAAGGGGGGAGGGGAGGGGGACCCAAAAAAGCTATACCGATTCTAGACCAACAGGTCACGACCTGAAATGGTCCAGAATCGGTATAGCTTATCTACTTTCGAAAAAAAGGAGATACAGCTTAAAAAAAGGAGAATCTCCCTTTTTTTAAAAGTAGTTTTACCGTATTTCTAAATAAGCCAATACAACGTAAAAAAAGGAGATTCTCCTTTTTCTTTAAACTGTATCTCCTTTTTTAAAAACGTTATACTGCAGCATATACGATTTCTGTAATATACATAGAAAAAAGTTAAGGTTATGTTGTAAATCTTTTAGTATAATCTAATCAATTTAATTGAATTAAATGAGATTGTACTATTTCAACTCATCTTTAGATTATAAAATTTTATTTTATGAAATAAAATTTTAGTTTTTGGAAAAAATAAAATAAACGTTATATTTTATAATACTTTTGAATACTTTTATTTAATAAAATACACTAAACAACATATTTGGTAACAACTTATTTGGTAACAACATATTTGGTAACAATGAATGTATTGCTTGACTTTTTAATTAAAATGCAGGGAGCAAAATTTGAAAGATTTTTATAATCTACTGTTATATTTTGATGTTCGCCTACTTTGACAATATAAGCATGATAGTGATTATGAAAGGTTATCATCGAAATTGGCTGTAAAGAAAATTTAATTGCATCATTAATTTTATAAATTTTACAAATTTATTGCTTTTGTATATAATAAGCAGTAGATGAAAAAGTTACTTTCTTTAAAACGTAGAAATTACTTTTTTAAAAAACGTATTTTCCACCTTCGGAAAAACACGAGTTTCTAGTTGAAAAAAAGGAGAATCTCCTTTTTCTTAAAGCAGTTTCACCTTTCTCGTGAAGGAGTTATATCTCCTCACGAAAAAAAGGAATGCCAACGTTTTATTTTTTTCAGTGCAGCTGCTGCTCGCGTTGCTTCTTCGAACGCCCGCGCCAGCCTGCTTTCCGCTGAAACGCCCGGTCGTCCCGCCGCTTTCAGGAATCGCGTTCGCTCGCTCTTATTAGAGGAATTCGGGATACGGCTCAAGCCGTATCCATACACATGCTTCGACTTTCCTCTCTGAGCCAAAATTCTTTACGCATCAAATGTTTGAAAAGCGCCAGTTGAGTCGGCCTGTTAGAGGAGCCATGAGGGACCTTATAATTCCACAGGTGTACACTAAGGGTGGCAAGCAATCTTTTCGCGCCCAAGGTGTACAGCAGTGGAATTCTCTTTCAGGGAACACAAAATACCTACCTAGTCTAAGTCGCTTTAAAACAGCTCTCTTTGAGCATCTATTACCTTGGACTGAAGTTTCCTTAACGGCGTACTGCGATATACTTTTATTATTTATCCATATTAACTTATTTACTTTTGTACATAATTTTGACTTGTGTATAAATTTAATTTGTGTAATATTTGACTCCTTGTATATATTTGATCAACCTACGTAAGACTGATGATTCCTGACTATTACTAGTCTATAACGTATTGGCAGTTAATTTAATTTTAATGCCTACTACCGTATCGATTAAGCAGCTATGTAAATTTTGTAGTACTTGTAATCTCGATGCTGATGCTGAAATATGTGCACCTTCTGTATCTTTTTAGGCAGAGACCTGGAATAAAGTTTATAATAATAATAATAATAATAATAATAATAATAATAATAATAATAATAATAATAATAATAACAATAGGCACCACGACACCCAACTACAATGCTCCTCCCTTTCGTGTTTGCACTCTTGTAAATTGAATTAAACCATCACTATCCACCTAGTCAGTGCAGTAATTAGATCACGAGCCGGGCTATACGAATTAATATGCGCGAGCATCCTTGACCAAATAAGGCGCTACCTTGGAGTTTCCTCTATCCTTTCCGCGCGTTTTTCTTTTTTCGGAAATGCGCATGCGCTTCTCTCTTCTTTTTTTCCAGCGAACGTTTGCACGCACTCCTACACACACACACACACACACACGCACACACGCACACACACACGTAAGACTTCTCGTGCATGCGCGCACGTGGAGGAATACATTTCAAGGTCCATGGATGCGTGCAGGAAGCGACAGTTGCGCGCGCGCCTGCCGCCCGAGATTTAGCATATGTCTAAGGGCTCCAAGGAAGTGGCATATGCGAGCGCGAGCGCGAGTGCAGCCCTACGCCGATGAATATGCATTCTATTTGGTCGTGGTATAAGGGTGCTTGCGCGCGCCCAGAACGAGAGAAGCATCGCGCGCCCACCAACCCGTGATTGCGCTTCCTTCTGCAAGAGTTATATATACTTACTCTGGTCCATAATAGTTCAACTGATCTGTTTGTGTGGACAGTGTGGCTGCGAACGCGTCAACTCTTCGTGTGTTTCTGTTTCGCTGAAAGTCATGCCAGTTTATTTATTTTTTTTTTCTGATTTGCAAAGATTTCGTATTTTTTAGTTTAGCTTATGTTTTATAATAAGTATTAATTATTTACAGTATGAATCCATTGTTCAAAACTCTACTTGTCAATTGAACTTTTGATCAAAATTGTAAATAACCCTTTCTGAGACGCGAACCTGTACTTTACCAAAAGGCAAATAAAGCGAGTCTCCAATATCCAGTTTTTTTGTTATAAACAAATTAATGATTTGCAATAAACAAAAAATTGTTTTTTGCAATAAAAAAAAATGCGTTACGTTTTCTAGGTATTTTTGAATCGAAAGTGTTCTTAGAAGGTTTTTTCGTAAAACGCATACTTTTTGAGTTAAAAATTATTGAATTTTTATATTTCATGAGAATGGACGGGAATAAAAGCTCAAACAATCGTATTTTGTGAAAACTTTATCAATTTTTAACACAAAAAGTATGCGTTTTACGAAAAAACTTCTAAGAACACTTTCGATTCAAAAATACCTAGAAAACGTAACGCATTTTTTTTAATTACAAAAGAGGATTTTTTGTTTATTGCAAATCAGTAATTTGTTTATAACAAAAAACTGACGGGTTTCGAACTTCGTAACCAAAAAATTTCGATTCAGCGCACCGAAAAACATCAGAATACCCCAAGTTACTGAGGGGAGCTAAAAATTTATGCTCAAATGTCACCAGCGCCCGGACTTAATCATCCCGCAAACTGTTGCGCGGTCACAACATCAAACCATCTCATTATGTCCCGATAAACCGAATGAGGGTCTTTCGAAAATGGAGCGCATCGCGTGCACGTAGCTCGCAAAAGTTTAAGACGTCGTGTTCGGCATGAAAGGTGGCTTAGCCAAGTGTGCCGAGTCGAGCGTTTCGTGCGTAAAATGTCCCGCGCACCTGCCGCGTCCTGCACCGATTTTACATTCTGCAGCGGCACCGGCCGGTGCAATAAGCGACTCGAGAAACTTGTCGTGTATCGCGTCCATATGTGTGCTGGTGTGCGCCCTCCGTTCAAGGTAAGTAAGTCATCGCCGATAATGAGCAATCGCTCAGTTTTGAGGTAAAATGCATCACTCTCGGGTTATTTTTTGTCGATCTCGAAAAAGAGCGATTACGCTATAATATTAATGATCAAATATGATTAATTTATTTTTTATGATAGTTTCATCACTTTTGTTTTCTATAATTAATTTGTTCAAAGTTAAGTCTAGAAAAATTTCTTTAAGGTGTGTACATTACGATAATTTTAACTTTTTTTAATGCAAAAATTCATTTTAATCAGATGTATAGTTTTTGTTAAATTTTTTGAAAAATATCTCTTATTGTCCATAAATCGTAGAAGAGAACAAAAATTTATATTCATTTCGCTTTTACTTTCTGTCAGTTACAATGAAAGGGTTGCGTAAATAGAGATTTGGCGCGCAGATTGAGCGTTAAATGATTACTTTTGCTCTACGCTTTTGCATGGGGTACACATCGCCGGATGTTTGCACTTGCTTTTACCGGATACTCACTTTAAAGTGCATACCTTACGTTCTAAAGCAGATATTATTTTTAGATGTGCCGAGCTGAGAAGTATAATAGCACGTTTGTTATTACACGAATACCTACTTTTATTTTAATTCCAGTTTGCTCCATTTTTCTGTTAGATAATTTTCTCTTTTTTATTTTTTTTTATTTTAATTTAAAAATGTTATTATACTTTTTATTTAAAAAATATAATTATTAATATTGAAAAAAAGTATTATTGCTACTAAAACTCCCTTACTTTCTTGATAATTTAATTACGTTTCTCAGATTGCAGTTTTCTCAAAAATTTCAATGCTATTTTGTATTACCTTATGGCTTTACAACTAAATTTTCTGTTATTTTAATAGTCCATAATATTTCAATGATTGTAATTAAAAATACATTTGAAAAACTTCATTACCTCTTGCCAAATGAAAATATTATCGTATTATGAAAATATTTTCAAGAATAAAAAAAAACGTATAAAAGGAATAAAACTTGACCACTGTCTAAAAAAATCGGTTTTCATATCTATTTTTAATCGACGCATTACTCGACGTACACCTGCACCAGTTGCGTGCATTTGCTAGTCGCCTGTCTTATCGTTTTAATTGCCGCGATCAAAGTTTGCTTATCAGTATAGGTCGATTCATATTCGACCTTGCACAACGCTGTTTTCGCAAAGATGTATGTGCGCTCGTAAAAAACAATAAAAGCCGACGGCGGGGCGCGCGCTTGTCTTTTGTTCGTTCGCGTTGTTGAATATATTATCCGCTCGGCGATTGTTAAATATTTGTGTTAACGAGAGGAAAGAGCGTCGATGGACTTGCATGCGCTGCAGTCTTTTTTAGAACGCGTAGGAGTACAGTACGCGATAATTGATTTGGAACAATTCTATACGTATAGCTGTAGCACTTTGAAGGAGAGAAAACACGGCTCAAAGTCTAGGAATTTATTATAGACATTAAGTGGTAAGTTTTATTAGTGAAAATTATAGGAGTATAGAGTTCGTTTAATCAAAGTGATGCATTAATTGAAGTAAATATTTACGAAGTACCATATAAATAAAGTAATCGTTACTTGTAAACGTATATAGTAACATATAGAATTAGTATAATTTAAACAAAAATAAAATTAACTATACGCCGTTTTATGAATGAAGTTCAATTAAAATGATGTCCCTGAACCAAGGTTGAAATTAATTACATAGTCATAAAGGCTGCATTATTCAAAATTGACGAAAATACTCAATCAAATGGTATTAAAAAGGGAAAACTACCAGTACGTGAGAATTTCCTTTCTTCCCAGCCACAGTACCGTCATTGTATTATCAAGCGAACGAGCATCGCGCGGAGTCCCACGATCGCGAACGAGAGATTCGCAAGCGAGATGAGGTGCATAATGCACAAGCAGCATTTCCTGCTCTGAAATATTTTTAATCCGCGCGCCGCCCTTTATGCGCGAGAAGTTAATGAAAAGAAGAACTTTGCATTACCATGAAAATTACAATTCATTCAAATTGCATTTTTTAATTATTAACGAAAATATATATTTTTTCCGTGAGAATTTCTTACAATTATTTGTGCCGAGAGTCCAAGACAGGCAGCAATAATAAATCGCAGAGTCCATGCGTCTCGCGAATCGGATAGCGTGCAGTCATCAGGACATATGCGGCAGCAGCAAAGTTCGCATTCATTTGGATATAATACGACGCGCATAAGGAAGTGACTGCCTCCGCGCGGCGCGCAACGAAACAGATCGCAGCGCATGTGCACACACAACAGTGCCGAGCCCTCTTCTGTGCTTGTATACAGAGAGAGAGAGAGAGAGAGAGAGAGAGACGCGGATCGAGACGATCATGGGTCAGCGACTGCGCGCGCTTATAGCGAGTTGAACGGCCTCGTAATAAAATGATCAGTGGACCGCTAGCCGCGCCAGGCCGCGTCGAGTTGCAGCAGCAGTAGCTGTGCGCGGTCTCTATTATATCGATGACTCTTACACGCACACGTGACCTTATTTTATGGAAACGGTTATCTCGCGCGTGACACGTCGGCGTAAATGACTTTGAGTGATATAATTACGCTTCTTCTAAGCACACATATACAACTTGTTCTGAAAATGTATGCGTCTGTAAACATAATCCTGTAGAGCGCAAAATTCTAAGAAAAAAGTTCCTTTACCATTTTTTCATATGACTAGTACTTTTTTAGTAACTGATGTGTTTAAATTGTTTGTTTTTAATAAAAAATGTATACCTATGTTTATAAGATGATATCCATAGATATACAATTCCTATTAAAAACAAACAATTTAAACACATCAGTTACTAAAAAAGTACTAGTCATATGAAAAAATGGTAAAGGAACTTTTTTCTTAGAATTTTGCGCTCTATACGATTATGTTTACAGACGCATACATTTTCAGAACAGGTTGTATTATAGGACTGGCCTGTGGAATCTATGATTATATGTTTTTAAATACAACTATCGTCAGAAGAACGGAAAACGCAGCTAGTTGAATTGGAGCTGCTTTGAAAAAAAAAAAAAAAAAAAAAAAACAGGAAAAGATTGTCGCTCGTGCGCGGCGGCGAGCTAGCTGCGCGGTTGAGGAAGCGTTGCAGCAAGTAAGTAGGTATAGTTGCACTGGTGCGCGCGCGCGCGAGTAGTGGGGAGGCGCGCCGCGGCACACGAGAGTTAACGGCATCCAGAGTTAAAGGGATTACTTCATGTCTTCTACTAGGCTAGTTTATCTCCGTTAGGTCGTCCGAGTCCAGTCGCTTCTCGCTCTTGCGAGCGAAAACTTGCGTTGCTTCCCGTGGATGCGCTTGGTTCTTCCTTTTTGTATACTTTCTCTCGCGCGCTCTCTCTCTCTTTTTTTTTAATTCGCCAACCGTAGGCAGTTTGTAATCTGGCTGGCGTTAGTGGATGTGAGATGTATGACGCTGCATCAACATGGACCCAAGTGACTCAACTAAAGAAAACCTTCATTTATTGAGGTATGAATGAAAAAAAGAAATGGATAACTAGAAAAAACATATAATATGATAGAAATGTAGAATAGCTTTTACTATAAAAATACATAAAAATTTACTTGTAAATACGAGTTAAACACCAATTGCATGAACGTATTTATTGTTTTGAAAGTATTGCCTAATAAATCATTTGCCAATCTCCTCATGTGTCAATCACGAGTACAAATTTAGTATATTTGTTTGAATGAAAATTTTGAAAATAAAACTGAGGTTCCGGGTTTATTACACAATACTGCTACTGTATAGCAGTATATGTTTTCGGAAGTGATGGCTGCACATGGAAAATTCAAACAATAGTAACAGATATTATATTGTTATTTTCTGTTATATTTCCAGTGCCACACCAATGCCATTAAAAAATATATCATTGCAAAAATCTAATTCAACAAACAGACGCAGAAAATAATAAACCGCTGCCAATTCATTGGCACGTAGCTTCCTCAACCATAATTTGTTCATTCCTTTAATTAATTTTTATAACAAAATTTATAATTTTTTTAAAAATTTATTGCATAATTATAATTAAATTCATTTATGAATATTAAAAATTGTTCATTTTTAAATTTATTTATTTATTTATTATTTATTTATATCAAATTTATATAAATTTTGAGCTGATAAATAAAGTTATCATTTGAAATAGAAGTAAAATATCTATATTTTATAATAAAACAAATAGCTATCACGGTTGTTTTGTTATTAACAAAAACGTGTTTTTTTTTATATTTCATCATTCATGTTTTTTAAGAAAAAAAAATTTATAGCTATCATTGTTCTTTTGTTATTAACAAAAACGTGTTTTTTTTTTAAATTTCATAACTCACAAATAAATTATAATAATGCTAGAAACTTTTTTTTTTAGAAAATATAGGTATTTTAATTCTCTTTCGAATGCCACCCACCCCATTCAGATACATAGAGCCGTTCTCGAGAAATAACGATTTTTAAAAAATGTCAAAAAATTTTTAACCTCAAATATCTCTGAAATTTATGGACCAATCATTTTGCCCAAAGAACTCGACCGAGAACTATAAAAAATCTACCTCTAAAAGGAATTTTGAAGCCATTAAGTCAATTTTACTCTTGTAATCGTTGGACATACAAAACTGATTTTTTTCAATTTTCAATTTTTTACTCAAAATCTAGCCTACAAAATGTATTCAAATTTTAACAGATTATAGCTATTTATATTCTGTATTATCATGATTTTTCTCAAAAAAATTGACCGTTAAGTTTAGGAGTTATAAGCTTCTAAAAAAAACACGTTTTTGTTAATAACAAAAGAACCGTGATAGCTAGAAACTTTTTTTTTTTAGAAAATATAAGTATTTTAATTCTCTTTCGAACGCTACCCATCAGATTCGAATAACTCGATCCTATCATTAAAAAAAATCAAAAAACAGTTTTGAGAAAATCGAAAATTTGAAAAAAAACAAAAACGGATCGCCCCAATCAAAAAACGGATTTTTGACCCGCCATCACGCAAAAAAAACAAAAAAAATGAGACCTGTCCGGTAAAAAACACGACCGAGTAGAAGCTGAGATCCAGGCGTATACACACACACACACACACACACACACACACACACACACACACACACACATCCATACAGACATTTTTCAGAAACCATGTATTTTGATTCCTAGCACCTCGGAACACAATTACAACATGTTTTTGCAACAACTCAAAAATTTACTATCACAAAGCTTCCTCTAGGAGGAAGCAAAATAGGAAAACTCGTCCATACCTATAACCCCGGCGCTACGTAGCTTTTTAAATGGCCACGTATAGATTTAAATATCCCAGTCCCGTGCGTGTGACGTGCGCGCGCGAACGCGAAGGACATGGCTATAAAGCTAAATATATATATATATATGATCGCTTGCGCGCGCACCCCCGACAGAAGGGCGTCTACATACCTACGGCAGCCACCCCTCGCCGGCCGTTTATCGATCTCGCGCGATTCGCCATGACGCTCCGTTAACCTAACAGCCGCGCAGCAGTCGTGAACGGCGACTGGCCGAAAACAGCCGGCCCAACCGCCTCTACTTTTTCTAGTCAATGTACCGCTTTTTACAAGCCTTAGTCTTAATTTACAAGAAATCCTAGCTTTAAGTCGGCTGTCTAGTCTCGAGGAGTCAAGTGTATGGTCGGAAATCGGCGTTTAAAGTCGCAAAGGTGTCGTAAGGGTGCAGCAAGGACGATTGGCCAGTGGTTCACGCACTATAGTTCAATTTTTGTCAAGTTTATTGCTCAAAACCAAGATCAAACAGAATGAAAGATTTAAGTTTGTCGTGAGTATTTTCTCATCCTATAAGGCTCCGTGAGATTAACGTCTATTTTCTATGAGTTTGCATAAAACAATGTTTGGAAGAATGGAACGATTAATTATTCATGTGTAATTTTCTTTCTAACGTTTATGTGTATTATAATTACTGCGGAGTACGCTAAACCTTTCGATCTACGATATTAAACTACCCAAAGCATGGAAACATAACCTAAGTATTTTGGATGAATGGACAAAAAGAGATTAAATAAAATACACATTTTAATCATATTTATTACTTAAATTTCGACTGATTTTGTTTCATCTTCGTTAGATACACATTATATATTACCCTAAATAAGTTTCACGTTCATTAGTAATAATGAAATTGCAGTTCTGGTATAGTTAAAAAATTTACGAAACAGTTTCAATTATAATATATTGTAATTAATTAAGTGCAACACACGTGCCTCCATAATGTTTCCGCGTTTCTTGATTTTGTTTTATATCGGTTAGTTTACATTAAAGGAAAGCAGATGTTAAGATGCATGCAGGTGCACCCACGTTTCGGTGCAGACTTTATTTCAAAGTTGATAATAATAATAATAATGCAGGCTTATCTCGCCACGTGCCACATAACGTTATCTTTTACTGCGTGCTTCCGCATAAATATAGTTAAAATTATGCACGTGTCACACAATTCATGTCTTCCATACACGACTTTATATAACGACTCCGTATTTGCTTTTTCTTCTGAATTTTTGCTTTTCCATTAAATTCTATCCTTTTTTTTAACATTAAGGTAGTTCTCTAACGCGTTATAGTTTGTGCGCTCAGCGAGAGCTGATACGCATGCCATACGCGTCGTTCTGTCTCTCTCGCTCTCATGCATGTCGTCTGCTATTTGTGTTTATAATCATTTATATCTTTTTAAAAAGGTCGGCTTGACACATATTTGATAAACTTAAGGGGGTCCGAAAGTCAATTAAAAATTCAAATTATGCGCCACAATATAGCAGACGAAAAAATACGTAATTTGCCTATAACAAATAGTATAAACAATATTACGAAAAACCAGGACTGCATTGCCCTCTGTTACATTATTATCTATCATTTTACAAAGTTTGAAGTTTCTATATAAATATTTCGCTGAATGGCATTTGAATAATGTCTCAAAATCAAGTAATTCAAATGCCATTCAGCGAAATATTTATATAGAAACTTCAAACTGTAAAATGATAGATAATAATGTAACGGAGGGCAATGCAGTCCTGGTTTTTCGTAATATTGTTTATACTATTTGTTATAGGCAAATTACTTATTTTTTCGTCTGCTATATTGTGGCGCGTAATTTGAATTTTTAATTGACTTTCGGACCCCCTTAAAAGAAAGAGCTGAATTTCATCTTTCTTAAGCTATGTTTTTCGTTTTGAAAACCCACTTTTTTATCAACTAATACTATTACTTCCTGTTATGCGTTATATGGCGTCATTTACTATCAATGTAAAAGTAACCATTTTCAATAATTTTTTTCTTGAAAAATAGGTCGGCAACCTATATTTTAAAAAATAAAGAAAAATTATTTAGATTTTAAAGAACACGCTAGAATTTTGTTACTTTCGAAACCCACTTTTTGATATATTAGAGAACTACCTTAATATGCGGGTAATATTTCTCTGGGAAATATATTGTGTTTACATTTTGCGCTTTCAAATGTACACACACACACACACACACACACACACACACACACACACACACACACACACACACACACACACACACACACACACACACACACACACACACACACACACACACACACACACACACACACACACACACACACACACACACACACACACACACACACATACATACACACACACACACACACATTTCTCGAAAGGGGTTTATAAAGCCCATTTTTTTATATATAGGGGTTTATCGAGCCCGATTTTGATTATGCGGCCCGGGCTTCATAATATTTCTAAATATAGGGGATTATGCGGCCCGATCACCTAGAGTCTATAATCCCAGGGTCCATTATTTCTTTAGTCACTTGCCATAGGGAACTCTGGGCTGTAGGTACTAATATACAGTCTTGGGCTACATAAACCCCGATAAGTGTGTGTGTGTGTGTGTGTGTGTGTGTGTGTGTGTGTGTGTGTGTGTGTGTGTGTGTGTGTGTGTGTATATATGTCGTTCTTGTACTTTTCGGTCATAACCGGTCGCAGGGGGTCAACCATTTTCCTCGCTGATTTTTCCTGTGAAACTACATATAAAAAAAGTGAGAAAACCCCAATATTAGCTCCCCATAGGGGAGGGCGGGGCACGTGTGACACCCTAACTTTGATTAAAAATAACAACCAAACCGTGTATTATTTCAAAATGTACAAAAACGGAATAATTAGATCAGAAAAAAATAAAATAAAATAAACTATTAACTTTTTTTTCATTTTCTTTTAATTATTGATAAAATACAGAAAAGAAATTCTGAAAAAAATGCTCTACGTGCCCCACCGGCGGGTGGATTGTGGCACCCGACGGGGCACGCATGGCACGGTCAAATTTAATATTTTACTATAGGTATTTTTCAATTCTTTTTTCCAGTAATTAATACTTTAATAATTATGCCATAATAAAATTTTCAAAAATCAAATAATTAATCAGTCTATTGAAAATTAAAAATTTTATTTTTATTAAGGAACATAACAATTTTTATTTTAAAATAAATTATTACATTTTAATAAATGATTTTATATTATAAATTCCTTCTTATAAAATATGATCACAACATAATACTTTTGTTTGATTAACAAATTATCATTATTATTACAATAAGTTTAAATTTAAAGATTTCGCATCATTTTCATTTATGTAGCATATTTGAACTACCTGACCATTGAAAAAGGCAGTTTGAGTATCTACAATTGATTCTTCAGGTATTACTTCTCTAAAGTAATTTTCATTATTTACGTAAGCTGAATTATTATTATTAACAATGGATAAATCAAGCTGATTTATGTTTAAGTCTTCAAGTGGCTTTTTTCTACTCTAAATATCTTAATACGCAGTCGAAATAATCGTTATTTACTTATTAATGTAATAATTGAAACTAAAAACTACTTAAAACTAAATTATTGCACTGCGTAGTTGTTAACCCATCTTGCTCCGTTTTTGGATTGTAGGTTACATCACTTCGCTCGGCGACCGCCGCGGCGCACTGATACGCCCGAGTGTGCCACGCGTGCCCCGCCAGGGTGCCACGTCATGCCCCATTTTAATACCATTTTCATTTTTTAATTATATTATTTATAAAGATTTTCTGAAAATAACAAAAACAGGGCTTGAAAGATAAAAGTTGAAACTATCAAATAGGTTTGGTCTCATTTAGAAAAAAAAATCATTTTCTCGTTGCTCCAAGCGACTTAAAAATGAAGTCAACCTTGTTTCTAAGCACCGATTTTCAATCTTATTAAATTAAATGTTAAACATTATCTATAATCTCAAAAGTATAGAGGAAAATTCTAAAAGCATATCTAATTAGGTTTACGTAAAAATTGCATTTTTTGCATTCATTAATATTAAAAATATGAGGGTGCCAAACTTACCTACCTGACACGTCATGCCCCGCCTTCCCCTATCCAATATTGAGACAGCTACACCGTGCTGAATTTCGAAAAATTGTCAAAAAATGGCTATTTTCGAAAAATTCTGTACGGCTCGTTTTTTGATCGATTTGAATGATTCAAGAAGGAATTTTTTTGCTATTTTGTCAAAATAAAAAAAAAAAAATTTGTGGAATATAAATAATGCAATGAAATTTTTACACAAAGGAAAACGTGAATCTAAATATTTTTGTTTTTAAGGTTACCTTTCAACCTTTGTAGTTCCTCGAGTTTTATAGCTATTGAGATCGGACATAACCTATTTTCTTCCTCTTAAAAAGACGTTTCATTTTCACTCGGCCAACGATTGATTTGATTAACTGCAAGCAAACATACAGCTTTTTCAAAATGGTCGATTTTCGAAAATCGCAATGTTGGCACGCCTGTACCTTTTTTTTATCAAAATCGATTGGGCTTGTATTGGGCGGAAAAAAAAAGTTTTAATCTTCTAGAAAACGACCCAATTGGTTTCGTTCAGTTTTTTGGATATTTGCAAAAGTTACGAATTTTTCAAAATGGGGGTTTTTCGTATAAGTATCCATTAAGGGCGTATTACACCTAGTGGCTTCTCAGGCCAAAATCAGCTGAATCGATGGCTTTTCATGGGTCTAAATTACTTGAAATACATGTATTTATTGCCCAAAGAGTTGAAAATATTAAAAATATTTAATTAAATAATTTTAAAATGCTAACAACGACAAAAAAAATTAAAACTGCCTACAAACGATACTATATATATATATGGGATATTTCAGGTGAAGTCAGCAGCTCAAAATTTTAAAATCGCTCACAACTCGTTTTCTTTTAGTTTTTTATGAAAAAAAAATGTTCCTCAAATTTTAGGTCGATATTTGCAAAAATAAAAAAGCTATGCAACATTGAAAATTCAATTTTTTTACAATTTTTGGTTAAAATCCAAGATTATTCATTTTTTAACTCAAAATTTTGAAACTTTTTGTATAGAACATTGATTGGCAAAAAGTTTGCATTTTTTCTGTAGAATGTGCCAGTATTTATTTTATGACCCTTTTTGAAAGTCTCTGATTGGCTGCTCCTTAATATACCTTCATTGAAGGATATTGAGGCTGCGGCCAAATATTTTTTATTGGACAAATTTTTTTGTATTCTTCTTCGAAAACCCTTCAAAATGCTTTTTTGATCAATACTGGCCGAGCAAAGGGAAAAAAGTTACAATTTTTTGAAATATCAAGAAAAATCCATAATTTCAATTTTTGATAACATGATTAATGAAACTGAATATTATTCATACATCTTATGGCATGAACCGTACCACTGAATTTTGTTAGAGCATCAAATAGAACATTATATATATATCTATTTTCAATAATATTAGGCTTACACAATAAGCGATACCTAATTATGAATTAATAATAAATTAGGCTATAGAGGTTAATTACTATAAAGCTGTCTAAATGAAATCAGGCTACAGACTCATAATTTCATTCATAATTAGGTATCGCTTATTATGTAAACCTAATTTTATTATTATTGAATATTATTATTTTTATTATTATTGAAAAAAAAAAAAAATCTATTATTGAAAATAGATATTTATAATGTTCTATTTGATGCTGTAACAAAATTCAGTGGTATGATCCATGCCATAAGATGTAGGAATAATATTCAGTTTCATTAATTATGTTATCAAAAATTAAAATTACGAATTTTGCTTGATAATTTAAAAAATTGTAAATTTTAAAAAAATTAAATTACTAATTATAAATAAAATTATAAATAAATTATAAATAAAATTTATAATAGAGCAGTATTTGTGTCTTGTTATTGGAATATACACTGCATAACTGTCTGTTGCCTGATTTTATTTTGACAACTTTATAGTAATTAACCTCTATAGCTTAATTTATTATTAATTCATAATTAGGTATCGCTTATTGTGTAAGCCTAATATTATTGAAAATAGATATATATATAATGTTCTATTTGATGCTCTAACAAAATTCAGTGGTACGGTCCATGCCATAAGATGTATGAATAATATTCAGTTTCATTAATCATGTTATCAAAAATTGAAATCATGGATGTTTCTTGATATTTCAAAAAATTGTAACTTTTTTCCCTTTGCTCGGCCAGTATTGATCAAAAAAGCATTTTGAAGGGTTTTCGAAGAAGAATATAACAAAATTTTGTTGAATAAAAAATATTTGGCCGCAGCCTCAATATCCTTCGATGAAGGTATACTAACACGCAGAGAAACGTTCATTGGTAGCAAATGGAATCCTTTTGATCCAAGAGGAAAACAATCTTGTTTTGATTGCCAAAATTAATTCCTCTTGCCACAAGAGAAAAATCCTTTTCTGGCAAATTATTCTTGTACGAAGAGGATTCCTCTTCAAGGAAATAGAGGGCCTAGTTGACTGATAGTTAATAATAAATAATAATAAAATTAGTTAAATAATAAAATTAAAATAAATAATAAAATTTTTAAAAAGTTTAAACGTATTTTCCATTTTAATAAAAAAAAGTCCACTCACTTGTATTCATTGTATTATTTTTTAATTTTAATTTTATTATTTATTGCAATTATGTTATTGTTTATATTTAATTTTAATTAAGTAATTTATGTATTTATTTTATTTTAATTATTTAATATTAGTGAAATTTGTGAAAAAAACAAAGAAAAATGTTTTCGAAGATGGTCTTGAAAATTGCAATGACTGGGAGTCGAACCCTCGACCTTTGTATTGGGAAGCCAGTACCTTAACCACACGACTAACTAAGCTTCTGACGAGTAGTATCAAAATAGGAAATATATATTTCAGAAAAATTGGATAATTTTTAAAAATTCATATCTCAACAGTTGTTTAACTTGAAGAGATAATTCTTTTTTTAAAATCCAATTCTGTATTCATACTTTCCATAAGCATAACTAATAGTTGATTGTATTGTAATTAATTATATGACTAATTATTTATAGCAATTACCCTTTTTCTTCTTGTGACAAAAGGAAAATCATTTTGTAGTAAAAACTTAATGAAGTTGGTTCTCATTTACTCATATAACGAGATGAAGTTATTTTGCCTATAACGAATGCAATTTGCGGAAATAAAGAAAAGGGTTTTGGTGCAAGAAAAATATAATCTTGAAGTACAAAATGAATTTTTTGCTTTAAGAATAATACGTTAGATTAAAAACGATAATCTTTTTACAGCAAGTGGATTTTGACAGAAAGATTTTCCTCTTGCTACTAATGGATCATTTTTCTGCGTGAAGAAGCAGCCAATCAGAGACTTTCAAAAAGGGTCATAAAATAAATACTGGCATATTCTACAGAAAAAATGCAAACTTTTTGCCAATCAATGTTCTATACAAAAAGTTTCAAGATTTTGAGTTAAAAAATGAATAAACTTGGATTTTAACCAAAAATTGCAAAAAAATTGAATTTTCAATCTCGCATAGCTTTTTTATTTTTGCAAGTATCGACCTAAAATTTGAGGAACATTTTTTTTTTCATAAAAAACTAAAAGAAAATGAGTTTTGAGCGATTTTAAAATTTTGAGCTGTTAACTTCACCTGCAATATTGCATATATATATATGGAAGTTTTCTGACACAAAAGATCTGCTACTACTATTATTACAAAAAAAAAAAAAAAAAATGCCTATTCTCTAAAGGGTGAATGCATTTTAGTTGTAGACGCGAATTAAAGTAGCTTTTGTAAAAATCTCATGCGCCTTTACAGATAAAAGAAATGTGAAAAAAGTGGTCAGAACGGAAACAGAAGTGGGTTAAGGAAAAGGAGTAAATGTATATAGTTGGCAACGTGCGCACGCGGTAGGTACAGCGTGTGGAACAACAATGGTTGTGGATCAGCGCACCGTGCGCTTCTCGTTGACCACCGACTCTCTTGCGATGCGCGCGCGTGCAGCAGCAGCAACTCCGCGAAAAGAGCGAGCAGCGAGCGCAATTGCAAAATAGCCCAGAGAATGTACATTCCCACGATAAACAAGCGTTTCTCGCCCATACGTACAGCGGCGCGTACCGAGCTATAATATACGGCACTCATTGATCATTGTGCGCTGCACTCCCCGTGCGGCGAAGCAAAGTGAAGTAAGTATTACATTATGACGAGCTACTATATACGCGGCGGCCTGTTGCCACCCGGGAATCACAGCCGCAGAGGGCAGGAAGCGAAGCGAAACTATCCGCTGCGGCTCTGCGCGCTGTTGTTGCTGCTGCATCCGTCGACAGGCGACACTTTGCGCGAAATTGAAGAGCGTGTCGTTTTGCTCGCTATACACACGTCTCGAGAGACACACTGCCCTGCCCACCAGCTCCCCTCGAGTTCTCACTTTACATACTTCGTGTTTGCCTCAAACTCTCCGAACTTTACGATCACCTTTCTTTTATTCAAAAACTATATCAATATACGTAAGCCGCCAATCTTTAATATCTATGAATGAATTCGAAAATTCGACTACCTAACGGTTATATAACTGATTTTAAAATTATATATTATTATGTCCCTTTTACGTAATACTGTAAATTCTATAAGTATGTTTTATTTATATCTATAACTCGCTCCCTTCATTCTCTGTGTCTCACTGAAATTCTCTTGCAGTGGTGTTATTTATTACACCTATATCTCCTTTTTCCCCTGGCACGCACTTCCATACGTCACTTTGTTTATAAAGCCGTCGATCGAGTATGTGCGATGAATTCAACTATGCTGATTAAAATTATAAAAAGGCACGCAATGGCACAAATATCTTTAGTAACAAATACACGTTTGAAATCCTGTTCCAGAATTCATGTGTAATTCAAATATTGAAAAAATCTAATAATTAGAAAATATATCTACCATAATAATAAAGCTAAATTAGAAAAAAAAATGGAAATCCTGCGACTGAACTATGTCTATTCAGTTGCACAATAGAAATATATATATATATATATAAATTAAAATTAAACATCCTAATAACAGGATTAATTAGGCCGGAGAAGCTTGTATTTTTAACGTAAACGGGTTTCTACATTTTTCAGAGCCCGCCTTGCGATGGCAGATAAGAATCCAGATAGCCAGGAGGCGAAACTAAAGAGCGTGAGGCGACGTCTAAACTTTGGCGACGCGAAAGATGACAAGTCGCCGACCAGGGACGAGTTGGAACGTAAATTCACCGAAGAGAGAGCACGACATTTGGAAGAGGTGAGCAGCATTGACTACTATATAAATAAACTAGTTTGATTATATTATACCCTCGAAACGATAATTGATGAACGCGCTAAACGATTCTTGTTTATATTCCTCTTTTCACATCGTTTTTATTACAAGCATTATTATAAGCACCTTTACAACTCTTATTCAATTTTTCATTTGACCTATAGCCAGCATAAGAAATCTTGTCGATAAGTGGTAAAATTTTCCAAACGAATACTCGAATCCGCATAAAAATGAACTAATTCTCTGTTCGGTGTGCGCAGAAAAAGGCCAAGTGGAACTTCGACTTCAAGGAGGAGCGGCCGCTGCCGGGCCAGTATCAATGGGAGCGAGTGCAGGATGATGCGCCTGCAAGCGCCGATGCGAGCGCTGAACACGCCAGGGGAGATACAGTCGACCAGGCGCGCTAACTCTATGCCGATCTCGTATACTGCTGCCACGTGCTCACGCCGGTGTTTTCTCGATCGACGAGAAGCGCGCCTGTGTCACACGTATGGCTTCGAATTTGAAAAGTGCGAGGACGAGGGATAAGGAGGGATTTTAACCACTTTTTCTATACTGCGTTTATTTTTTTAATAGCCGTGACTTTATCTTTGAGGTTCTTCATAGCTGATATTGAGGTGACTGCGATACTTTATAACCATTGCGAATTTTACAAATGAGTTGACATAATGTAGCTGAGAAAATGAAGAAATGAAATTTTAATATACTCAACTAGAATTATTCACAGAGGAACTGATTGGCAACAAACTCTAGTCAAAGGATAAACAATTGCTGACAATTAATAGACAGCTAAAAATTTATTTATTAGATGGAGTAGACAATGATATATTGTATATTGTGATAATTTTTCTACCTATACCTTACTTGAAATTAACGTATACGTATGATTATATAACTGATGATGCAATATAGGTAAATATTTTATATATATATATATATATACATATATATATAGATACTAAGAGTTTTGTAAATAAGATGAAAAATCGTGCGTTATATTTTGCAAGATGATGAATAAAATTCACAACTGTATAAAACCACAGCAGTGATGATTTCAATGTGCCCCCTCCAATCGGCCGGTACCAAGCCCTAAATGAGTCCGTGTGGGGCGAGAAAAAAAAACACGCGTACACGCTAAGCATTCACGGTGCTGCTCCGTACAGTGCGCAATTGCTGAGAAATTCTCAAATCCCACGATCCGCGCGAGAACTATGGCCGAGAGTCGCGCACTCGCTTGCTTCAGTTTACGAAAAAGAGGAGTAACAAAAAAGTGGTAGAGCCGAGCGCGCACATATACACACGCGGGGGCGAAATTAATCTCGGTGCTTAGTCTTTTTGTCGCGGTGCGCGAGCGTTTTTTACCTGCATGGCACCTGGCGCTTCTCTCTCTCTCTCTCTCTCTCTCTCCTTCGTTTCTCTCCTCGTCCGTCCCTCTCCCTCCTCCCCGTCTCGCTATAGCGCTGCTCTTTTACTTTCTTCAATTCGTAGGCGCGCTTTTATTTTATCCCGCACGCGCGGATTGCGTGATGCCAGGCAGCCTCCGCGCGGTATATAGCGTCCGGCTCGCATACTATTGCGAAAAATTGCACTTCCGTTCCGCGAATTCCCACGGAAGTGGGCACACAATTGGGCGCAAACCCCCAGCGCGACAAAGAGCGCGGTAGGTATATAGAAGGCGCAGAAATTCCGTTGCGCGTGTATATAGCCCCTTTAAAGGGCCTTCTTTCTCGCTCCCATTTAATCGCTGCGCACGCGCGCGTGGTTTTCTCGCGGCGGCGCGACGCCCGAATGAGCGTGACAATGGAAATTCACGTTTTTCACCGCGGCGACCTGCCGCAGGTGTTTTGTCGCGGCTTCAAACGGTCGTTTGATGAACGAACAAGCTTGTAGATTATTTCCTCCGCGCGTGGGTTTTACGATTTTACAGGCCACGCGCACGCTCTGTTACAAACAACTGTTATCGCGCATTGCGCTCGCCTGAGTATGTGTGTGTGTGTGTGTGTGTGTGTGTGTGTGTGTGTGTGTATAACTGCAGGCGAGCGCGAGTGCATTCGACGGGCTTATCTTTACTGCGAAATACACGTCTCCCGCTGCAAACCTATTTAACAGGAAAAACGCCACTTCCAATAAGGTATTAGCAGGTTCTATATTTTTTGAGAGCCAACTCTCGATATTTCTATTCCTACGTAACTTTTGATGTGGCTATGTAACAGTGCAAACGGCCATGAGTATCTCCAGTTAACATTACCGCGTTCTCGGTAAAAGCTTAAACAGGTATGTGTGTAACGCAAGCAAGAAGAGCAACCCATAAGAGAAAAAGCGCTTCTCGCGGACGAGAAGTGTCACAGTGGGTTGTTGTTGTTGAAATCGAATTGAAGTACTACTTCCGCTGGCGAGCGCATTCCCACGGAAGTGGCGCACAATCGTCAGTGCCTCGACAAAGGATTCGCACATATGCGTGCGCGCGTGCAAGAAGAAGAGAAGGTGCAGAAGGAGAGCAAGTGGGCAGGCTCGTAGGCGTCGAAATGAACAGAGCGTGCGTTGTTTCGTTACCAGCAGCGCTGCACCGGTGCAGAGCGCTCGCCCCGCCAAAAACTGCCCAATGTCTGTGAAACAGTGCAATTCCTGGCGAATTATCTCGCTGTCTACCGGAGTTACCACTCCATAGTTACTACAACAGCGCCCTCACAACTCTCCAGCAGTATGTCTGCTAATTTGTCGCACTCAGTGTACCAATCTCGGCGAGAGCGGTTACATGCGAGGAAAGAAGACTAAGTATACTCTATATTTCCAGAGCAATTCGTTTCGTTTATTACACTTTTCTATTGATATGTTTATGGTATTTTTGCCATAGAGATATAAAATAACTTAATAATTAAATATTACTATAGTTAATAAGGTTAAGCAGAAAATATTGAAAATAAATGTGAAAAAATTTGTTAGTCAAGTGAATATAATTATCTTTATTTTTTAATAATTTATGAATATAAACATATTGATTATGTCTTTTTATTTAAAAAACGGTTCAGTAATGACCGTTGTAACAATACAGTATTGAACTTTATTTAAATTTTACACTATTTATTAATTTATATAAAAAAGATATGCAACATTGAAAATTGGTAATTTTTGCAATTTTTGGTTAAAATACAACTTTTATCATGTTTTTACTCAAAATTTTAAAACATTTTGTATAGAACATTGATTGGAAAAAAGTTTGCATTTTATTTGTAGAATTTGCCAGTATTTTTTTTAAGACCTATATTAGAAGTTTCTGATTGATTGGTTTTTGATATACCTTGATCGACCAAAAGCAAGGACTACGCCATAATCAAATTTCTCCAGCAAATTTTTTTTTCAATTCTTTGCATTGAGTACTTTAATTTAAAAAAAAAAAAAAATTATTGGCCGAGCTAAGGAAAAAATTCTACAGTACTTTGAAAATTGATAAAAGCCATAAAATTGTTAAATCATGCAATCGTATGGCATTATGTGATTGAGTATCATTTGAAGACTTCATGTCACTTATCTTGCTACAAAATTTTGTATTGGTAGTAAATGTACATTAAAACACTAATTTCATTTGTCGAATACTTTATACAATATATTTAGCAATGTGTTCAAACCCTATTTACTTTGAAGGAGTAAAAAACGGACTCGAGACGAACCAATTTGTTTTGATGAATTTATTACACCAACGTTTCGAAAGTGTTGTTAACTTTCTTCATCAGGGCATAAAAACAATATTATAACATATTAAGTTCGTCTACGAGGAGTTTGAACTTCTCCTCACGAACGTAACGTCGCCAAATCAAGAGTTTATAACGTTCTCCACACATCGTCAATTTTGGAAATGCCGAACTATATTGGGCATTTCCAAAATTGACGATGTGTGGAGAACGTCATAAACTCTTGATTTGGCGACGTTGCGTTCGTGAGGAGAAGTTCAAACTCCTCGTAGACGAACTTAATATGTTATAATATTGTTTTTATGCCCTGATGAAGAAAGTTAACAACACTTTCGAAACGTTGGTGTGATAGACAAATTTCCACCAGGGATACATTTACTACGAATATAAAATTTTGTAGCAAGATATGTGGCATGAATGCTTCAAATGATACTCAATCACATAATGCCATACGATTGCATGATTTAACAATTTTATGGCTTTTATCAATTTTCAAAGTGATGTTTTTTTTTTCATAAAAAAACTAAAAGTAAACAACATCTGAATCGGAATTGACGGTTACACTTAACGCTCTCGGAAAGAGTGCTGACACTGCTCGAGCAATCGATACACTAATCGACGGCCGTAGCTATCGCGTCAGATTGGTACAGTGAGTATACCAAAGGCTTAGAGTCACTACTCTAAAGTGATGTGCACTATATATACGAGAATTTCTTTAGTTTCTCGTGGCGTTGGAGTAGTAACTCCAGGAAATTTTTTTCCGTGTGCGGGAATAATTTTATCAAGCCTTTGGCGGATCGCGATGATAGCCACGATTGCCACATGATTGCGCATTCGCATAGAAGTTTGCTGTGGATGATTTCGTAAAACCTATCTATTTTATTTATATTTTCGAAAATGAGAGTTCAGTGAACAGTCTTCGACTAAGCCATTAACCAATTACAAGCTGATAAAGATCAGCTGGGCAAAGTTCTGAATACGTATTCGAAACAATTATCAATTTTGCCTCGATGTTATATAGACGTGTGATTACGTCCGGTACTTTAGATTGCTTAAAATACTAAATAATAATTTTATACCACTCTAACCTCAAAATCACAACTTTGATATGATTTTTCGGCGCTCGTGGTATAAAATACCGTTCGAAACTAGTGCGTAAGTCGATTATTTAGGTGGTGTGGCTTTTTCGCACTCGCTTCGCTCATGCAATAAGTCACACCAGCTAAATAATCGACTTCCCCACCCGTGTCGAAATGTACTATACACCTAATATGAAGTTAATTATAATAACTGAGCTTTTCGAGCAATTTTCAGTGTCATTTGTAGATGTAAAAAACGTGTATAATTTGTTATGGTTGAAAAGCAGCTCTCGTTTGCAGAAACAATGCACGCACGTCTCTTATCAACAATCCCAATAAAGGCGCCCTTTAATTCAGTTTATTTTATAAATACACTGGTATCTTATCTAAACTGACATTAAAACCTACATAAGTGCAACAATCTTTCGTGATTTTTCCTAAGAACAATCAATTTCAAGTTAAAACAGAACAAAATCCATCCTGCTATCTCGTTTATAATTATAGTCCGGGCGCTGGTGACACTTGAGCAAAAATTTTTAGCTCCCCTCAGTAACTTGAGGTTTTCTGATGTTTTGCGGTGCGCTGAATCGAAATTTGTTGGTTACGAAGCTCGAAACCCGTTAGTTTTTTTGTTATAAACAAATTACTGATTTGCAATAAACAAAAATTTGTTTTTTGCAATTAAAAAAAAATTGCGTTACGTTTTCTAGGTATTTTTGAATCGAAAGTGTTCTTAGAAGTTTTTTCGTAAAGCGCATACTTTTTGAGTTAAAAATTATTGAATTTTCATATTTCATGAGAATGGACGGGAATAAAAGCTCAAACAATCGTATTTTGTGAAAACTTTATCAATTTTTTAACTCAAAAAGTATGCGTTTTACGAAAAAACTTCTAAGAACACTTTCAATTCAAAAATACCTAGAAAAGGTAATGCAATTTTTTTCAATTGTAAAAAACGATTTTTTGTTTACTGCAAATCAGAAATTTGTTTATAACAAAAAATCTGACGGGTTTCGAACTTCGTATCAGTGCACCGAAAAACATCAGAATACCCCAAGTTACCGAGGGGAGCTAAAAATTTATGCTCAAATGACACCTGCGTCCAGACTAAATGCAAAAGTTATATTAATTTTTCGTGACTTTTACTTTGGCACAAATAAGAAAGTAAACATCCTCTATCGCAGAAGCATATAGCTCCCGTACAGTGGAGTCGCTCTCTCGGGCGATAATGAAGCCACCGTCATTGTCGTAATCTCCGCATTCATTCGGCGAAAAGAAGTGGCCACTGTCTCTCTGCAGGACACAATGGAAGTCGGTGGAGAGAGAGAGATAAGAGAAGGCGAGGAACGCGAGAGAGAAAGAGAGAGCAGGTGAAATGCCGAGCACCAGGGCTGCCTGGCGGACGCAGTCTTCTCCCGTTTCTTCCTGCTCGCGCTCTGCTCCTTGTCGCATGATTGACTTTGTTAAATGCACAGCCCTGGCGCAGCGGCGCTGTGTATGCTAAGTATTGATTTACAGCTCTGGACCCTGGCGCGGAGAAAGCGAGCAATACGTCGATAGCCCGTCGATGACGTGCGCATACTTATACGTATATAGATATGCGTACTTTTCTTCCTCGTCGCTCCCGCTTTCTCGGTGCGGGTGATTATTGCGGGCGTGTGATGGCTCGAATCGTTAAGGATGACACATTGTTTAAGAAGCTCATTCTTTATTAGTGAGTAAGTAAGATGAAGCCCAAACCATTGTTTGATCTCTCACATTGAGCACACAGATAATTTATCATTTCAGGAATTCGGCAATCGACGCGTTGTTGCTTCTCTTCTATATTTTTCTTTATAAAACATTCTTTTTTTACCTATATTGATTCTTACAATAATTCATATCTCAACTATTTCCCTATTTTATTTTTCAACATTGAATTTTTTTAATTTATACATTTATCGCGCTTGTATTCGAAAAAAAAACCGTTAAAAAAATACATCCTGTCGGTAACACATGTAATATGCATACGACGGCGAACACGAAAGGCTTCTATTAATTTGAAATGACGCGGAAAGATTACTTACAAGGAGCCTACCAACTGTCTGCGACAGTCTATACTAACAGGGGACGGTCTTCCTTTATTTCCGCACATTTAAACAAAAAAAAAAGTTAACGGGCGTCGCTGGCTTACATCGACGTTTAACATAAAAAAAAAGCTAAATAACATTTTTAATAATAGAAAAATGAAAAATATAAAAAAAATGTTAAAAATGATAAGATTTCATGGGGGAATATACAAATGCCTGACTATATCATTGGCGCTCTAATTTAGATGCGAGCACCTTCAATTCTACTCTGCTGCATAAATAAATAAATTGTCAATTTGGGATATGAAATTAGTTTAATAAATAAACAGTAATAAAAATGTATATCAAAGCAGCACGTTTTTATTTCCCCGAATAATTATATAGCAAGCGTTGACATCGTGCTTGGTGCGAAAAGAAAGAAGACAAAAAATGCGTGGAGGGCTCGCTTTCCTGGGAATATATTTCATTAGATCTTTCATTCGGGTTTGGCAATTCGCATATCCGGCAGAGAGCGGGTTTTAACGCAACCGCAGCCCGACGCGGCTAATGCCTTGTTGCACTTCCTTGGAGATGCACGTGGGACTCCTGATCCTGATTGAGCCGCTAATTTCTGTTGTTCTCATACGCACCCCTCTTCTTCTTCGCCGCCTACTTCTTCTTCGCAAGTAGCACGCTGAGAGAATTTTACTTTTAATGTTTCCTGCGATAAATGACGTATTGTATATAGTAAGAAAAATAACTTTCAATTCTTGAGAGTACATTTATTCGTTATCTTCATTTTTTTTTAATATTTTAATTGGACTTTAAGAATTTCTCAATAGTCGACAAAAATATAAGGTAGAGCTGCAGAGTACGGAACCTCATAACATTTTTAGCTATAACTTTTGATTTTCAAGTTGAAAATTAAAATCAAATAAAGGGAAATGGTTCTTGGGAAACTCGCTATGGAAGGGTAGATCAGATTTTTCAATCGTGATAATTATAAAAAGTTGTTACTTAAAAAAGTAAAAAAGTTAGATTTTCGCGATTCTCAAAAAGTGTTCCTCGATAGTATCCACCTTAACTTTTCATAGGTTCTTGAGTTTCAACGAGACTCAATGTTCAATTTTAAGTGTACATAAAGTTCACAAAACATTTTGAAATATTCATAGCTAATTATTGCTCCAATTTTCATTTTGGCTCTATAGCTTTTTAAAATGGAAACTCCAAAACAACGGGCACCAAATATGTTCAGTAACAAGGAATTTTGTTTCATACAATATTATCTTGTTAACAAAATTAGTAAATAAAAACACTAAATTTTGTTTAAGATATCTTAAAAATCTCATGCATCAGATATAATTACATTTCTATACTCTACTATAAATAAAGTGGTATACTTAATTCCTTAGTAGTAATTACTTCCAAGCATAAGTTGATTTCAGATAAATAAAATATGAAATATCCATATTTGTCAAATGATATCTAAGAAAACACGATAGCAAATTAAACATTTTAATTTATGAGCTCTTCTCTTCAATAAAGATTACGATTAATTGCAGATTTTTTAATTCCTTCAGATCATTAATAAAACGCTAAACAGATTTTTTAAACAAGCTAGAATCGTGTACATTTAAAGCCAAGATCTTTATTTGAACACATTCTCGTGCAGTGCTGCGCTCTATCGGCGTTTTCAAAAGTTTCGCCCCACGTTTAAAGTCGAGCGTGCTGCGTGTGTGTCGTTAGTGCGCAGCGTGTATGCCACGCACACTATATAACATTTACTAGCGTTAATCAGCGCGCTACGCGCGCCACTGTTTCTGATTTCGAGATCGTTCGAGGGCAAAATAGATTATCTCGAATGCTCAATTTATATAAAGGATACGTATCCCTCGTAGCGAAATGCGAGCGCGAAAGAGCTATAATACTATCATAGCGACGCGCTCGTGGCGCGATGCGCGCCGATATTTCGCTCGTGGAAAAGAAGCCGAAGCTTCCAAAACGATCCGATTCTATTTTAATCGAAGCCCAATAAGCAAAAAGAATTTTTAATGAACTCTTTAAGACTACTTTATGAACGCTTTTTTTATGAAAGTAATCATAAAGAATTCTTATTGGACCACTTTATCCAATCTCGAATGTCCCATCGGTGCTGATTCTTTAAGTATTAACAAAGAATTCTTTACGGAAATATTTTTTGCCAAATTAATAATCCCAAAAATTTTGTAATAGTTAAAAGAGTTCTTAAAGAATTCATAAAGACTCCACAAAGCATTCACAAAGAATCCCTTACGTTGATATAGAACATTTTTTAATATACAACATTTTTATTAATATTATAAATTTATAATTTATCGATTTTTCTATAGAAATAAGTAGATAAGATTAACAATAAATTAATAAAATTCAATTTTAACGATGAAAAAAATCACAGGCAAAGGAACGACCGATAAATGTTCGTCTTCTCGCGCACATAATCAATGAACATAAATTAAAACGTGATTTTCAAGACAAACACAATTCATCATGACTGATTTTGAGTGCGTTGCCAGTTACAACATATCAATATCGATACCAAAATGCAACGCCGACATGAATAATCTTTCATTATCAACGTTATTTTGAATGTATTATTATCCTTTGCAAAACACTACAGTCGCGCTCTTTGAGAGCGTGACTATTGCGCAAGCCAGTGCAACAAAATAGGTTCCCAAAAAATTATTATCGCGCGCGTAAACCTGCAGCTTTATAAAAGATGATAATCGATTCTCATCATTATGGCATATCGTCGCAAATAACAGCACAAAATGCGTTGTGTGTTGCGAGAAAAAAAAGGAGCGCAGCAGCCGGCAGAAAAGCGCGGGCGACTACACGCACACATGCACGTATACATATATACGTGCAGGGAGCGCGTCATGTCGAAAAGGCAGAGCAAGAGAGGCTCGCGATAAGATAAGCTTGAGCGCGTCTGCGTATGCACTGTAGTGCCCGAGAGCCAGCGCGTAAGTACGTGCACGCTGTTTTGATGAAACTTCGCTTTTTCGAGAGCGCGCGCGCGCAGTCCGAATCTTCGGTGGAGCGGCAGAAACTCTAGCATCGCGCGTCCTTTGAGTTACGTAAGACGGGGAAGGCAGTATTATAGTGTACAGTTGCTGTAGCTATAGAAAATGGTTACAGTGGCGCTGCTAAAGGTACAAGGCCGCAGCTTTGTCAAATTGATGTGCGCTTCCGCGCGACCTTTCGTATATGGGACGTAAAGTGTCATTTGGTAGCTAAAAAGCGGGCACCGCGCTTCGTTCTCTGAATTTTTATGCGAATCAAGGGTATAAGTACATGCAGCGATTATGTAAGACGTAAACAAGCCTTTACAGGAAGTTTCTACTTCAACCGTCAAGGATATTCTTCGTCCTTACTCCTTGATTGCAGCGAGTAAAATCAGGTGATGTTTTGTTCGAATTAGTTTTTATATACGGAACGTTGTGCGTATCGTATATTTTTGTTCGTTTTTATGACGATCGTGTGCGTGCGTGCGTGCGTGCGTGCGTGTGTGTTTAATGTTATTATCCAGAACCTCTTAGGGTTTTCGGCACTAAAAGTGGATTTGGGCGCGCGCTGCGCGCGCGCCATTGTCTACAGTACCCCTTCCCTCTCAGTATTGACTAACACCACGACGCCTGCGGCGCCCGCTTCAAGTTCCGTCGAATTTTACGTTGATTTCGGAAAAATTATGGAAAAAATGTTGTGAAAGTAACCCTAAAGGTCCCCGAAACTACAGGTCAAATCCTGGAAAGTAACGTTAGACATATGTAGTTTCCAGGGACCAGGACCCGTCCTGGAAACTAGCAAATGCCCTGGAAACTAACGTTACACATAATGAATGCCCTGGATACTAGCGTTACACACACACACACACACGCACGCACGCACGCATGCACGCACGGACGCACGCACGCACACACACACGATATACGTTCGGAAACGAAAACTAGATATCGAACAGTGATGTAGAAACTACTTAACATTTTACTTCGTAAAAGTGAGTCTTATTAGGAGGAACAAAACATAAACAGGTTGATAAAAAGTCTTAAGATACCAGTGATGTAAATTGGTGAAATAATGTGTAAATATATAACTGTTCAAAACAATGATAAGGCGCGAATAAAAAAGACGCGCGTTGATTTATCGATCAAAAGTTGATTGAAGACAATTTTTATTGTTATGAAATAGTATATTTGTAGTTGGACGATATACTTTTATAAAAATATTTCATTGTTCCTATTATCTGCCTGAAGCACCATGCATTGAAGAACATATGGGCGAAAAATGGTTCAACCGAGTAGAAGTATAATAGTATTATGCATCATGTTTTGTTATATAACAAATCAATAAGTTTTGTTATAGGGGAGGGCGGGGCATAACGTGTCATGTAGGTATAAGATTGGCACCCTCATATTTTTAATATTAATGAATGCAAAAAATGTAATTTTTACGTAAACCTAATTAGATATGCTTTTAGAATTTTCCTCTATACTTTTGAGATTATAGATAATGTTTAACATTTAATTTAATAAGATTGAAAATCGGTGCTCAGAAACAAGGTTGACTTCATTTTTAAGTCGCTTGGAGCAACGAGAAAATGATTTTTTTTCTAAATGAGATCAAACCTATTTGATAGTTTCAACTTTTATCTTTCAAGCCCTGCTTTTGTTATTTTCAGAAAATCTTTATAAATAATATAATTAAAAAATGAAAATGGTATTAAAATGGGGCATGACGTGACACCCTGGCGGGGCACGCGTGGCACACTCGGGCGTATCAGTGCGCCGCGGCGGCCGCCGGTGATGTAACCTACAAACCAAAAACGAAGCAAGATGGGTTAACAACTACGCAGTGCTATAATTTAGTTTTAACTAGTTTTTAGTTTCAATTATTACATTAATAAGTAAATAACGATTATTTCGACTGCGTATTAAGTTATATTTAGAGTAGAAAAAACAATGGTAAGAAAGTATAAAAAAAAACAGACTTAAACACAAATCAGCTTGATTTATCCATTGTTAATAATAATTCAGCTTCCGTAAATAATGAAAATTACTTTAGAGAAGTAATACCTGAAGAATCAATTGTAGATACTCAAACTGCCTTTTTCAATGGTCAGGTAGTTCAAATATGCTACATAGATGAAAATGATGCGAAATCTTTAAATTTAAACTTATTGTAATAATAATGATAATTTGTTAATCAAACAAAAGTATTACGTTGTGATCATATTTTATAAGAAGGAATTTATAATATATAATCATTTATTAAAATGTAATAATCTATTTTAAGATAAAAATTGTTATGTTCCTTAATAAAAATAAAATTTTAAATTTTCAATAGACTGATTAATTATTTGATTTTTGAAAATTTTATTATGGCATAATTATTAAAGAATTAATTATTGGGAAAAAGAATTGAAAAATACCTATAGTAAAATATTAAATTTGATCGTGCCATGCGTGCCCCGTCGGTGCCACAATCCACCCGCCGGTGGGGCACGTAGAGCATTTTTTTCAGAATTTCTTTTCTGTATTTTATCAATAATTAAAAGAAAATGAAAAAAAAAGTTAATAGCTTATTTTATTTTATTTTTTTCTGATCTAATTATTCTGTTTTTGTACATTTTGAAATAATACACGGTTTAGTTGTTATTTTTAATCAAAGTTAGGGTGTCACACGTGCCCCACCCTCCCCTATCGTTGCGCGGTACGAAGAAAAGCCAACTTGGAAGTTACAGGCGAAGAAAAGCCAAAAACGCGTCTAAGACGAAGAAAAGCCAAACTGGGCCCTCCCAGACGAAGAAAAGCCAGTTTGCGCCCTCCCTGACGAAGAAAAGCCAGTTTGACTTCACAAACGAAAATAACATTTAGATGGCATCATAGATAACTTTCAGATAATAAGGTAAGATAAAGATAAAAAGATAACCAAAAGGATTAAAAATCTTTTTAAAAAGATAAGATAAAAAGATGATCAGTCAAGATAATAAGATAACTAGTAATTGATTAGATGCAGTCAGTTGGGGGATTTTTCCTCCGCAGGAACGGCGCAAACTGGCTTTTTTTCGTCTGAGACAAGTCAAACTGGCTTTTCTTCATCTGGGAGGGCGCAAACTGGCTTTTCTTCGTCTAGGAGGACCCAAATTGGCTTTTCTTCGTCTTAGACGCGGTTTTGGCTTTTCTTCGCCTGTAACTACTCTTCGCAAGCTCTCTCGTGTTGTCTCATTAGATTACTGCTCGCTAGTGTATCTTGACGTGACGCGTGAACTTCAAAAGAAACTGCAAATATTGCAAAATTCATGTGTGAGATATGTAAGTGGTGCTAAGAAAGATGAACACATCAGCCCATATAGAAATAAGCTAGAGTGGCTTGACTTAAGGGAGAGAAGGGCATATTTTGCAGCGGTCTTAATGTACAAAGTTATAAATTTGGGTTAGCCAGTGTACCTAGCTCCCTTATTTCAAAAGTGCCAAGATAGAACGTCGAGTAGAACTCACTGCAGAGAACTTATAGTTCCGTCATCACGAACTGACGTAGGGCTGGATTCTTTCTGGTCCCAGGGTACGCGACTGTGGAATTCGATTCCTCGCGATATTAAGAATGTTTCCTCGGCGAGTAAATTCAAAGCGGCGTTTAGGAAGTACTTGATGCAAAGGTCATGCGATGTCGACTGTATATATGTGTAAATAAAATATAGACTTGTACTGCTATTTTTATAACAGTACTAAAATCGTTTTGTGATTAATCTTCTGACGTACATCGTATGAATAAAGCAATGTGATGAATTCAATCTGTAAGCGCTAGATTGAAGAATAACTAAGTTCAATTATGTGATACTTCGTGACTTGGCGATTGCCATTGACTATGTTTGTGATGATTATACGATTGCGATATAATGTACACAAATGTTAATTATATTCAATACTTTGAACCATCCTAAGGCGGGTTTTCCTAATAGGATTTATCCCACGTTGTTTGCCTATTGGGTTTTCCCCGTCTCACAGACATGAGCCTGGGCACATGCGGGATGGTAGACTGTAACTTAATTATTTTGTAATTTACAAATAAAAACTATTCTATTCTATTCTAACTTCCAAGTTGGCTTTTCTTCGTACCGTGCAACGATATAACAAAACTGGTGACTTTCTAGAGCATCTAAGTATTTTTCCCGAAATGAAAATTACTGTATTATAATGTATTATTAATGCCATATTTTTACAAGTATATAAGTATTACTAATGCGAATATTTTAACCTGATTTATACACTAATTTACAATGTTTATTGTACGTTTATAAAATATTTGTAAAATCTACATTTTTACAATAAATTACTATTACTATTACTATTACTATTACTATTACTATTACTATTACTATAGTATAAATGCAGAGGACAGCGATAAATCTAAACTTCAACCCAATCATGAATGAAGTTATCGTAATCTAAGCGTTTTTGAAGCTGCGCATTCCGTCTGATGCACAGCAAGCGCGTATCGAAAAAATAAACACACTCTAGTAGATAAAAACCTTATAACGCTAAAATTGATAGTGATAAAAATTGAAAATACGCTTTAGGAGATTGTTTACATATAGCTATAGGTACCAGGCGTTGATAAATCGATTTTATTTCGGTGAGTATATTCACTGTTACACATTCAGTAATAATATATCATCAAAAATAAAGAGACAAACGTGACAAGCCAGTAGTTCCTCCATTCGAGTACGGATCAGCCCAATATTTACAGAATCGGCGCTTTTATCTGGAGTAACAAAGCAGCGCGAGAAAGTGGAGGCTAAAAAGTAGATAAAAAAAGGCGAACGGCAAAAGTTGAGCGGCGGCAGCAGCAGCCTCTCTTGCGCGCATAACAGGCTCTCTCGATCCCATTTCCAATCAACTCTCGCCCTCCCCCCTTTACTCTCGCTCGCGGACGACGCGCGCGAGCTCAGTCACAAGCACAGTCCAGAAAGAAACTTCACCCACAGACCTCGAGTCCTGTAGAGAGAGAGTGCGCCTATCTTTCTTTCGCTCTCTCGAGGCACGACAACGACGCAATATACCAGATCTCTCCTAGCAAGAGAAAGAGAGTTATAGAGCTCTCGCCGAGCCGAGCGTACATGTGCACACCCGTGACTCACATGTATAGGTATATATGCGCACGCACACGCGGAGGGCGATTTGAACCGCGAGTGGCGGTTAGGGAGTCTCTACACCTTGCGCATGCGTGTGCGCTCGCCGTGTATAAGGTATACCTATATATAGGAGAGCGCTATATATAGGTATACCTTATACACGCGAGCGCACATGCACGCACAAGGTTGTGAGACTCCCTTATTTCTCCGTTCGCCTCGGTGAGTTGGTGGGTCGCGGGGGGAGGGGGCAGCGAGAGGGGGCGACTGCGGCCGAGCGCCTCCGGAGCCGCCCGAGCGCTCGGGCCGCTCGGGCGCTCTACGGCCGCTACCGCCGCCGCGCCGCGCTCGCGCGCAGTCGCCAGAGAGCGCCCTGCATGTGCACACCACGCGGCCCCGCGCTCTCTTTCTCGTTCCGTCGCGCCCTACACGGCCCTTCGCCTACAGCGCCCGCACAGACGTGTACCACGAGCCCTGTGCCGACGACAGCAGAGTTCGCCAGCCAGTGTCGAGTGCGCGCGCGTGCGTGTGTCATTACCGGGAGAGCTGGGCATTGGAGCATCAGCCACCGCTGTTGCCGAGAGCAGCGAGTATACACAGATAGCCAGGCAGCGCTTTGCGCGGGAACGGGAGAAACGTGCTCGCGCTATCGAGGCCGCCGAGACGACGAGCAGCCAGCCGCCCCCACCACTCGGCTTCCTTCAAGACGACGACTGCGCCGCTTGCGTGCCGTGTGCAGCAGCTCTCTCCGCGGGATTTTCGTCGCCGGAGGACGGCGGCCGATCTATTGTGCGCTCGCGCTGCACTTCCCACGAGTCTGTGCGCGAGGGGAAAACTCTTGACTGAAAGCCGACGAGTGCGCGAGTGCTGCTCGCCGAAAGAGAGGAGTGACAGTGTGCCGCCGGATACGCAAAGGAGGAGGCTGGTGTGTGCTGGTAGAGACTGCGTTTACGCATACACAGTGAGTGCCTTCCCAAAACGGAGCAGCTAGGCTAGCGCCTGCGCGTCAACACCGTCGCTGATAAGCGGCGAGTACGCAGCAGCGTGGAGCGGGAAGACCGGAGGATTTCAAGTCCCGCCGAGTTTTTACACGTTGCAGACGGGCGCAGAGCGCGCGGCGTGCGCGCTGCGTCGTTGCCACGTTTATAGCTCGCGAGCGGGCGAGAGCGCGCCGCTCAAGACGACGGAGTAGGAGGAGGTGGGACGCGCGATAATAGCCGAGAGATCGGCGAGTGCGAGTGTGTGTGCGGCTTCTAGGAAGCGAGCAATAGGCCACGCTGAGGCGGCGCTTCCCGCGCAAAATCCCGTCCGGAGCGCGGTCACGTGCTCTGCAGCTCGGCAGAGGGAGAGGAAGAAAGCTAACCTCGAAAGACGTGCCGTGTGTACTGTGTGCAGTGCCCCATGAGTCGCGGAGACGACTGAGGACTCGAGCCCGTAGTGAGACAGCGACGACCGCCGTGAGCAGCGCCGGCCGGCCATTCGTGTCCAGAGGTAATATGAGCGCGAGGGTGCTGAACCCAGCGATGATGACGGAGATGAGCCGTAACCTGGGTGTCCTCGTCGCGAGCAGCGCCGCCGGCGGCGCCGCGACGGCCAGTGTGGGCCGCGTCGTGCCGAGCAGGGCGGCCCTCGCCCGGGTGCGCCGCGACCTCTTCGGCCCCGTGGACCACGCGGCGGCGCGCGCCTACGCCGACAGCGAGCTCAAGGCCCAGTCGATCCTGGACGCCGAGCGCTGGGGCTTCGACTTCCGATTGGAGGTGCCCAAGGCCGCCGGCAACTCGCGCTTCGAGTGGGAAATCATCGGCTCGCAGGACTGCGTGCCCGAGCCGTACGCCCTCCGGGGCATGCCCTACCTGCGCAAGCAGTCGCCCGCGACGCCCAGGAAGTCGCCGCCGGCGCAGCGCGCGCCGAGGCTGCACCGGGTGAGCGGCAGCGGCGACGAGTCGCCTGTCCTCACCTCGGCCTCGACGACGATGCTGTTGGAGACGGCGGGCACGACGACGCAGGCCTCGCTCACTCCCAACGTCAAGCTGCAGCAGCAGCAGGAGCAGGCCGAGCGGACGCCGCCCCAGGAGACGCGCGTGCCCCTCATCGGCGAGAGGACGCCCGACGTCGTGCCTAAGATCGCCGAGCTCAGCTTCCGTTCCAAGGAGCGGAGTAACGGCAAGAACAGGGAGCAGCCCATCACGCCGCTGCTGTCGAGGAAACAAGCCGCCATCACTGGTTAGTACACCTCTCCTTACTCATCACTTTAATATTTATCTCGGATGGTTCACTGCTCCGAAATCCCATTTATATGAGTTGCTCCGAGTTGTGTAGCTTGTTTTCAGAAAGATTAAGATAAACACCGAAAGCGCAGTGGTATCGTAAACTACGTCTAAACTTTCCTTTGTTTTAATCGGAGTAGTTTATGAATCACAGTGGTGAATCATAGTAGCACTGAGCCATCCCTCATGAAGATTTATTTCAAGACAATTATTCAGAAGGGTATTTAATTTGTAAACGAAATTCAGGGGCAATGAGAAGTAAAAAAAAAAACAAAGCTTTCTAGCTAGCAGTAGTTATTTCTTAAAACATTATATGCTTTCATGGTCTTGTGTCACAGCTTTCATGAAATATTAAATGAATTTTTAAACGAGTTTTAATTGAGGCTTGAAATTATGACTCATCTTTTAGAATAAAAAGAAAACAAAATTTTATTGGCGACAATCACAAAACAAAATTCCTAAGCGTCAAAACAAAAATATCACGAGCAAAACAAATAAACATCTATTGTCGCGCACGCGTGCAGCGGTCCTGTGTGTATGTACACCCAATGGACATTGATTCGTGTCGTTAGTGACCGTCATGCATAACCTTTTCAATTGTTTTCTCATTTCTTATGTATGTTAACGTTTAAGGGCCTTTGCACGCTAAAAGCATAACGCAAAGGAATAAGGAATAAGAGGGTATAAGGTGGACATAAGGTACTTATGCTCCGCTTATTCCTCTTATGCCCGTATTGTGTACGCAACGGATCGTGCATAACCCCTAAATTGCTTGTTTTGGAGTAAGTTTTTTAATAATAAATTGCAAATAAACATTTACCTCTTCATCCATTGTTCAAAAATGTCTACACTATAAATTATTATAAAAATAATCACTAAATGATTAAGAAAAAAACTTTTCTCACTTCTGCACGTTGAAATGATAAAATACAAAAGCCCCTCAAGTTTTATTATTTTGTCAACTTTTTACATTGTAACCAATTAGAGTCAATTAATAATTACAGTAAGCTATTTCATTTCGAAAACTTTACTCCAAAAAAATCAACGTTTCGTTGCGTACACAACACGGGCATAAGAGGAATAAGCGGAGCATAAGTACCTTATGTCCACCTTATGCCCTCTTATTCCTTATTCCTTCGCGTTATGCTTTTAGCGTGCAAAGGCCCTAAAAGGTTATGCGTGACGGTCACTAACGGGCACGTTCGACACGAATCAATGTCCATTGGGTGTACCCACGCGACGTCGAGGCGACTATTTTTGGACGTGACTCTTCCCAATTCTCTCTTTCTCCCTCTATACGCTACTCCTTTCACACTGCAGCGTCATGAGCTTGGGCTCCGACGTCGACGACGACGCTCTTTGCTCCGATATTTGAGCGCCCGTGTTTATGTTTTATCGTCCTCTCGGACCTCGTATAAACACGCGTCGTAGTATTTGTCCACTCGTATTATATACCAGAGACAGAGACTGTGTCGTCTCTTGCTCATTCGTCGACTGCGTGATCGGGCGATTTTTTGAGACGCCGCGAGTGAATCTATTCAAATGTATGCGGTCAGCGGGAGTTTTACAAGCCTTTAGCTGTATACACGCGCATTTAGGACACCCGCAACAATGAGCTATTTTTGCAACTGCTTTGAAATTTTCTCGTTTTCAGATTAAACCAACAATATATGGCTTTTGTCACATCGCGTAATCGAAAAACTGTTAAAAAATAAGCATCTTTTCATCTTAGATCTGAATACGATAAGAATTCAATAATAACAAACGTATATACACATACAACTCTGTATTTCCCTTCCACTATATTCCGATCTACATTTTATTTTTCCAACCAGCCATTAGCGCATACAAACGGACACGGATTTGTGCCGATAAAGAGTAACCATCATGTCACGAATTTCCGTTGGCCCCAAGCCCTTCCTCATTTCGAATTCCATCTCTCCCGAAAAAGGCCCGAAAAAAGGCGACGTCTCCGCTAGGCGTAACGAAAAGCGGGGTAGATAAGCCACAAAACAATTGGAACCGGCACGAGTGCAACAACGGTCGAAAAAAAAAAATGCTCGATGGGGGTCGCGCGTCGTCCAATTTTTTCCCCGGCTGGGCTTGCTATCGGAAAAAGGGGGAGAGAGAGAGAGAAGTACGCATCGCCGGCTTCGCGTGCGTAACGTACTTTATTAATGAGAAGCGGCGACGCAGTCAGCTGTTACCTTTCCTGGTATGTGCGTTTAATATGGGGGCTACACGCTGCCCCCGTCGCACCCTCGCAGTTTGCGTGCGCGCGTACCCTCTCCTCTCTTCTTATATATATATATCCCTCGAGGTAGTTTTTCGCCCCCCCCCCCCCCCCTCGGGAAGCCGTGACAGGGACAGAAATATACACAGAAATGAGTTTGCAGCGGGCGCACACATGGGGGTATCAGCTGTGTGCGAGCATAATGCGAGAGACAGAACGGCACGGGCCCCACACGGTAGAGGGATTTTATTTTCGTAACCTATGTATACATGTATATAAACGCGATGCCATTTAAAATCGCACGTTGAGTTAAAGGTTCTCTCTCTCTCTCTCTCTCTCTCTCTCTCTCTCTCTCTCTCTCTCTCTCTCTCTCTCTCTCTCTCTCTCTCTCTCTCTCTCTCTCTCTCTCTCTCTCTCTCTCTCTCTCTCTCTCTCTCTCTCTCTCTCTCTCTCTCTCTCTCTCTCTCTCTCTCTCTCTCTTCCCCCGTTTTTCTATGTAGCGCCGGCGTGACGAGCGCTCTCTCTAGCGATTTAAACGCTCGCCGGTCCCTTTCTCTTTCCGGTCCTGCACTCTATAGAGTTCGATGATGCAGTGCGGTATTGTGGGATTTTCGCACGGACACGCCTGCAGTCGCTACTGACCACCAACCACCAATGATCGATTTTTGCCTTGCTTCAAAATTGACGGTTATAGAGCTTTCTTCCTTTGTCTTATGTTCGTTGATTATTAGAACCATTGTTTGTCCCACGCCCTTCTGCTTTTGCATGAATGTTGAATTTCAAAGACGAAGATGAACTGAAATTGGTCTTCGGTTGTAGAAAAGTTTATTCGAATGTAGACGCATATCGATGACTGCTTTAGAAATGGTCAGCCCACTTCATAATCGACAGGACGCGCGCATCCTTCAGAATAACGTAAACTCGTCAGCCCTCTCTCTCTCTCACACACACTGTAGCCCGAGTAACCCCAGTACAAAGGGAAAAAAAGCGAGTTAAAGCAAGACGAAAATTGCGCTCCATCATTCAGTGGCAGCCCCCCCCCCCTCTCCGCTTTATTACCCCCGAGTGCGAATATATAGATCCGAGTGATTTATCGCATCGCCGCGTGCGCGCCTCTCGGCCAAAGTGCTTGAAAAACCGAGGAAGGAAGTAAAAAAAGGAATGGAGGGGGGGTCGTCGAGCGAGATCGAGCGATGCATATTTCGAGAGAGGTGAGTCCGACCGCGCACGCGCTACAGTTTAACCTAGGGCAATGCGCGCGCGTGCGATTACCTTGCTGCGTCTGTGCTCCCCTGTGTCGTTCGCGCATTCTTTTCCCCCGACACAATCGTCGTCTGTCTTTTACGACTCGTCACTCAATCAGCGAGCGCGCGTGCGCGCCCGCTCCGAACAGCTGTGAGAGACATTGATGAGATGTGCCGGATAGATATTCGACTGTGTATATATATCTGTATATGACGGCAGTACATCACGTTTTGAGGTGAAAAAGAATCGGGTATGGATTTCCTATCGCGCCCAATCAATCGCTCCATGCAATCGGTTTTTCAATGCACGCTGAAAAGAACGCTTTTGATGGCTCCGCGTATGAAAATGCACTTATTGAGCGATTGAGTACGGATTTTCCTGAATGACTTTTGTCGTAATATTCAACGAAAAAAAAGTACGTTACAGCTACGGCTTTCAGCAGGCCACAATTACACTCTGCGCGCCTAACGTTTTCCAGCTTTCCGAAAAGACACGCGGTATTAATAAAGACATTACGCGAATTACAGCCTGTCGGTTAATATAATTTCATAGAGGCAAAGTCAACATTTGCACAGGCTCGTGGGGTAACGGTCGAAAGCCGCCTACAACTCCCCCCCGCGCGCGCGCGCAAACCAGACGGAACCGCAGAATTTTGCCCCGCACCGTTATTGTTTAGTTAAGCAACAATAGCGACGCGTCGCGTGTTACTAGCACACGCGCGCGGGGGGTTTGTAAACCCCGTGCGAGACAGATGGGTCGACGCTCGCCACCTCGGACTCGCACGCTTGCCTACAGCGATATATGTATATATACGCGATGCGCGTGCCCCGATCAAGATCCAAGCGGCAAAGGGAGAGAAGAGGGTGCATGTACTTTATTTTTTCAAATCGCGCGCAAGCCAGTTGTCGCGTTATCTTCTATATATATACAAGGCACGCGCGCTCGCGTTTATTAGCGTTGTTTCGGTTGCCGGCATTTGAATATTTTCGATGGGGGTGGTGACGTGAGCCGTTCTTTCGTTTTTTTTTGTCAGGGGGTCGCGTGCGCTAATGCTGCTGCTGCTACTGCTGCATTTTTGGGTGGAATTATAATTTGTCGTAATTTGAATTCATTTCAATTCGGAAACGGCTGCGGGGTGTGCCGAAGGAATTTTAATTGTCTCCGTGACTGCGGGCCCTTTTGTCTCGGGCACAGCGGCAGCAGCACACCCTCATGTGCTTTTGGGGGCGCATAATCATGTCACAGACTTATCGGCGAATCTAAAAATCTTATTTGCATTTCGTGCAGGATGTAAATTTGGAATAACGAAAAATCGCCTGCAGCAGTAGCAACTGAAACAAGCTATATTTTGTTTTTCGTCGGAATGACGGCCGTAATAGTAAGAAGAAATGGCCCTGCATTAGCGATATCTCCTCGTCCTGCGAAATAAATAAGCCGATCGAAAGATGCAGTTCGGCTGGCGCATCATTATCAGCCTCGCTGTTTTCAGCGGCTTATCGTCATCGGGCTCGCTAATATGCGCCGCCACACACTCGTGTTTCAGCAAGGTCAAGCGGCGGGTGCACCGTCCATTATTATTGACCGTTCCCCCCAAGATTGGCCGCTGCGACGCGAAGTTAAATATACAAACAGCGATCTTTCAAAAATTAAATGATAAATAAGACGCGGCGGTTGAGAGGAAAAAATTGAAAAAGCTCGCCGAGAGCAGCGCGGTGGTAAAAACAAGCATAAAGTTAGCGGAGCTGGACTGTTGACTGACTGACGACGCGTCGTTGCGTAAAGCGAGTCGCGATAATTAGGATATCAGAATGCGCGCGCGCAAAAGCTCATATGAATTCGCACGATATTCGCGTGGCTCGCTGCCTATATTAAACGCGGCCTTCCTCGATTCTCGGTCGTTGCGTGGCGCCAAGGTTAAAGACTGATGCTTTTTTTCCCGTTTCGATTCGTCACGTGAAACTCGAGAGACGCAAAGTTTCACTCATTGCAATGAACTTCGAATACTAAATTTGAAATAAAAAATCAAGACTCTCGTATTTTGCTATACTCAACGCGGGTCGCTGTACGATTTCACGTTTTCATTGTTTACGTATGGAAATCACGCTGAACTCCTCCATGGTTATTTTTTATGTTAAATTACTTCTGAATATGCATTCGTTGTTTGCGCGCTTTGCATGTTGTAACTCGTAGACCTACTTTAGAAGGATAGTAACTGCTATGAATCATACGCCACTTTATACTTGAATTGAATATCTGAATAATTACTTGAAACAATAATTCATTTTTTCATTATCAGCGTTATGCTAATTAACGGAACAATAAACTCATTGGCATTGTTATTTTTTTGCTTACAGATTTCATGAAGAGCCGCAAGCGCACACTCAACGGTTCGACAAAAAATGTGATAGAACCGCCAGAGAAGGTATCGTGCAACGCCGGCAAGATACGCAGCTAAGCTCAAATTCGAGAATGCGGACCGCGAAGGACGTCCACCGGAGGGAGCAGCAGAAGATGATGGCGGCGAACGCGAACCTGCGAGAGCGAATAGAAAAACAGCGCTGATAATACGTTTCCTCCGCTTACATGTTCCTTTTCATCCTCTTGCACTTTATGTGCACTCTTTCCGCCTCACTCGTAATATATCGCCTTCCGTCTCGTCGAGTGGCCGCATGCGCTACGCGCACAACGCCACACGTTCCGAGGGCAACTCCGGTGAAGTCTTTCTACTTTGCGCTCCGTTCACACGATAGTACTGCGCTAAAGCTTTAGCTACGTTTCCTTCGTATGTGCTGCGTCTACATGCCTGGAGAAGAATGCATTAGTACATGGCTTTCTTAATTTTTCTTCTCGCCGTACAAGAAAGGCAGATTCATACATTTATGAAGACGCGCGCAAGGTCCTTTGGCTGTGCCATTCACCTAGATTTATTCGTTTCTCTTTTTCAACTGCGTGTTTACATTGCGCGCCAGCGAAAGGAACGATGGAAGGAATGAGATATCGAAGAAGCGCGAAAAAGAAAAGTGCCGGAGTTGCGAAGCGGGAGGAGAGGTGGGAACGATGAAGAAACGCGAGGGAGAGTGAAAAAGGAAAGGAAAGGAGGAAACCGAGCTAGCAGAGTACCGTTTGCGATTTGGCATGCACGCGAGGAGTGCATATACGCGCGGCTGCTCTTCTCTCGCTCGAAGCGCAAAGTGCAAATATACAAGGAAACTTAGACGATTAAGCAACATTATCTTTCACTAGGCGGTTAGATTTAGCATTTAAGCAGAGAGTATATATTAATGTATTTTTGTCCTTTATTACAAATTGTGTGTTTGCTAACTATCAACGACGGTTGCGACCAGTTTATATTATATGTTCTCTCGAGCGTTGTCGAGCATACTTTTTCGATGCGCGGGAGTATTCGAAGAGTATCGAAGATCGGTTTTTCTTTATCGTCTTTTGTTCATCGCGAGGTCAAACAAAAAAAAAAAAAAACAAAAAACAAAAAAAAAAGAAACGCCCGGTCTTGATGTAAAGCCCAATGCCTCTGTGCCTTGACTTCACGTCCAGATCTTTGCCTTCTTTCGAGTATTAAGATGATTTTTACGACGTTATCTTGAAAATCGTTTTTTTACTGCGCCGAGTAGAAAATATAGTTTTTTAAAGTGTAAAATATGTAAAATAAAAATCTTTTAATGATTAAGGGGACTTTAATGTTTTCGTAATTTTTATAGATAAGAGTGCGAGGGAGAATCAAAAACACGGTCGAAAGAATTAATTTTTTCGATGCAATTTTTCCGAAAATTCAATACCCAAAGTGTTTTTAGCAAACATTACAAATTTTCGCTAAAACTCATGCGTGTGTTTTTGTTCACTACTTTGGGTCAAAATTGTCGATATTTCGATGTAAATTTTCGGGAAAATTACACGACTTTGTCGTCCATAGTCTTTTTGAATTTCACCTCCTGTAAATTATTGACTTTCTTAAGAAAATACATATTTAATCGAAAATTAATTTTTGAAAAAATGGTCTTCGTCTTAAAGAATAACAAGACGAAAAAATGATAAAATATGACAAAGCAGCAGAATAAATAATAAGATCAAAGTTTAGAAATTCTGTTATTGTTCTTACTCATGTATTTTTTGTTTATTTTTGCACATCACTAAGTATGAACAATTTCAATGATGTAATAAATTTTTATAATAAAAGTGATGAAATTGTACAAATATGCGTTCACTTAACATGCATTTCATGATCAACCATATTACGAATGATTAAAATCAAAATAATAGAGGCAATACAAAGTTTCTATAATGAAATGTGTTTTATAACATTTTCAATTTTAGTATCAATTACATTTGTATAATAAATATTTATCTTTATTTAAACCAAACTAATGAATTGACCATTTTTTTTCTGTTAATTCTGCACTATTCTTTGCATAAGTTCGCCCAACAAAAATTTTTTACAAGTGCTTCACGAGCGAAATTGAAGTGAACGTATGTAAAAAAAAAGAAACTGTTCTCACTTTTTTATTCCAAAAAAACATCTGAATAAGTAGTTGAAAAAATATCGCGCAAATCCGTTACTTTAAAATCTATTTCAATTTTGTGTTGATTTCTGTCACTTTTATGAAAAATCATTTAAAACTTCAATAAAATTTGTTTCACACAAGAATAAATTGCAAAAATTCAAACTTAGTTTTATTTATTTCTGACCCTGCAGTACTTTTGTTTTTTGTTTGAGATTAAAATTTAGAAATACGACTTGTGGTTACAATTACTTTTTAATTAAATTTTCATGACGATTCTATGAAAACTGAATGCAGTGCCTTTAGTTGAAAATGAACTTTTATAGAGAAGTATATTTTTCCAAAAATTTTCTGAACCAATTTTTGAAATATACATGCACTGCAAAGTCGTTTTCTGAAGAATAAAAGTAAATACAATTTTTAATACTTTTTAATATAATTGTTATATTTCAATTTTTTTCATGTAAAAAAATTGTATTTACTATCTCTGAAAAAATAATAGAAAATAAAGAAGCAAAAATGTATATCTATGTAACCCTGTGATGTATTAGTATGATCTCAGTAATCGTAACTTAGGGCGTACTTTTTAATGTATAATTAGTTATAGACAAACTAATAAATAAATTAAGAAATATTTTTTTTTTTTTAAGAAGAAAATCAATAGTAATGTGCGAATGAGCGTGCAAGTGCGAAACTACGAATGAAGATAAACTTTTGCGAGTAAAAAAGGGATTACAGAACACCCAGTGAATTATGCGTTGTTTCCAGGTTTAAGTATGAACCAATTATAAAAATTACGTGTAATAATAGAAATAATATTAAATAAGCATACATAGTATATTTTAAGAGAGTTTTAAAAACTAACATATGTAAGTGAATATGCTATTGTTTATTATAAAATTTATTAAAAAAATATTAAGAAAAAATATTTGTATCTTCTTATTTCCTTTCGTCCTTAATTTACTTATGGAAATCTATAGTTTGATAGAACTTAAAATTAATTTCGTAAAAGTAAATATTGAAATTTTTATTTACTAATAGTTAGATTTAGTTTAAATTAATGTTATTGTTGTTTATATATATATATATATATATATATATATATATATATATATATATATATATATATATATATATATATATATATATATATATATATATATATATCATTTGGCAGTTTTCTTTCATATATATGAATCATGAGCATTTATAAAATTTTAATTACTTTAGTATATAATATAAAAAATTGATCTTTATAACGAACAAATGTTATCAATGTTTTTACATATATAGTTGATCGAGGCAAAGTTGTACACTGTAAAGTAAGATAAATCCAATATCTTAGTGTGGAAAGTTTGCGAATATGCGTATACCTAACACAATTATAAAATAGTTCAAACTTGGATTTGATCTAAACATTTTTTGATTCTCAAGACTTAATTAGTCTGTATTTTTCAAATTTTCCGAACTTATTTACTTGATTAAAAGAGAATTAATCCCAAAAGTGCTGGTATTAACTATACAGTTTATTTATTTATTCAAATAACATCACAATAGTAGGCCATGTGGCCTATTACAAAGTATACAATAAAAATTATGAACAAAGTACTGTTTGCACAATTCAATACCGTATTTGGCGCTATGAGTTCCACAGAGCCAAGCATCTACAAATTACTGACTTTGACGCCAGTTCTGATTTATATTTCAAGGGGACAACATTTTTTATATGTCTCGTAACATACTGAGATTGATGTATCATAAGTCTGTCCCTAAGTAACTCTATATGTTCTTTGTGTAAAACCATATTCCTAAAAAAGACTAAGTCATTATAACAATCCACCTTATTTAGTGGAATAATATTGAATTTCTCGTAAAGATCATGGTAATCATGTGAGAATTTATTGAAAGATACTTTGAATTTAAACGCCATATATCGTAAAAATTTGTGATTAACTTGTTCAATAGATTGACTTAAGCATATTTTTTATATGGAGACCAGATCGGTGAGGCAAAATTCAATACAGAGCATGCTAGGGATAAGTACAGATTCCTAAGAGTCGAGACATTTAGCAAGTTTTTCTTATTTAATTTTACCAAAACTAATTTCATTTTTTAAGTGTCCTAGATTTTTTTTCTTGTACACGACAGATTGTACCATGCTAATATTTGTTTATACATTTTTGTCGATTTTGCTTTAAAAAAAAAAAATAAAAAAACTTTTTTGGATTAAATTGGACGAATTTACTACACATGAAGAAGAATAGTCAAAATTCCCTTTTTACATTCTGGCTCTTTAACCGTTTTTAGGTACAACCGCTACTCGGGACAGCCTTACAGTTTCACCATCGTAAAAAATATATTCACCTCAAAAATCAACATTTTATAACGCCAAAATAGGTTTTGGGTCGTTAAAAACCTCATTAGAGCATTTTTGACGATGTATGTATGAATGGACGTATGTATTTAATCAAGTTCCACTGATAACTCAAAGAGATTTTTCACTTGTCATAGGAAGGATATTGTTCTATGTAGAGACAAACCCATTGTAAAATGTAAAAAGCAACAATTAAAAATCATAAAAAATCGTTTTTTTAGTATAACTTGCACAGATCTGATGTCACACGAAAATATTGTTAACAAAAGTGGTAGATATAATTGAAATACATATCTTTTCTAATGTGACTTTGTGTACATAGCAATCTTCAAAGTTACCTATATATCAAAAGCACCAAAATTTGTCAAAAAAGACGCTTTTCGCACTTAACTTTTAGAGATATCGATTTACATAAAATCTTTAAATACAAGATGTAGATCGCATCAAAAGAAAACTTTTTCCCATAGAACATTTTTAGGTAGAATTAATTCTTCTCAAGTTAAACTTTAAAGAACGATTTAAAACGCCTAAATAGACTAAAATAGTTGATTTTGTAGTTATTACTCAACAGAAATTAATTTTTACAGTAATATTAAATACAAAAGTTGTAGAAAATATTAAAAGAAAACTTTTTTCAATTTAACATTTTCATGTACAATTCCTGACGAGCTATAGATCTATAAAAATGATTTTTAACGCCTAAATACACCTGAAATAGTCGATTATCGGTTATAATTCAATAGGATTTTATATATATATGGGATATTTCAGGTGAAGTCAGCAGCTCAAAATTTTAAAATCGCTCAAAACTCGTTTTCTTTTAGTTTTTTATGAAAAAAAAATGTTCCTCAAATTTTAGGTCGATATTTGCAAAAATAAAAAAGCTATGCAAGATTGAAAATTCAATTTTTTTGCAATTTTTAGTTAAAATCCAAGATTATTCATTTTTTAATTCAAAATCTTGAAACTTTTTGTATAAAACATTGATTGGCAAAAAGTTTGCATTTTTTCTGTAGAATGTGCCAGTATTTATTTTATGACCCTTTTTGAAAGTCTCTGATTGGCTGCTTCTTAGTATACCTTCATCGAAGGATATTGAGGCTGCGGCCAAATATTTTTTATTCGACAAATTTTTTTTGTATTCTTCTTTGAAAACTCTTCAAAATGCTTTTTTGATCAATACTGGCCGAGCAAAGGGAAAAAAGTTACAATTTTTTGAAATATCAAGAAAAATCCATAATTTCAATTTTTGATAACATGATTAATGAAACTGAATATTATTCATACATCTTATGGCATGGACTGTACCACTGAATTTTGTTAGAGCATCAAATAGAACATATATATCTATTTTCAATAATATTAGGCTTACACGATAAGCAATACCTAATTATGAATTAATAATAAATTAAGCTATAAAGGTTAATTACTATAAAGCTGTCAAAATGAAATCAGGCTACAGACTCAATTTCATTCATAATTAGGTATCGCTTATTGTGTAAACCTAATATTATTGAATATAGATATTTATAATGTTCTATTTGATGCTCTAACAAAATTCAGTGGTACGATCCATGCCATAAGATGTAGGAATAATATTCAGTTTCATAATCATGTTATCAAAAATTGAAATTACGAATTTTGCTTGATATTTAAAAAAATTGTAAATTTTTAAAAAATAAAATTACAAATTATAAATAAAATTATAAATAAAATTATAAATAAAATTTATAATAGAGCAGTATTTGTGTCTTGTTATTGGAATATACACTGCATAACTGTCTGTTACCTGATTTTATTTTGACAGCTTTATAGTAATTAACCTCTATAGCTTAATTTATTATTAATTCATAATTAGGTATCGCTTATTGTGTATAAGCCTAATATTATTGAAAATAGATATATATAATGTTCTATTTGATGCTCTAACAAAATTCAGTGGTACGGTTCATTCCATAAGATGTATGAATAATATTCAGTTTCATTAATCATGTTATCAAAAATTGAAATTATGGATTTTTCTTGATATTTCAAAAAATTGTAACTTTTTTCCCTGTGCTCGGCCAGTATTGATCAAAAAAGCATTTTGTAGGGTTTTTGAAGAAGAATATAAAAAAATGTTGTCGAATAAAAAATATTTGGCCGCAGCCTCAATATCATTCGATTAAGGTATACTAAGAAGCAGCCAATCAGAGACATTTAAAAAAGGTCATAAAATAAATACTGGCATATTCTACAGAAAAAATGCAAACTTTTTGCCAATCAATGTTCTATACAAAAAGTTTCAAGATTTTGAGTTAAATGAATAAACATGGATTTTAACCAAAAATTGCAAAAAAATTGAATTTTCAATCTTGCATAAGCTTTCTTATTTTTGCAAATATCGACCTAAAATTTGAAGAACATTTTTTTTTCATAAAAAACTGAAAGAAAACGAGTTTTGAGCGATTTTAAAATTTTGAGCTGCTGACTTCACCTCAAATATTCCATATATACATATAAAATATTAAATACAAATGTGGTTTTTGGAAGTACAGTGTTATAGAATAATATATTAATATTTGAGATGTAATAATTATATATTGCAATGATGAAGATATAAGGTTCTCCTGGGCAGTAGCGGTCGTGCCTTAGATGTAAAAACGAACTTTTTGCATATAGACAGCGGGGAGTTCGGGCGTCGAGCGAAGTGAGGTGCGCTGGGGGCACGGCTTCCTAGTTTTCTAAGCATGGTAACAGAAATTTAACATACGAAGAATTTAAGATGGCCAAATTATTGATTTTTTGGTTAATCACATCCGACTTTTTACAGTTTGGCGTTTAACGCACATTTACAATTATCACGCCGTAAGAAGTAAACGGCTTATCATAGTTTAAGTAAAATAGATAAATTGTATAGCTTCCATTCAACTTAAGATTTTATTTCATACTTTTGGGGGCATCAGTTTAATATAATACATATTATACATGTCATAAAAATAAATACATTATTGATTGGAAATTATAATGATGCAGCTTTGTAATAGCATGATTTATAAATTATTTTTAATATCTACACTGAGAAAAATTATGTATTAAATATTACTGTAATATATATGAACGTGGAGACAAATCTCAAATACCAAAATTTTTACTATATTTTATAGTAAAAATTAATATGTACATAATAAAAATTGCTATTACGTACCCGTGCAAAAAAAAATTTGTGTTCCATATATTGCCCACAGTGTTGGACAAGTATGGGCAATATATGGGCCATTGCAAGCCATATTAGAGCAATATATGGGAGATACTCGGCCCCGGCGCCTGAGCCGACTTCGGTCTGGAATCGGGCCATAGTATTCCCACCAGTATCCCATATACCCTATTAAAAAAAATCATATGACCATCACTTGATGAATCACGCCAAAAAGTCAATTGATTTTCATATGATTGTCATATCATTGTCATATGATTGTCATATGATTATCATATGATTCTCATGTGACTCTCATGTCCCCAATTTATTAAATATATATTCAAATTATTTTGTATAATTAGTCAATAGAAGATTAGGGAAATAAAATCAATGGAAATGATTTATTTAAATCTACTGTAATACAGAATTCAGGAGCGCACGATCTTAAATACCAAGGAAAAGAATTTAATGGAAACAAATGCCATAAAAGGCTTAAATGTTAAAAGAAATATCCAAAACAGATAGGTAAAAGCAGGAATAGGTCAAGTCATCATAAAGCACATCCAACAAAACAAAATTTTTATACATTGAATACCGTGGGGAAGGGTGTTTAAAAAAACAACGGTGTATACGGAAAAAGAAAGAAGGCTCGCGGTTTTTGACATGAGCTTTCACGGCTCGAGCCCAGTGGCGGACTCCTGCAGGCAGAAGAAACGTCAGAAAGGAAAAGGACAATGAAGAGGGTAGATACACATAAAAGTCTTTTTTTTGTTGTTTTTTTAAACAACTTCCCATGGTATTTAATGTAGGAAAATTTTGTTTTGTTGGATGTGCTTTATGACGACTTGACCTATTCCTGCTTTTACATGTCTGCTTTGGATATTTCCTTTAACCTTTAAGCCCTTTTATGGCATTTGTTTCCGTTAAATTCTTTACCTTGGTATTTAAGACCGGCCGCTCCTGAATTCTGTATTACAGTAGATTTAAATAAATCATTTCCATTGATCTTATTTTCCTAATCTGCTATTGACTAATTCTGCAAAATTATTTGAATATATATTTAATAAATTGGGGATATGAGAGTCACATGAAAATCATATGACAATCATATGACAATCATATGACAATCATATGAAAATCAATTGACTTTTTAGCGTGATATTTTTAATTTCATGAGAACCATTAACAAAAAAAAAAACAAAAAATAAATAAATAAGCGTAAAAAACAATCCTATTGTGCATATACTGTGACTGTAAAATTATTATAAAAAAAAAAAAAAAATCTTTGAGTGGATTCGAACCTCGAACCTTTGAATTACTAGACTTGCTCGCTACCGCGACTGAGCTATTTAGTTATGTTTATATCAAAGGATCAAATGGAGGTTAATACTTGAACGACATCATCATTCGTTTCAGATTACAGCCTAGATAATCTCCATTTGATCCTTTGATATAAACATAACTAAATAGCTCAGTCGGTAGCGAGCAAGTCTAGTAATTCAAAGGTTCGAGGTTCGAATCCACTCAAAGAATTTTTTTTTTTATATATTTTACAGTCCCACTACATGCACAATAGGATTGGTTTTTACGCTTATTTATTTATTTATGTTGTTTTTTTTTTAATGGTTCTCATTAAAATAAATATGGGACTAATATTGCAACTATATGGGAACTATATGGGATACTGGTGGGAATACTATGGCCCGATTCCAGCCCGAATTCGGCTCAGGCGCCGGGGCCGAGTATCTTCCATATATTGCTCTAATGTGGCTTGCAATGTCCCATATATTGCCCATACTTGTCCAACACTGGGCAATGTATGGCCCACAAATTTTTTTTGCGCGGATAGTAATTTTTACTATAAAATATAGTAATAATTTCAATATTTGAGATTTGTCCCCGCGTTCCTATATATTATAGTAATTAAGGAGCGCGGGAGCGCTCCGAAGGCAAGTATAGAATAAACCTAAGGGTCGACCGCGCTATTCTTACATTGAAATGGGTGCTTTTTTAATACATCATTTTTCTCAGTGTAGAAATATAATGTTTGATAACATTATCAACATAAGTGATTCAGATTGGTTTATTTGAAATGGAAATACACATAAATAGCATCAATTATATTCATTTTTAATAAATTTATAAATTGACTGATACATAAAATAAAGTTATCGATTATATTCATGATGCACGATCGTGTACGAAAGCACACGTCAACGCATGTGTTGAGTTAAAACCAAGCTCGACACTTAAGAACGTAATTAACGGTATATCGAAGTAATCCCTATCAATTTCTACGTCGCGTCCTGCACAGTCAATTCGCCAACATAATCCTTCGTTATACGTCCGGCAACTGGTCGCAGACGCGTCAGTACCTCGTGCAACTCGCGGTAATAAGCGATCGAACGAATTATTCCCATCGGGTAATACGATTCCGTCGCGCTCCAGAGATCCCCGCACGAGCGGGATGCGAATTTCGCTGGGCGCAAGCTGCAGCTACTCTACCGATGAGATAAAGAGAGAGCGAAAGAGAAAATGAACAAAGAAAGCGGGAATGAGCTCGAGGGGCCACAAGTGCAAAATCTCGCCGAGTGCGCGCAGCTTGTGCTGCACGGGGGAAAGAACTAAAGACGGGCAGGTGCAGCGCGGCCTGCTGCAGAGAGTCAAGTGCCTTGTGCGCGCGCGCGAGACCACAGAGGAGCGAGAGAGAAGATGGGATGAGACGGGCTGCTGCTGCAACTTTACCCCCCGGCAGCAGGTGCACGTGTTTCAGTTGCTCCTGCTATTGCGAATCTTCTCCACCTCCTCTCTCAGTCCCTCTGCATCATCTCTCTTTTTGCTCTCCCTGCGAGCTCTCGATATCCCCTCTCGCGCTCTATCCCATTGTATCACTTTCCTTCGCACTCGCCGCAGCCTCGCCGTCACCTTATCTCACTCTCCACCTATGCGAGCGTGTACTCGGCCCGTCTCGCGCGAGCGCACGGCTATAAGCCTTTCGGCGTAGGACGGGGCCGGAGCCGTTCAATTCTTTTTTTCAGGGGTTACTGGCTCTTTAATCTTTTTCTGCCATCCCGATCGAGAAGACGCCGGACGACGGCCACGCGTGAATTCACCCTCGATAAGTGACTTTTTCGGCTACCTCAGTGAATGTGTTGTTTTCTTGAGCATTCAATGAAGTCAATTTATTTCCTTGTCGTTTCTTTGTATAAAAAAATGTATGGTGACAAAGGGAGAGGGTACACTACGAGGAAAGCAATAAAACCTGCACTTCAAAGACAACGACTGCGCCGGTGTGCTCTACAATTGAATCAGCGGAAATGGCGCGATCTTCATGTTAAACATAAAATGAAACGATCATGGGAAAGGAAGAAAGTCCGGCCTCTGTGATTATCCAAGAATCTCCGTTCCGATTTCTCTTTAAAGGTCCCGAAAGGCTGTCGTCGTCTCGCGCGACAGCGCGTTCGCATCACTGACAGAAAAAAGAGACTGCAGAGCAAAAAGCCGGAGCAAACACAGCGCACCGAGCGAGACCGCGTTGTTGGCAAATATAGACGAAAGAAAGAACGGAACGCGAGCTATCGCTCAACGCCCGCATAGGACGAACGCAGGGCACTGGACCACCCTGAGAGCGGAAAGCCGCGGGCGGCGCCTGCAAGGGAGAAAATGAGCCGACAGTCGTATTATACACACACACACACACACACACACACACCTACGACTCTCTGCGCCTTTCTCGGCGCACTCGGTGAGAACGGCGAAAGGACGCGCGCGAACTATGGGAACGCGGCCCCGCGAGAAAGATGGCAGAAATTGGCCCGCGGTGTATAATCAGTGCGCCTTCTCGAGGAATCGAGTCCGCGGATGATGATTCGCCTGAACGATTATAGCCGCGAGTTTTGCATCGTGTGCCTTTTTGCGCGCGAGCACTTGACTCGCGAGAGGAGGGGGGGGGGGTCCAAAGTTTAGACGACTCACTTGAAATTTGAAGTCAACTATAGACGTGCTCGGTTTCGATATAAGCTACTGCAGATTGTGGAAAATTTCGAAATTCTAAATTACGAAAATCATATTTTCGAATGTAACAATTCAGCTGATGTCCAAAACATCGAATTTCATTAATAGAATTTTAATAGGGATGCAATAAACATATTTCGAAATAAATCATTAGAAACAAGTTATATTTGCTTTGAAATCGTATTGATGAAATTCGATGTTTTGGACAGTAGGTGAATTATTGTTAGATTCGAAAATATGATTTTCGTAATTTAGAATTTCGAAATTTTGCACAATCTGCAGTAGCTTATACCGAAACCGAGCACGTCTATAGTTGACTTCAATTTTCAAGTGAGTCGTCTAAACTTTGGACCCCCCCACTCGCGAGCCCTGTGAGAGTATATATTAATGGTTGCGCCTTCATTTGACAGTCCTTATCTTTTTGCATTGTTACACCCCAAGGGCGCGCGCTTGTTAGCTTTTTTTATCCCTTGAACCGTTGTGATATTTTTTAGCACTCGAGTGTTCTTATTTGCACGCCCCTATGCTTTCATCGAGTAATGATGCTTTGATTGCGTGTTTTTAAAATCCCATTTTAACCATAAGTACATCGATATTCCATGCTTCTATATAACAATGACGTATTCTATTGTAAAAAAAAAGTTGGTGCCATGATTACGTATTTAGTAGCAAATGTTTGTCATTATTTTTGCATCTATATTCAAAAGTACACATGCGCGCGGATGAAGCGGTTTAAAAGCAACGGTGTAACATGGGTCTTGTATTTTTCATAAAGATGTTAAAAATATGTGTACCTTCATCAATAGTACTTTTTTAAAATATATGTGCAAATCCGCGGACTACAGACAACAACTGGGGTACAAAAACGGAAAAAATTTTTTTTGAGGGCACACCTACCACATAAGGTTTTTTCGGTTCTTTGGGGGTCCCCCAACATGAAAATAGTCGTGTACACTCATTATCCGTTGCCAAACTTTTTTTCCGACGAAATCAATTTTTCTTATGGAAATTTAACATGGGAAAAATGGACGAAAAGTAGTCATTGATGATTAACCAATAGCAAACTATTGAAGAGGCCAAACCAAATTTCACAAAAAAGCGATTAAAGTTAAAGAATAGAGCTTTAATTTGAGATGAGAATCGTTAAAATCGATCGATTCTGTGCAAAGCTACGTGAAGTTGAAAATGGCGAATAATGACGAAAATGAGCGATTTTTTTCAAACCCACGTAATTCTTCAAATTTTTGTCATTTTTCGCCATTTTCAACTTCACGTAGCTTTGCACAGAATTGACCGATTTTAACGATTCTCATCTCAAATTAAAGCTCTATTCTTCAACTTTAATCGCTTTTTTGCGGAATTTGGTTTGGCCTCTTCAATAGTTTGCTATTGGTTAATCATCAATGACTACTTTTCGTCCATTTTTCCCATGTTAAATTTCCATAAGAAAAATTGATTTCGTTGGCAAAAAAGTTTGGCAACGGATAATAAGTGTACACGAGTATTTTTATGTTGGGGGACCCCCAAAGAACCGAAAAAACCTTATGTGGTAGGTGTGCCCTCAAAAAAATTTTTTTCCGTTTTTGTACCCCAGTTGTTGTCTATAGTCCGCGGATTTGCACATATACATCTGAAGCATAGTTATTAATAAGAAAATGAACATTATAATTAACAATTATAGTAATTTGAGAGGTTTAATCTTTATCTTTATAAGAGTTATTTTTGTACAACGGTATACTAAATTTTTTACTGTATTAACTTACCTATTTGTTGTAAGATTAATGCATATCATGCACAAAAAAAAGTTGCTGAGACTTAAAACTGAAATAAGTGGATTCTCCCCATTCTACCTTACCACATACGGTGGCTTTCCCACTTTTCAAGCCACTTCCATATGACTGGTGAAAGTAGAGAACAGCGTACAAAATCGGAACAACGAAAGCCTTGTTCCATATCGAGCATATGTAACGGTTACGAAACGCGATCCCAAAAAGTGAAGACACCGAGGGAAGCCCAGTATCGTTTCAGTGAAATGCTCAATTCTGCCGAAGCGATCGCTCGAAAACTTTCAATAATTTTAATACGCCGTGAAGGCGGAATGACTGACAATAAGAAAAAAGAAATTAGATATGGCTTGCAGTACAGTGCATAAATGATTGAGCCAAGTGAACGCTCCCCTGAATTTTGTGTATAAGTACGAAGCTTACGGAAAGAAAAATTTCAGTGTCCGAGTATCGTATCGTAAAAATAAAGTACCGTATAAATTGAAGTAGTTGTTTATACCACAATGATTCATTACGAAATAAATATGCAAGGGAGTAATCTTTTTATAGAAGCGTTAAATTATGGACGTTTAAGCTACATTATACGTAGTATATGTAGTCGCGTGAGTCCTAGTTCTTTTTACAAACGATGAAATGGAATAAATATTTGGCACGTCGTCGACCGCAGGTGCATATCCTCGTTGGCCGGCAAAACGTCTATGAATCCACAGGTGTGGAGCTATGTGTGGGTATGTGTGACAGTAGGCGGGAATGACGCGTTGTCGCGGGCCAGTATTACGTCGTCTTGCATTTTAATGCGCCCACGGTTTAAGGTTACCGTTAACGACGTTAACGCCAACGCCAACGGCTTGCACTGGAACTTTATTGTTCCGCAATACTATATACCAGTTGACCGTGCTGCTTTAAAAGATAAACAACTTTTCAGTATTTTAAAACAACAACAATGAATTTAAAAACCGTTAAATATACAGCATTTGAATTGTTCACAACTAGACTTAAATAATTGCAAACTGTGTATTTGGACACTTATTGTCGTACTCTGTACTTTGAAAAACTACTAAGGACTAAATAATTAGTACTTCAATTGATACTTAAAAATGTCGAATGAATAATAAAAAGTAAAAAGTATACAATTTACAATAATGTTTTCGTTCAGGTGGCTCATAAAGATATAAGAATGAAAAAATGCGTCTGTATAAATGTACATTCAACATGCGAAACTTCTCTTGTTTTGAAGTCACCTTCTTCGACTTCCGTTCCCGCCTCTCCCTCTCTTTTTTTTATGTTCGTTCGTTATGGTTCAGAAAATTTGGTACTTTTTTGACATACCTAGTTTTGAAGTTAATCTTTTTACGGTACAGTTCATGTACTATACTTACTGAAGGTTCTTCAAATATTTTTGAAAAGCCAGATAAAATGAAATTTAAAATTGTAAACAGATTTATTTGTAGGTTGACACTTGACACCGGTAACAAATTTTAGCAACAAATCTTTTTTATTACGTTCTGTAAAGTTTGTTAAACTTTTTATTCGTTTCTACTAAATTAAAGAATGTTGAACGAAACGAAGCACCGCGCAACTCTTTCCTTGACGTTTCCCGGCTCTGATCATCCTTTCTCTCTTTTCCTCTACGTAATATAGCGGCTCTCTCGGAAAGAAATTCCTTGTTGGAACTTGGAAGTGGAATGAAAACAGGTTCACGTGTACAGTGCTGAGTGAAAAGGAGGAAGGAGCCAATGACTCCTCCTCGAGTCATATACGTGGGGGAGTGTATTTTCCCGCAGATCCGCATAACAACAACAATAAATGTTCACACGAGCGAAGCAACGAATTATAATAAACGTTGTTTCCATTTAATCAATGATGCACCCGAGAGAAAAATATGGTATTATTATGCGTTTTTTTTTACTTTTTATTTGCTACATGCATTTTCCATTTAGCAATCTCAAATGGCAACGTGTATGCAACTAGCCATTCGTTCTGGCATTATATATGTACCGCCACGTAATTAACGTAATGATCAGTACGTGACTGCTTTGGGGCGTCGCGCTGAATTAAGGACCGTGCAAGAAGCTCTGACAGCCGTACAAGTTTACAAGGCTTATCGATGAAAATTGAATTCGAACGCTTCTCGGGATGCGAGATACGAGAAGTTCGGCACACTTCGGATCGAAGGTATTTACAGATTTCGGCCGTTTTAAGAACTAAAATGCAGTTTGATGCTGCTGATTAAAGTTTTAGTTGGGTAAAAATTCATATCAAATTAAAGAATAAAACATTAGACAAAATAATTTAAAGAATAAACAATGCGTACAAAAAGTTTGCATGCAGTAAAAATTTCTCTGAAAAATTGTCAAAACTGTCAATATAATAAAACTCTGACTGTATTATCGTAGTTGTGCTTCAATTTTATTAAAATACACATTTTTTATGCAAATATAATAACTGAATAACAATTCAAAATTCTAAATATTTTTGTTTCGACTTATATATTTATATCTAGTTGATATTCACCACAAATCATGACCTACATCTCGTGCCCAAACACTAGACGCCAACGTAACTGGTTTGGTGCTTTCGTAAGCTCGTAATTATTCCATTAAAAGCGTTATATAAAGAATTAATTTTGAACGCTAAAGCTTCTATATGAAAATTAAATATTATATTTATAAAATATATATTATATTTTCTATATGAAAATTCGTGTTATTATATTAATATACGGGGCATTAAATAAAAACTTATTTGGAAATATTATAATAAGAAAATTTAAGCAAAATTAAACACTTTAACTGCGTACCAAAGTAGCATTAAGTCGTTTGTTTTAAACTAAAAACTAGAATATTTTGAAAAAAGTTTATCGCTTTTAGTTAAGTATTTATGTTGAATTTTGAAATACTAAAGTAGTACAGTAAGTGGTTTAGATCTAGTTGGTAAAAGGCCGCTTATTCAATTTTACAATTTTTTACTTATGTATAAAAAAAATTTATTTATAAAATGTACGGGTTTATCTTTAAGTTTTAAAATGATTTAAACTTGTTTTTGGACTTACAACCAAATATCGATTCTGCGATAAAATACAATAGTGTCAGCGTAAATTTAACTCGAATATTATTTGCAACGCAGTCCCTCGTTATCGACTTTTTACATCACAAAAGCATCTCTTTCTTTCGCGCCTGTGACGTCAGGTGCAATAATAACGAAAACTGCCTGTTTGCATATCTATACATACACCACCACACAATTTCGTGACCCGAGTGCGATTCACGATTCGGTGCAATGACACATGCATTGTCTAATCAACTATTGCTATTATACATTTTGTCAGGATTTTCCTTAATGTATATGTTTTCTCAATGAAAAAAAAAATTGTAACAACTATATTACGATTGTTATAATTCACCTTGGTATAAGTGTAAGAAATTTAGAACAATAAATCGAAATAAAAAAAAGGAGTCAGGCAAGGAAAACAAATAAGAGCACGTAAACAAAAGCTACTTTGGGCTCCTCGGTGCGGAGAGGAGCAGCCATAGAGGTATTATATAGATAGAGTAGGGAAGTCAGGCCTCCAGCCGTCTCAGAGTTAGAGAGAGAAGATCGCGGGACGTAGCTGTCTCTCTCTCTACTGACGTGTGCGCAGTACGCGCAGAAAGGGAGCGTCAGCGCCATCGCATGCGCGTGAAGAGAGAGATATAGCTACGTCCCGCGATCTTCTCTCTCTCTCTCTCTCTCTCTAACGTTTGGACATTTTCACTTACGGGCAGCCCTATGTCTCCCCTGCTCTATCTATAATACCTCTATGGGAGCAGTTCGCTGCTGCTTATCGGCGGGTGCGAGCGAGTCGGAGCGAAAGAGAGGGCAGGCGTGATTCCGCGGCTGCATACAACGGTCGCGCGTCGCTCGCTCGCTCGCTCTCTGTTGCTAGGCGCAACTCGCCGGCCAATATTTTTAGAGCTCGCTCGCTCGCTGCCCTCTCTCTTTCTCTGTTCCATCCGGCTCGCGCTCGCGCGCGCCTCCTCTCGCTCGCACTCGACTCCTATATGTGTGCGTGCATGTGTATACGCTACGCGCGCTCCGTTTGACTCTATCTCTCTAATACAGTTACTTATGCACGAAACGTGTGAGCATAGAGGTGCCGCACCATGTTATAAATCGAGCAGCGCGCGCGACTCTTCTCTCCTCGCTCGGTCCGTCTCTGTCCATTTATTCGTGTATATATGCCTATATACGAAGGAGGATAGCCCCCGACGCGAGGACTGCCGCACAGTGGTGCCGATCGATGCAAAAGTGATGAAAATTCGTGCTTTAGTACAATAAGGCTCAACAAATTTTTATAAAATACGTTTTGGATTCGTGAAGTAATTTCCTACGATAAATCGTTTCCCTCATGGCTGTAGCATTGCTCATTTTTTTAGTAATGAATACGTTAAATGCCGTTTTTTGGAGTTTATTTTTTTTCTTTTTGTTTTTAAGTAGGATTAATTTTTTTTTTGTTTTATAATAAGCGCCCATTTTTTATAAATATAATTTTTTTCAAACAACTGCATAAGTCCTAGAATTTTGAAAAAAATTATATTTATAAAAAATGGGCGCTTATTATAAAACAAAAAAAAAATTAATCCTACTTAAAAACAAAAAGAAAAAAAATAAACTCCAAAAAACGGCATTTAACGTATTCATTACTAAAAAAATGAGCAATGCTACAGCCATGAGGGAAACGATTTATCGTAGGAAATTACTTCAGGAGTCCCAAACGTATTTTATAAAAATTTTTTGAACCTTATTGTGCTAAAGCACGAATTTTCATCACTTTTGAGTAAATAGGCATCACTGTGTGCCGGCCTGTTTATTTCTTTGCAAAACTATTATACGCGTGCCGATTGTCTTTGTGGTGGTAGAGGATTATAGAAATCGAGTCTCTGATGGTCGAAAGTTTTTTCGATGACGTTTCTTTAGCTTGTTTTTCTGGTCAGGTATTTTGATGCAACGTGAATTATCACTAGGTTGACGTTTCAAGTTTCGAAGCAAGTTTTCAAGCAAATCGAAATGACGATTGAAAACTAAAAATAAATTTTGAGTAATAGCTTTTTTATTTTAATATTTACAGGGCTTTTGAAAAATGTTATAATTGTTTACTTTTGAGATGACGAAAATTTGACATCAAGCCAACAGTTTTTATTTGACTCCATTCACATAATCTGAATTTCTAAGCGAGTTTTCTTGTTTTACTTAAAAATTTGATAATTTCAGAATGATAAATGAGAATAAACAAAGGATGGATTCTATTAATATCACTTGAGAAAGTTATTTTTAAAATGTCATTTCAATGAAATCTTTAATAAATTGGCGTAATTTGTATATCCTACAGAAAAAATTGACAAACCGAGCAGGTCAACGAAAATCGGTTCATCACTGTCTGACCAGTTCTGAAAAAGCATGAGTATGAAATTAAATGAAAACCTTATTAAGTTTAACGATGAAATAAATATTATTGAAATAATCCTGTTGGGTTAAAGTAAAATGAGCCAAGCCACCCTCACTTAATTATAAATTCATGTTTATTTATAAGCAAAAGGTTGGCTGTTCGAACCAATCAGTCACTCATAACGCTTGAATTTGTGATGAGGAGGCACGTTTCAGCCAGTCATTTGCAGGTTCAATCTCTTTTGTATTCTGATTTTTTGAATGAAATCCGATATCAAACGCTGCGTGCGCCCGCGCGCAGCTCACAATCCACACTTACACACTTACACACACACACACGCACACACACCTTTTTCGCATATATTCGTCCGAGTGAATGACAGTCATTAAACCGCGATAAAACAAGCGGCGCGCAAAAAGCCGGCGTTTCGAATCGGCAGCCGCAAAGCACGGTATTACACGAAGGGGAAAACGAGACTAGCAGATTGCGGAGGTGAGTTTAATGTATACATATATGCACCCACTTCTTCCGCTTTATTGTTTAGGGAGGAAAGGGCGAACTCAACATTAGAGGGAAAGTAATTCTTTTTTAGCGGGTCCGCAGGTGCCAACTGACTTGGAGTTTTTTTACATGCGCGCATGTGCGTGTAATAAATATGCTTTTTTACAGGTATGGAGAGTTACCAATTTTTCAAGACTGATATTATATGTACTTTCCTAAAAAATTCACAATGAAATGCATTATATAGCTTTAGTTTTATTAATAGTATAATGACATTCATGTTACAATTCGACGTAATGGAATAATAACAATAATAGTTGTACTTGCATGAGAATCTACTTATAAAAATATAAAGTTTAAAAATTAGAAAAAGAACACCGGAAACGCAACTGCCAGTTTCTGGTGAAACTGTAGAAGATCGGTACTTTCTATTTTAATAAGATCACGTTTGGCACCAGTAGTTTTAGTAAATTTATGTTCCAAACTTGGGGTTTTTATATATAACAGTCCCTTTTTTATAATTTTGTAAATAATTATACCACTCAATTTTGATAGCGGGCAAATTAAAGCAAATCAAACGAGATTTAATATTATAATAACAAAATACTTTTTATGCATTTATCCAGTATTTTGCATTCCTGTTAATTTTCAAACTAATTTTTTTTTAAGCTCTCTTCATCTACTTTAATTAGTTTGTTTATTGTAAGAATTCCATGATACAATTACTTTCGGAGTTATTGGCAAAAACAGATTCTATTTCGTTTTTTAAATAACGTTACTTTGGAATTTGAAAACTTACAGATTCAGAATATATTCTAACCCACAAACAAATCATATAACGGCCCATTCAATAGAACCCAGGATATATATTACTTTATGGTAGTAGAAAGCTTCCCAAAGTTTCATCAAAATCCGGGACTTGTATCTTCAGTTAATAACCGAATGACTTAATAGTTTTTAACTTCCATTGTAAGCTATAGATATTGTAGCAAGTATGTATTGTGAAACTACCAATGTATTGCTGTCACGATGAAGCATTTTTTGGTGATGGCATAACTTAATGATCCTCTGCACAAGTTCATAATTCAAAGATACTTAAGAAATAAAGAATTTCTTCATTTTAGAAAGTGACTTACTAATTTAGTAATAAAATTATTTTAAAAATAAATAATTCAATAAAAAATTCGGATATCGGTTTTGTTAATTTTTTTATTATTTATTATTTTAAAATCGGCTTGATTTTTGTCAGAATTTATTTTTTCTTCTTATTTTATTGATACAAGAATAACGATTTCCCTAATATAACCATATATCTTGCAAGCGTAGTGAGACCACTTCAAATAAAAAGTCGTTGATACTTGAAAAGCGGAAAGTCAACGCTCTCCGCTAAAGTGCCAAAAATTAAAGGAAATTGGAGTAAACGACTAGCTTAACAAAAATCAATAAACGCTTTTATGAAAAGGAGGTAAATGGTCTTATAAATGTTTTAGAATTCGAGAATCAGACGTTTGAACAAAATATATTGCGCCGTAAGCTTAACGCTCTGATAACTTGATGCTATTCGTCGAACAAGTTACTTTTCCAAGTTCTCAATTAACATATCATATTTTCTCAAATTCCTACACTGAATTTGATACCGTGTAATGTGACCGGATTCTATGCATTTAAAGTATTGTAAAGTACATTGACCTCGTGTACAAATTAAGTGGAAATTATCTCAAATGCTACCAATATAAAAAAGAAGATACTATAATCCACAGAAAAAGAGTCGTTCGGCCTACCAGAAAAATAGTTACATTCAAAAGTATATATTAATTGATTAAAAAAGAGCATATTATTTATATTTATTTTGACAATTATTTGAGTTGTTTAAAAGTTAAATAGAAAGTGAAATAATTTATTTCCGACTTTACTATAACAGACACTTTATTGACCCAAAAGTGGGACAAAGGTAGACTTTTATTCGCTCGTATACTTTATTCCCTCAAAAAAGAGACGAAAGTGACCGTTTTTCAACTTTTATCACCCACTAAAAAAATTTCGAAAATTTTTAGAAAAATCATTGATAATAGTTGAAACAAAATATGTTAAAATTATTTCAATTCGACCGTCAACAATAGATTTTATTGTAGCAAAATAATAACTAAATAAAAATAAAAAAAAACTCTAATCAGTGCATGGTTGCCGTGTCTAAAAATGGATGGGTCTGAAGTTTGCAACGTTGTAGTGCAAGGAAAAAAAAAATATATGATTTTCCTTGAAGTTTATAATAACTAATATTAATTTTGCGTCTATATTTATTGTTTTATAGTATCTAATAACTTTATAACAACGATTTAGATAAAATTTCCATTGCTTAATAACTTTAATTAATTGTAAAAAATTATTTCGTTGCACTCCAACGATGCAAACTTCAGACCCATAAAAGTGGTTCCCATTAGCCTCGCTGTTTTTTTTAAATACGAAAAAGAGTACATGCGTTACAAAAAAATATGGTCTACACCAAGGGCTAAATGGTCTTTTTTTAGACCAAGTGTGCAGTTCGAGTCAAAGGCGAGTGCGTTTTGCGAGCGGGAGACGAGTATTGCAATCACATATATAATTATTACATCCCTGTTTTGAGTGATGTAACAGTATTTTATTTCCATCTCAACTAAATTAGCCACTTCTTCCCTAAAAAGCGGGACCAAAATTATACTTGTTTCCTTGTTTTACTTTTTTGCCGCATTTTGCAGGAAAAAAGTCAATTTGCGGGAAAAAAGTGAATTCAATGTGAACTAGGCCAAATATGTCCGCCGCCCACGTTTACAAACACTTCGCATATTTCCGCTGATACCACTTTTCAAGTCAAAAAAATGTTTACAGTTGAGATGGGAATAAAGTATTACTCGCTTCGTTCGCTCGGGCAGTGAACCCACCCGCGGGAATCAAGAGCGACTTTTTGCCCTTGTTACATAATGTACTATTCCATCCCTGTTTTGAGAAACATAAAGGAAGACATAAAGATGCCAGTAAAGTAACTGATCACCTCCAGCAAACCACGGCATATTTAAAGGTCTATATATATATAACGCGGAAGTAAAGTTGATTTTCCCTTCGATAATTACTGCCCCCGCTTCGCTCAGGCTGTAAACCATCCACGGGACTATTATGCGGCTTTACATCCTTGTTGCATAATGCTCTATCAAGTAACGTAACCATATTACAAAAAGAATTAACTTAGTAACATTAAAAAAATTATATTCAATCTAGTAACAACTGGGATTAGTTGCTTTGATTGAAGATTGTGAATGATAACTGTTTTTTTTTTTAATTTTCTACGTTTAACAGCATTTTATGACAGTATTAGTTATATTATGATTTAATTTGTCATAATTATAACTGGTTCACAATATTTACTGTTTCATAAGCAATATTATTGTATAACTTTGTGAAAATATAGAAATAATATACAAATAATGAAATAATTTTATTTTGAAAGTGGGTGCAGAATTTTGAAAATTGGATTGATCATTATGTTACTGTTATGCAGAATTCCACTATCATTACCCTGGGGTAGAAATTCTAACCAACCGTACGCCATCCGTTCGCCAAATCGCAAGGATTTGGCCAACCGTTTAACCAACAGTTAGCGATAAATACCGCTTATTTCGTCACGGAATCACCCTTGCGCTTGGTCAATGAATGCTTAATATTAAAAATCTTAAATAAAAATCGTTTACACAACTTATTATTTAAATAAAACTCTCAAAATTTGTATTATTCATAGAATAATCAAAACCCACATATTAATAGTATTTTTCTTCAGATAAATATGGTTAAATCGGTAACGGGTATAGTTTTGTTTGTTCAAATTGAGGTTAGGGCGTGTTAATGTGTAGTGTGCGTGACTTTTTGACATAAGTCAGGACATGTACAGGTGGATACTTACATTTTTTAAAATTTAAAAGTATCCTATATTTAAAATTTGAAAGAATCCTACATAATAGGTATTCTACATTTAAAATTTGAAAGTATCCTACATAAATTCTTCGTACTCGTATTGCTCCGTTTTGTACACGGTGCTCCGTTACCATCTGACCTTTACAGTGAAGCAAAACCACGCGATCCCGGCAATCCCGTCACGTGACTCGTATGAGTCTGCGCAGTTAAATACTTTTACCTATTCATAACACATGAACCTACGATCGCACTCGTGTATATGTAATATGTGTGTATTTATGTGCATGTGTGCTTGCTTGCGGAAAGCGGGATGCGGAGCATAGCCCACGTGCTACGCTGTCTACTTAACCTTCAAATAAATTTACTCCCAACTTCATTCAAATATTTTTTTAATGCATTACAATAATTTTTATTATTGTTTATGTATCAAAATCTTTTTACATATCTATATTTCTTATTAATTTCTATTATTGTTTTATGAGTTACTCAATGTTTTATTATTGATTGATAGTCCACCAATCGTTGGTTAACCGTTGGTCAATATTTTTCTTATTTGTTGGCCTAAATTATTGGCCAACAGCTAGTATAAAGCCATCCGAGTTGGTTTATTTTCTACCAGGGTAGATATCACAGTTATATGCAAACGCCATTTCAAGTAATCTTTGATTTTATAAGAGTTTGTGAAATGGTAAACAATTTCAAAAATTGTAGATAAAAATTCCACAGTTTTGACAATTAATAAATTCTATTTATGAAAATATAGTCTAGGAGCTGGGTACCGTCCCGTATGCAATAATATGTCCCCGGATAAAAACAGTTGTTTCTTATAGATTTTGACCCGTAGAATCCGAATATCGAGGTCAAAATTCGAAAAAAGTGGTAGAAATTGTTTAAAATGCAATTGTTTAAACAAATAATAATAAATAATTTTTTGCCCCGAGTATTTTTTTCCTGAAAATTTAGCTCATTTTAAAGAACACTTCTATTTGCAAAATCTCTATAAACTCAAAATTTGAAAAGTTATGAATTTTTGAAATTTGATTTTTACGTTTTTTTGCAACGTTGATTAACAATAACTTTGAAAAAAAATGAACTATTTTTTAAAATGAAAGTTTCCTCTTATTCTTTGACATAAAAACTACCATATTCATTTGCATTATTTTAAGTTTTTCGTTATTAACTATTTGTTTCGTTATTTAACAAATGCTACTTTTTCGATATTTCCTAGCGCTATTTCAGTATACAGTTGGAGTAACGCGCGCATTCAGGGATTTTCAAAATCATTATATTTGAAAGTTAAACTAATACTTAACAATTGGTGCGATGACAAATCAATTTTAATGTTTACTAAATAAACAACTTATTGTTTAAACAAAAAAAAAATAATGAACATATGACTTTTTAATACATAACATTGTAATATATTACAGTTCGTTTACTCAAAAATATAAAATTAAGGTAATGTCACGAACTAATTAAAACATTAATAAAACATTAATAATTAAATTAAAAACAAATATTTAATTTAAAATAAAAAATATAAATACATGTATAAAAATGAATAACTAAGTAAAATATAATATTATTATTGGTCCTCTAAAAAGTTTTAATTTTATTACCACCTATAGATGATTTTGTGCCGAACTGCCAATGTAAAGCATGCATCAAAAACTCATGTTGTTGTGTTCGAGTAGCAATTCCATGCTATCCCTTCTGTTTTTGTCAGAAAAATGAAACTTGTAAAAATAAATTTGAATAATATTATATTTTACTTAGTTATTAATTTTTATTCATGTATTTATATTTAAATTAAATATTTATTTTTTGTTGGTTTAAACAATAAGTTGTTTATTTATTAAACATTAAAATTGATTTGCCATCACACCATTTGTCAAGTATTGGTTTAACTTTCAAATATAATGATTTTGAAAAGCCCTGGATGCGCGCATTACTCCAACCGTATACTGAAATAGCGCTAGAAAATATCGAAAAAGTAGCATTTGTTAAATAACGAAATAAATAGTTAACAACGGAAAACTTAAAATAATGCAAATGAATATGGTAGTTTTCATCTCAAAGAATAAGAGAAAACTTTCATTTTAAAAAAAAGTTGATTTTTTTCAAAGTTATTGTTAATCAAATTTGCAAAAAAAAACATAAAAATCAAATTTCAAAAATTCATAACTTTTCAAATTTTGAGTTTATAAAGATTTTGCAAATAGAAGTGTTCTTTAAAATGAGCTAAATTTTCAGGAAAAAAATACTCCGGGGCAAAAGAAATATTTATTATTATTTGTTTAAACAATTGCATTTTAAACAATTTCTACCACTTTTTTCGAATTTTGACCTCGATATTCGCATTCTACGGGTCAAAATTTGTAAGAAACAACTGTTTTTATCCGGAGACATATTATCGCATACGGGACGGTACCCAGCTCCTAGACTAATAATTACACTACAGGTTATTTTTTCATGCGAAGGTAGAGTCAGACCTAAATATGATGTAAACAAGAATGAAAATGTTTTGATGTCATCAGAAAACGCCTTCGTGGTTCTAAAACACATTTTATACTATTTTTATAGCAGTACCACTTTAAGACCATATTGTTTTAGCAAATTCTACCCGAAAAATGTTTGACTTCAACTTTTGGACGAGATGTTATCACCAGTTGCTCCTTATTAATTTCACTAAATTAAGGAAGAAAGTAAAAAGCTCCAATCGCAAGTTCTGTTCTCTCACCATCAGCTAGGCATTCATCTCAGCGGGAATATTCAAAAGCGCCGCGCACAGTAGCGGAGTTCGGCTCGCGTCGAGGGGGTAGAGAGCAGAGCGAGCAAAAGCCGCGTTGGTATAGCGTGCAATGGCAAGAGAGCTGCAGCGTAGAGCTGAGGGCTCGCCCGTCGCCGGCAAGGCGGCAACGCGGCATCGTCGCCTGAAAGCTTTCGAGGCGCCGCCACCGGCGGCCCAGCGAACCAGCGGAGAAGTCGGTAACGGGGAGAGGGCCCCTCAGCAGTCTGGCGTTTGCCTCCTATAGCAAAAGCCAGCGCTCACGATTCTCGGTCGGGCAGATAGCAGCGCGCGCTCGCTCGACAGATCTACTGACAAAATCAGCTTGCTTCGAAAATTAATCGCGGTCGTACCGCTCGCCCGTTCCGTTTGGAAAAAATATCGAAAAATCGAGCTCGTGGCGAGGCTCGTTTTAAAAAAAAATCCAAGAGTCTAGCAGTGATGGCGAACGCGTGAGCGGGAGTTGAAGGTTGGCGCGGCGGACAAAATAAAAGCCCTGGCGCGCTCGCTTGGAGCGATAAAACGACTCGGCGTGGCCGGCCGAGCCGAGCGCTCCGCACGCGCGCGCCAGCTCGCGTTATAGCTTCGCGTAGGCAACGACGACGCTGGTAATCTACGGTCGAGAGATGCGCGGTGGCGGCTTGAGAGTGGCAGAGAGATTCGGGAGAACGAACTCAGGAGAGCCCGCTTCGTCGGCCATTACTCAGCTTTCGACCGAGTTCTACTACGCCAAACCGATACCTGTCCCGGGCAATTCGAATTTCACGCATTTTACTAAGATGCTTTCAAATTTTTCGGTTAATTTTTCATTTTTCGATGAATTTCGTAATTATTTATCGTCGGAAAATGGTTTTAAAATTTTTTTAAAAATGTTCGTATTTGCAAACCATAAATGCTTTATTTACTGTATATATTTATCACTGAAATTATGGAATGAAACGGGTATCTTTGACTTTTCGAAGAATAAGGTTTTTAGAATAGTCTTTCCTGGCAAATAATAGTTTATTATTTATTTATATTTATTTATGGGACAGTGACAAATATACCTAAAATGTTAGATTTACAAGTTTGGAATGAAATTCTTATTCCCAATATCACAATATTCATATGTACAGTTACGTAAGATATATGATGAAACATCGATCAGACCGATTGGAACCATTTAGCTGATAATTTACAAAATTCATTAATCAGCAAGGTTACAATATCTCGCTGCAATTATTATTAATAGATTATCCGCCAAATATTGCATTTCTTCAACCCAACAATATTGCTAATTGAACCGACAGAAAACGAGCAATTGTGTCACGTCATTATGCCTCTTCACGACGTATAGCACCAAAAGGTCTAAAAATGTACAGTATAGGCAAAGCATAAAGCGTCGATTAATCAATCCTCAGCGTAACTACCTATAGACAGAGGCGCACAAAGCTCGCGTCGGCGATGCTTCGGGCTGACCGGCATTCCTGCATAGTTTTATCTGCGAACCGCGCGAGGCGTGTATAGCGCTAGTTCCCGCTCCGCGGCGCGTATGCCGGTAGGCGCCGTCGAGTAAGTATATGTATAGCTATATATTTGTAGAGGAAGAGAGAGAAGAAAGACTGGAAAAGAGAGCGGGCGTGAGTGTATATTATCGGCGTCTCACTAACACCGTGACACTAGCAAATTGCCGTGCGTGCGCTCGTCGGGACTCGAGAGAGAAGAGAGAGAGAGAGAGAAGAGAGAGAGAGAAAGAGAGAGAGAGAAGAGAGAGAGAGAAAGAGAGAGAGAGAGCCGTGTCATCGGGCCAGGGGAATGCGCGATTGTAAACAACACAGCCGGCAACTCCCGACCTACTCCCCGCGCCACGCGACCAAAACAGATCGGCGGCACGCCTTATATCTCTATCGCTGCTTTTTCACTAGATTATCGCGGAAGCATCTTGTCCAGCCGCAGTTGGCGCCTGTAGAGACTGACTTTCGACGATGAACGTATAGCTGTATAACAGGCCGCTATATAGAGTTTTTTTAATTAATTGCTCCGTTTTTTTTTTTTTCAAATATAGTACTGCCTGCATGATTTCTTAAATAAAGGGGATTAAACTCTGATTAAGCGAGTTTTCGACCTTGTGAAATAAATAACAAATGTGATCGGGTGACAGGAAGGACTCTTACGGAGGAATAAATACATTCTCTAAATATTTCTTAGTAGCAAATTCAAATTAAATTCCGACTTTTGAGCATAAATAATTTTTTCATCAATAAAATAAATAACTGTTCTTGGCAGCAATACCTATTTCGCTATCAAAAGTTTTGCCAATCAGAACCTTGACCCCGTAACGCTCCAGTTGCATTTTCAGTTTTTGAAAAAACAAAAGTCTCACATTCTCCAAGAGAGGAAGAAAAAAGTAAACTGTTCATTTTCTCGCCCCGGACTTTCTTCATTTACTTTTTCAATTTAGCCTCGCATTGTTAGCCGAGGCGCGTAATGAGCCACAGCCCAGCTCGCCCGAGTATACACACAGAGAGCTCCAGCTCCTCGAGCACGTCGATCGGTCGGCTTAGCTGCAGGTAAAAAAAATTCCGATCACGCTCGCGGCTCTCCCGGTGCGCATTTTTTGCCCTACCTCTCTCACTCTCACTGAGGGGCTCGCGATGCGCTGACGTGACACATCTTCGACTCTTACAAATTATATGCGCACGGGCACGGGCTGCAAGAGCGAGTGCAATGTACCTGTTGTTTACCACATCGCGGGTTCAAAGTCCGGTCAGTGCAACGGTCCTCATCCTCGCCTCCTCCTCTTCTTATTCTGCTTCTCCCGCCTACCCCTCGCAAAGCAACTCCGCGCGTACGCTCGCTTACCTCTCCGGAACCCAAACCCCACCTGAATTCGCCCCCCACCCCCTACCTCGCTCCTGTTTTGCTTCCCCTTCTTTCTACTTTCTTTTTCTCCTTGCTCCCTCCGCCTTTTCTTCGGACTTTTTTTTCTCAGTCCACTTCTTCGACCTTTTCGTTTCTTTCCTCTTCTGCGTCTTTTGACTTGCCTGCAGCAGCGATCTGTACGTCCTCTTCAAGGTAATGACAAAGTGCTGGCCAAAGGTACATACGGGGCAGTTCGGAGCGAGAGAGAGGAGGAGAAGGAGAAAGAGAGACGTGCACAAGCAACGGTTTCGGCGCTGTGGCTAAGAAGACGCTCAAGACGGAGAGCGAAATCAAGGGGGCAAAGAAAGCAGCAGGTATGTTAGAAACCACCGGTTTTATTTGCCAGTGATTAATCGCGGCAATAGGCGTGTGTAGCCGACGCGCGTCGGGGATGAAGACACGGCAGGCGCTGCTGCCGATGAAAGAGAGCAGAACCGAAAACCCTTACTTATTTTTCAGAGTTTTTATCAAAAGAATTTGCATTTTAATGCCCCCCCCCCCCTCAATGGTTCTTCAATTATTTATTACGCTTTTGTTGAATTATACTGCAAATTTTAACATCCACCGAGTACACTGGTTATAAAAACTTTTAATTGATGTCAAAGTTAATTAATTTACGATCTCATCTACATGAAAAAGCAGAATATCTCGACAACGTTTATTTTTTCTCAGCCTGGTATTTTACTATCTTACATAGCAATAGCGTTAAATTTATTAAATTTTAGTCATTAGAAATAACGAGTCCAGTATATTGTACACAAAGACTTGTTACATGAGATTAGAGAATTATTTTTTACTATTTTCCATAAGTATCTCCATGGTAGAAATGTTAACCTGAAGCTAGCTATTTTTCAGTTAACTTTGTGGCTAAAAACGAACATTGCTTGTATTTCATAATTATGTACCAATCCGAAATAAATTATGGCATTTATACTTAATAAAATATGTATTTTAAGTAATAGTAGAATTTTTAGATGAATTATATTATTTTTGCATTATGATTTTTACTCAAAATGCTTCCATTTAATTAACACCATTTAAATTATAATGCTTTTAATTTTGAAATTCCAGATTATTTGCGTCTTTTTCACAACATGCTACCAAAAGTGACTTTTAAGTACTTTATAGGTAGATGTAATTTATAAATTCTTATATGACAAAAAAATTACAAAAATTTAGCTATTAAATATTGTTTAATTTGCTATTACTGAAGAATGTCTAATTTTGTTCTTATTAAAGTTAATTCTTATTCTTGTTAATATGAAAAGCATTTACTGCAAGAGAGTTTGTTTTGAATATGTCTACTTAATGATGTTTTGCTTCTGTTCGGCCTTCGCATTCAGAGGACGCTCACCCCGAGAGCTACCAAATCAAAGTAAAAAAGTGCAAGTCGCGCAGGAAGCTCGGCAAAAGGTAGGCTAAAAAAGGCAAAACCAAATGTCTCCTTAGCAGATTCTCATTAAATCTTAAAATCTTGGCCGGGAGGCATAAGAAAATAAGAAACGAAACTGAAAGTTTCTCAATGTAAAAAAAATAAAAAAGTCATCAAGTTTAAGGAACTTATAAATAAATAAAACGAAAAGAAAGTGATTAAAACAGGTTCAAGTTCCAAAAATCGAAAGTGATTGAATAAAAAATAAAAATGTTTTTATGTATGAGGGTAAGATATCTTATAAGGCAAAAGTAATTTTATTCGGGGATATATCAATGCGAATTGAAGAACATTTTTTTTAAACTCAACGAGATAACGATATTAGTTTCGTCTATAATGTACCACTTGAAAAATTTAATTCAGTTCTTATAATAGAATGTTCTTGTAATAGAATAACATTTTTTTATATTCTCGTGATGTTCGATTATAAAGTAAGTAAAAACTATAATAAAATATGTATAGAAGAATTCACGTCCATTGGAAAAATAACTCAAATGAAAAATAACCCTGTCATTTTATAGAATAATTTTAATCTTTAATTTATTTTTTTTATTTATCGTATGTTTTAATTGACGTCGGTTTGTTTTATTTCAAAATTGTATTACTTTGCCGCATGTCCGTTACGCAAATCAAGTATAAAAACGTTTTAAGATTGGGAATTTATCACATGATAAATTCTCCAATAAAAGCCTTTCACCGAATCCTCCCAAAGTAACGGTAAACAGCACACTGAAGCTGCGTATGCGTCCAGGCGATTTAGTGGACATTTCGCTCATCACCCCATTGCCAACGTTTTTCCATATTTCTGGAAAATTGCTTGGAAGATGTTTATGACACTGACTCGGTCTTTCACCTTCCCGAGTTTTCCGCAGGGGGACTACTTGAGTTGCGAGCTGCGTCGATGGCCCATGGCTTGGATTGATGCGCGTCGATTGTCAATGAAAACTGTTTGGGGTGACAAATATACGTCGCCAGGTAGGCACATAACGCCTCTGCTAGCGGTTGATTTTCTTTTTCCTAGCTTCCTTTCCCTTTAAAAATAATTTTATTTAATATATAAGGTATATTGCATCCTTGTAAAATGCTGGCAGTTGAAAATATGCATTTTCTTTTTTCATCCAGAATTCACATTAGCAGTTTTTATTTTAAAAAGAGGAACTATATTTTTAGTTTAAATTAAAAGTTTTCTGATGCGCGATCTCGACATTAAGGGTCTGACGACAACAACGTTGGCAGAGGAACCCATCAGCGACGCGGGGAGAGGCAAGACTTTATATAAACCGGAGCTCGGAGTTGCGTCTCCTCGGAGAGTCATACAGAGAAAGGGCCGAGAAGGAGAGATGAGAGAAAAAAGAGCGGCTGCATCAAGAGAGAGAGAGAGAGAGAGATCCTGCGCGCACTGGTACTACTATATATACTTGTACTATACTATACTATACCAGCCGAGTCATGAAGTTCAAAGTCCGGTCAACAAGCCCCTTTCTTGCCCCCTTGCTACCCTCCCTTTCCCGGCGCATCGCGTTGCATCGCATTGCGCGCCGCTGCATCCTCGTCTCCATTTACTCTCACTTGCGCAGTGCGCGCGTCGCAATAATCCGCGCGGTATATACTCGCTGCACTCTCTCAATCATACTAGCGCCCTCCTCCGCCTCGCTTCTCTCCGTTCGATTTTCGATACCTACTTTTTATCTCAACGTACGCGTAACGTCCTCGTGCGCCTCTCTCTCTCTCTCTCTCTCTCTTCCTCTCTCTCTCTCGTTCTCCTTCTGTTTTTCGGATCGCTACGAGGCCCGTACGTGCGCAGCTGCAGCATCCTGCAGCCGGTATCTAAAAATATACGCCGCTACATGTACACCAGTACACATACGGCTGCAGAGGGTAAAGAGAGAGAGAAACAGAAAGAGGGCTTATCCGCATCGTGCACTCGTGAAATTCTGTAGTTTTATTCGGTCCTTCTGCTCTCCTCGTTTTTGCACGATAAGGAGCATGTGTGGAAGCCGGAGAGTTTCGATGCAACGCCCGCGCGCGTCAATGAGGCTCTTTTTATTACTTTATTGCGCCCGCTGCAGCGCGCGCGTGTCAACATTTGGAAACCGTACCGACACTCGATACTGCCCGCAAGACAGACTTTATGTGTGGATGCGACAAAACGGAAAAAAAGAAAGTATATATACGAAGGAAAGACGAACGAAACGAGAGTTTCGACCAGCTGAATTTGGATTACGAGGGGGATGGGGCGCGCGAAGTTCGGAGAGGGTTTTATTGCGGGACTTATTTGATCGGGCGTTTGTTATTTGCCGGCGGGCACGCGTTGCACCTTTGTTGGGACGCATCTTTCAAGCCCTCTCAATTATTTAATTTAACGACAGGGCGAACGAGAGAGATGCATGGAATATTTGTTACCTAAACATATATTCACTACGGTTCGTTAATTTTAGTAAAGTTAAATTGAATAATAAATTTATCAATTCTATACGACTAAACAGCGTTTGGGGATCAAGAAAATTCAATTGCCCATATATACATACGGTTAATTTACAGAAAAGAATTGGGACTTTAGGATGTGTGGAGCAAAGTACATTAGAAATGTTTTTGAACATTAACCGACAATTATTTTAAATGTCAGAGTCGAGCTTGGGAAAAATGAAAAACGAATTTTCTTTATCCCCACCGGATAGCACGGTGAAAAAGGACGGGTTAAAGGTTTCGTGAGAAACAGTTACAGCAGTCCTATAAGCCGTTGTACGCACCCTAATCTCTTTTGTATAGAAGGGGTTAACACTCCTATCGATATTTAAACACTGTGGGAAGTGCTAGATGGGAATTAAAAGTGAAACATATCCCAGTTTATAGAAATGAAAGTATAGTTAAAAAACTTTTCCGGAAAATTCGTTAATGATTATAAAACTTTTTAATTTGGTATGAAAATTATTATTTTGCTTTAAATTATTTTAATATTGTTAAAAAATATATAAAATTAAAATTTAAAATTATACAATTTTAAATAACTTGTTTAAACTGTGAAAAATAGCATCTATAGGCAATTTATTCTTATCGAATCTCTCTAAATTAACATTCAATTAATTGTTACTTATTAGAGAGAACTTATTACAATTAATTATCATTTTTAATAAAAGTTGGTTTATGATTGTTACCGCAATACAGATAGTTGTTAACCACTACTACCCTTTACTGTGATTTTTCGATGACTTTGGACAGTACAAATTGACCTATTATCGCTTGATAAAAAATTTACAAATATTTGAAGAAGACGTTTCATAGATTATCTCATAGGTATTTACTTACAATTGGAAAATTTCAATTTAGTTGAAAATAATTCCGGTCATTTTTTCACATTTGTGAATAAATTTTGTAATTGTTACAATATTTTCTAAAGAAAGTATTAAAATTACAATTATACAAGGAAAAAGTCAAGTATAGAAAGCAGCTCTCATTGAGTGTTAAAATAAAAATTTATTTAAAAAAAGATGTATACGCATTAAGCTACTACGTTGGAATAACTTAAAAGCACACAATTGGCGTCATTACTTTTGAAAAAATAAAGATAATAGAGTGGGAGAAAAGAGTGGAAAAGGAAACACAAGGCTCGGCGCACTTATGGGGGTATATTATTGCTGCGCGTGGTCACTCTTTCTCTCTCTGCGAGCGAGGAACGTATATATGCGCACACACACAAGAAATAGCCGGGCGCGCGAGTCCAGCGGGGGCCGGGGGTTGAAAAAGAACGACGAGGAAATAATAAAGAAAGAGCTAGAGAGAGAGAGAGAGAGAGAGAGAGAGAGAGAGAGAGAGAGAGAGAGAGAGAGAGAGAGAGAGAAGGAAGAATCATACGTACGCGAGTATATAAGAAGGAGGTTCTGTCTTTCTCTCTCTTTCTCTCGTGTGGTACACTGATGGCGCGCGGCGTATTGTGGCTATGGGCCGAGTGCGCGCGCGTAGTACGCGCCTGGCCTTGAGCGTAACAATCTGTTTACGAGAGGGCCAGCGACCTCTCCTCCGAGACCGCAACTCCGAGAGCTTTTTTGCTTTCTACCTCCCCTCCTTCTACTCCTGCTCTGCGTTGGACTTTCTTTATTCCTCTTTTCTTCGCCAACTTTTCTCTCTCCTCCTTTGCGCTCATGCATCTCTCTTCTCTGCTCCTCGGCGCAGAGATGCTCTCTCGACTCGTGTGCTCAGCGCAGCGGAGGAACAGAGTAGGAGCGACAACATCGGGACGCTTGACATCGCGTGGAATTGGGGGATATTGCGTGTGTGTGTGTGTGTGTAGAGCGTACGCCGGGCCCATAACTTGACGAGCGATGCGTTTATGATGCCGAATGAACGGAGCGCAAGAATGAGAGAGACAGGAGCGGAGAGAAAAGAGGGCTCGACGACGCTCTTCAGAAGAGGGTCACAGATGCAGTGCAATTCCTTGCTTTCCTTTCCAGCGGTGCACTTTATACGTGCGCAGCGGTGATAAACCCGAGAGTTTTTAAATAATAGTAAAAGGTTAAAAATATTGACAGATATGATAGATTTTTCACGGGTAAGGGTGATGCAGATTATTCTGTGCTCAAAATATACTTCGCTTGAGATCGCTGGAAAGTATAGTACGATAAAAATATTTGCTCACTTTCCGCAAAATTGTCACACTTACCGCGATCTACTTTACAGGATTTATTTACCAAGCGTTGCGAAAAAAGTGGCTGATTTAAGAAGCGGGATTTCCTTGATATCGCTGCTCGACTTCGAGCGATAGCGTAATCTTGTTCGTACGTTGTACGTACGTTGTCGTTATCGTATCTCGTTTGTATACCCGCACGCTGAAACGCCTGAAACCTTCAACGGTCTTTCGGTGTCGCCAAAATTTTTCATACCAACTTTCGTCATTTGAATTGTGGTATCTATGAACTCTGACAAGCTATTAATTTTGTTTAACGTCGGAAAAATCATTTTCTGTATTTTTTATCTGCAATTTTGATTAGTTTTAGTAAGTATGTCGGCTGTACCATTTTCACTCACTAAAAAGCATTTTATTATTTCTGATTTTAAATGTACAAAATTAATTGAAAATCTCAAATTAAAAGATAAGTTTTATGCCATTTCTAGTAACTCACTTTCGTCTAACGACCGTGAACAGATGTCTAATTTTTCAATTTCCTTTTCATATCGATTTTCTGGGGGTCGGGCGTAAAAAATGAAGCATCGAACATAAAAAAGGGAAAATCTTACTCTTAGGTATCGATATTATGAGGGTTCTGAACATACTGGGAGACACAAGTGTTCGTTGGCAATCGACTGGGCGGGAATGGGTTGATTTACAAATAAATGAAATAATATCATTTTTTAGATTCAGACACCAAGTTTTTAACCTGAAAATAACAAAGAATAATTATGGAAATGACAACATTTTCACACGCAACATCAATTACACACAAATTTCAATTTTTTAAATAAAATTATATAATACCTACAAAATCCTTCAGGCATTGCATTTTCCACAGTTTTAATTATATTAAGAAAACGCAACGCTCGAGTGGCCTCGCTTGCTTTCCTTTATTTACTCCGATATTTATTGAGACGTCAAGACAACACAAAAATTCCGCGCGCGCAAGCCGATGGTACGTTGGTCTGGCGGGCGAGGAAACTTATTGCGGAGAACTTAATCGTGTCCATTGAAGCGCTGTAAAATATGCATCGTAAAGATGCGAATTTACGAGTCCGAGGATCTGTCCCCTATAACATCCCGACGCATCCCGTCTGCAGGCGGACGCCGGCACAATGAGTGCCAGGGAGTATAGTAACCCCATTGAGAGACGGGGGAAGCAGGCCGCATATACACGGAAGCTGCGACGCGCGATGGAAAACCTGCGGCATTGAAAAGCCCCGCCTGGAAAACGACTTCCTCGAAGGGTGTGCTGCACATCGTAGGGACGGCGGGCAGAAGACAATGCGCGCCGAGGAAAAGCAATAAAGCTCTGACGCGCGCTGACCGACACTTCCTATTGTCGTGCCTCGAATTTATCGTATTGCGGTAAAAATATATTTGCACATAAACTTTTTTTCCACTCACCCTCAACAGCGCCGAGTCCTATAACGGAAAGTCGTGTTTTTCTGCGCGGGGCTCGTCTATTTACGAGGAGGAGGCAACCAGTCGATAAATTGACAATTTATTGATTATCTATTATTACGCTGTTTTGTCGTTTGCAATTTCACACCGAATTATAAATGCATATAAAATCAGTAGCGTTAAATAGCTACGCAATCTCTTCTAAATACAATGCCGGAAATTTTGATATAATTCGTATTGAACGTATAATAACAGTTGTCAAACAAAAATCATTTTTTTTCTTTATACATGAACATATTTTTATCATTAATCACTTCAAATAATTTTTGAATCCAGTATATATTTTAGCGAATAAAAAATAATACTTGTATATATAGCCATACGAGTATTACGAGAGTTTTATGTTCTTTAAGATTAATGATAACTTAAAAATCTTTTTGACATAGCTAACGACTTCTGTTACGGATGAATGCCAAGCTACTTTTGCTCCGGGCAATCTATGGCGTTGAGCTCACCGGCTCGAGTCTGATCCCTAATGGTATTTAAATGGTGGATCGTGAAAGAATGATAATGAAATCATGACGCTGGCCGAAAACGTTTTCAAACCATTATATTTGTGTTTGACGTATCCCCGCTGCTATAATCATCATTTATACAAATCACATGTATTTACAATGTTAATAAAGAACGGAGAACGATTAGCAATGATGTGCTTTTGTTTTGCTCGCAGCCTCGGCGTGCATAAAGTATATAACTTGCTGGTTTTACTTGGAGTCGCGGCGACGCGCACGCATCATCGCGAGGCCCCGTTCATGCGAGCCGGCGATCCTCCCGAGAGGGAGGCCCGAAGGCGAGAGGCAGGGAGAAGAAGAGGCACGACGAAGGTCAACGATCTCGCGGAGAGCTCCTCTTCTCTATAAGCTCGGTGTCCGCGAGGGAGCGAGAGAAGAAGGGAGACGACGCTGCTCAACGAACGCTAGATCGTGTAGATGCGTATATATACGCGTAATATGTACACCCGAGGCGAGGTCGCGCGCGCCCGGGAGAGAGAGGAAACCCCTTGAATGTCCGCGAGCATCATTATCGCGCGGCTCCATCGTCTTATCGGGCTCGGGCAATCTCTTTTTTCGCGGCCGACTTGATGCTCTCGACATAATGGAGTTAGAGGCCACGTGAGCATTCGGTATTGAGTTTCAATCGATCGGGTATCACGAGGCGGCGATATTTTCTTTTGCCTCGCGCGCCGAGGCTCTTCGTCTCCTTTTTTTTTTCTTGCCCAGCTGCTTTACCCTTTGCTTTACGAGAGGTAATTGCAACGTATAAAGAGGATCTTATTCAGTTACACTCGGCACATACGCTGGCTAATCAATTGGCCAATGTTATACATATAATTTGGTATACATATATAACAATTACATAAAAGTTACTTTTAGGATATAGCTGCGTACCAAGGTTTATAGGAATAGGTTCGCAAATTGAAACATCCAGCAAAGCTGATTTGTAATGGGAAGAGCCATTTGAGAAAGCGTAAATTTAAATGGACGATATTGAAGGCAGGTAGCACGTTATAAAACCCGCAAAGAGAATACGGCGAGTGTAGCTAGGGGCCGAGAGGAATGCAATATCGAAAAAAGCAATTCACGCTTCTATTGCACGTGCTTCGTTAACAAAGAAGACAACTTTTTCGGGACGCGTGCGCGCGCGCCCCGTCGATACAGTAGCAGCAGCGACGATTGTTCATAATTGTCGGACTGGCTTTTTGCCGTCGTCCAGTAACGTTCGAGAGGCATTTAGCGACGAGCCAATGGCCGATTTACGGCGGCCCCCCGTCCACGCGCCCGATGCTCATTATCTCATCGTCGAGATCGCGCGTTGTTCCTTGTCTTTTCGCCACTGGGTGTCTTATTCTCCGACTCTCTGGCGCGCACGCGACTTTTTCTATATACCGATGTCTCCGGAGAGCGGACTGCTCGCTGTTATGCGTCATCCACGTGCGCGCGGGATCTTTTTCTTCGTCAATTCGTCATCTGGGTCATCCACGAGTTTTGTGGCTTTGTCAGCAGAATTTTTCCTCCTAATGTCTTTCGTCACTACGTCTCGTCACGGTTGTGGCACATTTAAGTAATCGATTTTCCAGCGAGTTTATTATTTTTTACCAGTCGAAGTAAAGTAACAATAATAGATAAAGCTTAGCCAACATGATCTATTTTCTGAAATTATTACAAATAAAATTATTACAACATACGTACATGTTTGCATGTCATCAGGCTTCAGCTTTTCTATACTAAAAATGATAAAATTAATTAAAAGGAAAATAATTTTCGATATAAAATTAGTTCATTTGATGGATCCAGGGAATAAAAGCATGCATTTGAAATACTTCTTTTAATTAAAATTTTCTCTAAAATATTTGATGTTGTAAAGTATACGTATATATATATATATATAGCCAGGAAATATATTGATCAGGAAGAACAGCTGCTATTCGTAGTTAGAATGTAGATATCATAAATTTCTGACGTTTCTCTGACTGACCATATTGCGGATACTGTCCCTACGTAGCACATTCGACATAAGGTAAAATCGGCCCCCGTTAACTCTTAAATATAAATATCATATTTCGTATTCAAATAGAAAAAACTGATATCCCATTTTCATCCACTCTAAAATTCTAATAAGATTTTGTTTTGTTTCGCCTTTATTTTGATCAGCCTTCAGCTCGGAGAGCCCAACTATCCTCTTTTCAGCCTTCTTCCCCCACCTTTTTCTCGAAATCCCTTGGTACTTTGTCCATCTGTTTCTCCTTTCTTCTTTTTTCACCTCTGGTTTGTGCAGCGATGGGCTCCGGAGTGTAAAAGTGGACTGTCACAACGGTTCGGAGCAAAAAGGGCCCCATGATGGCTAATATTGCAGCGGCGTGCCGCAATAGCGCCCACGTAGAGGTAAGAATAAGAGAGTGCCCTCATAAAGACGTCTCTTCTTTGCTCTGTTTTTGGTCGTTCAACAGATTTTCTGCTTGTACCGGTTAAAATGGCTGTGACGAGCTTTTTCTTTTGAAATTACTTCTTTCTGTCTATTAAAAGCAATACTGATCATATATATTACCTGTGCTCGTATAATGATGTAAATATTTCTGATAAATAATATAAGCTGTACTTATGCCCAAATTTTCAAATGAATTGTAATAATGATATCGATATAATGACCTTTTTCGTAATTCAAAATAAAAACTGTCTTACATTAAAATGGGTCAAATCCGTTTTTTAGTAAGTCCATAATTATTTAATTATTATGACATCATCACTCTTATTAAAAATTATCTCGGCTCTTTTGGATATGAATATATACAAACGATAAAATTAGCGGAAAGGTAGAAAAACACTTGGTAGAATACAAATATTAATAATGTACTTGTAACAGAGGTGTTATATTTAAAACTTTTATAAGCGATAATATTATCATGGACATACAAGTTACAAAAATAAAACTGTAGATAAGAACCTTTTTGCAAGTTCGTTTAGTTTAAAAAGACCAAGTTTTTATTGCTTTCGGAGAAAAGTCATTAACTAAAAAAGGAAGAATCTTCTTTTTTTAAAATTGTTTTAACTTAAAAAAAAAAAAAAAAATAGTTTTGCTACAGTAAAACAATATAATTTTTAAAAAAATTTCTTAAATTAATTACGTCGACAAAATGTATGATCTTAAAAGGTATATATGAAATCAAAGTTTTTGTTGAAATCCCGGGTAAAAATAATTTTTGTTTGGGGAAAGTTTGGAAAAACTTATCCAATAAGACAGACAGTCTCAAACTTCAAGGCGTTTGATGTTTGGAAATAGCTTGAGAAACATTTGAGAAACAATCACATGTTTCATTGAACATACTGTCCCAAACTTTTATATTACTAATTTTTTACCCGCACTGAGAGAAATTTTTTCTCAAAATGTTTGTATTTAACATGTAATTGTAACTATTAAAAAAAACCGCTGCTAACTGCTTTAGTAGAATGCTTTTTCAAAGAGAATTGATAAATTACATCAAATAATTTTTTTAAATGTACATTTTAATATAAAATCTCATTCTTTCTGCATATCTGATTTTCCATAAATACAATTATTCAAAATGATCAAGAAAATTATATTTAAAATAGTTATGTAGTAATTATTAAATTGCAAATTAAAAAGATTAAGGTATTATCACATGCTATTTATTGAATTTATAAATTAATTGTATTTCTTTAAACCTGCTAACTCGGTGTTTGCTTCAAAACCCCGCCAACTCAGCGAAGACTTTGAAAATCCACCAACTCATAGAGTGGTTTCAAAAACCATATAACTTGACGAAGGTTTCAAATATCCTCTAACACAGGCATTTTTTTTTCCGCGAATTTTGTAGTGGTAGCTCTAGGATGTTAAAGGACAATTTCTGTATAAGCGATGAAAAAAATTATTTTCGATTTTTCGATATTCTTCTTTATTTTTTTAACCGACTTAATAATATCCGATCGGGCCCAAACAAATATGGTTAGATAGGAAATTTCAAGACCTTTCAGAAAATGGACCTATTTCCGACCGATATCCAAACCCAGACCCAAAAAAAATTATTTTCGATTTTTCCATATTTTTCTTTATTTTTTTTAACCGACTTAATATTATCCGATCAACTATATAATTGAACTTGCACAACTTCAAAATAAGCTTTAAATACCTGCCAAAGATAAACTTGATATCTCTGGCCAGTTTCGAGTTATGCTGCGGACAAATTTATGACACACACACACACACACACACACACACACGCACACATACATACATACACACAGACATTTTCTAGAAAATGCATATCTCGACTCAGGGAGATCAGAAATATCGAAAATCATCAAAATCTCGAGGTCGAAAAATTTCACCGTTACCAAGCTTTCTCTTTGAGAAAGCAATATATGTTAATAGTTACAATACCATGTTAATAGTTAAAATACCATGTTAAATATAAACACATTCTTCTCTCAGAGCGGGCTATTTTTTAATTTATCGTTATAGATTTATAATACTGCAATAATTAATAGTTTACAAACAATTATATAAGTTACAACATATATATTTATATAAAAAAAGCGTGAGGGAAACACACCTCGAAGCAGAAAAGGATGCAATAGCCAGGCTGCTTAGAAGCAATAAGGCGAATGGGCATTATGGGACATAAAGTTGAAATCCTGCTAAGGGTTTGACTTTCAACAGTCGGGCTGCAGAATAATCCCCGGCTGCTGAACGACTCGGCGCGACTGCGTCTTCCACCCACTCGCGTGCCCTATAGCCTTATACTCTCCCGCGCGGAGAGGCGTCGCATATTTAAAATGCAAATCTGAACGCCAATAAATCTCTCCTACACGGCTTCGAGTAGTACTGCGCTCTCCCCGAGATTTCATCCTTTTTATTCGTCATTCCATGCTGTCGCTGCTGCCGTATGGCCCTCCTTCCGCCCCTCTTTCTCGACTTCAACTGCCGCGTCGCGTGTCTCCTCTCTTTTTGGCTCGGACCTTTTGGGTTACCCGGGAAAAAATGATCCATATACGGCCATATACATCCACATATAAAAATCTTGCATGGGGATGCATGAGCATATATGTGATTATATATGATCATATATGGATTTCGTCTCTATATAAACATATATACTTGTATATTGGCAAATATAGTCATATATGAATATATATAATGATATATAGATATATATGATAAAATCGATATACATTCATGTACGTCCATGTACGGTTGTGTACGGTTTTACATATTTGTATATAATGATATGTGTTCATATATGGACGAATATGGACACGTATAAAGATGACTTACAAAAGTATTATATATATCCATATATGATCATATATAGTCATGTATGGCTATACTTGCTTATATACAACCATGTGTTTTTATATAGAGACAAAATCCATATATGATCAAATATGGTTATATATATATATATATATAATCACGTATGGTCATATATGTCCATGCAGATTTTTATATATGAGTATATATGGCCATACATGGATCATTTTTTGCCGGGTATAACTGCGCTACTTTTTCTTTTTCATCTCGTTCCCTCTCTCTTTCTATCCTCCCGTATGGGTCTGTCTTTTATGCCTCCTCGCGTTTCTGCGCGCCTGTCTCCTTTCGCGCCTTTTATTTGACCACTTTTATATTCACGGAAAGACGAATCCTCGACAGCTCGGAGAGGCCGTTATTACTTTTATATTCTTGATAAATCTGTTTTCGACGGGCCCGAATCGAGTATGCAGAGTAGAGTGAGGCGAGGGATAAAATTGATGCGCCAATGTAAAGAGGAATTAAGGCATGCCTAATAAATGCTTTATCACCCGTTGCCTTATAGTGATTCGTTCATGTATCAAATTAACATTTATGTTTATTATATACTTATTTTTTTACGTAGAATTCAGTTGAAATATAATGATAAACCAGTTTCATTAAAGTGTAATAACCTTGTTTACGTGTATTAATAACTGCACTGAGAGAAGAATATGTTTATATTTAACATGGTATTTTAACTATTAACATGGCATTGTAACTATTAACATATATATTTTAATAGTTACAATGCCATGTTAAATATAAACATTTTGAGAAAAAATTTCTCTCAGTGTGAACTTTTGTGATAATTTATTTCAGTTTTTTTGCACGTGTATGGGGGTAATGTATATATATAATTAATATAACGAATCGACAATAACTTCAGTTTATCAAAGAAACTAAATAGTTCAATAATTCATCAATGGGTGTTATAAAAAATAAAATATCCACACGAGCTCATGTCACGTACTTCATTTTATTCTCATCGTGATCATTATACTTACTGAAGGATTTTTGTAAAAAAATAAAAAAAAAATATTTGAATAAACTTTCAGTCATGCTAGTATTAATTACGTTAATCTTACATTACGAACGACTTTTGTACAGAAAACTTGTCATCAAAATAATAGATAAATTATGCATCAGATGTTCGCGTTAATTACTCACACTGCATTATTGATTTAGCAGCAGTTACAAGGTCTCTACAAAGTCGACAATGCAATACGCAACTGCAAAAGCCTAATACCAAATTTATGGCATACGCGCCTGCAAAGTCCGCGCGAGAGCAATTAAACGTCGTCGTGCGCACATAAATAAATTACGTGGGCACGAATTTTTCGTATTTGGCCACGGCATTAGCGCATCGGAAAATCTGTCGCATTCGGGCGCGCTCTATAAGCAAACAACTCGCCGAGCCTCTGGGCTGGACATCGCAGGGGATTTCCTCATAGACAGCGCGCGCTCTATATCACCCGGATGACAATCCCGCGCTGCACGGAGTGCCGGATCTTCGGCTTGCGTAAATAAAGAATAAGGAGGCTGTATCATGCGGAGCGCGCGCGGCGGAGCAATAAACCGAGCGGCTTGGCTACCGGTGTTCCTCCGGACGAGAAGTCGCGGCTTATTTTTAATAGCCGAGAGTCCGGCTCCATAAAAATCCTCTAAGCCACAAAGGAGCGGTGGGCGAGCGAGCGCCTCCGTGCAGTCGCGACCTTTGGGTACGGGCGGACCTCGTGACCTCACAGCTGCGCAGGACTTCGGCATAAAGAGAAGAACCGCCGCGTCGCACTTATACTTACTCCCTCTCGTCTTCTTATTCTTATTCTCCGTCGCAGCGCGCCTATATAGACGAAGGAGAGCGCACGCACGCCGCGCTTGCGCTATTAAAAATCCAAGTGCAGGAGGAGAGCGAAGAAAGCGAAGGTGAGGGGACAAAGACGGCCGAGTAGGGGTGAGGCTGCTGTGCGGAGCAGGAGAGAGAGAAAGGCAGTCGGAGAGTACGAGAAGCCAAAGCCTTTAAGCTTTACGACGTGTAAATCACAAATGTTAAACAGTCATAGGGGACCCCCCCCCCCCTCCTTCTCACTCGGGCTTCTATACTCGATAATGCCAGGGCTATACTACTGCCAAACAAGTTTATGACACGAAGACGAGACTCGAGCTGCTCATTCTTCTGTCCGGCGAATATTGAATCTAACGACTCTGCGGACACGCGAGGATCCCCGGAGCTTCGTGTGTGCCATGTGTGTGTATATATTGGCCCGATTGCGATGTACACGTCTCGTCTGGCGCGCAACGGTCGTAATCCGCTAATAGACCGTTGAAGGCCTCGTGTACGTATACGCGGCGGGGAAAACTCCTGGGCGAACGGCGGCTCCCCGTTGATTTATGGTTGAATTCGTTATATCGTAATTACGCTTTTCCCCGACCGCATGCGCGCGCGCGCGACCTTTTTATCTCTGCTCACTCCAAGTGGAAACAAAATATAGACAGCCGTAAAGAAGTGATTTTCCAGAGGGCTGCAGCCACTCGAAAGCCGAGTGATGTGCCATTTGCGTCACGTTTCCCCCAATCCCGCTGTATGCATAATTTCGACAGGCATGAATGAAAGCCAGCCGAGGGCCTGAAAGAGAATCGCGCGGCTTATTAATGGTCGTGTCGATGCTAGGGGGATTCGTGATAAATTAACCACGTCAGTTAATATGATTTCGCTGTGTGACACTTTTTTCCGATTTTCGTAAAATAAAAAATTTGATAAATGAAATTGCGATTTTTTTTCCATTTTTATAAGTTTTGTATTGTGTGGAAACGTAACTACGTTCGTTTTCTATTGCTAGAATTTTGTTAACGAACTTTTCGTAGCGGATTGCAGTTAAATTAACACTTCAAAAACTTTTGATTATAATGAATTTTTAAGCATAAACTTATGGGGTTTACAAAATTAATCCACAGCGTCCGCTGTGTATATATTTTTGTATATTTTTGTATATAATATTAAGTTTGAAGTCTGAAGTTTTTGGTTTAAATATATTAAAATAAATAAACAAAATCATTACAGAACGTAAAAAAGTCTTACAAAGTACTGAGATGTATAATACAACTTTTGGTAAACAATAATATAATATTTTTTAATAAGTTGGTATCTCGCAAGTTTATTGGCAACCAAATAAACAAAGAAGGCGATTAATAATAAAATAAATTTAAGTAGCCAAGTGGCAATGAGTTGACACAGTAGTTTTTTCGTATATCTAGAGATATCCATCAATGGAAAAAATTCTATTGGGGCAACTCTTGCGCCTCGTTCGCATATATTTGTCAAGGAAAAAAAGAAAACGCGAAAAGTATACGTCGGGCACCAAAGGTATAAACTGATGCACGCAAAAACTCCGACGAGCCATCATTCATAAAAACATGTTATTATAATAAGCTCGCAGCGACGTGGCAGTGGCAGCAGTGTGTTTTTCAAAAAAGGCGCAAAGCCCATTATTTTCTTTTCTCTCGTTCGTTTCTTCTTTTTTTCCGCGCGCTCCTCCAAACGTATACACATAAGTATACGCGGACACAATTTGCACGCGTCGGTAAATCGACATCACGTTATGACACGCGTGACAGTGAAACGAGCGGGCTGGGAGAGAGGGGCAAAAAAATCCCGAAGAGATGAGGACCAATGATATTTTACTTTCGGTAGCCAATGTCTCGGAGCCGTAAATCGCCGAGTGTGTGCGGGGATTATTTTGTCGTTTTTCTTCGCGCGCGCTCTCTCTCTTCCTCCGCATGGCCCTGGCTACTGCTACTGCGCGTTGCTTGGCACCGTTTAATGCCGATTCAAGGAACGGATCATCTTTTAGCCGAAGCCTTTGGTCATTTTTCAATATGCGAATCCCGGCTAATTTGTATTGTGTCGTTTTTTTAACAAGTCAACGCGCAAAACTTTTAATAGAGGCTAATTTTTTAAGTCTAATGTAAAGAGGCAAATGGAATAAATCTATATGGTTGTTTATGTTTACGAAATTTCAAGAAGATTGTATTTTATTTAGACAGATATATGTATATCATGTATTCCGATTACTTTAATGTATGGTATAGCGTCGTCAAATTATTATAAAAATTGCAAACAAAAAATGATGAATACATTATGTTAACTAAACATATAATCAATTATTTATTTAATGACAAAATAATAATATTAACGATTTTTTTAAATTCCAAAACCTACTTATATGCAAGTATTTATTTACCATTTTTAGTTTATGAGATATAGTATTAACATTATTAAGTATTGCAGCCCTAGCAAATTTAATTGCTTTGAGCAAAATACGGAAAATTGATATACAGCTTTATCAATAAAGTTATATTCCTGCAGACAACCCAATGATAGAATCTAAAACGAAAGGATTTTCAATAATGCTTGAAGAATTTATTGAAGATGTCAGCTGCGGCCCTCGGAATAAAATGTAAACTAATTCAGCGAAAATTACTTTCTCCGGCGTAGAGAGAATTCGTTAATTAAAAACACGCGCTGCAGATCAGATAATCCGACGGAGCTTTCGCGAAGATTAAGGCGTTTTTTACGAGGAGCTTTAATCTCCGACTGGCAGCCGATGCGGTTGCATATTGCGATCTCTCTCTCACTCTCTCTCTCTTGCGCGAGCGCGCACGAGATGCCATATCTATATATACACGCTTTCGTCGGAGGAGGCTGGGGAGAAAAAAAAGATAAAGAGAGGGACTCGATTTTAATCTCTATCGCTTCTACCCTTTCCTCCTGATTCTCCTTTTCTGCAAAGCCTCCCCCTACGGGCCGCGTCCTCCTTGTCTTCCTTTTCTCTCCCATCTTCGGGGCTCCCGCGTCTCTCTATCTCCTTACTCGGTCAATTCTCCTCTCTTATATATTCTCTTCAGCTCTCGCTCGCTCTCGCGCAGCTCTCTCCTCTCTCTCCCCTGTTTTTGGGCCATACGTGCATTGGCTACCGCGCATTCGCGTACGCGGCTACCGACACCGCCTATACACATACATACCACACGCGCGCGCGCACACACGCACACACACACACACACACACACGAGCGGCTGGGATCCTCTTTTAAAAGGAGATAAATACCGAGCTCGAGCTAACGGCCGCTCGAGTGTGCGCGGAGCTTCTGTGAATGCGTCGCGCAGTAGTGAGTGAGTGCGCACGCGCGCGCGTCGCAATGCAAAAATTGCCAATGCTCAAATACTTGCGCGCATATGTGTGATGAGTTACCAGACGCGTAACCGCACGTCAGCCTTTTCACAGCTTTATTAGAAATGCGCTGTTTACTTTATGCTGCTAGTGCTTTTTTCTTTCATTTTCCTCTTTATGTTTCCTTACAATAGGGCTCTTTAGGCACTTTTAAGTAACTATGTTTTATCACTTTAGCTTTTATGGACTGGACGCTGCGTTATATTATTGCCCTTACGTATGTATAATTTTTGTAACTGCATCAGATATATTTTAATTAAAATCTATTTTATCTGAATAAAATTATTTTAATTATACTACATATTTAAAAGCGATATGTAAGATTAATTAATGATAATAAAACGCATTTAAATATAATATATCAATTCTTTAATAATTCTATCAGTAAACATAGCTTTCTAATCTAACGTTATTTTAATTTAGTCTCTCGCGAAAAATGATTGCCACTGTCAGGAAAATAGAGTCTTTATTCTTTGTGTTTTCGTTCGTTCAAAGTTCATAAACGGAAAATACTCAAGCGCTGTTCGGCCTTGACCATTATCCTCGCGCAAGTATCTCATTGCATGTTGTCTCTTGCGTATACACTTACACCGGCGAGAGCGTGCCGTTTTTTGACTTTTAAACTCAGAAAACACGACGCGCCTACTGTGCACGCCTGTCAGTTTCTCCCTCGTCTTATTTCGTGTAAGCGGGAAAGAAAGCAGAAATCTGGACCCTCTCGCATTTAACTCTTTGGCCACCTCGAGGCTATGCCTGCGCCCAATTGCTCCAAGTTTCGCCGAGCTGTGTACCGGAATTTAAGGCCTCGCGTGAAGGTACGTCTATTTACATTCAAGCCCTCGGGGGTTACGTAATTTCTGGCTTGTTCGTGGTCCAGGACCTCTCGTGTTGGCTTTTTTTCGCCGTTTAAGTGCAAGGAACCCTTGTTCCGTACTTGCATTCATTCCCTTCTGATCCTGGAATCCTGCGATTGAACATAAAGGTTTCGGGATTTTTATTGCGAAACTGTGAATAAATTTAATAAAGTCAATGCTGTGATTGAGAATAAATTTGAGGAATTGCAATTATTCGTTTTTTAATGCTTTTTGTGAGAATTTAGAGTTAAAAAATATTTTACACACAGCTTTCTTGATTGCCCGGCGTGTTCGCATCCATTTGAGTTATTTTTATGACTTCACGGCCACGGATTTATATCTTTTCGGTCCTGCTTTTTCTACTCCTTGGCTTTTTGCACAATGACCCGAAGCGACACCGCTGAGACAGCAGACTGAATGTGTTATCCCGCAGTCGGAGAAGAAAATCGACGGCTGACTGCAGAGAAATGACGACGCTCACGCGCATGAGAAGCAAGCTGCTGTCTGCTCTTTTAAAGACGAGTCGCAGTAATTTGAACCAGAAATAAATTATGACAATTCTGACTAAATACAGACGTGTTCTTTTAGGGATTTTGCATTATTGTTGGAAAGAATCTTATTTCAAATGACGTAGATTTTTAAAGGAAATTTATTTTTCAAAAATTAATTATATAATGACCAGAAGTGGATCTTAAAATAAAATAAAATCAAGTTTGCAGTATTTGCAGTATTTGACATCGACTTTCTTTAAATAAGAAACAGTATTTGACATTGACTTTCTTTAAATAAGAAAACTTTTAAGTTTAAAATATTACCAACAATTGTACTTATGTGAATAAAAATTTTAACGCCAATACATCTCCATACATATATTGCATACCGAAACTAGATTCGGAATATTCAAAACAGAAGAAAGGTTTGTTAAAAGAATACATAATATATGGATTAAAACTATTTAGTGTAGCTAAAAGCTCTGTCGTGCTCTCAACTAATTTAGTAAATTGAAATTAAAATTCTCTGAAAAAATCTTGTTAGTAATGTTTAATTATATTATGAATTGCTGTATAATTAATAATTACATATTATTTGTTTTGGAACAAAATTAAATTTTTTGTATGGCAGCTTTTGAATTCGATGGAAGTGTATTAGTGAGGTGTTCGAAAGCGTCATATATTTGTCAATGGTGAAGGAAGAGACGGAAAGAACGATGCTGCAAGATTGCGGTCGAGCTGAGCGCTCACCAGCTTCTCGCTGGCCCCATCTTTCCCCTCCTCTTGATCTCACTACCTCAAGAGCTCTATCTCCTCCTCTTTCTCTCTCGCTCACGCCCTTTTCGCTTTTTCTTTCTCTCTTGTCCTCATTTTTTCTCCTCACTCCCCTTTCTCCTGCTGCTTCTTTTGCCCGAGCGTCACTGTTTTTCTCGTTGCTCCTTTTCTGCAGCCTTCTTCTCCCTCCTCTCTTCGCCTCGCAGAGAGAGAGAGAGAGAGAGAGTGAAGGGGGACGAGAGAGGCGAGCCCTCTTCCTGTTCCTTTTTTTGCGAACCCTCACTCTCTGCTTCTCTGGTTCTCCATCCACTGCGTATATATGTGGCTTCGCCCCCAATCTCTCTCGCGCTCCTTCCCGCTGTCCTCCCTCCCCCTCTACTCTCAGCTATTCTTCCCTTTATCTCAAGTCGACTTTATCTTTTTCTCTCTCCGTCCATCGCGCATTCTCTCTTCCTCGGCCGTTCGTATGCTCCCCTCTCGTTTCTCTCTTTTCTTTCCGTCCCTCTCTTGCTCGCAACTCGCTCTCCGCGACTCTCTTCGTTTCATCTACGGTGCACCTTCGTAAACCTTTGCGATAGTGTATGAATACGTATCTCAAGTATGTGAGCTATGGCTGCTTTTGTGTGCTCTGCACACTCTGACCGGTGAGGGAAGAGAGAGGAAGAGGGAGGAGAGGCTGAGGACTATACCTAAGGAGGAGAGGAGAAAGAGGGCATGCGGTTTTTTGAGCGAAGCGTGTCTTGACACGCAAGATGCAGGATCGAGCTCGTTCTCTCCCCTTTCGCGATCTTCCCCGACACGTATAACCCTATACGAGAGAGAGAGAGAGAGAGAGAGAGATACTACTCTCTGCTCTCTCCCCCTCTCTCAGTGTGGCTGTCCGTCTTCGTTTCACCAAAGTGAACGAAGATAGAATTTCGATGCTTAAAAAATGAATAAACGAAGTGAGAGATAGGAGGTAGAGAAAAAAGGGGAAAAAATGAATACAGAGAAATAGGAAAATTGATGGAAATTAATGGAGATCAGTATAACTAGCCGTGTCATTTGAAGATTAACATAAAGTTCTTTAGTTGCATTGCATAAAAGTCTAAATGACAGATATCACCTTTTTAAAAACTCATTCGCATCTTATTAATTTGCCGTATCAAGGACCACGGGAGAGTTCCAACGGCAAGTTATACGTTAATTATTACGCCTTACAAGAAAGTTTTCAACTTACTTATAATGCTTTTGACTGAATTTGACTGCCTTTACTTAAACAAGTTCATATGGCGCCGTACTGGTAAATCCGTCTAGTATATAATTGTTTACTTTATTCTTACATACTCTTGCATTATCAAATTAATAAAATATTATTTAAAAATTAAAAATTCTAAAAATGATGTTTCGACCAAGAGAACGTCCTTAACCTGTCATTTTCAAGTTAAATCAACAGTGTGTATAGTAGGTAACTTTTTTCTGTGTATGAAAAGATGCTCAAAGATCTTTGATCATCACTTTTTTCATAAATAAAATTACGCGAAATGAGAATAGATAGCTTACATCACAATTTTACACAAACAAAATTATATAGTCCTTTGAATATATGAGCAATTCTACAGAAAATCTACACTTAGACACACCACTGCCATCATTTTTTTCTCGTTCCAGTGGTCATACGCAAAATGTTCAACCAACGAAAACACTCGCAGATCAATTTTTCTTACGGAAATTTGACATAAATGAACGAAAAACGCTCACTGATTATTCACCAATATTAAGGACGTTCTCTGAGAAAACAATTTTCTTGTGATTTTCCTGAAACTTGCAGAAAATATTTGATTTTTAGTCCTTAGTACATGCTTCAAAGTCCCACATCCAAAGCGGTATTCAAAATGGGATCCCTATCTAAACTCGTTGGAAAAATACATTTTAATTTACTGTAAAAAAAGTTTTCTTTTTTTCAACCGTGAGATATAAAACTAGAAATCGAGAGGAATAATATGGTATCATTTTTAATATGAGCGGTATTAATTTCAGAGACATAGCGACATAAAGAAAAACTACCATGTTAATTGTATATCTATATATAGTCACACCGTGTAAGTGGTATTTATTTCAATATTGGCACCGTCATTTTTTATTATTTTTAGAGTAGTGTATAGAGACTCGTGAAGGGTTTCCATCATAAATAATATTTTCATATCACAATTTTTGCGATATTGATAAAGTTGAGCCGGAGAACGTCCTTGAGCTCCCAAAGGCATGAACAAATTTTCTAGAAGAAAAAAAATAAAGTAGAAGAAAAGAACTTTGACTTAAGCTAAGAATGTGCAAAATTGCGTGCATTTGAAAATCGAGAAAATTAAGAATTAGAGTGACTTTTCACCAGTAGTTGAAAACTCACGAGAGAATGAAAATTTTATTAAAATTGTGAAGAGTGAACGTATCAAATTTAGTGATATTTTTCAAATCCTTGCAAAATTTCCTTTTATGTTATATATAATACAGTGTATGAAATGAATTGGCTGAAGGAAAAAATCATAAAATCGCGATCATCATCACAAGAAATTCATATGTGACAATTTCTATAAGAATGAGGCGGCATGTACCGTAGGCATATAATGAAAATTCGTTCGAAATTGAAAGTCTCTGGGCTAAAACCTATATCTAAATACAGTTTTGTACTTATCGTTAAATGATTCTAAATTATTTTTAACTAAAAAGTTAACTATCTAAATATAATTTACGTGTTTTATGGCCCTGATTCTAGTGAATTGGCGGACGGCCTGATTGGACAGTCAGTCTTATTTCGGTATTTCAGGAAGAATGCAAAGGAGAAAACGATAATAAGCAGATCAAAAAGGAATATTAGAAAGAATATTAAAAAAAAAAAAAATAAGTAAAGATGCCGAAACATCTCTTATTTTTTGAAATGTTTAAGAAGACTGATTAAATTAGTCTAAGATATTACATTTAACTACATTGAATTTGTTAAATTATTTGTTAATTGATCTTTTTTTTTTAAATTATTCATTGCTATTAGCTTTAATTGTCCTAGAAATTCCCATTTATTAATGTAAAATGGTAAGATAAGAGCCCATTTAATCTTCTTACCTACTTACATACATAAAAAGAATGTTCTTTCACAAATAAAGATTGTAATAATTTTTCGTAATCATTTGTTAATAATCGCAACGTGCATGTTAAAACTTAAGAAATTGCTTCCACTTAACACCAATACTAATATATTTTATTTATAACTGCATAAAAAATAAGTGTTCAAATAAGTTTTTAGTCTCTAGAACTGCCTGTTCATTTACTGGTTTTTAGGCGATATTTAAAGATTTTCTTTAATTTAAATTTCTACTTTTATTCTTTATTAAAAAATATTTCACTGACATGATGTTTGAACATTTTAAAGTAGTATTGAAAAAAGATGTTTACTTTTAATCGATTTTTAAACCTCTTAATTAACGGGGTTCCATAGTCCTACCATTACCGACCGAGCAATTCACACAGTTTCAAGCTGATTTTGAACGTTCTATCATCCAGTAAAAGTTTGGAGTCGAAATATCAAGTTGTTTTTGCAAAAACTTTGAACGAAAACGAATTTTGTTTTGTTCAAAGTTTTTGCAAAAACCACTTAATATTTCGACTTCAAACTTTTACTAGCTGATAGAACGTTCAAAACCGCAGCGAAGTGTTCTCTTGTTTTTTTTTGTGATTTTACGTATTTTATTTTTAATCAGCTTGAAACTGTGTGAATTTCTCGGTCGGTAACGGTACGACTATGGCACCCCCTTAAATGACGAAAATTACAATTTCGTTATTCATTCATTCACTGGTGAAGTCACCATATACGTAAATTCGCGAAAATCGCTCGCATGTTCGTAATTTTTCGCGATTTTTAAATGCAAGTAATTTTCTACAGGATCTTGTGATTTTAACGATTCTTAGGTTAAATCAAAGCTCTTTTCTTCTACTATAATCTTTTTCTTCTGCAAAATTTATTCACGCCTTTGAGAGCATAATATTTTTGAATTCTCAATGACCGTTTTTCATCCATTTATGTTAAATTTTCATAAGAAAAATTGATGTGCGGTTAAAACAGTGTCACAGACATTGTATGACCTAATGAATGTGAAAAAAAATTATTGCAGAGGTGTGCCTCAGATTCTTTTTATTTATATTTTTGAATCCTCTAAGTGTGGATTTTCTGTAGACCTTCTCATATATGTGTATATAAAAATGATATTCCATTTACTATAAAAGGGCAAAACAGGATCACGGACTCAATTTGGCGTTTAAATAAGTATATGTTTAGACGTCAAAATGTGATAAAAGTTGGAATGGTCAAACTTAACATTCAAAACTTCAAATAGCTATCTACTTCGTACCATACCCTCTATATTAAGGGTTTTAGCCCATATAAATTTTAAATAAAGAAATATAAATAAACAAATATGGAATTTTTCAGTTTTAGGTATTTTAAAAAATGTTCGAAGAGTCTGATCAAAACGTATATTATTCTGACTAGAAAAGTCTTAGTATGATATTGAGCAATAAAAATATAATCATCAACATTTGTAGCTTTGATTTTGAGCAGAAGTGGATATTGGAGTATCCATTCATTTTCTACCCAGAAAAAGCAACGAAGAACTACGAAACATTATAAAGCAGTTTTCTCTTACTTGAAAAATCGTAATTTTTCAGAATCCATGGTAAGATCGTTGGGTCCAAATTTTCAACATGAAATTAAATATAGCAATCTACATAGGGAAAAACATCTGAATTGAATATTAAACTATCAGTTTAATTAATTATCAAAACTTTAATAATGGTTACTAATAATTGTATATAAATTTTATCTCTAAACTGGCGAACATAAGATAATTGTCGATTTTTTTACTGTTTCGCATGTACTAGGCAATAACACGAATTGTAACTCAAATGTTTACTTGAAAACAAATGGGTATACGTTTTACAAAGGAAAAAGTCCGAGTTAAATAACGCATATTATATTCTAAAATAAAGCTCTGTGCTTGCAAAAATGATGTGTTAAATGCTTTTCTTGAAAGCTTTTATTCAATAATTATCGTAATTATGGATAATTTGGAAGTGAAGAGGCAATTATTTTAGCGGTGTATAGATTTAATTCATGATAAATTACAATCGGAAGGAACAGGGGTATAGAGTAAGTACGCTAATGTGGCACAACACCTAATATGGACCATCACGACATTTCGAAACCTACGGGGCCCTATTCTTTGGTAATAAGCTTATATTAGATATATTTTGGGTCCAAATGAGTTGCTACATGTTTTTATAGCTATTGAATATATTCTCGAATTAATGGAGGAGATTGTTTGTCTCAACAGATCAAAATTTTTCAAGCAGCCAAAATCGAAGAAGCGCAGTTTATTAAAGGCGCATAAGTATTATTCTAGTATCAGTACATAAGTTCGTATTCATTTATTTTGATTAATTGCATCCTCCTCAAGGAAGCTTTGTGATAGAAAAAAAAGTCTTGAGAAAATATGTTAGAAATGTTGTTTAGTACATTTAGAATCGAAATACATTTTTTAAAAATTCCTTCAAAATGGTCGATTTTAAATCAAATTTTTGACTTTAAAAATATTAATTGGAAAAATTAAGAGATGCGAATAGCTTCAGTCAAAGAAGATATAAAAATCAAAGATTTTGGCCCGTATCCTATTAAAAAATATCAAATGGTTCAGCCTGTAGGTTATGGCAGGATACAAATTTTAAAATCTCAATATCTTTGGATCAAATGGGTTTACAGACCTCTGGTAACGCATATTTCCTCAAAAATAAACTATGTTTGTATTTTATATATATATCATTACAGATCAAAATTTTTATTTTTTAGGTGAATCAAAAAAAAAATTTTTTAACTATAGTACCCCCTTAACCAGAAGCTAGCTATATTTCAGTTAACTTTATGGCTAAAAATGAACATTGCTTGTATTTTATAATTATGTACCAATCCGAAATAAATTATGGAATTTACACTTCATAAAATATGTATTTCAAGTAACTAGATAGTAATCGATCTTTCAATAAAGGAGGTGTTATGCTATGCAACTGTTTCAGATAATCATTACTCTTTTAAAAGGGATAATGAAACTGTTATATGAATTATATTATTTTTGTATTATGATTTTTGCTCAAAATGCTTTCATTTAATTATCACGTTAGCTATAAAATATGGTCAATTTTCTACCAGGATTTTTGCTTCCTCAAGAGGAAGCTTTGTAACGGTAAACAAAATTTTCGAGACAAAAAATGTTCAAAATGATGTTTTAAGGCGATATATGTTCAAATTTGTCGATTTTGAGAAAATGTGTGCGTGTGTTACTTCCTCTCGCGAAAAAAAATCGGCACCCTGACCGATTTCAGTTTTTATGGTTTATTTTTTTATAACCAAAAAACGTTTTTGAATTTTTATTTTTTTTTTATTTTTTCATATCACAGCCAATATTACAATATTATAAACATTTCTTGAAAAATCTTTAAATTACCTTCATTTTCTTTTTTTAATTTTTAATTTATCTTTAGTATTTCATTTGTTATTAAGGAAAATGTTTTTATATTTCGTAAATTAATTTCTCAAAAAATATTTTATCGATTCGAAATTTTAACCACTTATTACATTCATTGAAGACAATATTTGGTTAAAATTTCAAAAGATTATCTTCATTTGTTTTTGAGAAAAAAGTTTTTGAGTGTTTTATAAAAAAGTAACATTTTCATTGTCGCACGATAACAAGAGTAAAAATCAACCAATCGTCCAGAAATTTGGCAGATATATAGTTTTTTTATATCTTCAAACTCAGTTCGTTGACCAAAACCATCGGAGTATTACTACCAAAGATAGTTGAAGTTAAAAAACCGCGCTGCCAATTCATTGGCACGTAGCTTCCTCAAACTTAATTTACTGATTCCTTTAATTAATTTTTAATTCCAATATTTAAAATTTAATACTTTATTTTGTACGGTGAGACTATGTTAAATGGTTTGTGACTTTTTATTTTTACTCTTTCTATTTTTTATCATTAAAAAGCAATTATTATTATACAATTTTATATGTTACAAAAAAATTCATTGCCCACAATAATCTTCAAGTTATTTAAGCTTTAACTGTAAGCAATTACATTTAAACAATTGTATATTGCATGTGTGTGTGTGTGTGTGTGTGTGTGTGTGTGTGTGTGTGTGTGTGTGTGCGTGTGTGTGCGTGTGTGTGTGTGTGTGTGTGTACCACATAAACTGGTAGAAAGAATGGTTTGAGAGAAATGCGCGATTCACTTTCAAAGAAATTTTTTCTTTACGTTTGACTCAAATGAACATTCTTTTCGATACTCGTGCGCAAAGCTTGATTTTGCACACGCTTGGCAAAAAACGTGAACTCAAAATCTAGCTTTCCACACGTCGTATCAAAAAATACTGTATGCTACATGTTCGGGAAAGAGACGAAAATCTGCTTTCCCGCACTGGTAGCGTAATGTACTATTAAGAGTTTAGGAATATTCATCAACAGTTAATACTCGAACGCGTTTTATGGTAGACGTTGCGAATTCTTACTGTAAAGTAATCATTTCTTGAATGTTAATAAATCGCTGTTATACTTGTAAAAAATATAAAATCAGAAAAGTCAGGATGGCGCGCGGAACGCGCTCAAAACTAGATTGTTGTACATCGACAGAACAAGTATAAACGCATCGCTCGGTGATCTGCGAGTCAGCATGGCTCTGCTACGTGCGTCTAACCCTCTTACAGTTCTACTTATTAGTGCTCTCTCACTTAAGTACCTTATGTATTAATAAAAGTCAATGCAGCTTTTAAGTAATATTTATTAAACCTTAACGAACCATTCCTTAACTGTTAAGGAATAGCGTCGGTAAAGTTGAACTTTTTTAAGTATTTACGCCAACTTCTCAATTTTTTAACTATATTAATATTCCGGCATTTGACACTAATCAAGTGCACGTTCATTAACAGTCCAGCCGAAGACTTTATGTCAAGTCATTGTTTCTATCAGTGATGCAAAATGGTCTATAAATTTCATGTTTATTCATAAAGCTCAAGAAATAACGATTTGAAAAACATGTTGAAAAAATTTTAACTTCAAATATCTCTGAAATTTATGGACCAATCCTTTTGCCAAAAGAACTTATCCGAAACATATCCACAATCTACCCCTAAAAAATGTCAAAGCGATTAAGCCAATTTTACTCTACTTATGCAACAGGAAAGAAAATCACTTTTTTTTTATAAATTATTTTTTTCTCAAAAAATAATAAATAAAAGTAAGTTATAGTATTCCATATTTTTTATAACCAAAAAATATTCATGTCAATATCATTTTTTAATTTCGAAATATAACCTATTTTCAGCATTTTTTTTTAATTGTAGAGAATTTTATCCTGCATACAGTGAATTCATAATATATAGTAAAAAAAATCGAAAATTAAAATTTGTAAAATTGAAAAATCGCTGCAAACAAAGAAAATCGATTTTGACCAAAATAGAATATTGACCCCAACTGTATAAGCAAAATCGAAAAAAATGAGCCCTGTCTGGTTAAAATCGGTCGAGTAGATCGTGAGATAATCAGCGTATACGACACACACACACACACACACACACACACACACACACATCCATACCGACATTTTCTAAAAATAGTGTATTTCGATTCCAAATGTGCTAAACAACATTCCTAACACATTTTCTCAAAAATTTTTTTTACTATCACAAAGCTTCCTGTAGGAGGAAGCAGAATATATTAACATGAATTCGCCTTGCTAAGAGCTAAATAAAATAAACTGGCTAACTGTGCACTTAGCGTGTGTAGCTATTACGGACACTTTGCGGATTAATTCTCTTGTAAATAAGTGAAAATTATTTAGAAAATTTTAAAACAATTTATAAGGTAACGGAGGGAGTACTGGAACAAAGGCAATTTTGGAACCAGTTAGGAAGTTAACAGTAAAAAGTTTACAGTACACGGTTAAGACGATAACAGCATTAATTTATTAGCATTCTTAATGGTGTTAACTATGTAGTAACTTCGTTATTTCGTTGATTTACTCCTTAAATTAGTACATAACATGATACAAATTTTTCGAGGCTTATTTTCAGAATGCGTACTTATAACGAAATCTTTGTCCCACTTTATCAAGAGGCACCTATGCCTCTTGATTTCTATATCACAGTAGTGGAACACTCGGTGATACACGTTGAAAAGTATAGCCCCACTACTGCGTCTGAACGGGCGTCCCACTACTGGTTCCAAATAAATTAGCGTGTCCCACTACACCAGTTCATAGTTATTTTCTTTTAATGCGATTATTTTAGTACATCAGCAACTAAAGAAGACATTTTTTTTCTTAAAACCTCGAGACACGAGCAATCAGCTGAGATGATTAGTTTTCATGTATTATGCTTAGTTTTGGTAGTAGAAAAGATTATGAAAAACGTATGGTCAAAACTGTCACACTACTACCTACCTAACCTTATGCCATATAATATTTTTTACATGTTTTAGCTATACTTATATGTTTAATTAAGCTCTTCTATAAAGTGGGACCGAGAAAATGTGTGTGGCCGAATTACCTCGAGTTACCTTACATAAAAATGCTGATTATATTTAGTGTACTTATACATGGATGATTCTCAGCAAAAGCACTCAGTTTTACTCAGTTTTATATGTAATCTCCGTTAACCCTCTTCATTGAATAATAATGGACATCTCGCAATTTTTAATTTCACTATATGATATTTTAGTAATTTGAGTTTCATTCTTGTAATAAAATGTATTTTTTGAAAATATTGAAGATTTTATTATAAAATTAAAAAAATACTATTATAAAATCTAATAAAATATCTACGGAGGTTACAAGAAAGAAAAACGGCACTTTTTTGGAGAATCGACGATATATTACAGATGATTTTAGGGATGATTAACTTTTTTCAGGGATTTGTATAGCTAATATATACAATCTCGAGTGTTTTAATTCGATACACAAGTTTGTCATCAATTGACTTCCAAAGTCTAAGCACTATGGTTTTTGTCAAATATCGCCTGTTTGAATGCAGAGTCATACCACTTGAAATAGGAATGAAGTATCTCATATAAAACTGGCGGAAGTATTTTGATGTTGATTTAATCCATTTTGTAACATAAATATTTATAGAGTTATAGTCAATACAACAGTAAGCGTGCAGTCTTGAACTATCCACAATTTTAAAATCGATGAGTGAATTTTCACTGTCATCCAGTTATAAGCTTCCAAAATTTGTCAAAATTCCAGTAAAATATAGTTCATAGTCATACAATCAGAAAGAAGAAATATAATTGCAGCGCAGCTTTGAAAGAGATCAGGTGATGTGAAATACCGACATAATTTTCAAACATGGATATCTCATGAAAATACCAATAGAATTGTCCAAAAAAAATCTGAGTATAGTATTAACATATACGGAGCGCTTGACGTTCGTCTTTTTCCAAATAAACATTTAAATGTTGATTTAAAAAATATTGAAATTCACGGTTTCACATGGCCTTCATTCGCCAGGTTCAACAGTCTCCTTTTTCTCTCGCGTACTGCAAATCATCCCCTCCCTTACCTCTACGTGCCTCAACCCTCTCCTTTCTTACGGGCCCTCTGACAAACAGAGCGACGGCGGCGGCGGCGGCGGCAGCGGCCTTTCATCTTCCGAATCCCGCTCGTAATCGCGCACGAGCGCTGCACACGCCGTTGCCGCGCGCGACTGCCGGGCAAGCTCCTTCGCCGCTGCACTATATATAATGTGCGCGCGCTTCAACGTCTTCCGGGCGTCCGCGAGAAAAGCCGCCACCACGTGAGCCTCTGTACCGAGGACCAAAGCCGCCCGGAATTTTTAGGGGGTTCATACGGCGAGCGCGGCACGGTAGCACGGAACGAGAGAGAGAGAGAGAGAGAGAGAGAGAGAGAGAGAGAGAGAGAGAGAGAGAGGCAGGCGCAAGGAGAGGAGAAATTTGGGTGGAAAGGGAGAAAAAAGTCGGTGGGATTTAAGAGAGAGGAGGAAAGGCGACGGGGCCATAGAGAGAATGAAAGAGAGAAGCTGCGGGGATAAACTAATGGAAGAGAAACGAGCAGGTAAATGAGTCAGAACAGTGAGGGATATAAAGAAAACAAGCGAGGCTCGCGCAAGAAACGAAGTACATAAAGAAAGTGAAAAAAGGCACAAGAAAAAATTGCCGGACGGGTGGGAGGGGGTTGCTTTGAAGGAAAAAGGACCGGTTGCCGGGCCGAGCCTCCTCATACATACACCGAGGACCGCGCACGCGCCTTCGCGACGATTTACTTTTTACGCGGGTTACGCGATGCGCGCACGAGCCGAGCGGGAGCTTGAGCTGCGGCCCTTATGGGCCCTGCCAACCAAATTACACGCTTCGCTCCTGCCCGCGCGCACGTGCGCCCTTTCAAGAGAGCTGCAACTTCGTGCGCACGCGCTCTCTTATGGGCTTTCGCCAAAGTGTAAAAAAGGTGAAGTAAAGCGCTGGCGTGTGCGGGCACGTGCACCGCGTACGACACACCAACCCGGTGATTCATCGGAATTACTTGCTCTCGGTAATGATTACAAGTCTTAGAATTTTTGCCTGCCGAGTAGTCGCGATGGGTAACTGGAAATTTCAGTTTTATTTGTACAGTTTCAGACTAGTTTCTTGTCACAGTAATTGACACAATTAGAATAATCGTTTCCATTTTGTAACAGGGACAAGAAAATATAGAATTTATTACTCTCAAAAGTACACTTTTTTGGATAAAATTGCATCGAGCCAAAAAATTAGTTCCAGCCTGGCCCGTTATGTTATGAAAGTTCAAGCAATTATCTTAATTGCACACCTTGATTGACTTCTTTTGCCCGTATTTTATTCGGGAATAACGAGTTTTTCACAAAATTGCGGGCCGTAATTGGTCCAAATTTTATGATCTCTACGAGTTAATAACTTACATAAATAAATAAAATTTATGTACACGTTACAATAATGAAACGTACATAAAAGACTCCATAACGAAAAACGGCTCGAACCTTTATTAAAATTAAAAATCGCGCACAACAACACATTTACTTAATATACCTGACTTTTTTACGGACAATTAATCGTCAGCCCTCCCGTTCCGCAAAGTTTATATCCGCGCAATCTAGAATGCATCACACACACTCGCGATTGCGAATAATAATTCATCTGGTCGCTATAATCTGTAATAAGAAAAAATATATTATGCGTGTAAAAGTGTAAATATTTATTGTGCTTTATATATGCGCGGCTTTTTAAAGCAACCGTGGCTCGAGATCCTATTACTATACACGGTGCATTGCCCCGCAAGCTCAACGCGAAGAGATAGCGCGTAAACACAGGAGGCATTGTGCAACCGCCGCCGCCGCCGCCGCCGTCGCTCCCCGGGCTTACGCACTTTTATTACCGCCCCCTTCTCGCGAAACCTCTCGCTCTCTCTTTCTCTCTATCTTTATTCTGCTTGCCCGCGTTGATTTACGAGCGGCCCTGCAATTCTTCGTCTTAACATCCTTTTAATTCCTTTTTCTCTCCCTCGCTCTCTCTCCCTCGCTGGCCTTGCACTCCATCCCGCGAAGAGATTTTTTCTGGCGCACTGACGCGAACTTGATTAAGGGGGAGTGGCCGGAGCGTTGTTTATTCCTCTTTTCACGGGGCCGCGCGCTCGCGAAAAGCCCCAACGGCTTTTGATGATTGATAATTGAATGTTGTCCTAGATGTGGTGCCTGGCTACGATAATTGGAAATAATGACGGCCCATCCTCTTTCGAAAGGGGGAGAACGACGATATACTCGCTACTTCATTTCATTTAGAATGTACAATTTTTAAAATACTTAAATAGGGCTAGCAGAAGTAGGAAATAAAGACAGTATACTGATATAATAAAAACAAAATATAAATCCATTTTAATTAAGTAATTTGTATTGAACTTTGGTATCTGTTATAAATAATCTGGGTAAAAACAATAAAAATCCGTATAGTTCTCCTTCTAGGGTTTAAGTACTTCATTCACGGAAGAATGTTAATTATTATTACCTTTTTTTCTTACTTTACTTGAGAATTGAGATATTTCCAACAACACGTCAAAGATGCTTCCCTTGAATTTTGTAAAAAGGAAGTCATTTCACTTAAGTTTTAAACAATTATGGGAAATAATTAAATAATTATACCGAATTTGACCGGATGTCCTAAAGATTTTTCTGAAAATAAACTACGAGAAAGTGACTTGAACACATAAAGTAAAAATATGTTCAGCTGAAAAGCAATAAATATGTTATACTGCAAAAGTTGAGAGAAAAATTCAATGGGATTACAGACTAAGCGATAAGTAACAAAAAGGCGCATACTAGAAGACTAATTTGTAAGTCGAATTCGCTTAAATAAAAACCTTCTCGGTCACTCGGCATCGCGAAGAAAGCAAGTGGCGAATGCAACGGCAATTACTGTTAGCGATATTCCGATAGGAGCATTGGCGCACGCGCGGGGCTCGCAGGATTTCCGTAAAAAACAAAATTAGCATCTCGTTCGCGCGCGCAGACCCGAAGAATCGCATTTCGCAGTCCGGCGAGCAGGAGGTTCTTGAAGCGCGTGAGCGCCGAGCTTCAGGCCTCAATCACACATCGCACGCGGAGGAAGAGAAATCGCCCGAAGGCTCGCGCACACGGCGAATCCCCGCTTACGCGCGATGCATAGATATAAGTGCCTCACGTATGCATAATGCATCTTCGCGGTCGCGCGAATATCATCATCGGGTATGTGAGGTGCGCGCGCGTGCGAGTGTACGAGCAAGCGAGTACGTGCATCTTCGGAGCCTTCGATTCCGCGTGTGCACAGCCGATGATGATGCGCATCGTCGGCCGTGTTTACGATTTTGGCGCACGCAAAACCTTATGATTTGTATTCGCGCGCCAACTTTTCGCCTCCGGCCCGCAAACAAGCGCGCATTCCGCCCGTTTATCCATATAGCCTCGGAGCGGCTATTATCGTTAGTCGCTGAATAAAACGCCATGCCCTTCCTCTACTTTCTTGTAATCCCCCGGATGAAGCACTATGTCATTTCTTGCGGGCTGCAATGAAAGATAATAGGCCGACCTTTTCTTTGTTCTGGCTCATTTCCGACAATCATATTTATTCTTACGTGCTTTTATAGGTGCACTTAGTATGGAATAAAGCAAGCTGTCCTTGTAGCCAGCAGCTGTAAAAACTGGACTTTCAACATCATACTGAAGTATTAAGGAATTTATTGCAGAATGTTAAAGCATAGTTACTTATAACCGTAATTAAATCATTAATTTTATTATTTAGTAAACGAAAAATATATAAAAACTACATTCTAAACGGTAAATTGCATTACCTGTTGATGAATCTATAGGTAGTTTACAATATTATTATTAAAACTGAAAATAAATAAATTTTAGAAAGTAGAGAAATCAACGTATAGGGGACACCTCAAAATTGGTGCTAATACATAGGTACATAAACTATAAAAGTGATTCATCATGTAGTACTCGCAGGTATTCTCTGTTTATGTTCAGACACAGAGTATACCAAACTGCCGAGTGCATATGTACATCATAGATACACTATGTTTGACCCCTTCTTGCACAATGTAGTCATCTAAAAAAACAAGGTTATCAATACCTCTTTTCAGATCCAGACTCACCAACTACTGACATGTAAATAGTGAGATTGGCTGATAAATCTGAGAACGTTCTTTTCTGATACAAAAACTTCATTTTCTCTACACTTTGAAAGGATCAATACCTGTAATGCGACTGTACTGAAAAACTCAATTAGATTTTGTATTATAACAAAAATATATAGACACTAATAATGGTAAATATTAGTACCTATATTACCAAAAAATATTCAATGCAGAAAGATGAAATCTTCAACAAAAATATTCTTACTTATTTTTGCATTTCATCAGGATAAAAAAAAACTTTATCTTACAAATATATCAGCGTTGTAAAAACTTAAAAAATATTCAACAAGATTGTAAAAAGTCAATTAATTTGAATCTTTATTCGTCCGCAAAGATCGATAGGCGATGAGTCGGCGGATAAACGAAGTTGTTTATACGCGAGGGTGACGGGGCCGAAGCCACAGAAAAGTAAATTTTCGTCTTATCTGTACCTCCGATCTTTCGTATCGGCCGCGGCGGGACTTTTTCGCGGACCTGTACCGGTGAAGGATGGACCGCGTAGTTCGGGAGCTGGTTCTCTCGCACACGCCAAGCCCCTCACCCACGTGGCCCCGCGCCGCTTCTTTCTCCTCACGCGCGCGCAACAACACTTCGTTATTATTGCCCAAGCAGCAAATAATCCGTTCGCCCGAATTCGCGCAGGGGCCCGTCTCTTTTTTTTCTGCTCCCTCTCGCTCGCTCGCTCTTTCTACTCGTATTTTTTTCGAGAAGCCTCTTACTCCCTTTCCTTCTCTATAATCTTCGCTCCCCATCCTCTCAATTCTCTCCTTCTCTGCTTCGAATCGCCTTTTCTCGCCCTCGCTTCGTCGTCTTGCGCGTACATATAAAACTTTTTCTTCTCTCCTTCGCCTCTGTCGCGGCACTCTTTTTATTATTTATATCTACATATATATGCATATATCTTTGCTTCTTGTAATGTCGTATTTTTAATAACTCTCTTTTATGTTTTTTGGTAAAAAATTTCTTTTTTAACTTTATACTTTTTCAATTCTAGTTTGTGCTTTAGTATAGAGTGCACTTCTTGTTTTACATTTTTCTCATTCACTTTTACACATTTATTATTCTATGGTGCAAATATATTTAAAAAACCGCTGCCAATTCATTGGCACGTAGCTTCCTCAAACTAATTTATCAATTCCTTTTTCTATACTTTTTAATAAAACAATTTTTTTCTCAAATATAGTTTTTAATAAGTGTAATAAATGGTTGCTTATATCGCAAACAAAATAGTCTATAAATTTCAAGCTTCTGCATGGAATCGTCATTTAGAAATTACGATTATCAAAAAAACGTAAAAAAGTTGAAAATCATGAGACAATTCTTTTACCTAAAGGACTTATACAATAAATATATAAACTCTAGATTTCCATAAAATTTCAACATGATTAAACCGATTTTTTTTCTCTACTTATCAGGCGACCAAGAAAGAAACTTTGTAAAATACGAAAATTTTCAATATCAAATATTTCAAAAAGTAATCGTAGCCGTTTTCGACAAATTACGATTTGAAAAAGAACTTAAAAATTTTTAACCTCAAATATCTCTCAAATTTCTGGACTAATCATTTTGCCCAAAGAACTCAACCGAGAGATATCCAAAATCTACCCCTACAAGAAATTTTAAAGCGATTAAGCCAATTTTACTCCAGTTATCGTGCGCCATTCGAAACTCATTTTTTTCTGTTTTCAATTTTTTTCTCAAAAACTAATCAACAGAATGGATTCAAATTTGTACAAATTATAGCTATTTATATTCTGCATTATCATGATTTTTCTCAAAAAAATTGTCCGTTTAGTTTGGGAGTTATAAGCTTTAAAAAAAAATACGTTTTTGTTAAAAACAAAAGAACCGTGATAGCTAGACAATTTTTTTTTATAAAATATAGCTATTTTAATGCTCTTTCAAATGCTTCCCATACGATTCAAATATCTCAATGTTATTATTAAAAAAATGAAAATTATTTTTTCAAAAAGTGAAAGATCGATATAAAAAAAATTATCCAAAAAACTAGATAATATTATTATTTTCCAAAAATCTTGAAAAAAAGAAAAATGTTAAGCATTGTCCGAAAACGATTGGATAAAACTTGAAAAAGTTACAGCGTTACACACACACACACACACACACACACACACACACACACACACACACACACGCACGCACACACACACACACACACACACACACACACACACACATACACACAGACACACATACACACATACGGACATTTTTTAAAAATAGTATATTTTGACTCCAAATGACTCATAACATCTTTCTAACATGATACCTTGAAAACTTTTTTTTCAGCGTCACAAAGCTTCTATGAGGAAGCAAAACACAGATATAAATTTTTAGATGACTAATTTTATGAAAAATTAAAAGAATCTTTAACTAACTTTTATTTTGTATTTTTGCTTCCTCCTAGAGGAAGCTTTATAATAGTAACATTTTAAATTTCGTTAAATCGCTCTAGAAACACGAATAGAGGTGATAGAAGTTCGAATCACATGATTTTAGAAAATGTCTGTATGGATGTGTGTGTGTGTGTGTGTGTGTGTGTGTGTGTGTGTGTGTGTGTGTGTGTGTGTGTGTGTGTGAGTGTGTGTGTTTGTGTATGTATACCGTTTTATCTCAGGATTTATTCGATTGATTTTAACCGAACAGGTCTCATTTTTTTTGTTTTTTTTTTTTGTGTGAATGGGAAATCCTCTTTTTGATTCGCTGATACGTTTTTGTTTTATTTCGAATTTTCGATTTTCGCAAAATTCATTTTTGCGTTTTTTTAATGATAACATTAAGATATTTGAATCGGACAGGTAGCATTTGAAAGAGCATTAAAAAACCTATACTTTCCAAAAAAAATTATATTAGCTATTGCAGTTCTTTTATTATTAACAAAAACGTGTTTTTTTTAACCTTATAACTCCAAAAATAAACGCAGAATAATGCAGAATATAAATAGCTATAATCTGTAAAAATTTGAATCCATTCTATCGACTAGTTTTTGAGAAAAAAAATTAAAAACTGAAAAAATGCTACTTTTTTAAAGTTGACTTAATCGCTTTGAAATTCCTTGTAGAGGTAGATTTTGGATAGCTCTCGGCTAAGTTCTTTGGGCTAAATGATTGGTCAATAAATTTCAAAGATATTTGAGGTTAAAATTTTTTTAACCTTTTTTTCAAATCGTAATTTCTCGAGAACGGTTCGATGAATCAGCTCCAAATTTATAGACAATTTTGTATGTGAGATTGGTAATATGTGGGCGAATTTTCATCAAGATCATTCGATTACTTTTTGAGATATTCGATATTTAAAATTTTCGTATTTTGCAAAGTATTTTCTTTGTCGTATGATAACTAGAGAAAAAAAATGGTTTAATCATGTTGAAATATTGTGGAGATATAGAGTTTATATGTTTATCGTATAAGTCTTTTAGGTAAAAGAATTGTCTTATAATTTTTAGAGATATTTAAGGTTAAAATTTTTTTACGTATTTTTCAAAATCGTAGTTTCTCAATGACGACTTAATGTATCAGTTTGAAATTTATAGACTATTTTGTATGCGATATAGGCAATACCTGTGTAACATTTCATCCAGATTATATGGTTAGTTTTTGAGATATTTGATATTTAAAATTTTGGTATTTCTGGCAATGACTTTCTACGTCGCACAATAACTAGAATAAAATTTAATTACTTTGAAATTTAATTACTTTGAAATTTGATGGAGATGTAGATTTGATGGAGGTGTAGAGTTTGTATATTATTTATGACATGAATTGTTACGGTAAAAGAATTAGTTTATAAATTTCAGAGATATTTGAGGTAAAAGCTGTTAAAACTGTTTCAGCCCTCTTTTCAAATCGCAATTTTTCGGGAACGGTTTTATGTATATGTTACTAGAAAATGAAAATGACGCGCGATACACGCGCGTGTTGTTTCCTTGCTTTTATTTTTTATTGAGGTTAATTTAAAGCGAGCTCTGAGGAAACATGAAATTAGTCAGATACGCTGGCCAATTATTTTGAGTTTGAATTAATTTTTCGAATAATAGCGATTTGAAGTGAATATAGTAAGAGTTACCCTCTCTCAATTTTTAGATAAAAATTTTAAAGTTTAAACTTGTTTGAACTAATTTTTCTAATAATCACGATTTAAGAAGTGAATATAGTAAGAATAACCTCACTTAATTTTGAGATAAATATTTTAAAGTTTAAATGTTTATGGTTCACGGGCATATAATCAGGGACGGACTGGGCCACCAAGACGGCCCGGGATATTTGGAGCCTGCGGCCCTTAAAATATCTAATAATATGTATAGTGTCAGGCAATGGACAATTACAAATTTTACAATTATTTAATAGTACATTACGATACGGGTGTGATTATTTACCACAGGAGACATTTTTCGTCTCAAGAGAAAAGTCCAATGCGGTAAAAATCACCTTACGCACCAGTGTCGTACCGTATTTTATACCACGAGAGCCGAATTATCATATTAAAGTTATGATTTTGAGGTTAAAGTGGTGTAAACAATTTTTAAATCCAAGTAGGCGGGAATATGAGGTCCACGCATGTAAGGGAGTCATGTAGATATGAAAAAAATCAAAACAATTATTTAAATAATTTTTAAACCCAAGTAGGCGGGAGATATGAGATCCACGCGTGTTAGAGAATTACGTAGACGTGCAACAATAAGCAAGACAATTGTTTAAACAATTTTTAAACCCAAGTAGGTGGAGGATATGATGTCCTCGCATATAAAGGAGTTATGTAGACATGAAACATAAGCAAAACTATTATTTAAATAATTTTTAAACTCAAGTAGCCGGGGGAGGCGGGGTCTACGCATATTAGGGAATTACGTAGACGCGCAACAATAAGCAAGACAATTATTTAAACAATTTTTAAACCCAAGTAGGCGGGGGATGCGAGGTCCACGCATATTAGGGAATTACGTAGACGTGCAAGAATAAGCAATACAATTATTTAAACAATTTTTAAACCCAAGTAGGCGGGGGATACGACGTCCACACATATTAGGAAGTTACGTAGACGTGCAACAATAAGCAAGACAATTATTTAAACAATTTTTAAACTTAAGTAGGCGGGAGATATGATATCCACGCATGTAAGTGAGTCATGTAGAGATGAAAACATAAGCAAAACGATTATTTAAATAATTTTTAAACCCAAGTAGGCGGGGGATATGAGGTGTACGCATATTAGGAAGTTACGTAGACATATATTAATAAACAAGACTATTATTTAAATAATTTTTAAAACCAAGTAGTCGGGTGACGCGAGTTCCAAGCATATAACGGAGTTACGTAGACGTGCAACGTAAGCAAGACGATTATTTGAATAATTTTTAAACCCAAGTAGCCGGGGGACGCGAGGTCAACGAATATGGAGTCATGAAGACATGAAACAATAAACAAAACGATTATTTTAATAATTTTTAAACCCAAGTAGGCGGGGGATATGAGGTGCACGCATGTTAGGGAATTACTTATACGTGCAAGAATAAGCAAGACAATTATTTAAACAATTTTTAAACTTAAGGAGGCGGGGAATATGATATCCACGCATGTAAGTGAGTCATGTAGAGATGAAAACATAAGCAAAATGATTATTTAAATAATTTTTAAACCCAAGTAGGCGGGGGATATGAGGTGCGCGCATATTAGGGAATTACGTAGACGTGCAACAATAAGCAAGACAATTATTTAAACAATTTTTAAACTTAAGTAGGTGGGGGATATGATATCCACGCATGTAAGTGAGTCATGTAGAGATGAAAACAGAAGCAAAACGATTATTTAAATAATTTTTAAACCCATATAGCTGGGGTACGCAAGGTCCACGCATATTATGGAATTACGTAGACATGAAAACATAAGCAAAACGATTATTTAAAAAATTTTTAAACCCAAGTACACGGGGGATACGAGGTCTACGCATAATAGGGAATTACGTAGACAAGCAAAATTAAGCAAGACGATTATTTAAATAACTTTTAAATCCATGTAGCCGGGGTCGCGAGATCCACGCATATAAGAGAGTCGAGTTACAGAGGTTAAGAATTTTGGAAATAAAGGTCTTGCTTACGTCGCACATCTACGTAACTTCGTTATATGCGTGGACCTCGCGTCCCTCGGCTACTTGGGTTTAAAAATGATTTCAATAATCGTTTTGCTTATTTTTTTATGTTTAGATGACACCTTTGCATGCGTGGACCCCATATCCCCCGCCTACTTGCGTTTACAAATTGAATAAATAATTGTCTTGCTTATTGTTGCACGTCTACGTAATTCCCTAATATGCGTGATCCTCATATCCCCCGGCTACTTGGGTTTAAAAATTATTTACATAACCGTTTTGCTTATTTTTTCATGTTTTCATGACTCCTTCGTATTCGAGGACCTCGCGTCCCCCGGCTACTTGGGTTTAAAAATTATTCAAATAATCGTCTTGCTTACGTCGGACGTGTACGTAACTCCGTTATATGCTTGTAACTCGCGTCCCCCGGCTACTTGGATTTAAAAATTATTTAAATAATGGTTTTGCGTATTTTTTTATGTCTGCATGATTCCCTTACATGCGTGAACCTCATATCCCCCGCCTACTTGGGTTTAAAAATTGTTTAAATAATTGTCTTGCTTATTGTTACATGTCTACGTAATTCCGTAATATGTGTGGATCTCGCATTCCCTGGCTACTTGGGTTTAGAAATAATGTTAATAAATTCGGCCGGTTCCGCAGCTTTGGCCACGCGGCCCCGTGGCCCTAAGGCTACGCGGTCCACCGGGAGCTCTCCCAAATTCCCGATGGCCAGTCCGGGCCTGCATATAATTATATGTACACCCAATAGACATTGATTCGTGTCGTTAGTGACCGTCATGCATAACCTTTTCAATTGTTTTCTCATTTCTTATGTATGTTAACGTTTAAAAGGTTATGCGTGACGGTCACTAACGGGTACGTTCGACACGAATCAATCTCCATTGGGTGTACACTCATTTTGCCTTTACAAAGTTATGTAAATGTTTTTATTAGCTGCCACTGATATTTGTGTTTACATAATATTTTATTTGCTTTTTTTTATTAAGATGGTGTAAGAAATGATAAAATCAACTATCAACCATATTTTATTGAAAATAAAAGAAGAGGATGACGAAAATTATAACGGATCATTAAAAAAATAAAAATTAGAAGTATAATTTCAATTTTTATAATATTTACACAATTATTTATAGTAAAGATACGCAATTATTGAATAATAATATATTTATAATGTAAAAAATGGAGTTATTATATGTGATTTTGAAAACGTGAGTAAGTTGATCTCAGGGTAGATAGCAATTTTTTAATTTTATATTTTAAAATATTACTTTTTTTTAAATAAAATAAGTGTCAAATAACAACTAATTTCAATAATAAGAAAAAAATATACAATTTTTTAAATATTAATGAATTATTAAATCATTGAAAAAAAAGTATAATGAATAATTGTCCGATCGAAGCTCGATCGTAATTATGCCGAAGGTCTCGTTCGAAAGATCACTATGTAGTACCGCTAGTGTACGTAAGATGTCGCCACAACTTTCAGCTTACTTTTCCCCCACTTATTGGAAAGAATTATTAATTCACGTTTAATTTACTGGTTGGAAAAAAATAAATTACTCCCCAAATCTCAATTTGGTTTTCCTAAGGGAAAATCGTGTGCGGACAATCTTACCATCCTTACTTCACAAATCCATCAAAGTTTTTATAAAAAGGAAAATCTTGTTGCATTATTTTTGGATATTAAGGGTGCTTTTGATAATGTAATTCCGGCTCTCCTTCTTAAAGAACTAAAATCCCTTAAATTACCAAATAAATTTATATTGTTTATTAAAAATCTAACTTTTAAACGTAAATTAATTCCTTTAAATAATTTAAAAGATACAAATTTCACGGCTACCAAGGGTCTACCTCAAGGTAGTGTATTAAGCCCCATTCTATATTCTATTTACGTTAATCGGTTTATATCAATTTAAAAAAAAATACTAAAATCTTGCAATTTGCTGACGATATCGTCATATATATACAAAATAATATCCTTTTGGAAGCTATTAGAAATCTCGAATCAGAAGTTAATAATCTTTCCAAATTTCTAAAGTCAATTGGTCTTGAGGTGGCGCCTGAAAAGTGTCAATTGATGATTTTTAATAAAAATAATATTAAAATTGACTCGTTCAATTTAAAAGTAGATGATATAATTATAAAGCCTCAAACTTGTGCAAAATTTTTAGGAATGATATTGGATCGAAAACTTAACTGGCAGGCTCACACGCTTTATATCACCACTAAGTGTAATTTTCCAATGCGAATTATCAGTAGTGTACGTAGAACTTGGTGGGGAGCTGATCCAAGTATACTTATTTTACTTTATAAAGCAATGATCAGGTCTAGACTTGAATATTGCAGTTTTTTAATATCTCCTTGTGCAAAAACAACCTTCGATAAATTGCAAAAAGTACAGAATATGACCCTGAGAATTGCTATGGGGTTTCGAACTAGTACACCTGTAAATGTTATTATGGCTGAATCTAAAATTCCTTATTTAGAAATAAGATTTGAATATTTAGGGTATAAGTACATTTTGAAATGTTTATCTTATATCCAAAACCCTGTTATCCAAAACCTTGAGGCTGTTTTTAATTTAGCAGAGAGTTTTATCTATGAAAATAATTACAAAAAATCTCTAATGGTCGATTGCTACGAAAATACATGGTTTCATAATGGCCTAATTATACAAACTGATATTTTCTTTAAGTATAATAATCCGTATAGAAGTAATTTCTTTGAAGTACAAATAGATTTAATCTCAGGTAAAAAAATTTCTAAATCTTCATGCCCAAAGTATGCTTTTATAGATAAATTCCAAAATGAAGAAAGGATTCATATTTATACTGACGGTTCAAAAATCACAGAAAACGATTATTCGCATGTAGGATTTTCAGTGTGGAGTGAAAATAAATCTTACAATGTCTCTTACAAAATTTCGGATTAGCTTCTATTTTTTCAGCAGAATGTTTGGCATTAATTTATGCAGTAGATATTATCATTAAAAATCCTGATCATAATTTCAGAATATTTACGGATTCGGAAAGTGTCTTAAAATCTTTAGAATGTAATTCCAGGTGTGAGTCACCTCTAGTCAATCATTTAAAATGTAAATTGTTTGCTGCAAAAAACTTAGGTAAAGATATTATTCTTAACTGGATTCCTTCGCATAAGGATATTCATGGGAATGAATGTGTTGATATAAAGGCAAAAAATGCTGCTATTAATGGTACTGTATTAAATGCAGAAATTCCCTATACTGACGTGTATAGTAAATATAAACGTAAATGTAATGAAAAAAACGAGAACCTTATACTTACCTTAGGTAAAGATAAAGGAAAATTCTATTTTGAAAATTTTTACCAAAAAAGTAAAAAACCTTGGTTTTATGATTTTGACTTACCAAGAAAAGCTGTAGTATCAATTAACCGCATTAGATGCAATCATATATCTCTAAATAGTAGTTTATATAGATGTCATATTGTTGATAGCGACTTATGCCTTTGTAAAGAAGTACCTGATTCGATTGATCATATTGTTTGGCAATTTAAATTGTACGAGAATGAAAGGATAGAATTGTTAAAAGATTTGCGTAAGAAGCAAAAATACGGTCCTTACTCAGTAGTTAGCTTAATATCCATACTGGATAAGAATATAATATCAATTATTGCGGAGTTTATTGTTAAAATTAATCTTAATATATAACATTGTCCCTAACATTTTTTATTGTTGTATAAATATTAGTCTTAAGAAAATTTTGTATTTTGGATTTTGTATCTAGCGCCTTAAGGCGCTCGTGTATATGCGTCATGGCGATGTACTAAAAGTAAAAGCCAATAAAAAAAATTACTATTCCTTTTTTTCCCCCACTTTTGAACTACGCGGCGCGGCCCTCGGCCTACCGCTCGCGCCTCGCGCTCCTCATAAAGTTTAGAGTTCCCGTGGTCCTGTTTTTGAGGGTAGGGATATCAAAATTTATTATTAAATTTTAGATTTTCTGGGTGGGGAGTGATCTTCTCGAATGAGACCTTCGGCATAATTACGATCGAGTTTCGCCCGCCTTCGGCGGGCTCGCTCGATCGGACAATTATGCCTCACGTCTCGTTCTCGAGATCACTATGTAGATGTTTAGAGTAACCTTGTACAACAACTTTATAGAAGATCACTCCTTTATATTTATTTATAAATTCTTTTACAAAAGCCGCATTTGCGCAACAATCTTAAAATTATTACAATTAGTTTTACAGAAGTTCTTACAACTTAGATCAAAATAAATAAACTCTTATTTTTTATAATATTAATCTCTCGCGCAGCGTACAAAATTAAATATAATTGAACTTAAATGATCTTTGATTTTTAATACTTTGATACGCAATACATTACTATGAATTAACTGATATTCTCTTGTAAGATAATCGCTCTAGCAAAATCCTCTTTGTTGTGAACAATCGGACAGTTATAAAACCTGTTAAATACCTCTGACTGCTGTGACCATCTGGCCAGACTTTTTATTATCCTGACGTCGATACCTTTTTTCAACGCCGCAGACGTTGAAGCATGACGCAAGCTATGCGGTGCCTATTCATTTCCCACACCGCATTTAGTGAGAAACGCACGTATCCATCTACTTAGAGTGTCTCTAGATGCTTTTCTATAGGGGGGTCTTGTTGTGATAATCAAGTCCTCCAAACTCCCCCTTAAGTCTTCCGTAACCTTCAAGTATTTTTCTAGCGTTGCAACCACACATAATTCTGGCTTTTGTGTGAATTTTGATAAAATCAACAGTGGTTGGAAAGCTCCGAGACGGGTTGATTTTAACCTCTCCGGTATTTTTATTTCCATACCTTGATTCGTCTTCACGATATTGTTTATTTTGATCAACGCAATCGTTTGCTTCCGGTGGGCCGTAACCAGGGCCAAGAGCACCATCAGCTTTTTTGACAATTCAGCTAACGTCAATCTTTCTAAAGGGAACAATTCTGCTAATCTAGCTAGAACTGGTTCCATATCATAAATTTTTTCATATTTTGGCCTTTGAGGTCTATTTTTAAAAATGCCTTTCATCAGTCTACATACTAAAGGATTTTTTCCTATTTCTTGATCAGAAATCAGGGCTAACGCAGACCTGTAAGTATTTATTGACCCGTACGACGCTCCTTCTTTGTATTTACTTGACAACCAAGCTATCACTGACTCGATTCTGGGACTAAAGATGTCGAATCCCTTTCTCTGGCAGTAATAAGTCCACTCTAAAATCGGCTTTGAGTACTGCTTCAGCGTGGCCTCCAATATTGACACGATCAATAAATCTATGGCCTCTGCGTCTATGCCTTTTCTGCTGAAGGCCTCCCAGATAACGTCCTGCCCATTAGACACATCTTTGAGGCCAGCGGGTGCCTGGAGTTCCTAGAAGGAGAGATCAGTAACTCATCACCGGGTTTAAAATAAATTGGATCCCCTAACAACATCTCTGTCCAAAGCGGGTACCATGGTTGAGATGGCCAGTAAGGCGCAACCACAATGCCTTGCGCAAAATCATTTTTTATCTTTCTTAGTACTCGTAATACCAATGAAAATGGAGGGAATGCAAAAAACTTAAAATCAGTCCATTTTAGCGTGAACGCATCCACACAAAATGTGTTGGCCTCATGTTGCCAAGAACAAAATCGAGCGCATTTTTTGTTAGTATTACTAGCAAACAAGTCTATGTCAATTATTCAAAATTTTTTGATAATTTTTTAGAATGCCCAAGGCGCCAGCTCCCATTCTGTATCCGAGTTGTTCATCCTCGAGGCTCGATCTTCTTCTACATTATCGACTGATGCTATATACGAGGCAAAAACCCATAAATTTCGCAACTCGCAGAATTGCCAGATCATTCTGGTTACCGTATTTAAATTAGGAAACTGAACGCCCCCCCCCATTCGGTTTACGTAGGATATCGCGGTTGTGTTGTAAATGCGCAACAGAATCTCCGCATCGCGCTTATCCCTTGCAAAACCATTCAACGCATTAAACGCCGCCAATAACTCGAGATAATTTATATGGTATTCTAGCTCTACTTCTGTCCAATTTTCATATATAACCTCACCATTGCAAGCTGCGCCCCATCCAGTTCTCGACGCGTCCGAGAATATTTCCATACAAAAATTATACTGCCGTATCGGGTTATACGCTTCCACAATTCTCTCTTGCCACCAGTCGAAATCGGAGCCGAGTGAACGTGGTACGTGCATTATCGCATCATAATTATCATTATTTTTCTTTAACTCTAAGTATTTTACTCTTTCTAAATTCTTAGAGTAAAGCCATCCGTATCGCACTGCCGGGCATGCTGCCGTTATACAACCTACTAGACTGGCAAACTCTCGAATTTTGCAGTTATTTTTCATTCTTAAGACTTTAATGAAGTTTAAAATTTGGTGTTTTTTACTTTCTGGAAGCTCTAATCTCATTTGCTCGGAGTTTAAAATGAACCCAAGAAATTTACATTTTAAATTTGGTACTAACTCGCATTTCTCATAATTTATGATGAAGCCTAAATTCTCAAGAATTCTACATGTATTATTACTATTCTTTAAACATTCATCGTACGACCTTCCAAGATATAACCAATCATCCAAATAAACCACTGAAGTAAATTGTTTTTCTCTAAAATAATTTATTACCGGTTTCATGATTTTGGTGTATAACTAAGGAACTACATTAAGCCCAAAGGGAATGCACTGATATTCATACAGTCTGCTCTCCCATATAAAACGTAAAAACTTATGGCTATCTTTGTGAACTGAGATAAAAAAATATGCATCTTTCAAATCAATCGATGTCATATAACAACCTTCTGTTACTAGCTTTAACGCCGTTCTAATGTCTTCCATCTTAAAATGTTTAGTTAATATGAACTTATTTAAATTTTTTTAATTTAGCACAAATCGAAATTTCCCATTAGATTTCTGAACTAAAAAGTACGACGATAAAAATTGGTTTTCACAAGCATTTACCTTTTTAATTGCCCCTAAAGAAATTAAATTTTCCATAATTGTCTGCATATGTGGTTCGTCTCTTTTGTATAAGAGGTTATGTCTCGGCGGTCTCGTTTGTGACGGTATTTCAACAAATGTGATTCTATAGCCCTTCAGGCAATCAAGGATAAACATATCTGACGTAATCGAACGCCAAGCACTAACAAACCTCCATCGTCATCCAGCAGCCCTAGTGTTTCCTCGTCCAATTCCGGAAATTCGTCCGCCTCTACGGGCTTTGTCTCAATTTGATTCTCAGAGGCCATGATATTATCGGAACGATTTTCTTTCTCATCGCCCGGTACCTCTTTCTGCGAATCTGGAAGAGCAGATCGATCTAGGCTATGAGCTGTCCAGATTATAGACGCATATACATAAACCCGGTCAAAATGTGCGGAACCGTCTCACCTCACGTGTGAGCTCACCGCCAAAATTTCACGAAACAACAATTCATACCTGAATCATGCGATTCTGGTTCGCTTGGCGAAGTCGCATTGGAAAGCGTCGGGGAAGGTGAACTTCTTTCCATTTTCTTTTGCTTGGCATCCACTAACCCTTGAAGCTCGCTCATTCTTAATTGCAACTCCTTCAAAGAAGGGGATCCTGCCCTCTTCATGATGAATTGTTGGTCTCTTTCTGATCGCATGAAGCGTGGCACGTCCCTGCTGAAAACGACCTATTGAAACCAATTTATTCCTCATTCAATTTTGGTAACACTAAATGGTTATCAATACGGGTTCAATCGGGTTAATTGGAAGCCCGATTAAGATTAATCGATTTTAATGTCAAATTAATTGGGATAGGGTTAAATATGAATTTTCCGTATTAATTTTAATCGGGTATTATTGGTTTTAATTGTAAATGTGCTTAATCGGTTTTAATAGGAATATTTTTTATTCGGATCGAATCGGATTGAATTGGATAGTTATAAGTGTATATTTTTATATTGGTTTTAATATGACATTTTCATATTAATTTCAATCGGATGTTATATTGGTTTCAATTGTAAATTGGTTCAATTGTGCTTAATCGGTTTTAATAGAAACATTTTTAATTGTATTGAATCGGATTGAATTGGACAGTTAAGTGTATTTTTTTATATTGGTTTTAACATGACATTTTCATATTAATTTCAATCGGAATTAATTGGTTTCAATTATAACGGTAACGGTACTGAATATACAAGTTCCAGAATTTTGATGATGCATATGTCTCTGTAGGTAAATGGTTAGCGTGCCCGACTGCTGTAGTGCTGAGGACCCAGGTTCAAATCTCGATGTTACCGAATATTTTTTTATTTCTTTATTTCATTTATTCTTGTCTTAAATTATTATTTCCTTAATAAAATTCAATTTTAAATAATTAATAAATGTGTAAAATATAAATAAATATTGTTATTCATTTTTTTGTTGTTAATACAATAAAATCCGATTAAAACCGATTAAAACTACAATTTTCTGGTCATAATCGATTTTTATTGTGATGAATCGGTGCAATTGTTAGCAATCGGGAAATTGCGGATCAAGATTCCCGATTTATGCCGATTAATTTTTTATGAATTGGTTTGAATAGGTCATTTTCAGCAGGGACACTCAACGCGCACAAAAAGCGTTATGAGGAGCGCGAGGCGCGAGCGGTAGGCCGAGGGCCGCGCCGCATAGTTCAAAAGTGGGGGAAAAGTAAGCTGAAAGTTGTGGCGACATCTTACGTACACTAGCGGTACTACATAGTGATCTCGAGAACGAGACGTGAGGCATAAATATATTTTATATTTAAAATATATACTATACACATAGGAACGATACATTAATTTGGAGGAAGCTACGTGCCAATGAACTGGCAGCGGTTTTTTTTATTGATTGTTTTGTTTATAGCGTTATATTATTAGATATATTATTATATTATTATATATTATAAGCATTCTATTCCAAAGTACATGATACGGTTAAATTGATTGAAATACATACTTTTAAATTGAATTTAATTTAATAGCATGATTATTTACGTCTGTACCCTGGTGGAAATTTGTATATGGGAGCGTCCAGCGCAGAAACGGGCCACCGAGCGCGCGCGGTGCCTTTTTTCGCGTAAAAGGCGCTCTGTTTAACTCGTTCATAATCGTATGCTGCGTCTTTGAAAAAAAAACCAAGGACCTATATCGATAGATTTTTTCCTGCTCTTTCCAATGGTGCCATTGTTTTTATTGCGAAACGCTTTCTTCCGGACGAAAACTCGAGTTGAATATTGAAAGCCATTTTTCTCAAAGTATATCATGTTTTTTTTTTCAAAATAAACGACACCATTGGAAAGTACAACTCTTAAGCTTCAAAACCCTATCTTGGAGAAGTTGGAGAAATAAAGGGTTTAAAAGTAACAACATGAAAAAGACAGCGCCGAGGGTCCGCGCGAGCCCCTCGCGCCCGTGCGTACGGCACGTTTACGTGCACGCTCTATTCAATTCACTAATAATCGTGTACCAAGTCTCTGAAAAAAGAACTAAGGACATATATCGATAGATTTTTTCCTGCTCTTTCCAATAGTGCTATTATTTTTATTTCGAAATGCTTCCTTCTAGTTGAAAATTCCATTTGAATGTTTAAACAAAATGTCAATAAATCATTTTTATAAATTTTTTACTTCTGTTGACATTTTCCCGTTTTAATATCGCATTAAATCAAGTTTATTCTGTAAACTTCTCCTATGATGAGATACGTACCTTCTATCAATTTTCAAGAGATACATTATCCACAATAATCAGAATGAATCCATTTCGATCGACAAACTTTTTTTTTATAACACGTTTATTTTTGCAGTATCGGAATGTTTATAATTAAGTACCCAGTTTTATCCCAGTCTCTTCTATTTGACAAAATTATATTTCAACCTAAGAGTCTAAATTTGTATACATGTACTTTTCTCGACATGTTTAAATTTTGTGTGTAATTCTGAATACGTTAAAGTTGAAATCTTAAAAATGACTATCGTTTTAATTACATGACATTACTTACTTTCTTTTGGATACGAAATCGCGCGCAGGTAAAACTAGCTCAGATTTACATCGTGAAGAATGAGGGCAGTACACTGATTATAATTACGAACAGTAGTGCATGAAACTCAAATGAGGTAAAGTATTGCAGCGTGAAAAATGGTTTTCTTCTTATAAAGATGTAGCTGCCGAGACGCAACTCACGCCTGCGAACCTCATTCTCCCTCGATCATTTTTCAATGCGCGTTCAAGCCCCACAGCATTTAAGATCCAATAAATCATTTTTAACGAAAGTCACCAGCAGCCGTAATGCGGTTTTCCCTTACAAGCTCCGAGCACAAAGGCAAAATGAAGAGCCTATGGCTGACACACAGCGCACTCCCACGCCATCGCGCCGATTGAGCAAATTGTGCGTGCAGCAGTGAGAGGTTCTCGAAAAAAAAAAAAAAGAAAAAGGTCGAGTTCAAGTGCCTCGCGTGCGTGCGCGTTCACGTCTGTACTGATGGGCAGCATTGCACGATGCGCATTACTGCAGCAAGGGTCAAGTCGACTGCAGACTGATGATACGCAGGCTACAAGGGCTCGTCAGTGCAGTCTGCGCGCTTGCATGAACGCAAGAAGGCCTCTCGACGTAATACGCGAGAACACATACGTGCCTGATGCGCGCTCAAAGTTTTAGGGGAGATGAACGCGAAGACATAACGATGCTTTGTTGGGGGCCCGTCCAAGTGATGCCCTTTAGGGGATCGTTTTACTTCGCGCATCGGTTATGTGTTTTCCTTGTCTCGGTTACCGTCACTCTCTTTTCTCTTTCTCTCTCCCTTCACCGGAAAAATCGACGCGTGAGAGAGAGGTCCCATTCTTTTTCCGCGCCTGCTGCTGCTGCACTGCAGTTCTCCTGCACACTTGATATACTCGACAAAGGGCCTCTTTGTCCCAGCTCTTTCGTATATATAAATGTCAAGGGCACTGTTATTTTTCTCTATTAGCAGGCTTCATTAATAATAATTTTCCTCAAGTGCCGCGTGACGTTTACAAATTTATCAATTTTTTTTCAGTAGTAACAGTGCGAGGGCCTTGCTGTCTTTTTTAACGTAAAACTATTATGCCGGAAAGAACATTTTATTTTATACGGTCCATCCTGTAATTGATACGTTATGTCCCAAGTTCTGAATGTAGCTCATTTTAATAATTTTTTAATACACAGATTGAGATTTCAGTTGAAATTCTTTAGACATCGTGAAATGTGAAGTGAAGTATATTCAACTTCAATATATTTACTTAGACAAAAAACGCATTTAATAATACAATCACATATTTGTAAATTATAATATTCAAAATATTTTTCTGATTTAAAATTACTTTTCAAAAGTGACAAAATTTTTTCTAAAACTTATAATGCTGAAAGCCAGCGTTTGAAAAATCTATAGCTTGAAGTAAAAGAGAACTATCCAATGACAACGAAAACTAAAAAAATTTGAAAGCTTTGTGAAACGGTTTCCTTATTTATTGTTTCCGGTTCTTTATCAATGAAACTAGGTCTAACTATATCTGTGTTCGAACCTTGAAAACAGAAAGGCCCATTCGCTTATCGCTACTGCAATTATGACTACCATTGAAGAGAATGCCTTCAAGTTGAACAAAAATTTGAAGAATTTTCTTACACGGAGGTATAAAATAATTACTTTATTACAAAGCATAAATAAAGGAGTGGTATAGATACCGTAAAAAAATTAAACAGTTCTTACACTTTTTGAAAAACTGTAATTAACAGCCACGATGTATACATAATATTTATTAGGTGAACTTGAAACACAATTGTTCTAATAATCACAACAAATTAATAAAGTCATAAATGAAAAAAAATTAAAATTTCAAAATTTTTGTTTCTTATTATGTTTTGACGAAAAAGATTTTGGTTTCTGGAATTCGTTATGCTTAGTGCATCGTATTCCCATTTATTACACATATTCTTAGACTGTACATATAATACAGTTTTACAGAAGCTAATGTTATTTAATAGTTATTTATAATATTGGGAATTTTTCTTGGAACTTTTTTATATCAATCGGAAAATAGTCATATTATAATTTTCACCTGCGCAAATAAAAAAAATTGTCATTGTCTGGTTGTTCTTATCTTCAGTAAAACCGAAATTACATCTAACGGTATAAAAACGAAAAGAATCGTTAAAAGTAAAGCTTTAAAAAATAAAGAGAAATCACGTTTTCCCCCATGTAAATAATTAAAATACCTTCAAAATTCTTCCCGCCTAATGGTCGACCGGCATTAACATTTTTTAATGAACGAACTTCACCTAATATACTTTCGAAAAATCGGAGAGAAATTTACGTATAAATAAATGAAGATTTATGAGGCCGCCCACGAAATCTCTCGAGGGATCTAGCTTCGTAACGGACATTTCTGGCCGGGCCCGAAAAATCGTGAATGTGTGAAGTTTGTTTGGGAACAACACGCGCACGCAGTGTATCCCCCGGACGGCCCATACGGGGGGAAAAATATTCTCATGAGTGTGCCCCTCTTCACTCGGCCGTTACCTCCCCTCCGCACGCTAGACGTCACACACACGTGCTACGAGCCTCTCTCGGACCCATTATCACGTGCATTCCACGCCATAGAATGCGGGAAGCTAGCAGCGGGGGCGGGAAGTGAAACTTCGTTGCGCCTCACTCGAGAGTCTATATCGTGTCACGTCATCGTCTGCTGTCGCTATAAATGACTTCGTGAAGACGAGGGCCGGCCCCGGGATTTTTCTTTTACTGTCCGCCCGCACCTTGCTCCCCTTGTATACACAATTGTGCATAGGTTTATTCTGGCTCCCCTATATGTCCCCTGTCAATCAGTGAAGTTGAATCGAATATTTCTAAACGATTGCCTGAAAATTTTAAATTCCTTTTTTGTTGGAAATTTGTCATGTATTTCGCGGGGTTGAGTGACATGAGAAGAAAAGCCGTATTTTTTTCAATAATATTTAAAGTATGTACGTTGAATTCGGACACTGATAGATGCCGAATGTTTGACAAATTTGATGAAAAAAAGTTTGTATATGATACAAATGACAACTGTGAGAGTATAAGCGAAAAGCTGTTGACATGAAGTACGCATAACAAACAAATATAACAAGAGTTAGATGTTAAACTAAAAAAATATATATATTTTGTCAATCGATAAATGTTTGCTTCCTCACAGAGGAAACTTTGTAATTTATTGTCATAATGTTTTATATTACATTAGGTAGCCTGCTTTCAAAAAGGAAGACCGATCACAATAATTAAAGGTATTATATTCCAAAATAAGCTTAACAAATATCAACACATCTCGAGTCACGTTCTCAATAACATGAACCAGGCATATTTAACAGGTTTTTCAGTCAGTCGAAAGATTAAAGATCTCGGTTCACAAACAAATTAGCAAACCAGCAAAATCCACCCTTCGCCTCGCAGCAGCACGTAAAACGAAAGCCCAAGACCTGTCCCTCCCAGAAAATCAAAGAGAACAAAGAACCAGTGAAAAATTTCACGCCGGGCGCTCTTTGTGCCCGACGCAGGCCAAAAAAGTCGAAGTGGAAGAGGCAAACATCGACGAAGTCTACGCGGAGGGATACCGGAATAATTGAAGATTTCCAGGCTTATACTTCGCTCGGAAAGGGTCGAGTGTGGAATAAAATACGAGACGGCGGTCGTGACTCGCTTTAGATAGACGGATCTAGGCGAGAGTCAGCGGTGCACTTCGAAGTGAGATAGAGCTGATAAAGGTAAAGACCCGAGGGAAGACAGAAAGAGAGGGAGAGGGAGAGAGGGGAACAAAGGTATACACAAAAGCTGAGAAAGAGAGAGAGAAGGAAAACGCGCGTACACTGCGTCATAGTATTTCCCAGCGTGGAGGGGGAAAGAGTGCATTATGTGGCATCTTTTTGTCGATACAGGCGCGCCGGGAGGGAGAAATACATATGAGTAAGGGATTCTTCGCTTTTCCTCTCTTCATCTTCACTCTCTCCCGCTCCCCTGGCAGCCTTCACGGCCTATCTCCCACATATATACGTACACGAACGCACGACGCGCGGGTTTATACTGCCGTTTAAATGCCTCGTTGAAGAGATCGGGCTTCTTTGTGCGATCGTCCGTGCGTGCCTTCGAAAGAGGCTTTTTTCCAATCTCGATCCACTGGTGGGGAGCGAGCACGTATATTTTCAGGCCGGGAAATCCATCGGTGGCCTTTTTATATAACGTCCCGAGGTTTTTTTTAAATACCTGCCGAAGCGCCTGGGGCCCCGAGTATAGACAACAATGGTCTTTGTACGATTTTGAGTGATGTTATTTGCCGAAAATTTTTTTTAACGGACAAAGTAAAATAAATTTACGCAACATTGAATGAAAAAAGTGCAGTTGCATGTGCCCCAATTTTCACACGGTAATAATTTAATTTTCGAAAATTCAAAGACTTTAACCACTTTCTGTTGGATTTCGGTTGTATACTTCAGCTGTACATGTACATGATTGTTATTTTTTGGAACTTTATAAGTTTTCCCAATGCAAAGAAAAAAGCGGAATCAACATATTCACTTGATGCTGGTACCAATCAGTATAATAGTAGTAATTACTAGAGTATTCTTTTGGAGTATTCTTTTGAGTCCATAATGGCATGACTTATTCTACCGTGTTACTTGAGTCCAAAAAGTAGCCAAGATTTTTATTAAAATGTAATTAACAATTGCATTAATGAAATCACAATTATTATACTGTGAATATCGATTTGACATTCCTTTTTTAAAAAATTAAATAATAATGACATACTTTTAGATGTTAGATATTAAACTGTCACAATGCTATTTAAACAATCGATAAAGCAAAAAGCAAAAATAGTGGTATTGATTTTGAAGATAAAACTGTCTTTTCTGTGGTGTTAAATAATGTAATGAAAAAATAAATAAATAAATAAATAAATAAAAAATAAAAAAAAAAACGATAGCAAACATTTATTTCGGAAGCATCAAACAAAATTATAAATCACAAGCGATATGTAAGTCAAAAACTAATTTAAAGAGTAAGCGCGAAGTTCTATAAAAAAAAAGCCGCGACACCGCCTACATAAATTTACTTAAGGGAGGTCCTTCGAGCGTTGGAAAAAGGAAAAGTAGAAAAGAAATAAAAAGGGAATCCCGACGAAGATAAGGCGTGAAGACGAAGAGCTCTCGAAAACCATTTGAAATGGGCCGTCGGAAAAAGGTCGGCTTCCCCCTCTCCGCTACACATTCACAGAGCGTTCAGGTCAGGTGGGGCAATGTTCGTTCTCTTCATGCAGGTGCAACGGCACGCTCTATACACGCAATCCGAACGCGCTCTTCTCTCCCGTGGACCCTGCACAGGGCGAAGATAAAGGAGCGCCGGCGGCGGCATGGAAAAACTGCATTCCAAACGTTCGAACTACGCGCCTCGCTCTTCAAGTCGAAGAAAAGCTCGGCGTGTTAAACGACGCGCGTCTCGGCAACGGAAAAAACCGAAGCCAAACGCGCGCGAAGATGAAGAGAGGATAGAGAAAAGAGCGGGAGGGAGGAAAAAATCGGTTGAAGCGAGTCGGTGGACGCGTATAACGCGCGCGAGAGGGGAGAGGAAGATTATAGGGACCTGTTTTTACGATGACGAAGGCGACGCGAGGGCGAACAAAGAAGTCCTTTTTCGTGATGCGCGCGTTATATACTCAAAGGAAAAAAGGGAGCCCAAGGCGCGCTGGACACAGCGGAATCGAGAAGGGGAGGTTGAACGCGGGAAAAGATTTTTCCACGAAATAAAGAGCCGGCGATGCGTGAACGCCGCTAGGTACGTGATCGCAATGAAGACGAAGAGCGCGCGCTTTTCGGGGCCGGACGCGCAACTTCGTTGCGCACGCGTAGGTACTGAAGCGAAGTACGAGATTTTTACGGTCCGTTTTCTCAGGTCGTAAAAACGCGCGGGTATTTTCGAAGCTCGTGGAAACGATCTCTCGCTGCGCCGCGGGCACAAAGGCGCAAGATACATACATATATACATATATGTGTGTGTGCTGCGGGAAAACGAATTAAAATCGCCGCGATGATGAATGCATCAATGCACCCCACGATACGTATATACGGGTGCGCGCTTCTCTGGGAATTTTCTGTCTTCCGAAGATGCGCGCTCGTTCATTTTCATTCGTCGGTTGTGAAGAAAGCGGGAAGTCAGATCTTCAACGAGGGCGGAGTCGATGAAAATTATGGGGGTACATGCATAATGAAGTTTATCTGATTTATGCCACTTCCTTTTCAATTTATTATCTCGGAGGGTTGAATCGCGGTTACCGAAAACTATTTTCATGAATTATTCTATTTTGGGAATCTCGTCTGAAATGCAATATTAATTGTCGGTTTTCCAATTATGTTGATTGTAAAAAAGGAATTTTCGAATTTAGAAAATTAATGCAGAATATTAGCAAAATATTACTATAAGATTCATCAACTCAATTGCTTTATTTTAGAAACTTATACTTTTCTGTACTTCACTTTATAATATCCAGTAAAACACTTTTCAAATATCATTAGTATTCACTTCTTATATCTTTAAAATTTGTAATTCTGAAAAAACCTTATTTTAAATTCAGACACGTGTTTCCGGAATCTATTATTGGTACAGTAATTATTGTTATGCATACGTTTATGAATCTGGCTTTGAATACGTAAGATTGAATTTCTAAATTTTCCTCACAACACATACATTTATGCATAATTACGCTTTTTGTAAATTATCAAAGAAATTGCAATATATTTATAAATGTTTAATGTTATTAAGTACACATTTTATAATCTTAAATAATAAAATTAATATTTAAGAAATCGTTCGTTAAATTTTACATAGTTGTTCATGAAAAAAGTATAATTGTAAGATTTGTTCAATTTTCGAGATATTCGCTTCTGCTAGTAGTTTCCCAAATAAAATATCTGATAGTTATAAAATGTGTGGGATAAAAATTCTATTTAAGTACTAAAAATGATCGTTTTCGCTATTAAAAAAAACTTCATGAAAAGTCAAACAGTCTTTTGTTTGACATCGGCCCATAAAGAAAATCCCTTGTATGTTATTGAGGGAAGGTGTAACTGAAAATCCTGCGTTGAAATGAATGAAAAAAGCGCGCACATAAAAAAGAAGGGTCGGTAATCGATAACAAAAAGTTGGCGCTTGATTCTAGTATACGTTCTCATGAGCTCTCCCCAAGTGTACCATGTACATATTACGTTGGCACCGCGAGGTATATACATAAATAAAAGTACGTTAATTCATCATCAGGTTTCTTTTCTGTCTTACAATAATAAATATTCAATAATTTCAAATTTATATTGTCATCACTTTATTATAGTTATCACTTTACAAATGTTTATCATAACATTTTTGTTAATCTATTTTTTCCATGTATTTTAAATAATTATATATCATACATTGCTGGTTAAGGTGATGTGATATCTACACTATTACTCAATTCTGGGTTCTTGTTTTTCTCCTTCAATTTTAAACTTTTCGAAAAAACTCTGACACGTTTTAAGTTTAATAAAGAACTACAACGTACCAAAGAGTTTCTTAAAATTAAAAATTGAATGAGAAAAATGGGAACCCAATTTTGAGTAATAGCGTGGGTATCGCATCACCTAACAATACCGCACTCACATGTGGATCATCAACATTTATCTACACTGTGAGCTTTTATGATCTATACATGAGTCATATCGTTTTTCTTCAACATTGATATATACTTAAAGTAGAAATATGATCCTACATGTTGTAAAGTATATTATTTCTAATCTAGATGATATTTAATACACAATAGCTTATCAAGATTCTAATTTAAATATGTCTTTTCTTATAAAATATAAAAATTCTTATTTTTAGTATTTGTTGCAAAAATAGTCATGTTATTTAGTAGGTTCTTAATATTGTCTACTACGTGCCTTGCTATTTATAACTTTTATAACTAGAAAAAAAGCTTACACCTATTTTCCTGTACCACATATCTATTGGGCATACTTCTTTCAAAGATTACATTTGAATATTTTTTAACATTAATTTATTAAGAAGATTTAAGATATAGTGTTTACTATAGACACCGTTAAAGCACCGTCAAAGCGAAAATTTTGAGTGAGATTTTTTAATGTTTACTATGTTATCATTTAATATGTACCAAAGGCGCGAAACAGGTAATTGCGGCACAAGTGTATGCCGCCTGCGTGAAGCGAGGGCGCCAAACTCACACGAGTGACAGGAATCCCCTGAGCGCCCATGGTGCATATACTATTTTTTGACCTTCCAAGCGCGGAATCCGATCTCTCGTGCCTGTCAGCGCGCAGGGAATAGTACATTTTGCGCATACGCGAATTTCGTGCCCCAGGGCCAGAATGTACCATTTCGCGCCTGCTAGACGGGTATAACAAACCGAATTTCGCGCCCAGAGGGTCAAAAAGAATATTATTAATAAAAATAATATGAAAGGGAATAGTTTATTTCAAATGGCAATTTGATAGGTCGAATAGAATAAAAAAATTTTAGTTCTATCTATTTTCATAAATATTATATAACTAATTACAGCAAATACTTTTACTAAACTAAAAAAATCCGAATAATTTCTCAGCTTCAAGTAGTATCTTTGGAATAGATTTTGAGTCAGACTAAAAAAACTAAATAAAGTTGATACTTAATAGCAGTAAAACAAACTTGTAAAAAATATGTAAATATCTTACTATGTAAATAGTAAACTATAAGTAACCAATAATTTAGGTTTTACAATAAATTCAATATTTTGAATTAAGTTAGATAAATTACAATTACACTGCAAATTGTAATTTTTAGAAAATCTATGGTTCTTTATTATCTGGCGATGCAGGTGAACCATAGTAGGACGTTTGTACTTCGACTGTAAAAAAATATTTGTAAATAGTGGTATGTATTAACAACAAAGATTTTGTAAAAAAAAACACCAATTTACCAGTAGTTATAGAGTTGCTTGAATCTGTTGGAGACGATGGTGAATAATCCAAGTGAGGAGTCATAAATCCAGTTTCTGATGGTGATGGTGTTGTTACATCATAGTTAGGACTTAATATTGCACTTGATGGTAAGCTAGCATTAGGTGGCTCTTCAAGCTCAAAGCTTTGCTCTGGATCGTACAGTTGGCCTGAAGATGTAGAATCATACATTGGTGAAAATGGAGCTTCATCTTCTGCAGCTTCATCGTCATCATATTCACTACTTCTAGCTGGAGTATTTGATACAGTAGGATCCCAAGCCCCAGTTGTTCCTGCTATTCTTGATCCATCTTGAGATGGCGTTAATGAGCCATAATAAGGACGTGTTCCAGCTAAACAAATAAATTTTCGTGTTGCTTACTACTAATAAAAGAACGCGGATGCTCATTAACCGCAATTATGATAGTTTTGACGCGTACAGAATTTATAAAAAAGACACATACTATCATACAGTGGAGTCTGAGATCCTTGCATTGGTGTTTGAGATCCATGCATTGGAGTTTGGGATCCATGCATTGGAGTTTTTGAACCTTCTTTTGTACCATACATCGGCGTTCGACTTCCTTGGCTGTGAGTTGGAGTATAAATACATGGAGCAGGAGATGTAGTTGCACCTGGTTGAACGATGTTTGTGATATGGGAACGATCAACAGAAATGGTTTGACTTGGCGAGTGAAGTTCAACTCGTACTGTACTTTCAGTAGCGTCTTTGACAAACCCGATATTTCCCTTGTAAGGACCACCCGTAATCTTAATCGTTGTACCAATCAATGTTTTATCGCGAGTTGGGCCATTCGGACCAAAACGACTTTTACCTTTACCTTTAACGCTAAAAATAAACAACTGAATTATTTATCTAATAATATATCTAATAATCATTGAGTTAAGAAAAACCTTAAAACAAGGGAGCCTACATTAATTTTTTCCTATGAGTAGGTAATATTGATTCAAATATTGATTTTATAAAAATATTATTTATAGTAAAAATTATATCATTGTTTTCACTAGATTAAAAGTAGTATAAAATAAATTTAAGATTAACACAGTTAAAATTATAATTAGAATGTTGCTTTTTCTGTTGCTACAGAATTACGTGATTACCGACATTTTAGTATTTTACATTATTCTTTCACAATAATTGATTTTGACTGATTCTTTAAGTCATCCACTATTCCTCAAAGTATTGCAAATAGTGGATGCCTGCAAAAATTTAACAAAACTTGGAAATAAATTCAAATAATGAAAAATTCGGTGTAGAAATCTGTAATTGACTCTAACAAACAAGAATTATTATATAATTAACATGTTTACCTTTCTGAACGTGTAGGAGATGCATAGGCTGAAATACTATTAAAATCAATTAGTGTGCCTGTTTTAAATCCTCCAACTTGTTGCAAATGTCTTGTTTTACATACAAGTATTCCTCCTGTTTCAATATACACTTTTGAGTACAAAAATGCACAACTTCTGTATAAATGTTTTATTTCCCCTTCTCTACCGCAATGCGGACCATCCACCACTTTTACAATATCTCTCCTTTTGATCGAATTCTGATACATATCTAAAGCAGTTGTATTTTGATTTTCTCTATATTTAATCAAACCTCCAGGTTTAGCTTCAACGACTTTTCCGTGCATTGATAATACTTGAAAGTTCTCTCGTTCAAGTCGAATAATTACACCTACAGTTTGAGCTTCAAGTTGTACAAGATCACCCCATTGAAACTTGCCAAGACTGTCAACACCTGTTGCCATATCTGGACATAATTGTAAATTTTCAGACAAAACTTCAACTTCATGCATTGATAAATCGGAAAAGAGAATAATTCGATTTTCTTCATTACGAATTATTAGACCAGTATCCCCTTCATACTTGCCAGCCAATACCTGTAATAAATTTTATAATGAAAAATACAAAAAGTAAAATTAAAGAGATTTTCTGTAAATAAGTTTACTTTAACATGATCTCCAATGGTAAAGCATTTTTTTAATTCACTTGGTAAAAACTCAATGGCTTCATTTAGATCTTTATGTTTTGGCATAACCATAACTTTGTTTCCATCAATTGAGAGAATTTTCCCTTGCAAATACATCAATTCACCTTCACAAACTTCTACATTATCGCCTGCACTAAAGTTGTGAGACATTAAACCATCTTTCGCACTACTAATTCCAGCATCAGTTAATTCAATATCTACATTTTCTGGAGTTTCTTCAAAATTTTCAATTTCTGATAATGTTGGTTTTACTCCTTCACTTATAATACCATTTATATTGAAGTTTTTATACAAAAAACTAAAATATAATAAGAATATTTCTATTACATGTAAAATAAAAAGCAAATAAAGATTAATGTAATTTAGATTAAGATACAAACCCTTTATGAGAATAATTATTTCCCTCAAATACTAAATAATCTCCATTATTTGATACTTCTCCCCCAATAGCTCGAATAGCTTCTATATTAAAGGGCTTTGCAGGTGGTCTGGCATTTTTTTTACGTTTTGGAGGTTCAGGATCATCTGACATTAATCTTAGTGCACCTCTAAGTTTTCCATAATCAATTCTTGGTAATAATTTTAAATGTACTTTATTTTGTCCAACATCAACATAATCAACTTGTGCAATGTCATCTTTATATATTCCCCTTTTAATTCGAACCCATTGATTTTGTTTTAGGTTGACATGATTTTTTACTCTAAGAACATCTGTCATTTCTTTGATAGGAACCATTTGCTGTTTCCAAAACCCCATTTTTAAGGAACTAATATTTTCAATAGCAGCTTTAACATGAATTTGTTTGTAAGCTTCAACATAAATAAAACCTTTAACACCTTTAAGTGCAATCGCAGACTTGATCACTAATGGGTTGTCTGTCCAAAATAAAATTTACGTTATTTTATCTACAAAACTTGTCAAATGAAAAATTTTGATAACTTACCACTGTATTGAAATGTAAGAAATTTTCGCATTAGCAAAAGAACAGTGGGAATCTCTTCATTAATTCGACATTTTACCAGCCAGAGATTTGGATCTTTTACATCAGGCAACAGAGTTTGCTGAGTTATTTCATCGTTCATTTGTTCGCCATCTCCAAAATGATGAGATGCAGCAGAATCGTTTGCATATTTATTTCTAAGATACTCTTCAATTTCATCTTCTTTTGAACTGTTAGCAGTATCCAAAGATAAGAATTGTTCTTATGTACATAGAAGTCATATATCTTCAAAAACTTTTTCAACTTACTCCCAAAAGTCAGCTACTCTTCTCCTCCCATCTATCTCTCTGGCAGTTGGACCGATTTCATCAATTTCATTTTCAACGATTCCTATTTCTTGTGCTCCTTCCTCCCATTCTTCATCATCCTCTGCATCATCATCAACTTCAGCTTCTTGGATGATAAAATCATTAACTGATTTTCTAGATTTTTTCTTTGGCCTTTTATCCTCTTCCTCCTCCTCATCGTCATTTTCAGAATAATTAACACCTAGTTCAAAAGTTACCATCAAAGTATATTTTAATAAGAGTTATTTTTTATGAAACTTTAAAATAAACAGTAAAAGAGTACATTAAACAAAAAAGTTTTATAATATTGGACAAACATGTTGCAATACATAATAAATAATCTACAAATTATCCTACAAATTTACTAAGAAATTGATATTTAAGGTGATGTTATATACCGACATAATTTTAAAAAGAGTACATCTCATGAAAATACCAATAGAATCATCCACAAAAAATTCTGAGTATAGTATTTACATATACGGAGCGCCTGACAGACGTGTTTTTCCAAAAAAATGATCAGAGTTTATTTAATTAAATAAAAACCGTACTGTCGGTAAGTAGGAATCTGCAATTGACCTATTTCTAAAACGAGCACAGCTAACGAAAATACTAATAGAATCGCTCAAAAAAATTTCTGAATATAGTGTTTACATGTCCGAAGCGCCTGACAGTTGTCTTTTTCCAAATAAACGTTTGAATGTTGATTTAAAAAATATTGAAATCAGGGTATCACATCACCTTAATTAAATTAATTTGGAAAGATTAAAAAAAATTCGTTATCATGCAAAACTTACCTGACTCATCCCCAGAATCTGCTTTTACAGATTCATTATCAGAAGCTCTTTCAATTTCTTCGTCTTCGGATTTAATCGCCTGTTCAGCTTCTGATTCATAATTCTTCTCCGATCTAACGTTTAGAAAAATCCATAAAAACAATCATTAAATCGCCAAAATAATTGCATCATTAATATGAAAAAATTACCCTGAACTCGAGTCAACCGAATTCGATCTTCCAGACATTTCTCTCAGCAATTATTATATAGGGAGCGACAAAAACAAAAGAAAACTTGCGCTGACAGTCCAACGCGTTACCAACGCGCGACTGAAATTCATTCACGAGGCAAGGCGACGAAATCGTACTTTGTTTTGTTTACGGTTCGATGTCGGTTAATACAATACTGACATACATTAATATCCCATAGACGCAAGCGCGGTGGGAAAAATATTTTCAAACGTTATCACTGCGTAATGAAGTCGGTAACAACAAGTGCGCGCGCGACAACGGCAAGAGACAGAGGGTTTCCCAATTTCCAAGTATTCGCGGCCAACGTCGCACTGCGCTTAACATCCTTCAAAGGTTATTCGAATGTAAACAAACAATTGACCTTTGGTAAAAAACGTTTGAATAACGCCTATATTGATTTCTTGGAATCCACTTGTGAATATCTTTAAATGCAATTTTTTATTATAACAAAAATCGTAATACATTCATACTTTTTTCTATTATTGAAACTTTGTAATTGCAATTATTGGAGTTAAAGAGTGGGTTCTAAACAAAATGCTGTTGTATCGTAACGTAAAATTCACGAGTTTTTCAATCGCGCGGGAGTTAGACGCGTACTTACCCGAGGAAGGAAATATGGATAGGTGCGATCCCATGGTGTTCTGAAAAATTCGACGGAACCAAAGCCCCTGAGAGCGAGACATTCACGGAAGAACCTCCCTCTCGCGTAACGCGTTCCGTCTAATTTTCGGAACGCCATGGGATCGCACCCTAAGTGAAAGTATTCGTTTTTTCATTAGAGAAGGGGACGGAAAATTTGGAAAAAGGCGAGTACAGTGGTATTCTCACATTTTAAATACCTAATTAGAGTTTACAAGAAATGTTTGACAATGATTTGTTTACTTATAATAATAGTGTGCGAATGATATATATTAGAAATGAATGCTACTTCAAGTATACTGAAAAAAAGATTTTTTCTTCAATATTGGAAAGTAAATTCTATTGAATCAGATTTCTTATATTTATTTAGTTTTATTTAATTTGAAAAAGCCGAATGTTTTATGATTGACATTGAGGAGCCTATTGGCACCTCAATCATAATCGCCTCTTTTTGTAATACATCTAATGTTTTATAAGTTTGTACTTAGATATATCTTTACGAAAATTTTGATGACAATCTCATCTTTATATCAGTACTTTCCCATCAAATTTTAGAAACAAAATCAGCACTCCTAATTAAATATCAAATGAAAAATAAAAATTAATCCTGCTTTATATTAAATAATTTTAGTTGGCGAAAACTTTTAATAATAGATAGTAGCACTTTTTAATCATATTAATTTTGTAACAAAATTATGTAATTAAGTATTCTATTGGTACATTCACAAGAATCGTTCTAAATTAAAATTATATCATATTTTTTATATTTTATTATCTTTTTGATTCTATGTATTTTTATGTTTTAATTTAAATATATTTGAATTCCAGCGCTTGGCAGTGCCGCCACTACAAGGTAGTCGTTTTTGGCACAAAATAAAAATCACTATGTGTATCATAATATGGAGTATGGAGAGATAGATTTCTATGTTATCGACAACCTGTTGATTCATCAGCAGTCAGCACTCAGCACTAGCAGATAGTCATATACATTGAGTCAATTGAGTGCAGTTTGTAGTTACCTAATTAAATATCCAACCGTATTATAATTGTATTTATAAATTTTTTATATTTCTGTTGATGGCTATACTTATATGATGTTTAAATATATAAAACGTAAAAAAAATTTTGTTTTAATTTCAAAAAGGGATTCGACCAGTGCAGTATAAATGTCGTCCTCGAAAAGCCGTTGACTATATTCCCGCCATTTCTCTTTCGCTGCATATACTTTGTATATAATATAGTCACAAACTTACACCACACAGTATAGTATAGTATGCTTATGCATCCGTGAAACGGGGGAGGTACACTTTGTCCCTTTAATTTCTTCCTAATTTTATCCTGCCAATTTTGTATTTAATTTATTTTTTACATTTAAAAAAAGTTAAGGATATGAACGTTTCTTTGTGAAAGTTTAAGATGCAACAAAGTAGCAAAAGATTGAAGGCTACTGAGGAATCTGCACTTGACGATATTGCCGAATCAATCCGTAAGTAATGACTATTTTTTAATAATAAAATATTATACTTTGTATGTGCTTCCCAATAAATAATAAGCAAAAATATTTATTGTTATAAAATTTTTAAATGAACTGATATTTTTCATTGTACTTGTTTATATACTATTTGTAGTTGACCTATCTAAAGCTGTTAACTATATCGGAAAAACGCAAGATGACATAATAAAGTGCAATCAAAATTTGATAAATTATTTACTTGAAGTTGAAGCAAAGAAAAAATCAATTTGTAATAATACAGTTGATATATCTCAAAGTTTAAGTGAGGAATCATCAGAATCAGAAGCTGCCGAATAACAAGTAAGAATGAATTATTTGGATTCCTATTTTGAATATTATAAATTCAAACAAATTCGTTTAATTTAATCTAATTAATTTATTGTTTTCTAGTAAATTACATTTCAAATACAAGTAAATAACATCATAATGAATCAAGACTACTCTAAAGCTGTATCTTTTACGAATAGCTACTTTACCCTTGCAGATGGGCTTGTTTCTGGTTTAGAAAACTGTCTTGCAGATAACGTTGTATTGGATTGGTTTGGGAAAACAATCAAAGGCAGAGCTAATGTTGCTGCTTTTATGAATACACACAAAGTCAATTCTAGACACGTATTTGATGAAATTACTCCAACAAATAGAATTGGTTATAAGTAAGTATATTAATGTAAAACTAGTAATTTTTTAGTTATTTAAGTTAATACAAAAACTTCTGGTTTTTTTATTTAATTTTCAAATGTACTTTTTTAATATATTTTTCTTTGTATGAAAATGAATTGTCAATAAATGTTAATCAATAAAATATTAACTATAAATTGATGAAAAATATTATTTTATGGTTTTATAGAAAAAATTTTGTTCTAATCACTATTTTTCATTTATTTCAAGTAAAAAAAATCGTCGAAACACAAGACTTACAACAAAGATACAAAGTGAACATGGAACTAATTTGAATATTACAATTCAAAGTCCATTGAGTAATGATACTACTCTAATCAATCGAACCATCTCATCTGGAAATCGATCACGATCATCATCAAAAATTAGTAGAGAAATAAATCAAGAAAGTAATCTAACATTTGAGTTACACGATGATGATCTTAGTACATTATTCAAATTAGAAAATATTAAATCAACCATTGTCAAAGAAATTGAGGAGAAATTAAATCAAATAAGTTTAGAAGAAAAATTAACAAAAATTTCACCTAGTATGAAAAGTGAGAAGAATGTAAATGCAACTGAAAACATTAGCATAGCAGAGTCATCAATGAAATATGTGGAAGCATATGGAGATATTTTGTTTTCTAAAAAATCGCGCAGACAAAGTAAGTTAAATAAAATTTTAAGTAAAGTATGAGAAATGTGAAATCCTATTGGAAAATAAAATGGATTGTAGAAATCGTATTAAATTAAATTATACTTTTTTCAGGTAATTGGAGTGATTGCAAATTAATTCCCTCAAATCCAACGCATACGTGGAGAAAACCTTGCCAATTACAAATTGCTTATTCTACTCAACAAATGCATTTAAAGCAAGTACTATCTGCAAATGACAATGATGGTAATCTTAACTATTCTTCAAATTTGTTTAAAACTCAACAGGGGTTACTGAGTTTGAATGAAATAACTGGACTCAGTAACCATTTAGTTACTGATGATAATTATTTTGCTGGTTATCTTAGAAATATTAATTTTGCCAAAGAAGAAGATTCATTCTTCAAAAATCTTAGTGAACATGTTTCTAATAGTGATGCAAAAAAGTTGGAATTTATACCTCGTTATATTAATGATCGACTAGTTTTTCAAAAAACTAATTACGATAATCAGTGTGATTATGAAAGTAAATTTGTATGTAACAATCTTATTCATGTAATTATTTATGAAGGTAGAAGTCGATGTAGAATGAATTTATCTAAAAAATTCGCGTAACATTTCAAAAATATTATACATGTTTAAAAATTATTTTAATATTGAAAATTCACAAGCTAAACAAGTATATTAGGTAATGTGATAGTTTTCAAAAGATATATTCTATTGAGTTTTTAATTAAAAAAAAAAAACGCATGATTTACTATGATTAACATTTAAAAATTGATATATCACTCGTTAAAATTAGCATTAAATTTTTTTCAAATAATAAGGTTATATTCCTATGATCTTATTTTTAAAATTATAGTTATACAAAAGTATTATAGATATAGTTGAGCTCATTATTTCTTATTAAATATTCAACATTATTTTATTAAATCGTTTTTCAATTTATAATTGATATAACTACTGATTAAGTATTTCTCATGAGTAGTGTAACTTTAATATGTTAAAAATGGCAGAATAGTTTTCTAAAAATACCATGAGAAGACTAGTATGAAAAATTCTAAATTAATAGAGTCTTGTCTTTTTTTTTAAAAGAAGAGGACTTCTCATCTAGTTTTACATCAAATATCTACAATCATTATATTATTTTACAAATATATTACTATATAGTGATTTACATTCAATGATATGCCTTATTCCTAATTTTTACCAAAAGTATTGTACTAAATATTTTGTAAAACAAAACTTTTAGAATACATTAAAGATATTGTTCAAGTCGTCAATCGTAATTGTTAAGATAAGGGTATTAGATTTTTGGTAATATTAAAATAACGTAAAAATACTAATATATTTTTAAAGATCCCATATTTTCATTATAAACAAATATTAATTCTCTTATTAAAATAGAGAAGCGCGCGGTATTTTATACATTTTATGTATTGATATGTATTTAAAAAATCATACTTTGTTTTTCAAAATAAATTAATAATTTTATAAAAATGTTTTTTGCGATTATATTTTTATTCACTTTTAAAATTCCATTCAATAATATTCTACTAGCATATAAATTAAAATATAAAATTTAATTTCTCTAGTTGTGTAGCAGTGACATATATGTATAAGAAAATCTTTAACAATAATAATAAAAATAATAGTAATAAAAAATGTACTAATCTAACAACAAAACTGATACTAGGCACATTTTGACAGATTTTTCAACGTTCACCGTTACATAAAGAAATGACAATTATTTTTTTCTAGTATTGTAGCACATAGATAAAACAATATTAACTTAAATTATTAACACATCATAATACTTGTAACAATCATGGTTGAGAGTAGTTTTTGATGGATTCAGTAAACAAAACCAAAATTTCATGAACTAGGTATGTATAAAAGAAATTAGAAATAGTTAAGTACAGTAAATGATTGAGCCGTTTTCTGTATGGCATAGTTTGCACTTAATGAATAAAATTACTAAACGTAAAACCTCTCTGTAAAGAAAAAAGTCTGGGCGAAGTGCAAGGGGATGCCTTATACCGGCAAAGTTTTTTGCCGTACCGGCCACAATGCTTTCAATTAAATATTAATTGTTGAAAGCTTTTTCTTTAATTCTAAGAGTTGACGCACAAAGATAAACTTATTCCCTAATACCTGGTCAAATTTCAGATAAATCTGTTGAAAAATTAAGACGAAATTTGAAAAATCGTAACGTCGCATATTACTCGCATATTACTATATTAACCTCAAAATATAACATTTTGCGATTTTTCAAATTTCGTCCTTATTTTCAAATAGATTTATCTAAAATTTGACCGGGAATTAGAGAATAAATTTATCTTCGCGCTTCAACTCTTAGAATTAAAGAAAAAGCTTTCAACAATTAATATTTAATTGAAAACATTGTGGCCGGTACGGCAGAAAACTTTGCCGGTATAAGACACCCCCTTGAGTGCTCTCTACTTGGTATGGCTTATATCAGCAGAGTTCTCTGCCGTACCGACCACAATGTTTTTAATTAAATAAATGGTTATAAGCTTTTCTTGAATTCTGAGAGTCGACGCACAAAGGCAAACTTATTATCTAATTCCCGGTCAAATTTCAGATAAATCTATTGAAAAATAAAGACGAAATTTGAAAAATCGCAACATCGCATATTACTATATTAACCTCAAAATATGACATCTTGCGATTTTTCAAATTTCGTCTTTATTTTTCAATAGATTTATCTGAAATTTAACCGGGAATTAGGTAATAAGTTTGTCTTTGTGCGTCGACTTTTGGAATTCAATAAAAATCTTTTTAACAATTAATATTTAATTAAAAACGTTGGGGTCGATACGGCAGAGAACTCTGTCGGTATAAGGTATCCCCTTAAACCCCAACTCCGGAATAGATCGCAGCGCCCCCATGACTTCATTTACGTATTTTCATTAATTTAACGGGGTTCCATAGTCCTACCATTACCGACCGAGCAATTCACACAGTTTCAAGCTGATTAAAAATAAAATACGTCGAATCACAAAAAATCAAGAGAACACTTCGCTGCGGTGTTGAACGTTCTATCATCCAGTAAAAGTTTGGAGTCGAAATATCAAGTTGTTTTTGCAAAAACTTTGAACGAAACCGAATTTTGTTTTGTTCAAAGTTTTTGCAAAAACCATTTAATATTTCGACTTCAAACTTTTACTAGGTGATAGAACAAAACCGCAGCGAAGTGTTCTCTTGTTTTTTTGTGATTTTACGTATTTTATTTTTAATCAGCTTGAAACTGTGTGAATTGCTCGGTCGGTAATGGTAGGACTATGGAACCCCGTTAAGTGTACTTATAAATTTTAAATTAATCATAACTCAGTTTTCCCACGTGTAAAAGTTAATAAGGATTACTTTTAAACAAGTTTCATGAATTTAAATGAATAAATGAACTTGTATTTTGTAGAGAAAATTCAAACGTTCAGTGGACATTTCTGAAAATGACTCCAAATTTTTCTCTACAAAATACAGATTTATTAATGGAATTTAATTTGGGAAAACTCTTGTAATTGTGTCTTTAATACTAATTACACGTGGGAAAACTTTATTTTTACGTTAATATTGCCCCAAATTTTTTTAATTAACAAAAAACACTTTTGACAGTAGGTGGCGTTCTAATCGGGGTAGAGAACACTTTTAACACACAGCGCAAAAAGTCTTGGAAAAGTGCCCAGACTTTATTCCAGACTTCGCCAGACTTTATGGTCCGCGTATGGAGGTTATACACGCCCGGCAACTCCCGCATGAAACCGATGCTCATAGTCTTCTGCTGCAATCCCATGATCACTGCTGTCATCATCGTCGTTGTCGCTGTGATCTGCAGATCTAATAATTTTTGGAGTCGGGCTTTGTAAAACTCCAACCTACAAATCGAAATTCTCACAGAGCATCTCTACTACAGCGCAAGTAAACATTTTATAGAGAATTTTAACTTATCTGATGTTATCTCTGTGCTATCCATTACAGTTCCTCGTAAAAAATAGTTGCCATTACTCGGGATTCCAGACAAATTTTGTAATCTAAACGTGTATATAGCAAGATAAAAATATTTTGAAGTCCAAACAACATGAATTGAACGACAATCGTGTGAACAATGTGAACATAGAGTATTCTGCAACTAGTTTCAAGTTATTTATGGACCTCAAAATATTTTCAGCTCGCTACGTATTTTTGCAATTAAGTTCTTCTCTATGTATGTGTATAGAGAAGGTGTGAAGATTTTCCACGAGGAACTGTAATGGACAACACCTAGATACTAATCAGATAAGTTCCAATTTTCTATAAAATATTTACTTACACTGTAGAAGAAATGCTTTGTGAGGACCTCTATTTGCAGGTTGGAGTTTCACAAAGCCCGACTCTTTGTGTCTCCAAAAATTAATAGATCTGCAGATGACAGCGACAACGACGAGCATGATAGCAGTGACCATGGGATTGCAGCAGAAGACTATGAGCGTCGGTTTCATGCGGGAGGTATCGAGCGTGTATAACCTCCATACGCGGACCATAAAGTCTGGCGAAAAGTCTGGGATAAAGTCTGGGCACTTTTCCAAGACTTTTTGCGCTGTATGTTAAGCCTGGTAAAAAGTCTTGTATGAAGTCTGGGTATTTTTTCCCAGACTTACTAAGTCTGATGAAAAGTCTTGGATAAAGTCTGGGGATTTTTCCAAGACTTTAATAGAAAATATAAAAAGTCTGGCAAAAAGTCTGGGATCGTCCGACCTGCGAGACTTTGGCTAGACTTCTGCAAGACTTCGCCCAGACTTTTTTTTTTATACGGGCCTTGACTGATAAAAATAATCATATCACAATATCAACGCATTAAGTACAATTTTTTAAGAAATTCGTGATTTATATAAATATGTTCTCGATGGTAAAAGACTGAACGCTCAAAATAATATGATATACATAAAATACTTTGAAATTTAAGTATTCGATGCCGTTGGATCGGCCTTGCAACAATAAATTATTGACTAAGGAATGAGTTATAAAGTGATGTAATCAATGCTATATAAAAGCGTTCTACAGTGTACTCGAAGTTCGAATGAGAGGAAAAACCTATTTACAAATGCAATCGCGCTCTCAGTCGGGTGCGCACTAATAAGTACAACACTGCGTGGTAATAAAAAATGTGCGTGAAATGACGACTAATATCTCATACGTAAAAGTAACTGAGTCGCAATAATAATATGTGCAAAAAAGAACTCGGTTTTCGACGAAATATGCGACTCCCAAAGTTGCAAGTTTTCACACTGGCACACATGTTATCTCGTAAAATAAATGGTTATCTGAATTTCAACATACAAATCCGGTCTTGTCTTAGTTGATTACTCAAAAAAGAATTCCAATTGTTATCGACATAAACGGATTAGTTGTAAAAATTCAATTTGAAATGCAAATAACCATTTATTTCACTGAGACAGAAAGAAATGTGCATTATCTTAGGTGATTTTATCTGTTGGGTTCACTTGTACTCGGGATCCTCTTTGTGTTTCCTCCTCGGATCGGTAGCATCCAGGGTAACAATGACGGGCGGCGACTCCTTGGGTTTTCCAGGCTGCCTGAAGTTATAACCGGTTCTCTTCTCGTCGTTGAACCAGTGCCTTGAGATCGGCAGGTTTTTGCAACTGAAATCGAATTTTTAATGTGACTTGAGAATTTTAATCTCCAGTGCGCGCGGACACTCGCACAAGCTGATAGAACTATAAGTACGATTAGTCACGTTCTCAGCATGCACTTTTATCCGTTAATGTGACTTCTTAATTACATTCTTCATTAATACGGTATTTTACCCGTGTAACAAACAATGACGGATGTGGCAATAGTATCAAATATTTCGTTGTACAACAGTATCTACGCAATGACATTTACGTAGTTTTTGTTAGAACAATCGGTTATAGAAAAAAATTATATATATATATATATATATATATATATATATATATATATATATATGTGTGTGTGTGTGTGTGTGTGTGTGTGTGTGTGTGTGTGTGTGTGTGTGTGTGTGTGTGTGTATATGTATATATATATATATATATATATATATATATATATATATATATATATATATATATATATATATATATATATATATATATATATATATATATATATATATATATATATATATATATATATATATATATATATATATATATATATATATATATATATATATATATATATATATATATATATGTATGTATGTATGTGTGTGTGTGTGTGTGTGTGTGTGTGTGTGTGTGTGTGTGTGTGTGTGTGTGTGTGTGTGTATATATATATATGTATGTATGTATGTATGTATGTATGTATGTGTGTGTGTGTGTGTGTGTGTGTGTGTGTGTGTGTGTGTGTGTGTGTGTGTGTGTGTGTGTGTGTGTGTGTGTGTGTGTGTGTGTGTGTGTGTGTGTGTGTGTGTGTCTGTGTGTGTGTGTGTGTGTGTGTGTGTGTGTATGTATATATATATATATATATATATATATATATATATATATATATATATATATATATATATATATATATATATAAGTGGACGAAATTTAATAATAATTCAGTACAGTAATTTAAATACAATGTCTTTGTTTTATTACTCTAAGGTTTGTTATTTACATCAAAATATTAATTAATGCAGATTAAATTGCATAAAAATGTTGTTAATGTTTTTCAAGTACTATTTATTCTTTAAATAATTTGTGAATAAAAAAGGGTAATAGAAACTTCATAGGAATCGGATTTTTTTAAATTCTTTCAGATTAAAATTTAAAATGCATAAAGATTATATTTTTTACAATTTTCTTTTAATTATTTTTAATAAATGTTACGCGTTCATAAAATTATTGAAACTATTAGTGAATATATATTTTATTGCTTTCAAAACTATATGCAATGATAAAATAGTATTTGGATATTCTAAATTATACCTGAGTTATTTGTACTGCAAGAAAACTTATAACTCTACACTGTCTAAAGTGTACTGGTTGCAACATTGTAAAGCAAGTAGTAGAATGATACATAGAAGTCTAGATTTAATATCTTTGAACTTAAGTCATATTATAAAATAACTTTTTTTTCGTATTTTTATATTTTCTACAAATTTACCAACACCTAAGCATAAAATAAAAACAATTTTTAATAATTCATAATTATATTCATCAGAACGAAAATTCTAGATATGAGTAAGAAAATAGAACCCAACACCTAATTAAAAAGCTCATTGAAATAAACTGCATAATTGAAAGTTTAGTCACGATTTGTTTAAAATTACTATTTGAGATGAATGTACAAAAGAATGTGCGGATAGAAGGGTGGTGCAATTATTATAGGTTTGAGCCGGTGTATTAAGTGCAATCTCCATATAGAATGTGCATGTGTGATTAGAGTTTTTCGCGTTCACACCTGCATAAGTTATGATCGAAGTAAAAACCCGTGGAGCATTCCTCGACCTTACGGCACTGACACGAGCAATTGTTCATATTCCAGTACTTCTTTTCGCTCTGCTGGTAGCACTTATCCTCTTCATCTAAATTTTTGCAGATGCATCTGCACTCCTCCTGGTTGTAATACTGCTTTTCAGTGCAGTCCTATGCAAAAGTATCGTTCAAAATTACGGTAAGTCAACCAGTGAATATGAGAAATGAATTAAGTATAACGTAATCTTAACTTCTTATATTAGTACCGCTATTTAAAATACAAATAATAATCATAATTAAACCATAAAAATTTTGAATAACATTTACGTTCTACCTATGATACCATCATTTTTAACAGTTATAAACACACACACACGCGCGCGCGCGCGCACACACACAAATATAAATATAAAGTAATTCAGAATTAATTATTAGATATTCGATATCAACAAAAATAAAATTACAATTCGATTGATGACATTTCTAATGTAAATATTGCCTTAAAATTTTTAAAAAACCTTATATTAAAAATAAGTAAACTTATAAGCATCATTATATATTTTTTTTTAATTTCACTGGTAGTCTTGACCCTAGCTTTATATCAATGTAATGGAAATTATTAAACCATTTTACTAGTCACTTATAAAATATCAAAAGACAAAGGAAAGAATTTGTTCCTGTATGATAAGGTAAATTGAAATAATTTCACACTCCGAGGATGTTCATAAAGTGACTCATCTTTTGTATTCCTATATTAAAAAAATTTTTTTTTTACTTCTAAGTAGTTATTTTATACCTTTTATTGTATTATTATAGGATACATCTTCATCAAAAGGTTTTGCTAATTAGACAGTAAATCTAGTGATGATAAAAAAAAAAATAAAAAAATAATTTTTCAGGATTGAGCTTGTTGCTAATGACATCAATTGAGCAAGAACATCGTTAATTATTTTATTTATCTAGTTTGATGCTTCATAATTTTTCAACGTTCGTTCGCACGTGTTTCAACAGTTGTAACCTATTTTGTTCCACGAAGGCTATGTAATTACGTTATAGATTATACTTATTGCTATAATGGCACCTTGTTCATTATAATATACTTAGAAAACAAAATTAACACCTTTGTTCTATAATTGGTCTCATAAAAACAAAAAATTAAGTAGTAATGCAAACTAAAACTAATTCGAGATCCTTTTACGTACTTTTACGTAATCACAAGCCAAAATAAAGCTATTGAAAATTCATCACACATTTAAAATATTCTGTAGGTAAAAGCAAAAATAACGTTTGGTGGCTTAAGCGCAGGTACTTCGTACCTTTTCTTTTACTTTGCAATCACATTCACATGCAGTGTGTTCCTCGAGTGGCACAATCTCTTTGAATGCATTGTACTGTCCCAATTCCTCGTCGAGTTTCGTTACGTGAATCTGAAATAATAAATAGTAATAACTATACTAACACGGCTTACACTGTCAACTATAATTTGATAAAACGTAACTACTGTACTTTTACAAGTTCGATTTTCAATGATAACAATAATTGTTGACGTTAGCAAAAATACTGATTTTAAAAAAGTTATCTATATTTGAGAAAAGAAAAAAAAACTATAAGCTACGTAATTATATACGAGAGGTAAAAAGTATACGGGGAAGGTGCGTTCGGACCTCATAATTACGTATCTCAGTAGCCGTAGGCTGGCAGGCGAGAAGCTCGTGGTTGCAGCATCCACCGCAGCGCTTGATGCGTATGCAATTGGGGAAGTAGATAGCCGCAGGATCAGGATTCTCCTTGACCGGTACCACCTGCGGCTCCGGGATGCACATCGCCGGCGATGGTTTGATAGCTTTCGACCGTTCCGATCCACCAAATCGATCTGCAACTGTTTCGCCCAAATTCATTCATATATTCTTCTATTCTCACGCAATGGTAAGTATACTAATATTATATTTAAATATAACCATCACTCTCAAAAACTAGATTTTTCTTTTCTAACTTTATATTTATAAAATATGATTTAAAAACAAAACTTTGTTTCAATTTCAACTTTATTATTTGGGCATCTGCATTAAATAGGTCTAATTTAAAATTCAAATTCAATTGTCATACAAGTAATGGATATATACGCATTGTATGCAAACATTTTATTCATTCTTTAAGGTACTTTGCATTCACTTCGTAAACATAATGCACTTTTAATGAAATGAAATTTTTTTAAAATATATATATATGTGTGTGTGTGTGTGTGTGTGTGCGCGCGTGTGTGTGTGTGTGTGTGTGTGTGTGTGTGTGTGTGTGTGTGTGTGTGTGTGTGTGTGTGTGTGTGTGTGTGTGTGTGTGTGTGTGTGTGTGTGTGTGTGTGTGTGTGTGTGTGTGTGAAAGGTCGATTCTGCAATAATACAAAAATATTTCAAAGTCATGTCATTCACATTGCCCTTGTCGACGAATTTCATTTCGAGTTCATGTAATTGCCTCGCGAACAATGTCGTGTTATACTGCTCGAGGAAAACAATGAATGAACTGCGAACGCTTTCGTTTTATCGAACGCCTCGCTTTTACAATGAAAAGTTACCAAATTTGAATCTAAAACTTGTTTAATTACATTACGTTATTTTTATTAGTTTTAGTTGTCCATAAGAAAACAAAAAAGATAATAGGTACATGCGAATAAAAACTGCAACAATACTTCAGTGATTTAGTAGTACTAACTCTATCAATTATTAATATTATTATATTTTACAAATTATTAGTTATTTACTGATATTTACTTTATTAAATTAATTAGAACGACGTTAGAGTCTTAAACTTATTTTAATTGAAACATAATCGCTTAATTATAAAATATTTAATGCTATACTTACAAGACACTCCATAAGATAAAGCAGAAGGAACAATTTTAACCAATTTGAAAAACTCTTCGTCGGTCTGTGCCTTACTGATTTGTTTCGCTAATTCGATTGATCTCTGGAAAATAATAAAAAATATCCCTAAATTTTTCCAAAAAACTTCTGCAAGATAGTAGGTGTTTGTCATTGTCTATTCATCTGTATAGACATTTATACTGACAAATTTTAATTATCCACTAATGTCTGACGATGTTGAAGTGATTCATTCATGAGGCATGTATGTTCTTAAATATTATTTTAAAGTTCCATGACCCTGTTTCTTCATACGAGAATTGTTGAATCTGTGTTGTGCAACATGTTAAACTGTATATAGGTTCATTTTTTATATTCAGTTATATTTTCTTTGCATATTTATATTGTACGTGTTTGAAATTCCGAACGTTCATAATGAACGAAATATTAACTTAAAGTTTCTAATTCTGGTTAGAATTCCCCGGAGTGTGGTTTACTGGTGACTGCAAGAGTGAGAAGTGAAGAAATACAGTTATTATCCGATTTTAAATGTATTAAGTAGCCAAATTCGGCTAAATTTGAAAATGGCAAAAAATTTTCGTTCACTATGAACGTTCAAAATTTCAAACACCTTATATTGTCGGCTTTGCATATTTATATATGCATATTGTTGGCTGGATGCAAGATCGCTCTATCTCAGCGCCCGCTTCAAGAACGTCCTATCTCGGCTGCCGCTTCAAGAACGCCCTATCTCAGCTGCCGCTTCAAGAACGCCCTATGTCGGCGCCCAGTCCAAGATCGCCCTATCTCAGCGCCCGCTTCAAGAACGCCCTATCTCAAATGAGATTTTTGTTTCTCAGATTTTGTAGTGGCCGCACTGCGCGATTTTAAAATACGGCTTTTATAGACATCAGATCTGTGTCTAAAATTCTGAAAAAAAAAACAGAATTGCTTATTTAACATTGCCTTTGCTTATTAACTTGTGAGATAGACGATATAAGCCCCCCGGGGGCTTATTCCATAACTATCTCACCGAGTGACACGCGTGAGACAAGCGGTCTAGACCAATCAGCTCCTTTAAAGAGAATATCGTCTATCTTACAAGTGACACACTTATAGAATAAGGGCCCCGGCCTTTGCCACCTGAATCTGCGTGAACAAGATACGCGCGCAGCGTGAACTCAGTTTGAAAATGCAAAAATTCAAAATATCTCAGGCGGACATAAATTATGCACACAATTGTTAATAACTAAATATAAGTTTTATTTTATACTAGCTAGAAAGCAGTGACTATCTAAATAAGTAATTTACATTTACAGTTTTTTTTGCTTTCACAAAACAAAACAAAATCAAAAACGGAAAATGAATATTTTTAAATTTAATATATTATTTCCTTTACAAATTTCATTATATATTTAATATAAATGATGTTGTATTTTATGATAATAATTGATAATTAACTACCAAAAAGTACTATTAACGTAAAATTGTTACTTAAAATTAATAACAGTCACTGACAATTATTAGCAGTTATGTGCATTAAAGAATAATACTTTCAAGAGAGTGTTAATAAATTCAAATAATTAATAGTAACTATTAATAACAATAAATAACAGTTAAAATTGATTACTTACAATAAATAACACTGGATAACAGTTATTAACTGTTATTTGCTTTTTTGTATCCTAAAACCATTTCTCACATGGAACCATCAGAAAAAGCAAATAAATGCAAATAAGTACTTACAAATATTTATAGGAATTCACAACACTTACTAACTGTTATAAGCGTCCCAAAACGTCCTGTTATTATTTGTTATTAGCATTTATTTGCTTTTATTGACAGTTTTATGAAAAAGTTATTCCCGCCTGGGATGCATGCCTATAGACATAGCTGTAATAGTACATTTCGACACGGGTGGGGAAGTCAACTCGCTTCGCTCGTGCAAAAAATCACACCAGCTAAATAATCGACTTACGCACTAGTTTCGAACGGTATTTTATACCACGAGCGCCGAAAAATCATACCAAAGTTGTGATTTTGAGGTTAGAGTGGTATACAAAATAATTAGATCAACTATAATGTTGAATCTGATTCATTTAAAGATATAAATTTTTATTACAAAGCAAAGACAATTAAAGAAGCAATTCTGATTTTTTTCAGAATTTTAGACACACATCTGATGTCTATAAAAACCGTATTTTAAAATCGCGCAGTGCTGCCACTACAAAATCTGAGAAACAAAAATCTCATTTGAGATAGGGCGTTCTTGAAGCGGGTGCTGAGATAGGGCGGTCTTGGATCGGCCGCCGACACAGGGCGTTCTTGAAGCGGCAGCTGAGATAGGGCGTTCTTGAAGCGGTAGCCGAGATAGGGCGTTCTTGAAGCGGCGGCCGAGATAGGGCGTTCTTGAAGCGGGCGCTGAGATAGAGCGATCTTGCATCCAGCAGACTATATAATAACTTTAATTATTTTACAATGTCGATAAAGATCTTAAATCTCATCAGTTACATTTATGCGAAAGATTAACGACAATATTAAGTAGATCTAAATAACATTATTTATAGTTTCAACTGAGCACTTCTCTAATTGCCATATTTAAGAAAACACTAGCCGCTGCTACCATTTATCCCATAATCTTTAATAACAGAGCTTTGGCTGCCAAGTAAAATGTTTGAATCGATTCTCAGAATCGTGATAATTGATGATTGCTGCTGAACTTCTCGCATAAATTTTCCCAAATACCGCATCGCTTAAGTGATTTTAGCTTTCAAAGGATTAAAAATACATTTTAGCTTACGGTTCCTTGCGGCAACTGCAGTATCGGGAAATTCCCGGAACGACAAATATATTACAACATCTTTGGTGATTCACGAGAAGCATAATAGTAGTATATAAAGTTGTAGATCAATAATCAGTTCTTTTTGCTTCCTCAAAGAGGAAGCTTTGTAATGGTGAAAAAAATTTTTGGAACAAAAAATGTTTAAAAACATTTTTTAAGACTTTTGGCACCAATATCCGATGTTTTTGAGAACAAAAATGTTCGTGTCTGTATGTATGTGTGTGTGTGTGTGTGTGTGTGTGTGTGTGTACCGGCTATAACTTTTGAACGAATTGACCGATTTTCATCTATGAGGGCTTATTCTCTTCGTTTGGACATAGAATAGAGATAGCTTAACCTATTTTTTCATTTTATCGTTTTTCTTTTGTTTTATAACCAAAAAATGATTTTGAATTTTCAGTTTTTTTTATTTTTTCATATCATACAGCCATTATTACATAATATAGTAAACTGTTTTTGAAAGGTCTTCAAATTACCTACAATTTCTTTTTTTAAAAGTTGAATTATCTTTACTCTGTCATTTGTTATTAAGGAAAACATTTTTATATTTCATAAAATAATTTCTCAAAAAATATTTTATTTATCGACTTGAAATTTTAACCACTTATAACAATCATTGAAGACTATATTTGGTTAAAATTTCAAGTGATTATCTTCATTTCTTTTCTAGAAAAAAAATATTTTTGAAAACAAGGGAATTTTCTTTCGGACGCGATAACAGGAGTAAAAATCAACCAATCGTCTTGAAATTTGGCACAGAGATAGCTTTTTTATATCTTCGAACCGAGTTCGTTGCCCAAAAAAATCGGTCAATTACGATTAAAGATATTTGAGGTTTTTTATTTTTTTTTGTGAAAAATTTATTATTATAATTTCAATTTAATGAAAGGAATCGATAAATTGTTTTGAGGAAGCTAAGTGCCAAAGAATTGGCAGCGGTTTTTTTTATTGAGGTTATTTTTAAATAAATAGAGAAAATTCTCTAGAAGCATAATAGGTGTCGTTTTGTGTTGTCTATAATTTGTATGATTATTAATATTTCACTAATATTTTTTATTTACTCATTTTTGTTTCCGGTCTTTTATTCAATTCTATGAAAAAACCAAGTCGTTAGTTAACAGTGCAATCCGCTTTGTAACCAAGTGATTCAAAATTTTTAAATATATTTAAACAAAATTACTATAAGTAATAAACATAACTAACAATTCAGCAAGGCCACCTTTCGATCATGGATTTGGCTAAAACTTCAGAACATCATTGTTTGGATCAAAAAAGCGAGCGCCTGTATCAAGATTTTGTCCATTGGGCTCGAGGGACAAAGATAAAGGAGTTTTTCAAAATATCTACGACAATGTATGTCCACGAAAACCTAAATAACTCGATATAACTAAATGTATCAGAATGATCAGTAAAAAATGAACAGAAAGTAGAAAGAAAAGGAATTTCAAATTGGTTTAGTTAAAAAGTTTCACGACTATAAAAGTTATATGCTTTTAAAAATCAGTAAAGAATTCCAATAAAAAATTCAACCCATTATTTATTGATGATTCTCTGACGTATTTTTCGATTAAGCATAATTCTTGGATAAGTAGAGATTTATTGACGAAACAAATTTTCTATTCAAGCTGTTTCTTTCTACTTCCTGTTCATTTTTTCATGATCATTTTGACACTCTTAGCAATCGAGTTATTTAGATTTTTATAGACACCTATTTCCCGTACAGATTTCGAAAAACTCCTCTTTGTCTTCTTAGAGCCCAATGGACAAAATACTGAGAGCGGCTTTTTTTGTAAGTATAAAACAAGGAATCTATAGTATTATTTATTCTCTTTGCGTCATAGAACCGTCTAATCATAATACCTATCTTTGTCCAGTTGCAAAGGAAAAACTACATGTTATCACTTGGCGTAACAAATGATGCGATGACGTTTTTCCTTTTCAAATGAAATCGTCAAACTCAGTCATATTTATATTCTTTGTGTACGATTTTTGCAATGTAAATTTATAAAGTGAAATTTGGGATCAATCTCTATTGGTCTTTTCATATCTTGTACGACCTCAGTACGTTCCCTTCAAGGATTGAACTGTTTGTGAAAGCTTAAATTTAAATGACTTTAATCAACAGAGGCAATTAATTATTATACATCTAAAAATATTAAGACCAAATCATTAAAATTGTGGTATTTAATAACAAATAAGTATTTTAGTAGATCTGATGAAACTGATATAATATCATAACAGTTTCTTTAAATACTTATATGATTCATAGTATAGATAATATACTCTATACAATATCTAACAGATCTATATAGGGAAACAATTGATTAACGTACGATTTCAATTATGAGTCATTTCTACGTGTGCTGCAAATCTTATCATTTAAGTGTTGCAATCACTTTCTTTGATAAAATTTGATGATTAAACGCATGTGGAATCCGTAATACTCGATCTTTTCAATACTTTATCAAACTTTATAAGACTTCCATAAAGATTACTTATTTGCAAAGCTCTTCTCACATATCAGATAGGTACGGGAAGTTAGTCACCGTTTTTAATTGAAAAATGAAACTATTTCAACAAATCAAAAATATCGAAAAATTAAATGGCAAATGATCCACTTCCGATGGAATACGTTTAAAAATCAAATATTGTCTACGTATAAATGATGCAAAGAATCTCGTATCTGTCAGTTTTACTCTTCTAAACGTCTACTTATTATTCATCAATACACACCAATATTACAAATCTTGTTATATTCATAATTGATGAATGATGACTTTTAGAGAAACGTGTTTAATATGTAACCATATTTTTCCTTCATATGTGAAATATACTACAATAAATTATTGGTTTTTAAGACAAAAAAAAAATTCGGGATCAAGTCTGCACGCTGATCAAATTAATATTAATATTAATTAATTAATATTACTTATTTATATAAAAAATATATTTCTAAATATAAATTATTTTTCGACAAAATTAAAACGATAAGTATTCAGCATTTTAAATCTTTACAAAATGATAGTTAAGTATCACGATAAAATCATTCGTTTAGTTTAATTTTTGATCAAGTATGATTAATGTAAGCTCTTCAGAAAATTCAATGTTGAAAGTTAGATGGCATCAGAGTAATTATGAGTGCATATCCATTACATAGTTTTGTAGAGTTTACATTTATCATATTGTTATTCAAAATGAATTGCATGACAACTGACACATTTTTTTTTAATGAAGACACGAGCGCGAAGCTGTCTTTCTCCTATCGCTGAAATAAATATCATCTATAATAATATCATCTAGCTGTTCAAATATAAATCATATGTTTCAACAATTACTGTCCAAACAAGCGAGAAAAGTAATTTCACTCAATATTTATAGACATTATATCTCGCACTTGCGGCTATATCGCGTTTCGTGAATGATTATGATACAGTTACCCCGCAGCAGGTAAGTATTTTCTTATGGAAAAACCTCCACGGAGCGCTGCGTCGTCTCGATAAAACTTATTATTCTCATCCCGATCGTCATAAAGTATGCGTCGTATATCGCACGGCTCTATCGGCATCACATTTGCGCTCCAACGTCGGCTCCGGCTCACCGCGTATCCTCGACATTATTGTATGTTATATTACGCACACAAGTGTACACTTTCGCGGCGACCTTCGCCGACACGTAGACCTCTATACGGAGTTGAGGCGGAAAATGCGGCGCGAACACGCCGACGCCGTACAATTATAGACGTCGCGCCGATGGCGGGCGAATAAATGTGCATCTTATTTAAATGCAAAAATAAAGAAACAGTGCTGAGAAATTTGGTGTGCGAAAGATTATCGAATTTTTCTTATCAAACAAGCATATAATGGTAATGCAATGCTTACTCACGTGAACACTTATTCATTATGATCTACTTTAAAACTTACATTGTAGCCATTTTTTCGATTTCTAAATCGTTGAGTAATTTTTAATTATAATTGAAGCAAATCTTGATAAACTATCGAATGAACTACTGCAATTATTCGTTTAAATATCAAAATCGCATAAAAATCTCCTAATTGTCTTTATATATATTATGACGTATGTTATTATAAAGAGTAAGTAATTTATCATAAAAAATGAAATTAAAAATGATGTGATAAAATTCGTTGCTACACTTAGCACAAAATTAGTATACCACATTTCGTTCGCGAAGTACTTGTTGAAAACAAATCGAAGACTGACTTATTAACGGTGGCTCGAAACTAGAATCCTGCTTTTAACGTAATTTGTTTTCTTTAAATCAAAATAAATTTACATTTTTTAATGGTATTGAGGTCAATACATGAAAAATGAGTTCTTTCATTAAAAGTTAAAACAGAAAATAATATTTATAATAAGTATGTGTATACGGTGTGCAAAAATAATATAAACGAAAATTTTTTTCAGAACTTGTTAATGAACGCATAAATTTATCTATACTGGTAATAAATATAGTATACTTGTACGTGTTGCACGTCAGAGCAATAACTTATATGACGGTACAAAAATTTTATGAATGAAGTTAGTGATAGAGAATTACTCAAATAAATTGTTATCATTAATCGATTGATTATCTATTTAAACTTGTATAATCTAATTACTATTTTCTGTAATTAAGTAATTACTTTTCCTCTATAAAAATGCTAAATCAGCTGTGATAATGCTAATAAGGAAAAGTTGTTAAAAAAATAATTAAATATTTACTAAATATCAACATGAATTAATACTTGAAAATGTATGATGCACTATACTATAATTATAAATAATGATCTAATTAGAATATGACTTACATATAGATATTATTTAGATGTAGTTGAAGATTACACGATTTTTTTACGAAAATTGCTTTGAAAAGAATTTTGTAGTCGTTTTCGGAAGCTTTCTGTTTTTACTACCTCTTCGGCACAATTAACCACTCAATAAAAATTGCATTAGCAAATTGTAGTATCATAAAAGTATAAATAAATGTATTGATGAAAAATTTACGAGAACAAGTATTTTGCTTACTGTGTTTGTTTGGTAAGTCATCAATTTTTAATTTTATAATAGTCAATTTAAGTAGGTTTAACTTAAAGATAATTAATGACCTTAATGATAATGGATGGTATTAGTTAATACCTTAATTGATTTATTTTTATATCGCAATAGTGGCATAGATAGGGATACAAATATATTTTCACGCTCCAAATAAGTCTTAGATTCGTAATGTCACTCACTCATCTTCATTTGCTACCCAAAAGAAACTCAAGCTTTAAACATAAATATATATTTATTCGTTAACTCTTTGTCAGTGAAAAGTTCGAGGAAAAATCCCGTGATAATAATTAGACGGACGTCACCGAGATAAATTTTTTCCACACGCTCTTGTACGATGTTTCTAAACCTTAAATGAGTGAGTAGTGACACTCGCAACTGCGAAAGCTTGTCAGTTAGATTTCTCATTTACCGCTAATGCACCTATCAACATGCTCCGGAAAACGGCGGCATGTGTGACTATGTAAGCTGTATAGGTGATTTGTCCGCGTGTCTCCAAGTAAATAAGCTTAATCTATTTTAGGTGGAATTGCCGTCTTCAGATCGTTTTTGCGTGAGAACTTCTAAGAACTGCCATTGTGGCTGCATATTTATTATTCTGTTTTTAAATTACTTTTTAAATTACAATTTTTCTCATTTTCATTCCTCGTAGTGGTTTAAAGCAGTCACACTGTAGTCTGATTCTTAAAAGATTAACATACTGAAAATCATTAAAATCTGTGAGCGTAGTATGATAATAATGTACTCATTTTTTTCTGTATTATGTAACTAATATAATCTATAGAAGATACCATTTAATATGCAAATTTATTACTACTATTATGAAATAAGACTTTGGAAATTTGAATATTTCAAGTATCTCAAGCATAATTTTTAATTTAATAATTCAACAAATACATTTCTCGATGTTTATATAATATTCCAAATTTATTTTAAATGACATGTAAATAAATGAAAAACATAAAGCCTGTTTCTCTATCCCATTTACATAAACTAAATAATTGAAATTTCAGGGAATTCCAGCGTATACTCCAAACTAAACTCCTAAACTCAGCCGAAGAAAGTTGTTTTCAATGAGCGCGCTTAGCTTTTGGCGAAGAAAAAGTAAAATGCGCGAATAAATGTTAAGTGTACAAGTTTAAAAATGCCACAATATAGCACCTACCAATAGCTGATTATCTCGCGGTGAACTAAATTTTTCGGGTCTGGAGATCGGGCCAGGAAACACGACTTCCCGGGGGTTCCCGTGATAGTGGGGATTGTCGGCCTGAGCCGCAGCGCAGAATGCAAGCGCCGAGGTCGCGAGCAGCATTTTCCGCAACGTGCACCGCTCCATCGCAAAATATCACTGATTATATGTATAGTATACAGTCACACGCGCACGCGCGCGGCCAACCTGCAAGACTGCACCGAAAGCGATCTCGTTTTTTCCGCGAGGGAAAACACTCGTGTATATGCTTGTGAGCAGAGTAACTCGCTCGCGCAAAAATTCGTCGTGCGTCGAGCTCGCGGAGCGAACTGGCTCTACTCTAGGCGCGCGTGGTGACGCGACTACCTACCTACGCCCGCGGCCGCTCGCAAAAGCAGCGACAGCCGCACTCACACACATATACTTATTATACACACGCACACCTTCGCATCGCCGACGCCGATTTTACGCGGCCCAACAGGTGGCACTTTGCACTCGTGTGTGAGTGCGTGGCTGGTATGGGACGGTAATGTACGCGACACGAAATCCCTCTCCTCTCTTTCTCTTTTTCAATCTCCCGTGCGCGTGTGTGTGTATAAGTACGTGTTGTAAGCAATGCCTCTCTCCCACTACCGAACTCGCGGCAGCTGATGGCATTCCGCGCCGTCGAGGCATTTAATTATCGACTGCCGGCGTGCCGCGCCGCGATTTCATTCTCGTTGTGTGCTGGTGTGTCCACGCCTCGCTGCTGTATTTATACACTGAGCGTGGAACGATATTACACTCGCAAACGTAACTGCGTCGTCGATGTACATAATGAAACAAACTCGCGCACGGTAGCGTTACGTATTACATTGTTGGACTGAAAAGCGCGGTGCTCGCATTGTTTGTTGCAAGCGTTATGTAGCTTTTTTCCTTGCCATTTTCACTACCCTAACTATAGCCTCTTTATACTTGCTGATATATTGTATACAGGAATTTAATATATATATGTGTGTGTGTGTATAAAATTAGATAACATTTTTATTACTTTTGAGAATAAATTGATTGTTTAATATTATTATTATTTTTGAAACTCAAAATTATTCAACCAAAACTCTAGCATCTGTGACTTTATGTGGCATAAAAGTGGGCTTTTTATTCCGAGTCTAGAGCTTGCAGTACAAGTCGAATACGAGCAAGCATGAACCAAAGATGAGTACTGCAATCACACGAGATCAAAAAGCCCATTCACGATATTTTTTGTAACGCATGTACTGTTTTTCGCGTTTATATTTTTTAATATAAAGCGGGGCTAATGTGGCCGTTTTTAGACACGCCAACCATGTGTTGATTGGAGTATTTTTAATTTTTATTTGGCTAATATTTTGTTATAATAAAATTTATTTTTGACGGTTGAATTGAAATAATTTCAACAATTGTAAATAAATAAATACCTAAATAAATACCTAAATAAATATTTATTAAAAAATCATCAATAATTTTATTGATGATTTTTCTAAAAATTTTTGAGCAGGCGATAACTGGTGAAAAACGTCCACTGACAGACAGCTTTTTTAGTCCGCCGGTCTACAAAAACGGTCACTTCAGTCCGGCTTATGTTAAGGATGTTATGGATATATCGTCCCTGTCAAAAGTTAATTTTTAGCGTTAGAACTACGATAAATAATTATATGGAATAGTTAAAGATTTTTCCGTCCAGTACGTCTATACGGAAATGAAATACGAATATTATAAGCTTTAAAAATCCGGAATCGAAGCAAAATTGACAAAGTTTCATTATTTTTTATTGTCATGCAAAGAAGCATGTACAATATTTTAAAGATTTTGATAACATAATGAAACTTTGTCAATTTTGCTTCGATTCCTGATTTTTAAAGCTTATAATATTCGTATTACACTTCCGTATAGACGTACTGGACGGAAAAATCGTTAAATATTCCATATAATTATTTATCGCAGTTCTAACGATAAAAACTAACTTTTGGCAGGGACGATTTAGCCATAATATCCTTAATAGGTCAATAAATGTGAAAATCGTGCTTGTGTTACAAAATAGTACATTATATAACAAGAGAGTCTTGATTCGTCGACTTGATTCAATCATCGACTTTTCTCACGAGTTACATATAGTACTTTATTCACGACTCCACTATAATGGCCACTTTATTCATCTGAAGCGAGACAAAAGTAGAATTTTATTCCTCCTAATACTTTATTTTCAGTTTAGCGGGAATAAAAAATATTATTCCTCGTTTAGCGGAAATAATAAATATTATTCTCTGTTTAGCGGGAATAATGAATAGTTTTCTCTGTTTATCAGGAATAAGAAATATTATGCCCTTAGCGGGCATAATGAATATTATTCCCTGTTTATCCGAAAAAAATACTTTGTTTTTCTCCTAATAGAGACTAAGTAAATTTTTTATTTCACATTTATAATGAATTTGAATGCAACTAATAATAGTATATTGCAATACTAGTGCCATAGTGGGCTACTGAAGGCACTAGAGTCGTACGACTGCTGCATGTTGCTTTACTGTATAGACTCGTGCAAGAAATCTCACCACTACTTTCCTTTCTGCAGAACTTATCTCTGAACTTACATGCCTTGGTAAGACAGCTCTTTCGGCAAAAAATTTAACATCTGCTGCCAGATTACAAAAATAATTTTTTGTTTCAGATACTTTCATCATTTCATTTATTTACTCATTTATATTTTTTTCATAAAATGCACGTAATATTGGTAAAGTTTTGATAAATTTTTATCATTTATTCATTACTTTAAGGGGATGCCTTACTCGTACTATTACCGACCGAGCAATTCACACAGTTTCAAGCTGATTAAAAATAAAATACGTCGAATCACAAAAAATCAAGAGAACACTCTTCTGTGTTTTTTAAGGTTCTATCATCCAGTCAAAGTTTGGAGTTGAAATATCAAGCCGTTTTTTCAAAAACTTTGAACGAAATTAAATTTCGCTTTGTTCAAAGTTTTTGCAAAAATGACTTGATATTTCGACTCCAAACTTTGACTGGATGATAGAACGTTAAAAAATACAGAAGAGTGTTCTCTTGATTTTTTGTGATTCGACGTATTTTATTTTTAATCAGCTTGAAACTGTGTGAATTGCTCGGTCGGTAATGGTACGAGTATGGCATCCCCTTAAGTATTATGAAATGGATGGATCGAGCGAGCCGCCGAAGACGGCGAAGCTCGATCAAGATTATGCTGAGGGTCTCGTTCGAAGGATCACTCGGTAGTACCGCTAGAGTACGCAGATGTCGCCACAAGCTTCAACGTTCAACTTTTCGACGTGGCGCCTTGCCGGCTCTCGCGCTCGCCCGCTGTTGTCATTCGTTTAGAGTTCTTAGAAAGTTTTTCTTTTTTTTTTTATATATATAGGGTGGGGAAGTAAATATTATCATTTATTATTGGGTGGGAGTGATCCTTCGAACGAGACCCTCAGCATAATCTTGATCGAGCTTCGCCGCCTTCGGCGGCTCGCTCGATCCATCCATTATGCTTCGTGTCTCGTTCTCTGATCACTCGGTAGATGTTCAGAGTTATTCAACACTCTTCAAATATGAAAGTAATTCTTTATTATTTGATTATACATCATAGAGTGTTACATATATAATTATTAAAACCATATACGAAATGTTACATGTCTATTTCCGCAATATTACAGCCTCTGCAAATTGGCTTTCATTGCTTGCAATCGGTCGGTTATAGAACCTATCGAATACGGTACATTTCTCTGACCATCCAGCTATACTTTTAATAGTTTTCACACTAATACCTTTTTTTAAAGCTGCCGAAGTTGACGCATGGCGTAGGCTATGCGGAGCAAATTCCTTGCCAATACCACACTGAGCTAAAAAAGCCCTTAACCATCTGCTTAAGGTGTCTTTGGATGCTCTTTTGTGTGGTTTTGTTGTAGTTAAGAATAGATCGTCTCACATTCATTTCTGATACTTTTTGTTATTTCTAAATATTTATTTAATGTTTTAACAACGCATAATTCCGGTTTTTCTAAAAACTCCGGTAAAACTAAAAGTGGTTGAAATGTACCTTTCTTAGAGGTTTTTGTTTTGCTAGGAATTTCTATTTCGTAGCCGCAACGCGTTCTACTTATATTACTAATTTTAATTAAGAAAATAGTTTGTTTTCGGTGAGCGGTCACCAAGGCTAATAATACTAACAACTTGCTTGTCAAGTCTATCAGACTCAAACCTTCCAAGGGATATAAAGATTCTAACTTTACTAATACCGGATCCAAATCATACACCCTATCGTATTTCGGCTTACATGGTTTCACGTTATATACACCCTTTAAAAATCTACTTATCGCCGGGTTCTTACCTATCTTCTCGCCTATTATTAACGATAACGCTGCCCTACAGGTATTAAGAGTACCAAAGGAAGCACCTTTTGTGTACTTTGTACTTAACCAAGTGACTACGGTTTCAGTCTTTGGATCGAACATATCACTGTTAGTTTTATTACAAAACGACGCCCACTCTACTAAGGGCTTACAATATTGCTTTAAAGTCGTCTCTGAGATGGACTGCAACATCAAGTCATTATATCGTCAAATCCTTGTCGGTAAGCATTCCTGACAACATTCCTGCCATCAGCCTCATCTTCGATGCGAGTGGATGCCGAATCGTCCTGCATGCAGACAACAACAATTTATCATTTGGTTAAAAAATTATTGGCTTGTCTACTATCATGTTACTCCACAGCGGGTACCATGGTTGTGACGGCCAATATGGCGCGATTAGAATACCCTGAGCTTGATCATTCTTAATTTTTTGTAATACTTTTAAAATTAATGCCACTGGCGGAAAAGCAAAGAACTTAAGGTTACTCCAACATATAGTAAACGCATCTACGCAATATGCATTTGAATCGGGCTGCCAAGAGCAATATGTATCACATTTTTTGTTATATTGTGACGCAAATAAATCTATCTCTATATCTCCAAGTTTATTGACAATAGTTTGAAAAGCCCAAGGCGTTAATTCCCATTCTGTATCTATATTTTCTGACCTTAAAGCCGCGTCGGCAATAACATTTTCTTTGGAAGCAATGTAGGACGCGAAAATCCACAATTTGCGCTGCTCACAAAACTTCCAAATTTGCTTAGTTATTTGATTCAATTTTGGGTATTGTATACCACCTAACCTATTAACATACGACACTGCCGTTGTATTATCAATACGAAGCAATATTTCACAGTCTTGTCTGTCTTTGCCAAAACACTGTAATCCGAAAAATGCAGCCATCAATTCAAGATAATTAATGTGACTTTCGCGCTACTCATTGTTCCATGTACCGAAAATTACCTCGCCGTTACACTTGGCACCCCAACCAGAACCGGATGTGTCAGCAAAAATTTCCAACACAAATGTGTTATGACGAATTTTGTTATAACCTATTAAGATGTTATTTTCCCACCAATTTAGATCTGTCAATAATGAACTCGCTACAATACACCCGACTAAACTCGCGAACTCTCTAATCACACAATACTTTTTATTCCGTACTTCTTTTAAGAAACTTAAGATTTGGTGTCTTTTCGTTTTCGGCAATTCGATAAACATATCGATTGAGTTTATTACAAATCCCAAAAACTTGCGCATTTATTCTTAGGAATTAAAACACTTTTTTGTATGTTTATAATGAATCCTAATCGCTCTAACATTTCTACAGTTAGTTTTACGTTAACTAAACACTCTTCGTAAGATCTACCAAACAAAAGCCAATCGTCCAAGTATACTACCGACAGTAAATTTTTACTTCGCAAATAGTTTATTACTGGCTTCATAATTTTTGTATACAGCCAAGGAGCAACATTCAAACCGAACGGGACGCAATTCCATACATATCTTTCTCCTTTCCATATAAAACATAAATATTTATAGCTTGACTTATGAAGCGGAATTAAAAAATACGCGTCCTTTAGGTCGATAGATGCCATAAAACAACCTTTCGTGACCAATTTCGTTGCCGTTCGGAAATCCTCCATTTTGAAATGTTCAGTAGGGATAAATTTATTAAGCTCTTTCAAATTCATTACGAATCTCATTTTTCCGTTTGGTTTTCTACTAAAAAATAGGACGAAACAAATTGATCATTACAAGCTACAACTTTTTGAATTGCCCCTAACCTCGATAAATTTACAATCGCGTCTTTCAACGAGGCTTCATCTGTACTATTTAAACAATTTTGTTTAGGTAATCTAGTTTGTACTGGTTCTAAGCTGAACCTTATTTTATATCCCACCAAACATTTCAAAATAAAGTCGTCGCTTCTTATGTTACTCCAAGCGCTCGCAAAGTATTTTAGACGACCCGCTATAACTCTTACCGCTCCTATTTCTTGGAATTGCTCGCGCCGAGTGGTTGTTTTTGTTGCGGCCGTAGCTCGGATGGCGGTTCGTTCCTTGGTGCACTGCGCCCCTCGGGTAACCTTCTACATATCTCTGGCCCGCCTGACCTCGGCGTCCTCGCGCAGACGGGCCTCGCCAGTTTAACGTCGACGATACCTGGAATTTTGGCTTCTTGTCCACTGCTTGTTGTTGTTGTGGTTTGATAGTCAAACCCAATTTCTCCACGGCTTTTGCTGATTTTATTTTCAGCGAAAGTTCCGGCTCAAACAGGAACTCTCCTGTTTCTGCTTTTTCCAAAATCGATCGGACTTTTTTGTCGATACTTGGGTAAATGAAGGATTTTCTCGCCTTAATCAACTGATTATGCAGTTCACACATTAATTTGCCAGACTCCACTAGCTTGCATATTAAATCTTTAGTGTCGATTTCTTTGACCGAGCTGTTAAAAATCATGGTAATAGCTGATAAACTAGAACCACACAAGTCCTGGTATATGACAAAGAATTTGTCTCTTTTCTTAGAAGCGTCGTTGACGCTCGCCTCGATTTCGATATTTAGTTTCGGCGTTTGTATAGGGCAATTACCCGTCCTTGGGTATTTTTCCAACAGGGCCGTCTTTTTTTCTTTTTTCAGTCCGCCTGACAAAATCTTTTGCCAAGTATTAGCCAGCTTGGGATGAAATAAAAATTTTTTGCCTTGATCGGCTGATTCGTCATCACTGAGAATAAGTAGCGTCTCCTCATCCAAATCGAAAAATTCGCTCGTTTGTCCGAGCTCGGTCTCGTCTAGAGTCTTCATATTTTGCCCATTGTCCTGTACATTCTCTTTATTTAGGGGGTCCATCATAACCTCATTTTCCTCGTCATGGTCATTTGAGCTCTCTAGAATAAGTCAACAAATCTAGATTATGCATCGAATCGATTTCTATTCGCATAAACCTAGTTAGTTCGTACGGCATGTCTCACCTCTCGTGTGAGCTCGCCGCCGGCTGCTTTATTAAGTACTATATACTATTTTACTTACCCGAATCCTGGTCGCTATCATGGTCCTCAATAGGGTCCTCAATAAGGTTCTCCTTATTTTGTTTCAATTTTTTGTTTATGTGTTCCCGGAGTTCCTGAGCTCTATCCTGCAGCTCCTCCAGAGACGGAGAACGATCTCGTTTCACACTCATCGTTAATACAGTTTCCCCACGCGCTGAACTCGTGGCACATGCTACGCGCACAAAAAGCGTAATGACAAGAGCGGGCGAGCGCGAGAGCCGGCAAGGCACCGCGATCGTCGAAAAGTTGAACGTTGAAGCTTGTGGCAACATCTGCGTACTCTAGCGGTACTACCGAGTGATCAGAGAACGAGACACAAAGCATAATTCCTTCTTTTATTATATAGTAATGTCAATATTTCTTATACTAGATGTTTGAAACATATCGACCTGAACTGATTTTACTGTTGAGTATTGGAATAAAATGATGAAATTCAATAATAATTATGAACTTCTTGCCTTCATTAAAAATTATCGTCCTACAGTAAGTAATTTATATACCTTATTATTTACAATAAATCAATTGTTGCAACTACATTTAACATAAAAAGGTGCTCTACTTTTGTAGGTAATAAAAAATATGAAAAAATGTCCAACCATTAAAACAGGACTTTGGATAAAGTTTTCTTCAATTTTTAAAAAAAGAACAAACTTAGTTATCACCCGGTCAAAAATATCCAGTTGGGAAATCCAACTGGATTTTCCAAGAGGGAAATCCAGCTGGGGAAGAGTGGATTCCAGCTGGATTTTGGTGGATTTCCAGTCGGATTCCCAGTTGATGATATCAAATATTCCCACCCATTTTTAACTGGATTAAATGGAAATCCACTTATAATAAATGGGAATTCCTGGGCGAAGGCGGAAATCCATGTAAAAATCCAGTTAAATGTTGGTGGGAATCCACCTAACTTTCGCATTTCTATTAAATGGGAATCCACTCAAAATTCTACTTAATAATAAATGGGAATCCCAGCGTGACGGCGGAAATCCATGTAAAAATCCAGTTTAATATAGATGGGAATCCATCTAACTTTCGCTTTTCTATTCAATGGAAATCCAGTTAATAATGCATAGGAATCCTGTTATATCTAGGTGGGAATCCATTTAAATATCCAGTTAAAAATGGGTGGGAATATTTGGTATCATCAACTGGGAATCCGACGGGAAATCCACCAAAATCCAGCTGGAATCCACTCTTCCCCAGCTGGATTTCCCTCTTGGAAAATCCAGTTGGGGTTTCCCAACTGGATATTTTTGACCGGGCAACTACTGAATTTGGAAAGACTTAAGTAATAAAAGTCATAAAATTTTAATGCGATTAGAATCCTGTTAAAATGTTATGGCTTTATGACTATATGACTATGACTATATGATTATGACTATGGATAGTCCTGACTATTTTATGATCTATAGATAGTCCTGCTTTACCGACTAAGCAAATCGCGTAATTTCCACAAAATTAAAAAAAATTATTTTGATATGAATAAAAGTGTGACATTATCTCCTCCCTGATAGAAAATTCTAATATTTAGCAATAAGTTGCTAATCGATATTGTTTTGAGCAAATTAGTCTGGGCGCTAGGGAGGGGAGGGGGTCCCGCGTACTTTTTTAGGTCCCCTCGATAACTCAAAAAATCACATTTTTTCAAACTTTGGGACTTTTTTCTCGAAAACTATGGTTTGGAGGGAAAGGTTGATAAGGACCATTTTTACTTAGAAGGTGGCAGAGAATAGCTCAAAAATTTTAAAAATCGAAAATATAACATTTTTTATATTGTTTATAAAAAATGTTAATTAACAATTAACCCGACCACTTCTCGGCCTAGTAACCTTAAAAAATGAATTCAGCATACCAAAAAACATACAGTAACATCAAGTTACCGAGGGGACCTAAAAAAATACACAGGACCCCCCCCCCCCCCTGGCGCCCGGACTAATTGCTGAAACCATCATCCTCAATGGAAGCCCGCATCAATTGCCGAAGCTACGTAAAATTTTATTGTCTGCCTTTGCGAATATGTTAATTAAATTAATGATTTAACTTCGCTTTTTCTCTCTCTTTTAATATCAGCAAAATATCTATTAAAGTGCAAAAATAGATGATGCCTTTCCATCTTTGCACTCTTCAGTTTTGCCTAGTAAAATTATTAGAATTCCATTATATTAAAATTATTTCAGTCGAAATTATATGGAATTTTCCACTTTCGACAGAAACTAAGGAATTCAAGCCGACTTGTACAGCAGAAGAGAGAGAGAGGGGAGATCCAAACACAACAAATGCGGCCTTGGCTGCCGTACTTCCGCTGAGGTGATTTTCAAGGGCCAATCAGCGCGAACCGCGTCAATGACGAGCGAGGCATCAACGCTCGTGAATTCCCTTCCTGGTCGCCGTCGGGGTGACATCGTGGAACCAGCTAAGCAGTACCGATCTACCGCGCCGTGTTTTCTTTAACTTTGCCGTATATGAATAATCCCGCAAGTGCATTTTGCCTCGCGTAATTTAGTTATAAATTTTGTATTAATTTAAGTAGCACTATTTAGCCGCCGCGTCCGTATCTCGTTTACTACTTGCCTGGAGTCGGAGAACGAGGGATTGTAAAGAGGTAAGGCTTGCTAAAGCTTGTAATATTGTGCTAATTCGTTTTTGTCTATAAAAGGCCGTAACATTTGCGTCCGGATACCTTCATCCCTGCGCGCCTATTTATTCTAGAAATTAAACTCACCGAAACATCTAGTGCCACGCGATGTATCTAAATTAATTTTAATGTACCCGTGTGACTCGGGATATATCCAAATTTGTAAAGGTGAATTAACTAATCCAACAGAATTATGTCGTGAATAAATCTTGTAAGTAAATTCTAATTATTGCCGGGCTAAACGCTAGTAATTTTATTGCCTCTGCGAGGCTAGCGCGTAAAAACAATTTTTTGCTAAAATAAATTTCAAAGAAATCTGGTAATAGAGTTTGTGCCTTAAAATTGGTCTTTTGTTAACTTAAAAGAATTTAGAAATTGAAGTGTTAAATGTAGTTTTATATTTGCCTAAATATAAATCTCTGGTTCTTATTTATCTATGTTACATTGAAGACTCTGAATGTTATTTGTTGTTATCATTGTGATTGTTTGAACATGCGAATTACTCCTGCCGTCGCTCCTTTCCTTCAGAGCTGCCGAGCAAACTTAAAATATGTAAGTAATTAATTCTACCTTAAAATAACTAGTGAGAGGTATTGCTCACTTGACTTGTTGTAAAGTTCGAATATTAACAGTGCCTGGCGCCCAGTAAATCGTGGTATGCCTTCAGCATTACGACTTATTCATATCATATTTTCACCTGCCTTTATTGGCAATCAATATTTATTTATCCACCAAAATATAACGGAAGAAACTAATTATCTCCCACATAGCTAAATCTCCCCATTATAAGCACTAACTCATCTCGCTTGAGCACGAAGAAGACTTCACATCACAATCGTCATCACTTGCAACAGGACATCAAGTTGTCCTCTCTAACAATGCTCTAAAGGTCATCTTAAACGCAACGTCAATTAGACGGCCGCCTTAACGGTTGCTGTATATGTCCTCCAAGAGCAGCAGCAGCAGCAGTAGCAGCGGCAGCCAATAAATGACGTTAGTCATTACAACAGTGACGAACAGTGACGGAACATGGACTACCCGGTGCTGCCCAACAGCACAGAGCAGACTTTCTCGTCACAAATGCAAACACATAACATACTCTCGAACAGTTCTCTTCGACGCAGAAACATCCCAGCAGTAGCAAACACGGACATGAGTATAATATAATTTATATTATAAAGCAAAAGTAACATTATGGACGACGATACAGCCGCTGCGCTCGCTTTGATCGAACATGACAACAAGCAGCAGATCATGGAGACCCACGCCCGTAGATTTGTCTCGAGCTTCAATAGTGCGCATGAACCAGCCGATTTGACTAGTAACAATCGCATGTGTCCAGTACGACTGCGGCAACAGTCAGTACCACCGAGTCCGAGAAGATGTCTGAACACCGCAGTAAGAGCGAAAAGAAGAAGGAAAACATGAAGCTCAAGGACAAGAAAAAGTCGAAGGATAAGCACAAGAACAAACTTAATTATCAACTATTGAATTTGGAAAGACTTAATAAAAGCCATAAAATTTTAATGCGAAAATTTTAATGCGATTAGAGATTTAAAGACAAGAACAAGAAGAAAAAAAAAGTGACGCGATAAGACTGACAAGAGCAAAGATCATAAGACTGAACTCTCCTCTGCCCCTCACCAGCTTCCCCCTCTCTCTTGCTCTAACACATATTAGCGCGGCAATCAGCCGGCGCTCTACTGCGTACGCGCTTCAAGAATGATGACGTCGAAAGTACTATTTATGAAGTGACAGAAAGTACTATTTATGAAGTGAACAGAAGACCTGCTGTTGTCCACGATGTCTGCGAGGAGATCTTTGTCGAGTTCCCGCCATTGATCTATAACTACACCTGCTCGATTTGGAGTTATGTTCCTCTTGTATACATCTAGGTGAGACCAGTGTATTTACACTTTATCCATCTTTGTTGTTATCTCATGTTTTTTTTATTTATAGTTGTGCTACGATGAAGCCGTCTATAAGCCGGCAAAGCTGTTTATCTCTATTGTACCAGTCACTGTGACTTCTTCTAGATCCCTGCTACAGCGCTATATTGATGTTGGTCAAGCACTTTAATAATCAAATTGGTGGTATATAGGTTGCCCGTCCGTTCTTAATTTTGCACGTTTGTTTTAGAAAATTATTATTCGTTATTTATATTGTTTGTCGATTTCATACTTCCAAAATTGAATTTGAAGTAGCACAATGTAAATTGACCATTAATACTTAACATATTACATTCTGATAATACATGGCGAATGAATAGTTGTATGTGTATAATTATGTAGTTAGTGCATGCATTGTTTGTTTAACTCAGTACCTTTGTGTACTAGCAAAAATTGGTATTATACTAAATGTATTAAAATAATACCTAAAGTTTTATAATGCATAATATATTATATTGCAAATAAAAGCATATATAATACAAGAAGAAAATTGTTTGCATGAATAACAATTTGCAGAGATAGATTATATAATATATCTAAAATGAAGAGACTTCCGGTCTGACTCGCGAGGCGTCGACCGTCGCACGGACTAGCTCCGCGAAAAAAAAAAGATATTTCAGGAAAAATCAAAGGAGGAAAAAGGTAAAAAGTAGTGGAAAGTGAAGTGGAGAGCAAAAGAAAATCGTGGAAAAGAAGGTGAGAAAATCTGGCAAGAGAAAAACAGAAGAAAGAGGAAAGTTTGCTGAGCCTAGGAAGAGAGGTTAGGTAGCCGGAAATAATGGCCGACAAACATGACGGAGCTAGCGCGGGAAGCGCAACGATCAACTGTTTGTTGATTTGTATTTATGTATTGATTGTTTTGATTATGGATGAAAATGCGAGAGCGATATATTTATATATACTACTCTGTGAAACGTGAGCTTGTCGGTTGGCGATGTAGCTTTTGTAATAGGACGTAGAGTTTCTGGCTCTTAAAAATACCCACGATGATAATAACTATATTGTATGTATTTTTTACTATTCTCTCTTTGTGATTACAACCAAAATAACCATGTTTAAGATTCTATTGTGTCATTGTTTTTATAGTTAAATACATGATTACCTGATGAGGCTAGAAAACTAACTAGCGAAACGTTGTGGTTTTGAAAAGGAAAGTTAAAGTGTTTTTTTTTTGTGTACCTGGGTTGATCCTCACCATCGTTTCTTATCATTGAAATTATTATGGAGGATAGATATAATAGTAATTAGGAATAATAATCATTTGATTAAATACACTAATAAAGAAATAAAAATTAGATCAGAAACGGGTAGAGAGTTCAAGTTAAATAACGTATTGTATTCTGAGGAGTTACCAGAGAATTTATAGTCACTCAGACAGTTTGTTGATCAGGGTTTACAAATCCATTTAGACAATTGTAGAATAAATATCTATGATCTGAGATCTAAAGAAAACATAATTTTTGTAATCTATGAGAGCTCTTTTTGGATAGTAAAATTAATGGTAATAATAGAGAAAGACGATAGAAAAGATTACGTGAGTCTTATCGCATTAGCTGTAGAACGAGGCGCTAAAATAAACTATGATACTGGGAGCAAAAATAAATTGAGAGTAGAATCAGTAAATGAAAAGGAACTAGAAAACGAAAATCGTAAAAATGAAAGGGGAATGATATTTTATAGAGTAAATTACCTAAATACTCGGGTTTGTTAACGACTGTAAATAATAGAAAGTTTCAAATTACAGAAAGTAGAACCAAAAATGACAAAACGGAAATTAGGGATAAGTTAGAAAACGAATCAGATTCTAGTGTAGAAATGAGTAAAACAATGCTGTGGCATTTGAGACTAGGTCATATGTCAAATACATATTTGATAGAACTGGAAAAAATTTATCCAAATTTGCCAGGTAAAAGACAGGTTATGAGTGACAGAGATATCATAGAATGCGAGACGTATCTTATTACTAAAAGCATGAAGTTGCATTTTGGCAAAACACGCAATAGGTCCGAAAAACCACTTAGAAAGATAGCTTTCAAACACAATCACAATATTGAGCAGTTAAGAGGGGGTTAGTTTGCGTTAGCCTTTTCAAAATACCGAGAAACAATAATACTAAATTTGGAAACAAGTGTTGAAAGTTTTTCTAGTTTGGTATATTTTGACAGGGTACATAATCTATGTATCTGGGCAAAAGAAACTGAGAGCAGACATGTGAAGTTTATAGAAAATAAAACTTACAAAGACGTACATCTTAAAGACGAAAGTACATGTACTGAAAAAGGGGAGTTTAGAGAGTCAAAAACACCCGAAAAGGAGAAAAATCAGGAACCAATTAAGATCATAGAAACAGAGGGAGAAAACTGGGAGAAAGCGATAGCATCTGAACTTAATTTTCTGTAAGAAAAAGGAGTGTTGGAAGTTGTTAGAAAGAAGGAAAAGTTTACAAACAATAAAATCGAGTCAGGAGAAATTTGTAAGTAACGTGTTTGGCTATATGGTGACTAGCCAAGTACTTAATAGAGAGAGAATAAATCGAGAAGAAGGCGAGAAAAACAACTTAATTCCCCAAGAAATAGTATTGAGAGGTTGTGGGATCGTTGTTGTACTAGGAAATTTGCACGAACCCCGACATATTATACGTAGTTAATGTACTAAGTAGGCATCAAATTGAGCCCACGAACATTGAATGAAAAGTGACCAAGAGAGTGCTATAATATTAGTCAGGGATTATAAAAATTTACTTTGACATATAGAGCAGAATCAGAAGGAATATTAGGGTATTCTGGTGCGAGTTTGATAGACTGTAAGAGCTCGCTGACTACATGCGGATTTATAATTAAATTCTTTGGAGACTTTGTGGTTTGGAGAACGTATAAGCAATCGAGTGTAGCTTTATCCACTTGTCAAGTTGAGTATGTTGCGATAAGCGAGATTTGTCAAGAGTGAATGTCGTTGCGAAATTCCATGAATTTCGTTATTAGACAGAATCAGTACCCAATGGCATTGTATATGGCATATGGCAGCTTAGGTTTGTGCTGAAACTAATGGTGGCAACAAATTGAGGTATATGGTAGAGAAAAGACGCCATTATGTTAAAGAGTGTATAAATAATAATTGTATTAAATAATTGGACAGAATCAGAAGAGTAGTTAGCTGACATATCTACAAAGGCGTTGGAGAAAAATTTGCATGATAAACTAACATATAAAATACTTAATAAGAAAGAGACTTAAATTTTGTTCTGTTCAAAGGAGAAACTGACGACTGGAATGTACCCAGTCAAACTACAGGTAAGGGTGAATGTACATAAGCGCCGCGCTGCGCTGCGCTGCCTTACGTCGCGCCGTGCTGCGCTGTGCCGCCGCTGCGCTGAAGCTTAGCTCTGCCTTTCCGTTCCATTCGTATATTCTTACAAAAAAATGAGCAGTTGCATGTCTATGATATTTATAAATCACAGACGATGTGTATATGCTCCAAAATGAAAAGTTAAGTAAATGAAGGGATAGTTTAGATGACGGACAGTTCAAAAACAAAAGTATTTTAAGCCGAGAAAGAAAACACAAGACCCAATTGATATGATATACTATGAATTATAAAATTGATTAGAACATTGGAAAATACAGCTATTGATGAATAAAAATAATACTAATAATTAATAAAAAAAATCCCCTGGTAGAAAATAAACCAACTCGGATGGCTTATCTACTAACTGTTGGCCAATAATTTAGGCCAACGAATAAGAAAAATATTGACCAACGGTTAACCAACGGTTGGACTATCAATCAATAATAAAACATTGAGTAACTCATAAAACAATAATAGAAATTAATAAGAAATATAGATATGTAAAAAGATTTTGATACATAAACAATAATAAAAATTATTGTAATGCATTAAAAAAATATTTGAATGAAGTTGGGAGTAAAATTATTTGAAGGTTAAGTAGACAGCGTAGCACGTGGGCTATGCTCCGAAATTACTGTCCGCATGACCGCATCCCGCTTTCCGCAAGACAAGCACACATGCACATAAATACACACATATTACATACACACGAGTGCGATCGCAGGTTCATGTGTTATGTATAGGTAAAAGTATTTAACTGCGCAGACTCATACGAGTCACGTGACGGGATTGCCGGGATCGCGTGGTTTTGCTTCACTGTAAAGGTCAGATGATAACGGAGCACCGTGTACAAAACGGAGCAATACGAGTACGAAGAATTTATGTAGGATACTTTCAAATTTTAAATGTAGAATACCTTTTATGTAGGATTCTTTCAAATTTTAAATATAGGATACTTTTAAATTTTAAAAAATGTAAGTATCCACCTGTACATGTCCTGACTTATGTCAAAAAGTCACGCACACTACACATTAACACGCCCTAACCTCAATTTGAACAAACAAAACTATACCCGTTACCGATTTAATCATATTTATCTGAAAAAAATACTATTAATATGTGGGTTTTGATTATTCTATGAATAATACAAATTTTGAGAGTTTTATTTAAATAATAAGTTGTGTAAACGATTTTTATTTAAGATTTTTAATATTAAGCATTCATTGACCAAGCGCAAGGGTGATTCAGCGACGAAATAAGCGGTATTTATCGCTAACTGTTGGTTAAACGGTTGGCCAAATCCTTGCGATTTGGCGAACGGATGGCGTACGGTTGGTTACAATTTCTACCAGGGTCCTCTTAAATAATATAAAATTATATTAAGATGGATTATATATATTATATTTTTAAAATAGAACCTCTAAAAATTTATAAAGTTCTTATGCACATAAGAAAAATATCAATATAAATATATCAATATAAATATTCAATCTCGTTCATTATTAACATAGTCTGAAGAAAGTACAATATTAACGTCGACTTGTAATTAACATTTAACCTTATAAGTTTTCTTAAATATATCAATATAAATATTGAATAATTTCTCTAATTTGTTGTAACTATACTTATTTTTAATATGATTAATTGCATCATATACTTCATTACATTTAAGATTTTGGTTTGTAATATTTACAATATTTTAAAAAAATTCATCTGCATCTTTTTTTATCAAATTGCAAATATTGAATATGGGTGGGCATAATACTGAAAATATCTCTTGTTGATTATAAAACCAGTTTCTGGCTAATTTAGCACTGATTCTATTATCACTATCTTGGATAAAATTTTTTTTTAACAATTTCAATAACTTTAATGAAATTACACATTTTTCTAATTTTTTTATTTTGGCTTCAATCATGATCATGATCATGAAAATGATAGATGTACGACATAGATCTATACAATTGTACCATTAACAATGGAATATAGAAACGGAACTATGGACCAGCGCAAGCAGAGAATCGCGCAGCACAGCGCGGCGTAGGCGCAGCGCGGCGCTTATGTACATTCACCCTAAGACTGCTAGGTGTTATTAGATAAGAGACTGAAGCACCAGTATAAACCAGTCAAAAGGAAGAAAATAATGCCGACCAAAGACTAATCATAATCAAATGGACCTATATTAGTCGTGAATCTAATTTATAAAATGTAGAGATAGGTGGGTTAATATAAAAACGGATCTTATTTATGTATGCGATGCTACTGGATTGAGAGGGAGTGTTGGGATTTATGTGATCAATCTGCGTAGCGTTAAAGTAGATATAGATATATATATATATATATATAGATGTATGTAAGAGAGCAACGCCGCGCGGCGCGAGCGAGCGCCGCCGCAGTGCGGGGAGGCAGAGCGGTTGCCTCTCTAGTCAGACGGTCGCAACGCGACGAGCGAGACAGACGTATGAAGTTTTGTGAGTGTAGAGTGCGTTCAGTAAAGCTTTTGTTTCATCTTGATTTGTTGCGTTTATCTTGTTGTCTTACCCCAACAACTCGACAAACTAAAAATACGAGAAAGGTACCTTCGCGCATACGTTTAGAGCAATAGTACATGATACCCGTCCGCTGCATAGGTGTAGCCGCACTCGCTTTTTTGTCGCCCGAGCTTCTCTAGACTATGTTCGTGCGGGAATCACTTACATTGCGTACTTGTATCGTAATTTATTATTCAATCGCATGGGGCCCCTTGGAAGTTGGGGCCCAGGACTATAGCCCCTGTTAGCCCCCCCCCCCCCTTTAATCCGCCTCTGACAGAAGCCACAACGACCACTCTCTCACGTTCGAACTTTTGTCGTCGTTAGTCGTAACTCCTAACCCATATGAAGCGCGAGAGTGCCGGCTGCAACACGTTTCTCGATGACTTATACCGCGCACGCATGTGTAGAGACTAGAGAGAGGGAGGGAGATAGAGGGGCGCCTACGGAAGTGCATGTGCTAGTTTCAATTTGAAAATTATTGACAATTTTCATAATATCTTTCCTTTGGAACAGTTATTAGTATAAAAATTTCAATAACCAAGAACATTATTCGACACACACACACACACACACACACACACACACACACACACACACACACACACACACACACACACACACACACACACACACACACACACACACACACACACACACACACACACACACACACACACACACACACACACACACACACACACACACACACACACATACACACACACACACAGAATATCACTGTTTTCGGGCCGCCATCTTCTTTCAATTGATACCAACTCGTGCACTCGTCCGCTCGCACACTCGCTCGTGTCGTGTCCGGGCTTCCGTACATATGACGACAAAAGTTCGAACGTGAGAGAGTGGTCATTGTGCAGGCTTCTACGTTAAGAAAGACCTGCTGCTGTCCATTCTGTCAACCCCGAGATCGTGCCGAGTTTCTCGCAGACGTTGCCCGTAGGGAATAGCAGTATTCGAGGTTATGTTCTCCAGGTTTATATCTAGGTAAGCCCTTACACTTTCATGTATTTTTTCTTCTATCCTGTCTCATACAAGATTGCTAAATGCTATTTAATCATTGATATATAGCTTACAATTTGTAAAAGGCTAGGTATGTTATAAATATAATATTGTTTTAAATTTACTGCTGCATTTAGCTAACAAGCTGTAAGCTATATTTTGATGATCAAGTAGCATTTCGCAATAATGCATGCGTTTCTTCTTTCATTGTAAATCATTAAAAATACTTGCAATGCATAGATATATCATTAAAAAAAATACAGTCCAAGCTTCGCACATGTCAATACTATTTAATATGAGTTATCATATAATTTTAACTCTTTCACATTATTTTTTATAAACAGAACTGGCCATAATATAAATAAATTAATAGAGTAATTTATTATAAAAAATCCACAATTATAAGTACTTAATATAGGCTGGGTGACTTTACTGCTGGACATATTTGAATCCGATGGACCAAATGGCATCATATTTAACCTTTAGAGGACGGGGATTTGGGTTTACTGTTTTCTCTCACTTTTCTATAGAAATCGAGTTTTTGTGATGTCTCACATCTCAAAACTAACACATGTAAAGGGTCGATCATGGGCATGGCCCGTATAGGGGCCATCCCGTCCTCTAAAGGTTAATATGATTCTTTGTGACCGTAATGGTTAAGTATTTTATTTAAAACATTATTTTAAAATAAAAGGAAATGTATAATTTTGTAAAAACATATAACTATTATAGTCAAATATGAACCAAGTCATTTTGTCCATACAGTCCCAATATTTCCTGCAATAAAGTCACCCAGCTCATAAGTGAGTTATCGAGTAATAAAAGTTGTAACTAAAGGCACTACCTATGAGTATGCAAAATATTCTATATAATTAGACAATTTTGTATGCTTATAGGTACTTAGTGTCTTTAGCTAAAATTTACACACAATTAAAGTTGATTTTGGTCCTCTCGGATAAGAGATCTACAAAATTATTTAGTTCATAGGGTCCAAATATGTTTCCTCCGCTAAAGCCACCCAAGTCTTAAATCTATCAACGAATAACTGAATTGTGGATCTCAAAGGAGATATGCCTATAAGTACAGCCTAAAGACTGTACCTATAAGTATACAATATTTACTAAATAACAAAATGAATAAATGTACGTAAAAATTTTCAAATATACCTTACACTACAACAGTGGTGGACAAAAAACTTCAATTATAATAAATAATAATGAATGTACAAAGAAATTATTTAAAAATCGATTGATTAAAATGAATAAACTAATAAAGACATCCACATGTCAATACTCTTTCATATGTCAAGTGCTTTTATAACTATATGTGAATTCGCCATCACTAGTCAGGACTCAAATTTTGTAAGATACTTTGGACTTCGTTTTGTTATATGAGGCTTGGCGTGAAATTTCAGCTGAGTTCTGTCAACGGGGACATCATCGCCAAGACGTCGCTTCCTCACGCTGTCGCCGTCGCCATCGTGACTGTTCTTGCAAGCTGCTAATATCGAGTACACGTGGGCGCGCTTGGTGCCGACCTTGTGTGATTTCGTTATCACAAGTTGGTGTCGAGTAGCCCGAGTACGAGGCTGGTTGAACATCGTTTCACCTTTCACCCTTAAAATCTTGCTTCACTGTTACATGTATGTTAAGTGTGTCTTTTGTTGTTCGTTGTCATCGAGAAAATTGTAAATACCCACGCTGGTAAATCCAGTACTGTTAATGCATACCTTTATAATATAATGATGTATGATTGTTTTTATAAGTCTTTATAAATTTTTATAATGTGTTTTTCTAATAAAATATATCATTGTGACGGTTTGTTACATAATAACTTACGTAAGAATAAGTTCGAATTTTTATCGTAAGAACTTACGTAAGAACTAATGTAAGATCATATAGGTAAGTTCTTACGCAAGATCTCACGTAAGAACTTACGTAAGAATTTACGTAAGAAATTACATAAAAGCTTAAGTAAGAACTTATAAAATATTTTTATATGGGTCACCTGCTTTTTTCACGTGAAAAAAACACCTGATTTTTTCACTTCAAACAAGCTGCTTTCCTAGATTAAAAACACCTGGTTTATTCAAGTGAAAAAAAACACCTGATTTTCTTCATATGTCGAATTGAGGCAAAAGACACCTGAAAAACTCAGGTGTTTTTTTTAGATGAAAATATCATATGTTTTTTTTCAACAGGGAAGGCTTATTTCGTCAGTCCAAAAGAATCATAGGGTACTTGTCCCGATTTGTGTGCTCTGTTATTTAAACGCGATATACAAATAAGCAGATACGAAAATAGCATTGAAATAATTTTTTTTCAAATATTCGGTTATTTAGCTTTTATAAGATTTAAGTGTCAAACTTTTTTAGTCAGTAATAAGACTGCAATAATACTTTATAAAGTACAACATGTGATTTGGAAAGATTCATTACTTTTTCTTACTCGAAGGTGCTAAGAAATGACAATCTTTATTGTGAGAAAAAATAATGTATAATAGTAATTTTGAAGTATAAAAAGTGCTTACCGTATTATAAAACAACCTTAACTTAAACAATAAACATTTATAAACAGATTTTAAGATATTTTTAATATTTTAAATGACTTTATCCACTAATACAGCACGAAATCAGCACTTGTACATATTTGTGTGTGCCGATAGAACGTAAACATAACCTTTGTTAGGTTATACGTCGCTCATATGTGGTTGTGCAACCTACGTTTTTGCGTGCAGAAATCTTTCACCACGTTATAGAAAAGTGTGTTGTAAACTTATTTTTTTATTAAATTATACTTTTACTGGCAATAAATTTTCGAAATGAATGCAAAATTATAACGTCAAAAAGAAGAAAATTTCACAAGGAGAAGCCGATGCAAAATATATCGATCAACTTTCAAATCGCAGCATCGGTAAATTAATATTTTGGTAATAAATACGTGAAACGCTAATGTATTACCATAATTTGTATTTGTAGGTTTAATTATATTGGAAATGATATTTCTGATAATAATAAAGCACACTACTAATCGGGGGGGACACAAACGTGTACAAGCACATTAATCGGGGGAACACAATTGCGTTCATCGCCGTCTGCTAGGGCACACAAATGTAGGCAAAAATGATTTTTTTTACTTTTAGTATAACTTTAGATAGGATTTATATTTTGTAGAGAAAACAATTTCTGTATTTAGATTAAAAATTAAATTATCAACATATATCGATTGCACATTCGTGCATGGCTAAATGAATTCAGCAAATCGCGACAAACCGGGAAGCTTCCTTAAGAATGCTCTCTACCTAAACCCCAACTCCGGAATAGATCGCAGCGCCCCCATGACTTTATCTACGTATTTTCATTAATTTAGGTGTACTTATAAATCTTAAATTAATCATAACTCAGTTTTCCCACGTGTAAAAGTTAATAAGGATTACTTTTATACAAGTTTCATGAATTTAAATGAATAAATGAACTTGTATTTTGTTGTTGTAGAAAATTCAAACGTTCAGTGGACATTTCTGAAAATGACTCCAATTTTTTCTCTACAAAATACAGGTTTATTAATGGAATTTAATTTGGGAAAACTCTTGTAATCGTGTCTTTAATACTAATTACACGTGGGAAAACTATTTTTACGTTAATATTGCCCCAAATTTTTTTAATTATCAAAAAACACTTTTGACAGTAGGTGGCGTTCCAATCGGGGTAGAAAGCACTCTTAAACCCACACTAATCGGGACAACTAACCTATAGGACCTTTTCTCCCTGGGGAGTTGTTCTTAAATGATATACGATAAAATGTTTATCACCGCGTAATACAGGTATGTTTTTAGGACGAATAGTACCATTTAGGACAAAATTTTGATTTGATGTGACATATACTGTGGTAAAACTATTATGTCGCATCGCAACGCATATCGCTATAAGGGTACTTTTATATTACGCCATAGCGATAAGTTTTGTTTGTTTATACACTTTGAATGTGGAAACGTTGTGCAATAAAAAATTCTTCGCTATCGGACAATAGAAAATTACCCTTAGCGATATGCATTACCATGCAACATAATCGTTTCTCCACAGTATACTCTCTAAAGTTGAATTAGTGAAAATGCTCCTCCCATTAAATTAGTAGAAGAAACTACTAATTTATTTGTGAATATTCACTATTTCATTAGTAGTTTTTTTAAAGACTACTAATGAAATAGTAAATATTCACTATTTTTTTTCTACTAATTTAATGGGTGGAGCAATTTTCACTAATTCAACTTTAGAGAATATACTGTGGTAAAACGATTATGTTGCATCGCAACGCATATCGCTAAGGGTAATTTTGTCAGGGTTGCAAACTTGAACGGAATTTCGCTCTTTTAAACGCTCATACTTTGGTTTTCTTGCAATTCAACCGTTTATAATTTTAATAAAAACGTTCCTTTTTGAACAAAACCGACTTCGAATTGTAAAAAAAATGTTCACTTCTGAACTAAAGGATTGAAAAGTAATATGTTCTAAACCAAAGAAACTTTAAATTATAATCAAAATGTTCTACTCTATACTACACCGTTAAATAACTTAACAAAAATAATGCATTCTAAACCATTCTTTTATTAAAAATTGTTTAGTCTAAATCAAACCGTTTTTAAATAAAAGGGTATTGTATTTCGTTCAACAAAACTGTTATTTAGTGTTCAAGAAATGCTCCTGACAGAACGGAACATGAATTAATTAAACCAAGTCAAAACGTTTTCTACATGGTTACTGCGTCATCAAGGTGTTCGAAGTGTGGCGGCTAGGCTTTTAAAGTGGCCGATGATGATGTCTAGGTGGTGCGCTCCGTAGTTTTTTGCATTTAGATGTCACGGCGCATCTAATAGGAGGTCCAGGTGTTCGGGGTAGCCGAGGATGATGTCTAGGTGGTGCGCACCGTAGTTTTTTGCATTTATATGTCAGCGCGCATTTTACAGGAAGTCCAGGTGTTCGAGGTAGCCGATGGCGATGTCTAGGTGGTGCGCTCCGTAGTTTCTTGCATTTAGATGTCAGGGCGAATGTAATAGGAGGTCCAGGTATTCGAGGTAGCCCATGACGATGTCTAGGTGGTACGCTCCGTCGTTTTTTGCATTTAGATCTCACGGCGCATCTAATAGGAGGTCCAGGTGTTCGGGGTAGCCGAGGATGATGTCTACGTGGTGAGCACCGTAGTTTTTTGCATTTATATGTCAGCGCGCATTTTACAGGAAGTCTAGGTGTTCGAGGTAGCCGATGACGATGTCTAGGTGGTGCGCTTCGTAGTTTTTTACCTCTAGGTATTGGAACGCATCGAATCCGTGGTCTAGGTTTTTGGGGTAGCCGATGATGGAGTCTAAGTTGTGCGCTCCGTAGGTTTTTGCGATTAGATCTCAGGGTGTATCTAATACGTGGTCCAGGTGTTCGGGGTAGCCGATGACGATGTCTAGGTGGTGCGCTCCGTAGTTTTTTACATTTAGATGTCACGGCGCATCTAATAGGAGGTCCAGGTGTTCGGGGTAGCCGAGGATGATGTCTAGGTGGTGCGCACCGTAGTTTTTTGCATTTATATGTCAGCGCGCATTTTACAGGAAGTCCAAGTGTTCGGAGTAGCCGAGGATGATGTCTAGGTGGTGCGCACCGTAGCTTTTTGCATTTATATGTCAGGATGCATTTTATAGGAGGTCCAGGTGTTCGAGGTAGCCGATGACGATGTCTAGGTGGTGCGCTCCGTAGTTTTTTGCATTTAGATGTCACGGCGCATCTAATAGGAGGTCCAGGTGTTCGGGGTAGCCGACGATGATGTCTAGGTGGTGCGCACCGTAGTTTTTTGCATTTATATGTCAGCGCGCATTTTACAGGAAGTCCAGGTGTTCGGAGTAGCCGAGGATGATGTCTAGGTGGTGCGCACCGTAGTTTTTTGCATTTATATGTCAGTGCGCATTGTACAGGAATTCTAGGTGTTCGAGATAGCCGATGACGATGTCTAGGTGGTGCGCTTCGTAGTTTTTTACCTCTAGGTATTGGAACGCATCGAATGCGTGGTCTAGGTCTTTGGGGTGGCCGATAATGGAGTCTAGGTTGTGCGCTCCGTAATTTTTTGCGATTAGATCTCAGGGTGCATCTAATACATGGTCCAGGTGTTCGGGGTAGTCGATGAGGTGCGCACCGTAGCTTTTTGCATTTATATGTCAGGACGTATTTTACAGGAAGTCCAGGTGTTCCAGGTAGCCTATGACGATGTCTAGGTGGTGCGCTCCGTAGTTTTTTGCATTTAGATGTCAGAGCGAATGTAATAGGAGGTCCAGGTGTTCGAGGTAGCCGATGACGATGTCTAGGTGTTGCGCTCCGTAGGTTTTTGCATTTAGATGTCAGGGCGCATGTAATAGTAGGTCCAGGTGTTCGAGGTAGCCTTTGACGAGGTCTAGGTGGTGCGCTCCATAGTAGGTTCATTTTCTTCGACAGTGGTTATTACATGCAAGATCAGAAGTATATTTGTACTTTGAAATGAAAATATAAATATTCAGATAAGTAGCAAACTTTTATATAGTAGAAAACTGTTATTAATATAATAATAAGTATTGTTACTTTGTGAAATTTTGTTTTTATTTTTACAGAGTATCAGAACTTATGAATCATATGGATAAGAAGATCTTGATTGAACAGTTTATAAGTAGAACTGTTAACAAATACATAAATTACACGTCTGTCAAATTTAAAGAACCCACAAGACATTCTATAGAAAAAGCAACTTAAAAGAACATTCGAATTTAAAACTTTTGGTAATACCAATACTACTATTTAATAATGATATTAAAAATATACTGTAATAAACTGTCATAACGTTATCACATTATGTAATTATTAACTGTACAAATAATAATATTGTTGATATAAAACTTTCTGCGAAGTTATAAAATAAGGCAAGTACAGACATTTTTTCTGTATAATCTACTCTTCCTCCGTTTCTTCTCCCCTCTCTCTCGCCCTCTATTTTTCCCGCTCTCTTCCCTCTTTCTTTCTCTCTCAACATCCGTCAAACTCTGTACCAAAAACTTTAATAAGAGTTTAAAAATTTTTTTTAAATAATCAACACGTTTTAAAAAAAAAAAAATTTTATTTACGTTTTAACAACACAATTTATCTAGTCCTTTAATTTCTTCTAATCTCATCTATTTGATAAGCACATTTATAGAAATGGTAATAATTTTTTCATGACTGTACAAATAAAAACTTTCTATAAAAATAAAAAGAATTATGTTTTTTTCATATGATTTTACAATTAATAATATTGTTAATTTATCATCATACCTAAGAAAATACATGTTCGATTAAATTATTTCAAAAAATTTAACTAATATAATCATTTTATAGAGCTCCTTGAAGAAAAATTTGACTGTTTCTTCAAATTTAAAACTTTTATGAATAACAATACAGCCATTTAATAATGATATTAAAAATATACTATAATAAACTCTCATAACGTTATCACATTATGTAATTATTATTTTCTCTTAAAAAGTTGTGAAATCTATCTAAAAAAACATATTACAAAAGTTTAAACTGAGGCAAGTACCTATTAGTCTCCCTCCCACCCTATCTCTCCCTCCCTCTCTTTCCGACCTCTCTCTCTCTCGCTCTCTCTCTCTCCGGCTCTCTCTCTCTCTATCTCTTCCTCTCTCTCAACATCCGGCAAACTGAGTACCAAAAACTTTAATGAGTGCTTAAATATTTTTTTAGAAGAATCAACACGTTCTTTAAAAGCTAATTTTTTAATAAAACTTTCTACGAAAGTATAAAATAAGGCAATTATAGACGTTTTTTCTGGATAATCTATAAAAAACAACACAATTTATCTAGTTCTTTTATTTCTTCGAATCTCATCTATTCAATAAACACTCTCTACAAATGGTAATAATTTTTTTCATGACTGTACAAATAATCTATAAAATAATAATATTTATGATTTTGTAAAAGAAATCAAATAAATACGAATGAAAAAGTCTTTTAATTCTTTGATTCATTGTATGCTGAACAAATTATATGTAAGTACATTCAAAAAATTGTTCACTGCAAACCAAACAAACGAAAGTTGTGAAATCAATTATCGATAGTCAAATAATGCAAATAACTCTCGGAAACTACTGTATGACTGTTCTCAGAAATATATTCAAATTTGTTCATCTTTCTGAGCTATAGAAATTAAACACAAGAAAGTATTGAAATCAATTTATTGTAGTCAAGTACCGGCCATAAGTTAATTTGACTGACATAATAGAACTTTTCGTATCTAGCGTGTAAAATTACATTTTACGCCCACATTGTAACTTCAAAATTATTCAGCCAGTGGGCATAAAATGCTACTTAGCGCCCAAGAGACCCAATAGCTCACATACTCTTACAAAACTTTATAGAACCTACGCACTTTACGCCCGTGTGGGCGAAAATTATTTTAATTATATAACTATAATGCCTTCTCTTTATTTCTAAAATTCATAAGAATTTTTTTAGATATTTACGAAAAGTCAAAGCCTATATAAAAAAATTACATAGTTACCAACACATCACTATTTTTCATAATGCTTTCTCAATTTTGAACTTTCTATAATATTACGCACCTTGGGAGGAAAAGAGAAGTCTAGAGCTGCTCTAGCAGGGGTGGTCTTCCGATCTCCCATACATACTTGGCGGGCCCGACGATTTGCAGTTTACCGGTGGGCTACTTAAATATAGAATACAAAATTTTTGCATAAATTCATTAACAATATTTATACCTATAAGTCTACTATAAATAATTACATTGACTTTAATTTTTAATTGGTACCGTTAAGTACAACATCCCTATATGTGCAGAATCATGATTTACTTTTATTACCCACAATATTTTTCATTGTGTCCGTCCTTTTTAAACGAGAATAAAATAAAAAATTCATATAAATTTATAGTCTATTTAAAAGTGCTTTACATTTTACTAACCGTTTTATAAGCAACCTATTGTGTATCCTTTTCCCGCGTGTAAATATCATATAAGATCTCATATGAGAATTTCAGGCATCGCATATCTCGTATCAGATCTCATATGCGATGTCATTTTATATATTATGGGATTACATATGAGATCTCATATGATACTTTCAGGCGGGTTTGCACTTTCTATTTAAAAACAGAGTGATAGATTCACGGATCAGTAGTTAATATCTAGAAGCAACCCATTTATACATTTTATCTGATCTTTAAACATATGAATAGTTATATGAAAATGACCATGTCTTACACCTTGAACTGTAAATAGTTATATAATTAAAATAATTTTCGTCCACACGGGCGTAAAGTGCGTAGGTTCTATAAAGTTTTGTAAGAGTATGTGAGCTATTGGGTCTCTTGGGCGCTAAGTAGCATTTTATGCCCACTGGCTGAATAATTTTGAAGTTACAATGTGGGCGTAAAATGTAATTTTACACGCTAGATACGAAAAGTTCTATTATGTCAGTCAAATTAACTTATGGCCGGTACTTGACTACAATAAATTGATTTCAGTACTTTCTTGTGTTTAATTTCTATAGCTCAGAAAGATGAACAAATTTGAATATATTTCTGAGAACAGTCATACAGTAGTTTCCGAGAGTTATTTGCATTAATTGACTATCGATAATTGATTTCACAACTTTCGTTTGTTTGGTTTGCAGTGAACAATTTTTTGAATGTACTTACATATAATTTGTTCAGCATACAATGAATCAAAGAATTAAAAGACTTTTTCATTCGTATTTATTTGATTTCTTTTACAAAATCATAAATATTATTATTTTATAGATTATTTGTACAGTCATAAAAAAAATTATTACCATTTGTAGAGAGTGTTTATTGAATAGATGAGATTCGAAGAAATAAAAGAACTAGATAAATTGTGTTGTTTTTTATAGATTATCCAGAAAAAACGTCTATAATTGCCTTATTTTATACTTTCGTAGAAAGTTTTATTAAAAAATTAGCTTTTAAAGAACGTGTTGATTCTTCTAAAAAAATATTTAAGCACTCATTAAAGTTTTTGGTACTCAGTTTGCCGGATGTTGAGAGAGAGGAAGAGATAGAGAGAGAGAGAGCCGGAGAGAGAGAGAGCGAGAGAGAGAGAGGTCGGAAAGAGAGGGAGGGAGAGATAGGGTGGGAGGGAGACTAATAGGTACTTGCCTCAGTTTAAACTTTTGTAATATGTTAGTTTTAATTTAAAATTGCGGTGCGCTGCTAAGTAATTTTCAATTTACAGTATTCTTCGATTCCACAAAAACCAAATATTGAATTAAAATGTAAATAAACTTAATTTAATATTCAAAGTTCTTTGTTATTTTAACTTTAAAGGAACTATTTTGAAGTACATCATTACAGAACTTTATTAAAAGACTTTGAATATTAAGACTAAATTTGATCTTTGTTTTTCTTTTTGCTTTTAAATATGAGCTTAAAAATACATTTTTCTTATAAGAAAAGTATGCTAAAACTACTTTGGCTTATAATTACTCAAATAACAGTGATATTAAGTCTTTTATGCTTGAAAATAATCGTATATTAGCAACATATTAATATTCAATTAAATAGTACATTTCGACACAGGTGGGGAAGTCGACTATTTTGTTCGTGTGACATTTTGCACGAGCGAAGCGAGCACTTTAAACACCTAGCCGCCGTACTCGAGCAGTTTTGAGGTATAGAGCCGAAAAGCTATGGTGCCCACCACCTGGACATCGTCTTCGGCCACCTTAAACACCTAAACGACGCCTTCGATATTTTTTGACATAAAGACGCGAAAAGCTATGGTGCGCACGACCTGGACATCGTCATCGGCCACCTTAAACACCTAGACGACGCCTTCAATATGTTTCGACATAATGACGCAAAAAGCTATGGTGCGCACTACCTGGACATCGTCATCGGCCACCTTAAACACCTAGATGACGCCTTTAATGTGTTTTGATATATAGACGTGAAAAGCTATGCAGCGCACCACCTCAACATCGTCATCGGCCAGTTTAAACACCTAGCCGCCGCACTTGAGCAGTTTTGACATATAGAGCCGAAAAGCTCTGGTGCGCACCACCTGGACATCGTCTTCGGCCACCTTAAACACCTAGACGACGCCTTCAATATGTTTTGACATAAAGACGCAAAAAGCTATGGTGCGCACTACCTGGACATCGTCATCGGCCACCTTAAAAACCTAGACGACGCCTTCGATGTGTTTTGATATATAGACGTGAAAAGCTATGGAGCACACCACCTGAACATCGTGATCGGCCACCTTAAACCCCTTCGATGTGTTTTGATACATAGACGTGAAAAGCTATGGAGCGCACCACCTGAACATCGTGATCGGCCACCTTAAAACCGTAGACGACCCCTTCGATGTGTTTTGATACATAGACGTGAAAAGCTCTGGTACGCACCACATGGACATCGTCATCGGCCACTTTAAACACCTAGCCGCCGTACTCGAGCAGTTTTGAGGTATAGAGCCGAAAAGCTATGGTGCCCACCACCTGGACATCGTCTTCGGCCACCTTAAACACCTAAACGACGCCTTCGATATTTTTTGACATAAAGACGCGAAAAGCTATGGTGCGCACGACCTGGACATCGTCATCGGCCACCTTAAACACCTAGACGACGCCTTCAATATGTTTCGACATAATGACGCAAAAAGCTATGGTGCGCACTACCTGGACATCGTCATCGGCCACCTTAAACACCTAGACGACGCCTTTAATGTGTTTTGATATATAGACGTGAAAAGCTATGCAGCGCACCACCTCAACATCGTCATCGGCCAGTTTAAACACCTAGCCGCCGCACTTGAGCAGTTTTGACATATAGAGCCGAAAAGCTCTGGTGCGCACCACCTGGACATCGTCTTCGGCCACCTTAAACACCTAGACGACGCCTTCAATATGTTTTGCCATAAAGACGCAAAAAGCTATGGTGCGCACTACCTGGACATCGTCATCGGCCACCTTAAAAACCTAGACGACGCCTTCGATGTGTTTTGATATATAGACGTGAAAAGCTATGGAGCGCACCACCTGAACATCGTGATCGGCCACCTTAAACCCCTTCGATGTGTTTTGATACATAGACGTGAAAAGCTATGGAGCGCACCACCTGAACATCGTGATCGGCCACCTTAAAACCGTAGACGACCCCTTCGATGTGTTTTGATACATAGACGTGAAAAGCTCTGGTACGCACCACATGGACATCGTCATCGGCCACTTTAAACACCTCGCCGCCGTACTCGAGCAGTTTTGAGGTATAGAGCCGAAAAGCTAAGGTGCCCACCACCTGGACATCGTCATCGGCCACCTTAAACACCTAGACGATGCCTTCGATGTGTTTTGATATATAGACGTGGAAAGCTATGGTACGCACCACCTGGACATCGTCATCGGCTACCTTAAACCCCTAGACGACGCCTTCGATGTGTTTGGATATATAAACGCAAAAAGCTATGGTGCGCACCACCTGTACATCGTTAAGCAAAGTGTTACTCAAAAATGAGCGTGTCCGGCTCATGCCATATAATTTTTGGTTAAGAATGATCGTATGCTAAATATGAAAGACAATTTGGTTATCAATGTAGGTTTTTATTTATTTCTTAAATCACTTGGTCGTTTGGAAGTAACCAACAACCCAATTTATAATAATGTAATGATTTTTATCGTTACATGGTCGGAAAAATTTAAGTCACATCAGAACGGTCTGCTTTAAATGTAGAAGGAATGTGAATTTGAGCGGAGTATCGTAGCTTTTCTGGCGCATTGTTCAGTTTAGAGAGGAGTAATCGATAATATTAATATTAATATTTTACTCTATAATCATTATACGTTCTAAAAATTTTGCTCCGTTCAGGGAACGGAACGTTGTAAATAATTCGTTCAAGTTTGCAACCCTGAATTTTGTATTGCCCTATAGCGAAGAATTTTTTATTGCATAACGTTTCGATATACAAAGTGTAAAAACAAATAAAACTTATCGCTATGTCGTGATATAAAATTACCCTTAGCGATATGCGTTGCGATGTGACATAATCGTTTTACCACAGTATATGTCACATCAAATCAAAATTTTGTCCTAAATGGTACTATTCGTCCTAAAAACGTACCTGTATTACGCGGTGATAAACATTTTATCGTATATCATTGAAGAACAACCCCCCTGAGGCGCGTCTGGAGAAAAGATGTTCCCTGCTAAAAAAAATCAGATGCGATCTCAGCTGTGAAATCACCTGCGATTGCAGATGCGATCTCAGCTGCGAAAGCAGTTGCGAAATCAGATGCGAATTTGGCCCCATTTCGCATCTGATTTCGCAGCTGACATCGCATCTGAGATCGCAGGTAATTTCGCAACGGTTTTCGCGGCTGAGTTCGCAACTGAGTTCATTATTAATCTATTATAAAACTCTTATTTTCGGGACTGAAGAGGTTAGTCCGTGGCCCCGCCGCTAGGCGACGCCATGCTAGCGTTGTACGCAGGTAAAAAGAAACCTTGCGGGTATATAGGGAAGTGTAGAGCGTAGGGTTTTGCCCGCCTGTCCGCCAGTCAACACACTGAGAAAAACGGTTGCCCGATTTCTTCTCTGAGAAGAAATCGGGCAACCGTTTTTCTCAGTGTGTTGCCTGGTGGGCGGGCGGGCGAAACCCTACGCTCTACACTTCCCTATATACCCGCAAGGTTCCTTTTTACCTGCGTGCAACGGTAGCATGGCGCCGCCTAGCGGCGGCGCCACGAACTAACCTCTTCAGTCCCCGAAATAAGGGTTTTATAATATATTAACAATGAACTCATTGTTCTATCGATACTAACGGTCGTGCTGTCCAAGGAGTCAGGATGGTAAATGACAAGCCGTGTGTTTAGCTTAATGTCGACGTTTCGGACTCTTTTTTTTTTTTATTGAGTCCCTTCTCAAGACTCTAATACAAAAATCATATATTTATAAACTTTTGATACAAAAATGATAGAAAAATTTACATACAAATTACACATAATTACTTACAAGAAACAATAGTCTAACAAATTTTTAGGTGGTCACAGCGATACCACCAGTCAATTGAAATTAAATTCGCAACATTTTGGCCTTTATATACCGTGGAGAATTACATATGTATTTGTTACATTAATACAAGGAGCCAATCATATATTGTATAAGGCGGTGCTTATTAGCTGTACAGAGAGAGAGAGTATTAGACAAATATATGTCAAGGAGGTGTCAAAGAGACGGGGAGGGCCCAAGATGACTATGATTTTATATTTTTGGGCGTGGCCATCTCTTTGTCTAACATACTCTCCTAATACCTTCTATCTTCTGTGATTGTGTTTGTAGGATATTGCTGTTGTAGAAAATGATTTTTATTGATAAAAGATTTATATTCGAACCTGAGTGTTTTTGTGTCTTGTTGATTATTAATATATTGTTTTTGCGCATGTATGAAAAGCATCTCAGCTAACTTTCGTTTAAACAAAAAACGTTCATTATGTAAAATTTTCACTTTTTCAAAATTGAACTTATGTTCCGTTTCTTCCATATGAGTATAAATAGCAGACCCTCGATCATTATTTTCGCATTTTTTGAAATGTTCGTTAATTCTAATACCTAAGCGTCTTTCCGTTTGACCTACATATCATGCATCACAATCGTTACATTTTATTTGGTAGACAACATTAGTTTTTTCCTCTTTCGTACTCACATCTTTACCTAATTTAATAAAGCAGTTTAATTTATTTATAGTGCTGTTAATGACCTGTGTGTTATATTTTCTAAAAAATCTTAAAATAATTGAATTGAGTTCATTCACGTATGGAATGACTATGTGAAATCTATTTTGTTCCAACTGTGGTATAAATTACACCAATAAAACTATACCACAGTTGGAACAAAATAGATTTCACATAGTCATTCCATACGTGAATGAACTCAATTCAATTATTTTAAGATTTTTTAGAAAATATAACACACAGGTCATTAACAGCACTATAAATAAATTAAACTGCTTTATTAAATTAGGTAAAGATGTGAGTACGAAAGAGGAAAAAACTAATGTTGTCTACCAAATAAAATGTAACGATTGTGATGCATCATATGTAGGTCAAACGGAAAGACGCTTAGGTATTAGAATTAACGAACATTTCAAAAAATGCGAAAATAATGGTCGAGGGTCTGCTATTTATACTCATATGGAAGAAACGGAACATAAGTTCAATTTTGAAAAAGTGAAAATTTTACATAATGAACGTTTTTTGTTTAAACGAAAGTTAGCTGAGATGCTTTTCATACATGCGCAAAAACAATATATTAATAATCAACAAGACACAAAAACACTCAGGTTCGAATATAAATCTTTTATCAATAAAAATCATTTTCTACAACAGCAATATCCTACAAACACAATCACAGAAGATAGAAGGTATTAGGAGAGTATGTTAGACAAAGAGATGGCCACGCCCAAAAATATAAAATCATAGTCATCTTGGGCCCTCCCCGTCTCTTTGACACCTCCTTGACATATATTTGTCTAATACTCTCTCTCTCTGTACAGCTAATAAGCACCGCCTTATACAATATATGATTGGCTCCTTGTATTAATGTAACAAATACATATGTAATTCTCCACGGTATATAAAGGCCAAAATGTTGCGAATTTAATTTCAATTGACTGGTGGTATCGCTGTGACCACCTAAAAATTTGTTAGACTATTGTTTCTTGTAAGTAATTATGTGTAATTTGTATGTAAATTTTTCTATCATTTTTGTATCAAAAGTTTATAAATATATGATTTTTGTATTAGAGTCTTGAGAAGGGACTCAATAAAAAAAAAAGAGTCCGAAACGTCGACATTAAGCTAAACACACGGCTTGTCATTTACCATCCTGACTCCTTGGACAGCACGACCGTTAGTATCGATAGAACAAAGAACGCTTGAAGCAGCTGTCGTTAGAATCATCATCTCAATCAACAATGAACTCAGTTGCGAACTCAGCTGCGAAAACAAATGCGAAATTACCTGCGATCTCAGATGCGAAATCAGATGCGATCTCAGCTGTGAAATCAGATGCGAAATGGGGCCAAATTCACATCTGATTTCGCACCTGCTTGCGCAGCTGAGATCGCATCTGGGACCGCAGGTGATTTCACAGCTGAAATCGCACCTGATTTTTTTTAGCAGGGTTAACGCGAACAGAAGGAGATTCAGATTAGGCGTGAGCTTGCGCTTAGTTCTGAATCGCCTTCCACTTGCACAAACTAAGTATTCAGAACAACGCGAGTGGAAATTGTGCGGGCACATCCCGGGAGTGGGGCCGCCAGATACATTCCCTCCAAAATACCCTACCATACTATTGAATTAAGGTGGTTCTCCTCGGACTTCCTAATCAAAGCAGTGCTAAATGTAGAAATTACCTAAAATTAAAAAAAAACATAGTGTAATGTGATTTATTTATTTAAAATGATAGAGATAGTCAATGTATTATAAATAAAGTGTATTTAACATGACTAAAATAACTTTTTTCACAAAATAGCGATATTTTAGAAACTAGATATTGTCACTACAAATAATTGTTGATAAATCACTGGAATCTTTTTTGTTTCTGAACCGATTTTAGTTTTCAAGATCTCAATTTGCTCCTTAAGAAATTTCGTGGGGACTTGCCGAAGGAAAAATTAAAAATTATTCAAAACTCAGAAAATTATAGATAATTGTTCATAAATTCGTGAACGTCGTTAAAACAAAATATTCTTTTAATTGGCTATAACTTTCTGAGTTTTGAATAATTTTTAATTTTTCCTTCGGCAAATTGAGATCTTGAAAAATAAAATCGGTTGAGAAACAAAAAAGATTCCAGTGATTTATCAACAATTGTTTGTAGTGACGATATCTAGTTTCTAGAAAATCGCCATTTTGTGAAAAAAGTTATCTTAGTCATGTTAAATACACTTTATTTATAATACATGGACTATCTCTATCATTTTAAATAAATAAATCACATTACAATTATGGTTTTTTTAAATTTTAGGTAACTTCTACATTTAGCACTGTTTTGACCAGGGAGTATCATTACCGACCGAGCAATTGGCACAGTTTCAAGCTTATTAAACATGAAATACATAAAATCACAAAAAATCAAGAGAACAATTCGCTGCAGTTTTGAACGATCTATCACCCAGTACAAGTTTGAAGACGAAATATCAAGTGGTTTTTGCAAAAACTTTGAAAGAAACCGAATTTTGTTTTGTTCAAAGTTTTTGCAAAAACCACTTTATATTTCGACTTCAAACTTGTACTGGGTGATAGATCGTTCAAAACTGCAGCGAAGTGTTCTCTTGATTTTTTGTGATTTTATGTATTTCATTTTTAATAAGCTTGAAACTGTGCCAATTGCTCGGTCGGTAATGGTAGGACTATGGCACCCCGTTAAGTGTTTCATCTCATGATTTCAAAATAATGCGTTAATTCTAAAATTTTAATAAAATGTGACATAGTATGCCACCAAGTGTGAGTTAATGGAGATAATATATGGTAGTAACTTGATAACGCAAATGTGTTGCGATTTGAACCGGAATATGACAATAGAAATTTTAAATTATAAATAATAATACACGGGATACACTAAGACTAAATGTATATTAAAACCAACGCGTAAATGTGCTGTAACTTATAAAATTTGAGAGGTTCTCTAGTGAAAAAAATCACGAGAGTAATTTTCACGTCAAAATCTCACCTGACTGGGAAACCAGTAAAACGCCATAATTATAAGTTTAAAAATTGTTTGTTTTACCGTTTAAGAAGTTACTAAGGTCATATTTCTTTTATAATTCCTTCCAAAATGTATGTACAATGCATTATATGTACACTTTTTGACAAAAATTGATGTCATAAAAAATTTTTCATGTGAGTTTTCACATGAGTTATATTTCTCACGTAAGATTTCCAATACGAAAACAAAATTGTTCTCAAAAAATCAACTTAACATGCATTTTTTCTGTATTTTAGAAGGAATATGATCCATACAATCGCTTTAAAGGCAAAACAGACAAATTTTTCAAATATATTTTAGTGCTCTTCTGGTTTTTAACTCAGGTGAGATGCGACCTCACGTGAATTTTTGCAGGAGGTTCTTATTTTAATGACAGTATAAGTTTGAAGTCTTGTAATTATATTTATGTATTTATCTACTACAATCACAAAGTACACACACAAAATAAATTGCGCAAAACACGACAAATAATAAAATAAATAAATTACCATAAAAGTGTATATAAATATATAAAAGATAATGCAATTATAAGAGAAAATTCTCATAAAAAATTGCAGACACGTCGAGACTGCACGCATAAATATATGTCAATTATTTTTACAATCTTTTTGATGAGTAGTATTACAAAAAAGGGTTTTAAATTTCACAGTCTCGTAAACTAGACAGTTTAGAAAAAAATAACATGTAAATAATGAATTTAATTCAATCGAATAGAGAAATTTTTTCACGCTAAAAAAATTGCTAAATTTCTCTTTAATTGTATATACCTACAAATGTGAAGGTCAGAATGAGAGTGGCATAAGACAATTAAAAAAAAAAAAATTGAGTTAATGAAATCGGTGAATTCTTTACAACTGGAACTATTACTAACGCCCTAAAATAGTACTTCTATTTATATTTTTTTTTAAATAGCGCTGAACAGAAATGCATAACATGACAATAAAAATAAAAATAAAGGTTAACAAAATCTATAAACTATAGTAGATTTAATTTGAAAAAATTTTTTCCTAATTTTTTTATTAGTTTATAATTTTGATGTTGAATATTTTAAAACCAGAAATATGTGACTTAAGCTACTCTCATTCTGACCCACATAAATATATACCATACACTTTTCAAATTTTCGTTTAAATTTCAAATACATTTTAATTAATAATGAAACACAACACTTTCTGGAAATGACTAGAAATAACGTTGATTATATTATTTAATAATAACCTATTAAAAAAGTAATTTTAAAATTTAAATTGTGACTAGATAAATAAAGTTTAGTATATAGCTTTAAGTTATATATTACATAACTTTTAAATAATTAAGCTGAATCAACGTCAGTGTTATGACTAGTAACATAATCTCTAATTATATCGCGTTCCACTAATGCATCTTCGTTAGCTTCCTCCCATTCTTCTTTTATATCAGGTTGTGGAAATTTTCTTAAATGTTCTGTACATTCTGTTAACCATTCTTCAAGAAAAGGGTCACCTTCTTTTTCACAAATGTTGTGAATTATACAACAAGCTGCAATAACTTGTGGAGCTACTTTATAGCTAAGATCCATCATTTGACTAAGAATTAAAAATCTTGATCTGAGTCTTGCAATAACGGAATCTGCATAATTTCTTATTTCTTTCAAGGATTTATTAAAAAGTGTTTCTTTTGTAGATGATATTGAAATGTAATCACTTAACAACCACGAATACATCGGCCCTGTTTTCGTACCAATAATTTTATATGAAATATCAACTCCATTGATGTTACGTTTTTCCTGAAAGTATTTTTTTTTCTATTGAATTGTTTTTTACAAAATTTTATTATTATAAATTATATAACTTACTGATGGCATAACTTTTTGTGAGTACTTGTATATATTTGAATCGGGTAAAATAAGTCGAGGTTCAATTGCACCTGCATGTCGAACACTTACGTCTCTAAAACTAAAAGATGAATATTCTTTAATAATTCTATAAGATCAATTAATTTTTTATAAACGTATTATATTACTTACAGACAATTGGAATCTATCACAGTTTGTAAGACAAATGATGGATAAAGTTTTGAATTAAGAAATTTATAATTTAGGTTAATTGGTGATGATATGGGTATATGCACTATTGTCATTGCACCTACAATTTGAGGCAGTTGATAATTATTTTCAAAATCTGTTGCAATGATCTCAGCCTCTGCAGTTTTTGGCATGTTAATGGTATTATGCAAAAGATACTTATTAATGGCTATGACACCTTTATATATAACTTTGTGGATTGTAGTTTTATGAACTTTAAATTTTTTAGAAATTGAGACATAATCGGCACAATTTGTTAATTTATAGAGTACAATTGCCACTTGTTTTTCAACACACACACCTGAAAATAATTAATAAAGTTATCTATTTTATTCCTTACTTTCACATAAAATTATAAAATACCATTAACCTTTGCGAAAATATAGAGAAGAGTTTTCATCTAGTATTGCACCTATTCTTGGTGCTATATGAGGTTTTAAAGCTTTGATGAGAAACATATATGTTTTTCGAGAACATTTTAAGTGTTTTACACACTTTTCATTAGGATATTGTTCATTAACAAAAATATTCCACCAATCAGAGTCATTATCAGATGTTTCGGATGACAAAACAGAGTTTTCTTCAATTATTGACATGTTGATAATTTAAGTTGCTAACTACACAACAAACTCTGTAAAACCAATGATACAATAATTTTGTTATAATATGAAGAATTAAGATAAATTTCTTTAAATTTTTTTATGTATGTAATTTTCTTATGTATTTAAATTATAACAAAAGATTAATTATTAAAAATTGAAACTTCTTTGATTAAAAAGAAATGAATTTTATTGATATTATAAATTATATCAAAAAGAATAATTGTTAGCTCTACCACGTTTATGTTTATAAATAATCGAGATCATTATATTTATACATATGCAAATGACCAAGCTCTGAAATAATTTTTATGAAAAAAGTATACAAAGTAATTTGAGACTAAACAATCTCACATAAATCTACTGACAAATTGTATCATGTTATACATACAAGATAATCTTCTGTGACATTAGTTTATAAAGTTGAGCAATCTTGGCTAACGTACATTTTCGCGACTAAGAGATGTCTTTTTTAATTAATTGATTATCTTTTGTATTGTTTGAATGTAATTAGAATATAATCTATACTTTTTGGGCATACCAAATAAATTACTAATATTATTATAATTAGCATTATTATTATTATTATAAAAAGTACTGTGAGAAATTAAAAAATATAATTTTTTTATGAATAAATGATTTACAAATTATGATAATATTGACCTACACAACTAAGGTTATGTTATATGTTTACTTACATATTTTGTTTCAATTTGTACTAAATCGTTGATATTTCTTTCTCGAAATATTTAAGGCCATAATTTATTTATGGCCTTTATTAAAAAAAGTATTTGTATAAATCTGTTGTTTTTATTCATCTTTTTAACAGACAAATGAAAACTGATTCATTTTTAAGATTTATATTTTATACACTATTTACAGGCAGGTGCTTGCTGATAAAGTAGAATCCAGTAAACCATCAAGTTGCGTAAGAGATGGTAACTTTATAATATAAAAATTGTATTTATATACCTTTTGCCAGTTGTTGATATGTTTTTAATACATTTTTTTTTAATTTAATAATTTAGTTATAAAACGACATAAACCATGTGATTTTAATTTGAACAACTAGGGGGGACTCCCCTACTGAAAAAAGTCATATGATTTATCACATGATTTGACATACGATTTTTTATATGATAAATGATATGATTTATCATATGATTAATCATATCATTTATCATATAAAAAATCATATAACAAATCATGTGATAAATCATATAATTTTTTTCAGTAGGGTCGTCCCCCTGCGCGCCAACGCCGCCAACCCCCCCGCTGCATTTCGTCGCGCGGTACGAAGAAAAGCCAACTTGGAAGTTACAGGCGAAGAAAAGCCAAAAACGCGTCTAAGACGAAGAAAAGCCAGTTTGGGTCCTCCCAGACGATGAAAAGCCAGTTTGCGCCCTCTCAGACGAAGAAAAGACAGTTTGACTTCACAAACGAAAGTAACATTTAGATGGCATCTTATAGATAACTTTCAGATAATAAGATAAGATAAAGATAAAAAAAGAACCAAAAAGATTAAAAATCTTTTTAGAAATATAAAAAGATGAGATAAAAAGATGATCCGTCAAGATAATAAGATAACTAGTAATTGATTAGATGCAGTCAGTTGGGGGATTTTTCCTCCGCAGGAACGGTGCAAACTGGCTTTTTTTCGTTTGAGACAAGTCAAACTGGCTTTTCTTCGTCTGGGAGGGCGCAAACTGGCTTTTCTTCGTCTAGGAGGACCCAAACTGGCTTTTCTTCGTCTTAGACGCGTTTTTGGCTTTTCTTCGCCTGTAACTTCCAAGTTGGCTTTTCTTCGAACCGCGCGACGATTTATAAAAATTTTGTTTTTACATAATATGAGGCACGACCAATACTATTCAGGAGAACCTTATATCTTCTTTACATTGCAAAAACATCTCAAATACTAATAATATATATTATATTTTGACGAAAACTGTAACGCATTCATGAAAAAAATGTCCAACAATTGACTATTTTGATTGTTCTTATTTTAGCGTTTTTAATCGTTCTTTCAGGTTTAACTCACTAGAAATTGTTTTACGCAAAAAGGTTCAAATCAAATCCTATTAAATGATAAGCGAAAATCGACTATTTCATGTGTATTTAGGCGTTAAAAATTATTTTCATAAGTCAGGAACTGAACGTACATGGATATGCTAAATGGAAAAAAGTTTTGTTTTAATGTTATCTATAACTTTTGGATTTAACATTTTTGTCTTAATCAAATCCTGCTAAGTTATAACCGAAAATCGACCATTTTAGGTACATTTCAACCTTAAAAATCGTTTTTATGGGTTTCTCGCCAGGAATTGATTGTACAAAAAAATGTTTAATAGGAGAAAGTTTTGTTTTAATATTATCTATAACTTTTACATATAATATTGTTGTGTAAAATCAAATCCTGTCAAGTAATGAGGAAAAAATCGGTTATTATTTTCAATACATTAAGCTTAAAAATCTGTTTTTCAAATTTTTATTTGTTCTGGCGCTTTTTATTTTTCGATGGATTCGGCTTAATATAGAAATGTCTGGTACTTATAATTAGACAAGCATCTGGTACAAAATTCGCTTCGATCCGTCGAAACTTCGCTGAGGTAATCGAAAAACTTGAGTACTTACGGACGTACAGACATACTTACATTCCAGAAAACGCTTAAAACGCACTCATTTTGGGTAGAAATTATGAGGCTGTCTCGAGCAGCGGTCGTGCCTAAAAATGAATATCTTAGATTAGAAAGAATCAGTGCATAAAAAATTCAACATTTTATTATTACTTATATTGCTCGTAATTAAATTATTGACCTTAAATTTCTTGGCTGTAAAAAAATTATTACCTTTAAAGGAATGTATTTTGGTAATATTACTTGTCCAAAGTTCAATGGAAAAAGTGATAAATTGATATGCTTCTTGAGTCATTTTTTTATTTGATTTGTGTTTGCTAATTTCAATTTTTTCATTAGAATTTTGCAAAAAATGTTTGAAATTGCTCTATATACTTACTTTTAGTAGATATTTTAAGTTGAATATTTATAACTATTAATTTGATGACAGGCAGATTATAAAATAAAAACAGATTTTTTATGAAAAGAAAATATTATTTATTAATCGCATTTAAATAATCTTTAGATGATTTCTTATTCAGTACATATTATCATTATGCATACAATAATAACCATCAAATAAAAGTAACAATTTACAGCAAAATGTACAAATTTTCAGAAATAGTTTACACAATTTTTAACTATACAAGCCACAGAGTGGATCATTTTGTTAATGTACCGCGTGGGCAACTCGTCTCCGTTTTTTACTTATCTTGCTCTCTCTCTCCCTCTCTTTCGTTCATTCTTTTTTCTCTAACTTCCATTTACATACATATTGCACCAAATATCGTTGTTTACTTTTTTGGACTTTTGCAATCTGTAACATACATACTATTGAAATAAAATGGAATTGGAATCAAAAATAGAAAAACAAATAAATGTCATTCTTTTGGCAGGAATACTCTTGCAGTCGTGATATTTAATGGGAAATGTTTTCAGAGACGATTGCTTTGGAAAGACTGGTTAATTTACAGCAAGATCCGTGCTGCATGTCCTATTACTCGAGGTCTATACCATTGTGATATTGATTGTATATTTTACAATCTTAGAGTGAATAGAATCTTATAAAAAATTTATGCACAGAAACTTACAAAAATTACAATAAAACATTATGAAGTTCATGATTGTATTGAGATCGTATAAATAACTTAGAAGCAATATTCATTTAATAACACTGGCTATATTAAAAGTATTATTAAATACTTTTTATAATTTATATATGTTATCTATAAAATTGTAAGCTATACAATCTAATATTATTGATATTTGACTCATTTTACATAGCTTGACCATACTGTAACATGACGCTCATAAACGTTAAATACACAAAGATTAAACAACTTAGAAATAAGACTTTTGTATAGATTTTTTTTATCGTAAAAAGACCAAAAAAGTAAAATTAATTTATTGACTTTAATACAAATCTATCTATTTTGTTTCCTGTCAAATTTACATGAAATGATAAATGATAGCAATGACTAAATATTTTAAATACAAAAGTATTTTAAATTCTTAATACTAAATAATGTGTTTGAGTAAATTTGGCAGGAATCAATATAGTACACACATTCAATGTACAAATAAACATTCAAAGTATTATATGAAACAGAATAAACGAAGTATTAAATAGTTTGTTCGCGTGTCTATATTTCAAATCAGAGTTATTGTTACATAAATTTTATTTATACTTTTCACACGAATTATAAATACGTGAAATGGTTTTAAATTGTTTAAAAAATTAATTTTTACATTTCTTTCTAAAAAAAATGATAAAAATTACTTTTATAGTTCTTTATTCTAAAAAATGACGATTAAAATTTATGTAACAAATTGTTTGAACGAAAGTTTGGCGTGAAGAAGTTATTATAAAAAATAACTTCTATAGACTTTTTTGTTCACCTGTTTTTTTGTCTTCAAAAAATTCATCATACAAATTATAATTCTTCGGACGGGTGTGTACGAAGATAAAAATATCTTTTAACCATTGTTTTCATTAATTTCACAGCACTTTGCGACACTTGGACAAAAGGTAAGTGGCTAATCTGGCTCGAATGATTAACATTAAAAATGGTTTCAAGACACCAAAACTCTACGAAATTAGATAATCTTGCTTCTCAATTATTCATTGTATCTTAATAAGGCTTTTTCGATGTCCTACACTTGTATCGTTCTTATTATCTGTGTGAAAATTTCCTCGCTTATTTTTGTTTCGTGTACGTATAATAGATCAGCCATAACGACTAGTTTCGAAAGGATCGAGTCATAAACAGTGCAATAACTTGTCTTCATCTACAAAACCTACAGTCAGTTATTTTAAATATACTTTTCACCAGAAAGCATTTCGTTGATCTATCTTATACTCTTTGACGCGCATCGCTTATATTTCACGTACATTCTATATAGCAGTTAATATCTAAATATTATAATAACTTCATCATATACATCGTATGCATGTTGCACAGTTTATCAATCAATCTTTCCAGATAGATTATCTACATCTAATTATACATAATTATTACATTTTATATATAATATATGAAGTTCCAAACTTCATTGTATTTCATTGAATCTATACATGTATATATATATACAATAGTATACCAACTGTTTCAATCCATGTCATAAAGAATTTCCATTTTTCATAAAATTGTCTTAATGGTATAGTTTACACAGTCAGTATATATAGATGTATATTGACATGTACGCCTTTTATTGGAAAAATTTATCTGTGTCATGTTTGGCTAATCAGACCATACTTTACAAGTCTTTCAATAAAGCACAGTAATCCAAGAAGTAGTTTCAATAATTTCGGAAAAATTAATTACAAGCATAGACAAATGAATTAATATTCACTTACTGTACAACCTGTTCAAATAAACACAGAACTATCGCAACTATGCATCATTCGCCTTTTGAATGTTGTACCTTTTTTATTTGAATAACATTTTATCAGTCGCTTGCATCATTCCAAACAAAATAACAATTAGATCATCGATTGACAATCGAAAGTGAAAAAGAATTTTCATTCGCAAATTCAAAAAAAGAATTTACATTTATTAATAAGTAAAGCTGATATTTGAACTATGAAAAAAAATTGTTTATAAATTTTGTAACAATTTAACACCAATTTTTTTTACATCGTACGAAGTCATTATTTTTTATAAATTAATACGAAAATTTTCTAGTGAAAAACGAAATTTAATTTTTTGCTAATAAAATTTGTTATGCATACTTTGGATACAACCTAAGATTTTTTTCGTTTTCAGTATCGCACACTTTCAAGCTGTATATTTTATAGTTTGAAAATTAATTATTCTACTGAGCTCTGTGTAGCTTTTTGAAATCATAACATTAATAAGCAGTAAAAGTTCAGGAGTGAAGGAAATCGTTTAAGGTAAACTATAAATAAATAAATATTTGTACAGTTATAGAATAGTTTCAAATATGAAAAATTAATATAAAATAGTATATATTTATATAGTGTATTTTCAATGTGAATTTAATTTATTAAGTTATTAATAAATAAATCACACGATTTTTTTAAATTTCAAAATAATATATTCATAAAGAAGCGAAATATGTCACTGGAGAAATAGGGCAAACATAAATATATGTTTAATTAATCAAGTTATTATTTATCATAGTTCTACGCAATGATTTTTTTTCGTAATCTTTAAAATTTATGCTCCTATACTGCTTATTAATTAAAAAACGTTTAAGAAAAGAAATTGGAGCAAGTTATAAAAACACAGATTCGGTTAGAAGTTTCAGCTTGGAGTATATCATTCTAATTAGAAAACTTATATTGGTATTTAAATTGGCACGATGAATGCGTGCGTGATAAATCTTTAGAGCTGAAAAGTCGATCTCCAAAGTATGAACGATTGAGAAAGTACAACAGAAGTATCATCTGTTAATCGAAACAATGCACGGTCCCCTTTTTATCTGGCGCGAAGAGCGAGACAAAAGTGGTACCGTATCGTTAATATCTCATAAATAATCAATCTCCGTAATCGCGAGGAGTAAACAAACAAACATTGTCGTCATCACGCTAAGCAGCAGCGGCGCATCTGTCATTATCCGGAGTGTTGCGCCGGGGGTAACCACCACCCCCGGCAGCACCGCCGTCGACGTCGCGGGAAGGCCGGATGTAAAATCGGGTTTACGTAACTCTGCATCTTCTTTCGCGTGCGGCAGATAGGTGGGTGGTATCGATCCGAATGACGTTTCGCGTGCGCCACCGCCGCCGCATCCACTTCCGGGCGAGTCGACGCGGACACTCTCGCTCCCGGCGTCGAGCGCGCGCGCGCGGATCCTGACCAGCGATCCGACGGGACGCGCGAGCTCTTTCAAGAGAGAACAAAACTCCGCGTGGGAGTTCCAAGACAGTCTTTTGCGTGCGGCGTCCGTCGAGGCGACGTTTTCAATCCCGACGGCGCGAACTTGGTTTCTCAGTCCTTGGGAGTGTGGAAACTGCCCTATTAACCCTTCGAGTGGACGTTCGTCTTCTGTGCCTTCTTTTTGCGGGCGGCCAACATGTCGTAGAAGGGATTGTGCGATATACTTTGCCTGTAAATTTATTTTCACATTAATCATAAATTCAGTGCAGTATTTTTATTTGTTTAATTTTCTGTTTTACTTTTCCAAGGTGAAATGAAATCGCTCGTATAAATCAACTTTTTAATTAAATTTATAATATGATGAACGCAATTTTAATTTCTTTTTTTTTTTTAAGGTGATGTGAAATACCGACATAATTTCCAAACATGGATATCTCATGAAAATACCAATAGAATCGTCCAAAAAAAAATCTGAGTATAGTATTAACATATACGGAGCGCTTGACGTTCGTGTTTTTCCAAAAAAATGATAAGAATTTATTTAATTAAATAAAAACCGTACTGTCGGTAAGTAGGAATCTGCAATTAAGCTACTTTTCAAACATGGATATCTCATGAAAATACCAATAGAATCACCCAAAAAAAAATCTGAATATAGTGTTTACGTGTACGGAGCGCTTGACGTTCGTCTTTTTCCAAATAAACTTTTAAATGTTGATTTAAAAAATATTGAAATTCACGGTTTCACATGGCCTTAAATTATGTAGTTTATAATTCTTTCATTTCTAATTCATAATTGAGAATGAAATACTCACGTCACGCATTTTATCCATTCATCTTTTTCTTCACTAGTCGCTGCAGACATTCTATAAACTGTATGCTTGCCTGAAAATGATTAGACAAAAATTAGTTACTGCACAATGTTAAGTAATTAGCCAATACAAGTATCGGAATTTTCGTACGATATTTTATAGTAATGAGAAATGAAATTTAAAGGGGAGAGATATTTATGCGCACCTTCGACGACTTTGCCCTCGCTGTCCGTCTTGCACGCCTTGATGAACTCGGTACCGGCAGCGTAGAGCTCGAAGCAGTGCGGCTTGTTTCTATCTTGGACCTCCCTGACCTGGATGTTCTCCAGTGGAATGATGCCGCGGGGCTCCTTGTCCGTGGTATACTCGAAGTAGTAGAGGCAATTGTCGTTGAGGATGAACCAGCGCCTCTTCCAGCTTTTGTAGCGTCCACCTAAGGGTCGGCGTCAAGGCGCGACACAAAAAGCGAGGCAACGATTAGCGATCGAGGGTTCGATTCGAGGCGCGGACACAACTAGGTCCGACTCCGCTACACGGAGCCGTTCGTTTAATTATTATTTACCTGCTGTCTCCGGCAGATCAGCAGTTGGTACAAAGCGGCATAGAATAAAGAATACAAACATGGTTTTAGATCACATTCGCTACCAGACACAAAACATTAAAAGAGAGAGAAAAAGTCAGAGGTAAGGGTGGGCCAGGAAATGAGATGAGCGTGAACGAAAATGAGAATGAGGAGGCGATATGCTACTTTCGGACGCCGGAGCTAAAGAGAGAGGGAACGTGCGGTTTATTCGGACATGCCCGCGACGAAGCGCAAACAAGCTGCTGAGAAAATAGTTATACTGCTGACCCGAATTTGCGCCGGGAGCGCACCGGCTGTTATGTGCGAAAATTCCCAGACGAGAGAATTCTTTTATTTTTGCCAACACAAAATATCTAATCTCGCCTTTTCACTTACTCTGCATTCTACTGCAGACGCTCTACATTTCTCGAGTAGAAAGTGAATTAAAAATCAATAGAATTACAATATAACTTTCTGCGATGAAAAATACAGCACTATTGCGATAAAATCTAGAATCAACTGTTTTCTCAACTGTTTTCTCAGTAAATCGTTTAATTTTTCACAAGGCTAAATGTCCTAGATTTGCACGCAACTTTTATTTTAAAACATTAAGCACATAAGCGCGGCACAGATATAGATTTTCTTTCTTAAGCTTTAAAGCACGGACAAATAACTGCAACTAGAACATTTGCCTTTTTCCATAATGATAAAAGAAATGGTTAATTTGAATTTTTCTAAATTTTATTACCATACACCTCAATGCACTGTTTGAAATTACGTATGAAAATGTAGTGTTAATTAATAATGTGAAGGAACTTGGTGTAAATGTAGTGCGGTGAAGATGAAACTACGTACGACTCTAGAAATAATGTTAGTGAAAATGATGATCAGTACAAATTTTAAGCTACGCTGACTCACGTCCACAATATTCATAATCACTTTATCAAGCCAATATATATATATATATTTTTTTTTAAAGCTAATAAACTCACTCAGATTTGTTCAATTAAATTATAAAAAAGTTAATAAAAGAATGTAAAATTTAAATCGTATAAATGAAAAAATAAAAGCATGCAATATTTTGAAAAATAAAAAGCGTTATTCAGACGAATTTTCAAGTCAAGATTTTGAACAAGATAAGTAAAATGCATCACGTTGATTGCAATTTGCAACGTTTCTTAAAAAGTCCGAAAATGAAAGTATGGCATCTTAATCTTACAGAAACTCTAGAATGTTAAATATTTTGCTGGAAAGAAAATTGGTAACATTGTATAAACAGGGATAGCTACTTTAAACTTGGAAGTAGTCTACATCCAGAGCAACTTATTCCGAAACTTTTTTCGGTGACATCATTTTTTCTCTGTCGAAAATCATTAAAACTCGATAAAAAATACTATTGATTATTCCGGATGAATGACATAAAAAGTTTATCGCTCGTATTAGCGATAAAGCCTCGGATAAAGCGAATGTTACCAAATTTGCCGACCAGCGAGGAGGCATTATGAAACGTTATATGAAAAGTCAGTAGATAGTATGAAAGGGCTCGCAAATGGAAAAAAAATAAAAGAGAGAAAGATAAAAAAAATAGGTAGAGTAAGTCGGTATAAGTTTTATCACCTTGCTTCCAGAGCCAGCCCTCCTTGTCGGGATTGAAGAACGTGTGCATCAGATCGTTGCCATCGTCCTCTGGTATCTTGAAGGGCTCGGTCTTGATGCTCTCGTAAAGACTCTGCAACGCACGAGAAAAGGAAAATTTTATAATCCAAATGTCGGAGCATGCGCGCGCTTTCCTCAGCACTCTACAGCTTTTGAAAAAGTTTAATATGGAGCCACGAGGAAAGTAAGTCAACGCGAGCGCGAACTCTCCGAGGGTCGTCGGGGCGGGGGTGCAACGATAAACTGCCACATTTAAACTAGGCAATTTTGTGAAATTCACTTTTAATCTTACATGCACCGCAAGTCCCGTTTTACTCTGCGATATTACTTATGAATGTATATGTGTGCAGGAAAATATAAAAATGCAAGAACATTTAATTAAAAAAGCTCCTTGGCGGTATTTCTTAGAAATAATTATGTTCGTAACTTATATATATATAAAGAATTTATTTTGATGTAGCTTAATCATATCATTTCCAAGAAAAACATTAACATTAAAACCCATATGAAACTGCGTTTATTATCCTTGATGAGAATTGGCCCTATTCTTGTACTTAATCGGTAGGACGAAAATTTCCCTGCATAAAAATGAAGCAAAAAGTGTCAAGTAACCTCGTTTAAAAATGTCCAGACTACGGATGTCCATTCATCGTGATTAAAAATGATCAGCGTTAAACATCAATAAAGACGGCCATGACAATGGCATCATTGCTAAATAGAAATTATATATTAACTTTTAAATTACCTATAGGATCCTGCTAAAGTTTTTACGTAAAATTTAAATTTTGACTATAAATAACAAGTACTACATGTACTGAAAAGTATAATAAAAATACTATTTCTCGTGAAATTATAAAATATAGAAAGCGAAAATATTACTGTGCAATTCGAGTAAAAGTTAGTTTGGCGTGTGCAATTAATTTCCGTACGACTGAAACCGAAAAAAGTTTTTAATTGTAATTATAACGTTTCTTAGTAACAGTTATTAGTTTATCCCATAACATGATGAGGAAACATGCATGTAACGCTTACATAAACTCATCATTTAGAATATTTACAAAAAAGTTATACTATGGAAAAAATTATGATCATATGTTACTTGCATAATTTTAGTTATTAAACTTCTCCAACAGTTCTCTTAGAGAAAAAATAATGAAATTAAATTTTATCTTGTAATTAATTTATGAAAATGTCAAGTTAAAATATTTATATAATATAATAATTTAGAGTACTTTTCTAATTTTAAGCAAACAAATATTTTAACAGCTCAATTTCATTGGATTTAAATAATATTTTTATTAGTATAAATTTCCAATAGTAGAGCTTAATTACTTGAATTCCAAATAATGGGTCTCAAAATTATCTCAAACTAAGCGTATTAAGTTTTCACCGTTTAAAACTATCAGTACATTTGAAACTGAATGAATTCGATCAATCTATTTTCGAAATCCTGTTTATTGTTTTAACTACTAACGCCTTATTCCTGAAATATCTATTTAAAAGACGCACACCGTAAGATATTTTGTAAAAATATTTCAAAAATAAATTCTACTTCATTCATACACTCTACTCAATGGAAATAGCGACGTTCTAAGAAAACAATATATTCATTTCGTAGATTTTTTCCTTAATCTTTTATCCATAGGTAAACGATTGCGTTATCTTTATACTAAGTAAATGACGTCATTACAGAAAAATCCTAACATCAAAAAAGGTTTTTACCGATTTTACATAAGAAATAGATGTAATTACAGAAATATTCTTTTGATATTTCATTAAATGATATGCAAATTATTTATTCATTTCAATGTTTTGAAGGACTATCTTAGGCTTGAAGAAATTATATATGTATTATATAATTTCAAAATAAGTGTATTGTATAGCATAAATTACGTAGAAAATATGTAGAAACTCCAGTAAAAATACCGGTTTACGAAGATCTATTTAAAAAATTAGCATGAAAATGACTGGTAAGTGAAATCTTTACATTATCGATCATACGAGCAAGCGTTTAGTTCTTGCTTTTTTCCACGACGTTAGATGTTGATAAATGAAATCGATTGCTGAGTAACTGAAGTACTTGAACGTTTGCTTCTCTGCGTTTTATGCCGAAGGTGTTCTAATGTTTTGGTCTTTTGCCAATGTATTCCCAATTGAATTTTTCCCAAAATCAATACAGTTTATTTTACCGAAATAGTCCCTGAACAAATACGTTAAGTTTTTGTTATCGATATTTATTGTTTCAAAACATTTACCTTAATTGTTTATTTTCTAAATATTATGTCCCATAAAGAAAAGTAAAAAATCTAAAAAAAAGCCCATCGAGCCCTACACAAGCATCCAAAATAATTTTAATTGAAATAAAATTAAACAGCAACAATAATAATCAGCCCCAACGTTGAATAAAAACAATAATATTTTGAATCACATAGCGGCCTGAAATGCGTATTGAAAAAGAATAATGCCAAATGAAATTCACTGAAACCGGCTTTTTTAATCTTTAATTAATCCACTGACATTTCGAGAAACGCGAAAACGAAATATTTATCGAAATGTTTCGCCGTCATTTTTTATCCGATTAATCAACACATGTATATACGGAAAAAGAGCGAGGCGCGCGCGTGAAAAGGCTCGTAATGGCAGCGACGTGCTCTCGCGTTTGATACATATCGCGAAATATATATATATATATATATATTGAAAGCTACGTGCGCTAAAGGTTTTTCCGGAGCACAGACTATTCAACCGCCGCGCGTGCGCATATAGCGCCTTCGATTCTAGAGCAAACACGATGAATCTCGGGGGGATTCACGAGCGCGCGCGGAGGGCTCTGCAAATTTGCCCCGGTTTGCGCGCGTCATCTGCATGTGCACGCGCCCTACTAGAACCCTCGTCTTTGTATGTATCTCCGCGCTTTTTTCGACCCGCTTTAATTTTTCCCGTCCGCGTTGTGCTTGGCACTTTTGCAAGATTAGTTTTCTCTCGATACAGTAGCTATATAGCGGCACCGTCGTTTGCCGAGTCTTTGCGAGCCGTTTTTCCTCCGCGCTTGTCTTTCCGCTTTTTCCCCCCGCTTCATTCCATTAATGGCTGTTTTCCGCGATATTAGAAGCGTCCGAACGGAGGAAACGGTTTTGGTTTACTTCCTTTAATGTCTATATACATATTATTATTTTTCGAAAGCTATAATGTGACTGAAGTTACAGAAGGGCGCGTCGCGTGCGTTCACCTGTCGAACAGCCGGCGGAGACATCGGGTTTCGCGGGAAGAGCCGCCGCGGACGTCGAGGAATGCCTGCGGCGACTTTGGGAGAAATAAAAGAGCGGCGCTCACCACAAGCAGCTCCCTGGGAAGATCGCCGCCGTTGTTGATGCCGCGATTCATATTGATGAACTGCTCGACGCTCGGCTTGTCCTTGACGCTCGGGTTGTGGAGCGACGTGTTGAGCATGATGATGGCGAAGCTGAGGACGTAGCAGGTATCGGTGTTGGTGAAGATGTTGGTGTTGAGCTGGCAGTACCTCTGGGCGAAGCACTCCATCATGCGGTCGATCTTCTGCGCCTCGCCGGGCAGCCGGAAGGACCAGAGGAACTGGCGCAGCGCCTGCACGAGGATGAGGTCGGTGAAGTCGTGCAGCTCGACGAAGGCGCGCAGCACGCGCTCGTTGAACTCGTTGCGCTCGCCGAGGTAGTCGCCAATCGCCGTCTTGTTCAGGCCCTCGCCCTTGTACAGGAACTGGGCCACGTCGTCCGGGCTGTTGCTCAGCAGGCCGTGCTCGATCAGGTACTCGATGCCCTTCTTCGGGTCCATGTTGAACTTCTTCCGGCCGATCGACGTCTGCTTCGCCTTGTTCGACGGCTTGGACTCGTCGGCCGCGAGGTTGCCGCCCTCCATCGCCTCCATCTCCGCCACGACCTCGCCGAGCTCATCTTTCAGTTGCTGCAAACAAATTCAACATCGCCATTAGCCCCAGAGAATTACAGGGGTATGGCTGGAACCTAATGACCTAATTCTTCCTCGGCTGCGGGTATGTAGACATATCGCAGATTGGGAAAAATGCTGAGCTTCGAAAATTAAAATTCATTTATAATTATTCTGAAGGTCTATACTAATGTAAAAGGAAAAATTTAGGAAATATTCCGCTTTAAATACCCCGAGCTCTAAAAAGTTTTTACGGAAAAAAAAGGTAACGGACATTTCTTCAATTACAAAACGCTTCGAATGCAGCCTTAAAAACCGCACTTTATGCCTCTCATCCCCGTCCCTTCGATCGTAAAAGAAAGCGCTTTCATAACCGGCGAGCGCATCTTAAAGCGAAAGAACAAAAAGAAAAGGAACGGAATTACCAACATAAACAAAAGCCACTGTCGTACATAAACAAAGCATTAATGCAAATTCCCGCTGCCGACGTCGTAAAAGCGAGCGGCGCGGAAAGAAAACGAAGTCGGCTATAGCCTATACACACGCCGACTATAATACTCGCGTACGCGAATCGAGAAGCCGCGTTTTGATCGTTATTGCGCCGCTGCGCGATCAACATCGAAACAATTGATACGACCTTAAAGCGCAAAGGTTCAGCGGCGGCGGCGTGGGCTTTAATTAAGGCACGGCGGAAGCCCCATTAAAGTTCGAATTAATTCCGCTCGAGCGCAGCGCACACGCGTGTGTTATAACGAGGTAAAACTTCGGGACCGTCGATTTATAATAACTCGCGGGATTTTCGGGAGCGAGATATTCGCTCTCGTTGCGTTTAGCCTGGCGAGGGAGGAGCTCGTTGAAAAAATTAACGACTCCGCTCATATACGTGTATATATAGATGAACGCGTATAACGCCGCTCCGTATTCCGGATAAACTTTCGTTAACTCCATAACAGAATAACATATCAAGTTGCTAATAGCGTTCGATCCACTTAGAACTTTACGCCGTATTTAATTTACGAATTTAATAAATGCTTTAGAGTGTTGGAGGGCATACACGCTTTGATTTTCCACTGCGCAACATTATTTAGATAAACTAATAATTATCAACTATGTATTATGAACATGAACTTCGCTATGGTCGTGGTCGCGCACGTTCGCTAAAATAATTTCGTAGATTATTAGAGACGCGATGAATATTAATCACGTTTTGAGTAAAATATAGCAGTAAAACAAACGAGGGGCATAATAAAAGCTGTCAAAGGCTATTACTTAATGTATATACATATATTTTAATTAAATGTCTCCGTGCTCAGAATTATTCACCTCTTAGGAGGAAATAGAAAAGAAGGTCTGAAAGAACGACAGCGGAGGACCCGCGCTTTGTGGGTCGCGAAATCCCTTTTGCGATTTTGACGGGGAGGAAGAGAGAGAGTGAGAGAGAGAGAGAGACCCGGTGGACCGCCTCCGCCGGAACTTTTTACAGGGCGCGCGGCATTCGTTCCCTTCCGGGTAAATTCACTTGGCCAGATAGCTTGAAAAAGATTTACGCGGACGGCCGGACGGTAGAGCTCGACTTTTGCGGGTTTCCCGACTCTTAAGACGCGGCGCTCCTTTCTCTCTTGGAAAGAATGTAGGTATAGGTAGAGCCCAGCGAGAACGGCGTGGGCGAGGATATAACCGTATATCTAGTTAACGCGCGCCAAGGTGGACGAAATCACGCGATATAAAGCAGTGGTCGTTTAGCTACATGGCTTATCTTTTCAGAATTATTCGTGTCTCACAGCAGTGCCCTCCGTCTTACAAATAATAGTCTCGTTATTGAAAATGTGTAGTCTGAATCATACGTCTTTCAATTAAGAGAGTGGATCGTTTACATAAGTATTTGCGTATTTTGTTAATTAATTTTAAGATAGTTAATGAATTTTCTTGGCAAAAACGTTTCGTTTTAATGAGACAGTTATGACGAAAAATGTCATTTTACTGTCAAGATCAATGTTAATGGTAAAATTTTGGCAAATCGCTGCCTCCACTTGTGACGTGATATTTTCAAATGTTGGCAGCTGTCTCTATAATTGAAAAGTGCAACTGCTATATATATAACAAGGATCTAAATAAGATCTATTCTACAATGTAAAAAAGCAGAATGTAATCATAATAAAAGTTGCACATTAATTTCACAAACAAAATTTCTTTAAAATCACATTGTTTTTTAAAGGGAAACTAAAAAGCAAGCTAGCAACAAAAATTGTAATGCAAAATGTATTAAAAGCGGATTATTTCGGTACACTGAAATATAAGATTAACATCAATAAACCATACGAGTTATTACAGATGTTTTGAGATGAAAGTTGATATAACAGTTTTAACTCCCATAAGATAAAATGTATAATTCAGACTACACGTAAATCATCTAGCTTGATATGCTTTTAATAAAACGTGAGCTTTATACGCAGCGCTTTTTTTTCTGTTTGTTTGTCGTAAAAGTCCACCGCGCCTAATGTGCCCTTTACGTCTACAAGTATACGGCCCATTCTCCCGAATTAAAATCGTAAATCTGCATTACTAGTATAATTTTTGAAATTAGGCCGTACTACGCCCATTCTTTTCCCCTCACTCGAAAGATGCACGTCATTCTGAATGTGTGTTTTCCGCGTGTTACAATTGTATCACCCTCTTGGGAATAGTGTGTGTTTTGACACTGGTGCAATGCAGAAAGCTGCTGAATGTACTGTGAAAAATCAAATTCAATGGATGGGTGTGAAGAATTGGGGTTGATAGCTATAGGCCGGTTCCAGAACGAATCGTAAGCGGCAGGTGGCCCGCATAAAATGCAATTTTTCAACTTTTAATGCCATTTCGTGCGTCGCCCCACTGATATGAACGCTTTCTCAAAATTTACAAAATTATATTCGAAAAAATTATAGATTATGAGAATCATTGTTGAAATGTTTAGTAAAATATATGAATTATTTTAATTATACACGAGTGCAAAAGAATGACCTGTGTTTATAAAAATGATATTTATTTATTTCGGGAGATTATAAATGGCCAATGGAAAAAAGTCTTCACAATTTCAGGCCAAGTGACGCAAACATGATGACATTACAAATGTTAAAGCATAGTTACACGATTAATACTCATTTTTCTTACGTCGCAGCGCAAGGATTACAAACCGGCAAAAAAGAAAAATATAACTACGCGACAGTTGGACTCGAAAGCTCAATAGAACGGCTGGTTGCCGCCAATTTTTCACTCGGCATTATCGATCGCCTCGTTCGATTCCGCCTTTTCACGGTCCCGCGTGCGCGACCGCGCCCTTTATAGGCCGCTGAACCTTCTCTCTCTCTCTCTCTCTCTCTCTCTCTCTCTCTCTCTCTCTCTCTCTCTCTGTCTCTCTCTCTTTCCTTCGCGACGAAACAGCGCAGGCTAGTTCATTTCAGAACGGATACGCAAACGAGTTATGGTCGACACGCGGCCCTCGTAGCTTTCGGGGTACACACGCCTCTCATGCCGCTCGTTTCGTCGGCTGAATGCTAAGGAGCAGCGGTATAGGTTAAAGCCCGCGAGCTCGCAACAGAGCTGCGCATATATGTACGCGTGCGTAGCCTCTCGAATTTATGATTTAGCGAATCGCCCGCGTGCTTCCCATCTCCTTCCGGCTTCGAGAGGCAGAACTTGGGAACTAGCCTTCACGCGTGTTTTCGTCTTTTTTTCGGAGTATGATTAAACAGGATGGGACGTTTCGTTTTTGTAACGCTTCAGAGCTTTTACGAGTTTATATCGTGGCATATGTATAAATCCTGCGTCTAATTTGAATAATTTTTTACTTGCTTGTGTATTTTTTTTATTGCTAAACGTGGAAAAAAGCGTTTAAGATTTTAAAATTGCAAATTAATTTGTATGTAGTATGATGTATCGGCTGCGATAGGTGACGCTGCATCAATATTAAATGAGTGTCAGTGATACAAGCACTGTAGTGTACGTAGAAGTATTTTCGATATGCTATAAAATATATATCTATGGCCTCGGTATGCTGTCGACTTTTTCAATGCAAAATTTTATCTTGCCATCGGCGTTTCTGCTGTTTCCCGATCGAAAGAGATATTTTCCAAATTTAATCTACGACTTTTTCAAATGTCTCAATTTTATATTCATATCTATGCATTCGATATATACTTTAACAATCTCTCGCAACGTTAAAAAACGTTGCATACGTAATTTGCTTTTTAATATCACGAAGCACTATATGCAAATGCGGATGCATGCGATACATATACAAAACGACCACTTTGCTCACAAAAATGCTTGTAAAAATCATAAAATCCGCTTTAAAAGGAAATTAATTTGTTTTACCCTCACATTGCTTCATACCGCGTAATGAATGTTTGTATAAAGCGATCGTACAAAGAGAAGGTTAAACAAAAGCAACGCTACATAATGACCGCCGCACGACAAGCTCGTAAAAGTAACGAAATTTGAATAGCTCTCGACACTGCATATTATATACATCATATATACACACAGCTAGACGGCCGCGGCGTACACGTGCGCGACAGACGAGGACGCGCGCGACCCGTATTTTTTGATGTAATAACCGTGCCGGGGCTCAATGGAATGCGAAATAATAAGGAGAGGGGAAAAAAGAGAGAGAGATGGAGAGGCTCGGCCGGTGTTCGCTCGAGCAAAGAGTACGTATGCAAAGACGCCGCATAAAACGAGGAAGCCACAAAAGAGCCGAGGAGGCGAATTATGGTGCTTCTTCACCGACTGACTTGGAAGGAAAGGAGGCAGCGTGCAGGCGCGATATATAACGCAACACATCACGTGCAGCGGCAGGCCCTTCACCGACGACCTATAGGTGCGTGCGTACTCGCGAAAATCGGTCAATCTCCGTGAATGACTCTCGAGCGGTGGTTTCGACATTCCTCTCGCGCATTCTTTCGCCGTCATACATTCTATAGTAGAACTTCGACTTGGCAGTTTTTTCTTTGATTTAGAAAAGAGCGCGTTCTTAATGGGGTTGTTTTATTGTTAAGTAGTTGGATAAGTAGCTTCAAGGCCGTTGAAGAGGCAAATTTATTAGGTAATTCCGACATAACAAAATTATTGCACTTTTTCTGCTCTATTTTTAGACCGAACCGCATTGTTATCTGCATTTCAACATTATTTTCTTTGCGCTGAAAGCGTCAGGTTTGTAAAATCGACGCATTTCACCTTCAAGATTTACGAGCGACTGGTATTTTTACATTTATTACGTTTAGAAAGAAGATAAAAAAGGGACGCAGCGCGCAAAATTCATAAATGAATAATTCATCGAGCGCTCTCGGAACTCTCGGACATTTATATATGCGAACAACCGAAAGAAAACGCGAAAGAAGCGCCATTACGACGACCCCCTCGGTACACCCTGCAAGCTATAATTTCGCAACCCCGGCTCTCCTTATTGCGAAGAACGCACCCTCCGCGCAACTCGAATCCGCAATTGAATGACCGATAATTTTCTTCCTCCCATTAGTTCTTATTCATGGGGTGCAAATTATTTTAGCGTATAATAGACATGTAACTTTAATTATAAATTTCTACGAATAATGCGAAGAATTTTTCTATTACATCGTATAGAAAAATGAAAGGAATGAAAAATTATCGTTATTACTATAATAAAATCGATATCGGATCGAGTAGTAAAAGAGCTCTTTCTTTTCAGAGTGGAAAATTTAATTCTTTGAATCACATAAGACCTTCTCTCGAATCGTAGTTCCGTTATATATATTGCTCTTTTATAACAAATCTATTTGTGATCAATTGAAGCGAACCGATCGTAATTGAAATAGTTTCCAGTCGCTCGGAGTGGTCAATGAAAATACGATCTGTATTTGTCAGTTATATATCGCCCGGTCACTATATGTCCAAAGTATCGATTGGTTTCCACGGAAATAGTGAGAGGAATTACAAGCTCGAAAAGTGCTGATTCCACCTTACAGCTGCGGACCTGCTTCGAGAAAAGCTGCATAGTCCACACCTTTGATATACGAGGGTATAGCCATATCCCGTAAACAATCTTATTCTTTCCAAATCCCCTCGAGCGTCAAAACAACCTACGCGATAAAACGTACATACTTATCATTCGGAAGAAAGTAATTTACACGAGCCGTTGCCGAGCGAAAAAGCTTGGCGAGCAGCGCGCCGAGGAACAGCACAGCGGCTCGTCGCGGCGGAAGTAGCCAATACACACGCGCGTATACACTGCACACTCGTCGCGGCCACTTAGCCCTTAAAAGAGAAGCATAAAGGACGCTGACCGGCAGTCACGCGAGAACCCGGCGCGTATGTAACGTATTTACAATCGGCGCCGTACCTACTACTTGCGAGGGTTGCACCGAGAATATTGCACTTGGCCTGACGACCCTCGCAAGCGAAAGTTGATATCACTCGCGTGCAGTGGCGCGGGTGAGAGCGAGGATTGGAGGGGAGAAACGGAGCGACCGGAAGAAAGCAGGGGGACGCGCCAAGGTGGAGAATAATGAACGGCAGGGGCGTACAGGTGGATGAGCGGGGCTAGCCTGACGGACACGTGGAATGCGAGGATATAAAAGGGGAGAAGAAGCCCTGCACGCTACGGGGCATTCAAATTAGTGTGATTATGCGACTTTACAAGTACTTGCTTTACTATTTCTTTCCATTGCCTTTATTGACTGTCATTTACGAGCAATTACTATAGTGATATTTCTATTTCACGTACTTTTGTAGTAGCGTAAAACAAGTTTTTATATAGCAACATAACAATTAAGAGAGTAGATATTTGCAGTAAATTTAGCGGAAAATCGTACAGTTTTCCTTCGCGATACAATTTTGTTTTCATTTATTTGGGAATGGCATGAAAGATATTGTAAAAGAGCAAAGAAAAATAAATGGTAAAATAAACGAAACGTTCTTCAGTGTTTTTAAAAGAGTGGCAAAAAGCGTTAAAAGAGCGCAGTGAGATTAAAAAGGGATGAAAAAGAGGACAAAGAAGAAAAGAGAGGAGGTGAGACGGGAGTGCATTGCGGCGGATTGGAGAAATAAAGATTGGGATAAAAAAAGACTGAGGAGAGACTGGGCTGGAGCGGGAAGAGGAGGAGAGTCGAGGGACGGAGAAATCCAATGTGCAATACGCAGAACAAAGACGGCGAAATATAGGGAAGATAAGTTCGCGGACTTTCCACCTTCGGGAGCAAGAAAAATAGGGAAAACTTTCGGGATTGCAGAGAACGAGCGTCAGCGGGAGACGGACGAGTAAAAAAGGACTAACAGGATGAGAGAAGGAGAGACGAGAAAGAGGCCGGCAAATGTCGATTCGTCTAGGACTGTAATTATTATAAAGAGAGGGGTGCAGCCTACGTGGGTCTCCGGCAGCAGCGATACTGCAGGAGTGCGACACGGCGCATGCGAACGCGTGATCCTGCGCGCGGGACTCGCGCCGATAGCGGATGTCGCTGACGATGATGCGCGCCACGAGTACGATTTATCGCAAATTGCTTTTTTATTGAAAGCTTTTACGAGAATGGAGCGGGATTAAACCGCCGCCGCGCAGCCGCGTATCAACACGTACGCAGCGACAGGTCGAAAAGAAATTTTTCCCCATTTCGAGCTTATACGGAACATCGAAAAATCCTTGGTAAACGTATATTACATATTGCCTAACTGATTCTTTATATCGTAATAACTGCGTTATATACAATTTGATTAAGTTTGTCATGGTTTTTATTACATTATATTTACAAAAAATGTACTACCAAGAAAAGTTGGAATAAATATAATTATCTTTGCAGAGTCGAGTGTATTTTCTCGCTCAAAGCAATCTAACTTTTCCTTTGAACAACATAAATTCCATTAACTCGTCTGTTACATCGTATACCCGCTTGGGAATATTGAGCAAAAAGTTACGATGTTTCTTTTCAACATATAATTCTTTTCATAGATAAAAAAACATCTGGATCGTAATTATTCGAAAGTTCAAATAAAACACCAAAATCGTACACTCGAGTAAAAACTTTGCGAATTCAATTCGCTCAATCCATTGCCAAGGCGTCTTCCGCCGGAAAAAAAACACTTTCTCGTCGTTTTTCGTGTCTACGCTTTCGAAGAGAGGCCTGTTTAATGGAACGTATTACAAGCGGCCCAGTCGTCAACCTCTCTCTCTCTCTCTCTCTCTCTCTCTCTCTCTCTCTCTCTCTCTCTCTCTCTCTCTCTCTCTCTCTCTCTCTCTCTCTCTCTCTCTCTCTCTCTCTCTCTCTCTCTCTCTCTCTCTCTCTCTCTCGCCATCGCGTGAGTAATAAATAAGCGACGACTGTGTTTCGGGATAGAGAGAAAAATGGAAATTGAAATGGATTGTTGCCCGTGAGAATGGTATATACAACACAGTAAAGCTAGATAGAGAGAGAGAGAGAGAGGAAGGAAGGGCCAGAGGGGGCAAAGTACGCGCACACGTTCGAAGCGTTAGCTCTGATCACCCCTCCGCTCGTTAACTCGGAGGGGGGTAGGTAGATAGGTGGGTACCTAAATATATATGCTGGCGCACACTTCCCCCGTGTCTCCTGCGAAAGGTGTGGCTGTCGTCCTAGGCGCGCACCGATCGAAAGTACTACTACTACTACTACTACTACAATAACGTGGATTCGAGCAAAGAAGCTTATACCGACGGCGCCTCGGAGAGTTGAAGAAGGTGTGTCGTTCCACGGATGAAATGGTAATGTTTGCTCTCTGATGTACGCCATGCCTCTTTTTTAAGCTGATTAAACAAGCCGTTTATTAAAGGCTCGCGCTTGCTCTAATACTTTTAGAGTTTCATTTTTTAGCTTAATATAGGAAACTTTAGTTTTCGAAATAAAAGAAAAAAACGTAACGAATCGAGAAGAACCATCAAAAATATATATTTTCCTTGCTTTATTTATATAAAGTCAGTTAATTATATATTTCCATTAAAAATTTGATGAATTAATACTTGATACATGTTCGAGTACGTGTGCACATGAGTTTGGATTTAATTTTCATTATAGGAAAATTTATGATAAGCCCTTTATTAATTTTCCAATATCGTGTTTCTGATTTCCATATTAATTTTGCGAAAGGTCATCCCCAATTAATAAGTGTGTGTGCGCGTGCGTACGTGCGAATGTGTGTGTGTGTGTGTGTGTGTGTGTGTGTGTGTGTGTGTGTGTGTGTGTGTGTGTGTGTGTGTGTGTGTGTGTGTGTGTGTGTGTGTGTGTGTGTGTGTGTGTGTGTGTGTGTGTGTGTGTGTGTGTGTGTGTGTGTGTGTGTGTGTGTGTGTGTGTGTGTGTACAAGCGTTAAAATTTCCATCAATTTCCAATAATATTGTTACACGTAATTTACGAGAAAAGCAATTACGTTTTTGGAAAATATTTTTCGTTGCTAATAAGAAAACGAAGCAGTAGTATAAGTTAAGTTTAAATCTTATTTATCGTTATATTACACACGCCTGTTAACAAACTTTATTTTCCCACATATCCTAATCACAAGAAGGCAAAACCCTGCTCTTCCATTAATTGGCCGAGCCAAATTTTAATGATCAGCCCATAGCGCATCGACTGCAAATCCCGCACCACTCGGCGCACGCAGGCCCCCCGGAACCCCACAACTTTCAATATACGAAGCGTCGAAAATTTACGTATAACGCACCGACGACAATGCGAGGAGTGCAAATAGTATATATATATATGCCCACCGCATCAGCAGGCGACGCGGCCCCTTCCCTACATATCCACTGGCTGCATCATCGCCGTCATCCCTCGTTACGTGAAAAACGAGCGCGGCATTTTTCAAGCTAACGAGCTGAATTTCCGCTAACCCTAATATATCTTTCCCACGGTGAGCGCGCGCACTCACCCCCGAGCCGCGCTCATTATGGGTGTCAAAGTTCCCCCGGGTTGCTGCTGCAGCAGAGCCACACCTGCGCTCGTTTGAGAATCAGCTTTTTTACCGCACTCGAGAAAAGACCTCGTCGACGTTATTTCAGCCATGTACAAGATGCGCCCGGGGGGAAGATTGCCGCGCGAGAGGCTGAGGGAGAGCAGAGCTCAAAGTGCCACGGGCTCATCGACGAGCATCGAGCTCGGATATCAGCGAGGCGCTAATCAAAGCGCCGGAAGCTCAAAATCGCGGGAGTTCTTGCACGAGAGAGAGAGACTCATGGGACGGGCCGATGGCTTGCGTCACTCTCGAGGAAGCAGGAGCAGAGCGTACTCATTGTGCTCGCGCGTAACGCGGCATTGTTTCGCGAACTGCCGTACGAGGTACTATACTCGCGCGCCTTTTCCTTTATTCCAACCGCGCGAGCTGTCCGTCCGCGCATCCGGTCGGCCTTAAGGTCGTTCGCTTGCAGCAGCAGCAGTAGCACGCGACGAGGAGAGAGAGATTCCTTTTTGCTCTCCTTCTCTCGCCCGCTCTTTTCTCTCCGCGACTGCTGAGCTGCTGCTGCTGCTGCGCGCGTTCACCTGCGTGAGAAACTCGCCCGACTCCTTTTTGTATGCGAGTGATGTAGTCGTCGTCGACAGTATAGGTGGTGTGTATTTTTGCGCTGCCATTTTTCTTTTCTCTTCCCCTATTCTTTTTTCTCCTTCCCTCAATTTGCCCCCTCGATTGCGGTCCTTCGATCGCTACTCCCCCTCTCTGCCGGTGTTTTTGTAATAATGTGCGCTTATCGCGGGTGCAACGCGCACAATTTCCGAGAACTGCGTGCACGCAGCTCGCCTGTTCCTTGTAGGTGCGGCGCAGTATAGGTTCTCGGAACTGCAATATAAGCTACTTTGCTGAATAATTAAAAAGAAAAGGTCGTAAAACTTTTTCAATTATACTAGGTGGGCTCGAAAAATACCATCCATGTATATTCTAGTTGGAAAATTACATTTTACTATATAGGTGTGCGCGCGTTAAACATAATATTTATATCGATCATTAAGAGGGTGTGGTACTCATGCACTCTGTTTTACCGGCAGAACTCGGTAAATTCTATATTATTAAAATAAATGTATCAAATTACGTCTTATAAAGAGATAGTTGCCCTGTGCAATGTAATAATCTACTAGCTTGCGCAGTTTTGAGCCCAAATATCAACGGCACCCTAAAAAATTTTACGAACGAAATTTCGGTTATTTTTGTTCGCAAAATTTTTTAGGATGCCGTTGATATTTGAGCTCAAAACTACGTAGGCTGGTAGATGATTACATTGCGCAGGGCAACTATCTCTTTATAAGACGTAATTTGATATATTTATTTTAATAATATAGAATTTAGCGTGTTCTGCCGGTAAAACAGAGTACATGAGTACCACACCCTCTTAAGCAGGGTGAAACTTTAATTTTGATATTCAAGACTTTAATACTTGAGCGTAAATCGTGACAAAAAAGGTGGATTTTTCGAGGTCGCTCCATAAAAAAAAAGTGTGCAGCTCTATGCTAATAGTCCTATTCGAAAGCATTCGAGCGGCGTGTATTTAAAGCGAATAACAATGCATTTTCCATTCGCAGCAGACAACCTACGGTGTACGGGCTTAGAATCCGAATGAAAATTATGGCTTAATTGTCATGTAAAATTTCACCGAGGTGAGAGTACAACAGCGAAGCGGAGGTGCGCGCACGCGTCGAAGAAACAGAGGCGCGTCGGCGCGGAGGAACGCAAATTTTTTTCGTGACGCACATGACGATAGGCGCGCGAATCAACGAGCGCGCGCACCGCGACTGCACAATGAGATGCGGCGACGGAGCGCTGCGATTTCTCAGCCTCTATCGGTCTCTCTTGCTATGATGATTCACAAAGAGACCAATCGTGATAGCAGTGCCCAACGGCTACAGCTTTTGTGCACGAAGATTGTCGCCAGCTTTTTTTTAGAACCAGACGCATTTCTGCGTTTCACCCGAAGTGGTTTGGAGAACGATGACGTATAGCGGAATAGGCACTTGCCGAAAGATATAGCTTTATTGAGACGACGTTTTTCTCACGTCAAAAGCAGATGTACGTCTCAGCGGCAGTTAATATACCCTCGGTACGTAGCTAGTCAGTTGAGAGAACGCTTTGACATGTCATTGACTCACACAGTAATAGTCGTAAGTTTGGCAATGTAGTACCATATTATACACCTCATGTGATTCTAACCTAATTAATAGTTCAAGAGCACGTGTGTTATTCGAAAAAGAGGCTCTGAATGATAATTTTGAAAGCAGATATGAATCTGGGATAAATTTCTGCATATCTCAGAATTTTCTCAGAATTTTTTCATTTTCCAATTTTTTTTTTGTCCTATTGTAAAAGGGAGATAGCGATTATTATCGAATTGGCTAATACAGTAGGTAAGATAGGTTAATGTGCAGGCGCGCGTAGCTCGCTCTGCTTTAGAATCTAGTATACTACAAAAGGTGCATTTATTCATAAGATCCTGTGTTATTTTCAATCACTGATTTCTTGCTCCTGAAGCTCTGAATCTTCACAAAATTTTAACCAGAGCTTCAGTGCACTTTAATACAGCTGTCACTCAAATATCAAACGATTTTCATTTTAAATTCTATTACCGAGGGACGAGGGTACGACTCCCTTAACGTATAACGGTCGAATGCGTTTCGTCGTATTTAGAATATTTTTTTTAAAGATATGAAGGTTTTTTTTTTTTTAATTCTGTATTATTGTAAATGCTTTGAAATTCTTCAAATTTTTTATCGAAGCAGGTTATGCTTTAGAGTTTCAAATAAGAGAAATCAACAATACAAACTACACTATAAAATCTTATGAATCAGTCACTTACGTTTATAACGCGAACAGAAAACAATTCGCCGTGAATCATTATATTTTCCGAGAAATTATTGAGGGCTATTATGCAATTTGCGTCGCCGCGAAATTCGGTGCATGGCAATTCATCAAACCGTCCGGCGAACTAATAGGAAACTTCAAAGCCACGTGGGGGAAAAGGTCTCTCCGCTTTTACCGCGAGCCGCGGCCATAAAAATGCTAATACGAAAGCGAAACTTCTTATTACCGGCGACGAGATCTATAAGACGCGGGGATTTTTCTCGGGCGCTCGACGTTCCTTAAACTCGACGCTGCAGTGCATCAGCGCAGGATGAAAAATAACAGCGGCTGCTGGCGTCGAGGCCATTTTTATCCGTCGCCGCGGAAATTGCACCGACTTGTATACATGCACGCGACGACGTCTGGGGAGCTGCCTTCTTTCTATATATATAGGTCTCGATATCGGGGCCGAAAACAATGCGGCGAACAAAAAATAGCCTCCGGCTACTCGCCTTGTTATTCTCGCTTTTAGCCTTTATCAGTAGGCCCAGAGGCGTGTACGCGCACAGCTGGATAAAAAAGAGTGAGAGAGAGAGAGAGAGAGAGGCAAAGACAATGACTGCTTCTTCTTCTGCCATTGCTTCTTCTGGCCGTTCTTCTCTCTCGCTTCTGTGCGCGCAAACCTCCAAACGGTCGTTTCGTCCAATGGCTGCTGCTACTCCTGCCTACCGATGTTTTACAAGCTGCAGCGAGAATACAGGACAAGAGAGACAGAGACAGAGAAAGGGCGCGGGCTTTTGCGGAGACAGCTCTCTCTCCCTCTCTCTACAGTTGGCAAGCGGGTAAAAAAGAGAGAGAGAGAGAGAGAGATAAACGAGCCTAATCAGCGCTATTCCTTTCGGGTAATTACCGGGGAACAGTCGCACAGTGCCGGCGGAGAAGGAAGGAGAGAGAGAGACTACTCTATTTTGCGATGGTAATTTTTTTTTTAGTTTTATTTCATGTTACAGCTCTCCTTCTTTTTTTGACCAACTCTCGTTTCGCTAATTGCGTTGTTCAACGGCTTTATCGTTTTTATTTTTTCCCCCTCCCATTTTCTCTCTTTTCCTCTTTCAGTTGTTTTCTATTATATCCCCGCGAAACAATTATACCGTTACTCCGGCACGCAAATTCATTCCTTTCTTTTCCCAAGTGTCACTATTACGTTAGCTAATGGCACGGCTTACAAGATTAGTAGATTTTCACTTACTTTAAATTTTAAACAAAATTTAAACTCGTTTCAAGCGAATGTACGTGTTACAAATGGAGGACCGTAAGTCGAATGTTCTGGTATAGGAAATTTAATGACTGATTTAATAAATCAATTAATCGTAAAGTCCTTCGTGCAAACAGTTGAAGATGAAGTTAACGATGACATATACGTGACACATTATATATAGAGAGCGGAAGAATACTACATATAATGAACGCGGGAACGAGTATTAATAAGACGAGCCGCTCGCGGTTAGTTAAAATTCACATCGACGAGAAACTTGCTCGCCGTTGAATATCGAATGACGCATAAAACAATGGGAGTGATAGAAAGAGGCGCGCAATAGAAACGAATTATAACATGCGCGCACGGACGAGGGGATGCGCTCTATGCACTCGCGCGATAACGAGCGAATCTTGGCGAAGTGAGTCATTTCCATCTCTCGTTCCCCACATGTACTGCACCAACTGATAGATATAGCTCGAAAATCGCAGTTATATTTCTCTCTCTCTCTCCGCTCTCTTTTTACGCAAACGCGCGAATCAAAGAACCATGATAAAGTGATTCATCGCGCGCGTGCAGAGTGTGATATATCGACGCCGTTATAGCGAGAAATACGACTATTCGCGATGCCAAAACGCTGCCAATTGCCGCGGAAAACTGCTTCAAATCGATTCTTGCTCCTTTCGCAGAAAGACGTCTGAATTATTCAGTACGTAATTGTCCCATTCACAGGACGGAGAAGATGTGTATCGCTCGCGTAAATTGTTACCGGCAATAAGATATCGAATATGTACAATGTATTCTTCGGATGATTATGGAATATTGTCGTATGAATAACTTTGGCCACTTTATTTCGTTAAAAACTCACCGATGAGAAGTGGGAAAATTAAAATAAGTGAGGGTGATTATAAAGTAATCCTTATGCGCAGGGACTGTTTCTCACCTGAAACAGAAAAGAAAAATTATCATTAATATACATTTTATAAATAGCACAGACACTTTACCAAACTAACGTGTAATATTAGAACTTTATTTTAGTAGCTTTAAGATGTGTATTCAGGATACATAAGCGCAGTAATATCATGCGAAGTTTAACAACGTTTTAACTCAATGTTATTATAAAGGCGACAACTTGATAAACTACTTATAGTATGCTCGCATTATCCTCTTTTCTTTTGTATCGCAAGAGAAAATAAGCACCTGCACTACCCGGTAAAAAATGAATAAAACTCTGGAGGGTTGCTGGAAACAAACTTCCCGATATAATTATCTATACACGATCCGGTGTCAATGTACGAGGCTTATTTGCTCTATTTTACGTGACGATGGGGAGTGAAAAAAAAGAGTGCAGCGCAGCTTGCGTTTCTTCACTTCAATGAGTCTTCGGAAGCGCGTGGACTCAATTTGCGTCGCGCGACGCTCCACTTCCTCTATTGCACGAATGACGATGACCTGCGCGCTTCAGCATCGCGTTATGAGCCGCAAAGGAGATTATGCGCATAATAGGATGAAGAAGTAGCGTGTGCGCTTATAATAATATTTAATACATATTCTTTAAACCCATAAGAATTTTGTACCGCTGCGCTAGATTAATGTAATGATATTCTTGGAAACGGTATCGTGGCTTGTGAGTCGGTATATAGCAAAAAAATTACATGTTCTTACGCGGTCGAAATGTAATTTTAATTGTAGTTCGTAACAGATTTTTCATCATTTTTCTAACGTTACGTTTAGCAATGTGATATAAAGAATGAAAAATAATTTCAAGTGGTATTTTAAATAAATAATTAGCACTACTTCTACGTACTAACCCAATTTTCGTACATTATTATTTAGTTTGCATAAAACCCAAGACCCAAAGTAAGTGCTTGCACAACTTTTTTTTTTCTTTTTTTTTTCGAGAAAAAAGTGTTTTCCGTGCCAAGAGCATTGTACAAAAATTGTTGGAATTAATTTAAAATCTCGTAAAGCCGGCTTTCTATTTTTTATTTTGAGCAAACCCAAAAAAGAATAACTTGGAATTAAAATGAAACGCTACCCACTAATTACTGAAAAATGCGTGAAAAAAAAAGAATTCATCCGCGAATGCTGCAGCTCATATTCACTGTACTGTAATACTGGTCGCATTCCGCGAAATAAAATTTTAATTTTCCTCTCTTTCTCTCTAATTCACAAAAATATTTTAACCCAAGAGCTTTATATTTTTAATTAACAAAACCATGTTTTTTTTCCAGAATCGCGATATACAAACGTACGTCATGTAATATAACAGACACACGGAAAAAAATACCTTATGAAAAATTAGTGGAATATCCACTAAAAATTACTAGAGTATTAATTAAAAGATGGGACATACTTGCATTCTATCAAGTTTTATAATATATTATAGTAATTTTGACGAGAGGTTGAAATTCATGAGAAAAAAAACTCCGGAGAAGGAGATTCGAACCCTCGACCCTCCGACTACGAAGCTGCGCTCTTATCCCCGAGTAGAAATGAAATATGGCGTGCCGTAGGTATCACACGGGCCGGATGGCGTATGCCGTGCAAGGCCCTCGCGCGGCATGTAACGCTTTTATTGTAAGGTACTTGCGTTTCTGCGGTACGATAAACTCATTTACAGCAAGCCTTATCCGGGCCGGTACAACGCCGTGAAATTTTCCGGATAAGGTGTACATGTCATTTTTCCGTTATATTAGCATTAGTATTTGAGCATTTGTTTACGCGCGCGTCATAGCCTCAAATCTGAATAGTGCTCCGTTTCTGTCGTACGAAGAACAACCTAATAAGTATAATGGACAAACAATGAAGGAAAAAGTTAAGTACTAAATTTCGAAAAAAGGAGATATTTAATAAAAATAAGTAGTGTTTAATTAAATAAAGTACAAATAGATGTAGAATTATAATTGTTCGAAAAAGTGCAAATATTAGTTTTATATTTGTTATAAAAAAAACAAGATTATAATGTATAGTGTCCAACTATATAAAATACATTAAATATGATTTAATAAATACATCAAAAATATATTAAATGTTGTAGTAATTTTTATTAAGTACAGAACATATTCGCTTTCAAATTATTTAGACAATAAGCCACGTGTTGCCCGAATCGGGGCCGGATCAGGGCCAGATGTTTCACCGGACGTAAGGATATAGATAGGTAAAATCATCCGGCCCTCATACAGTTCAGCGTTACATGCCTCGTACGGCACTCATCCGTCAACAACATCAGGTACGGATCAGGAATCACGGCAGACGGATCCGTCCCGCGTCATTGCCGTTTGAAAATTTCTACTCGGGTCCACTCGGCCACTGCTGCACTTATAAATAAGGTTTCGACTTGTCTACATATGGTACACCCTGTTTTACCGACAGCCCTCGCGCCAACAAAATTACTATACTGTATATTAAATTTTTAGTATAACTAGACTAAAAATTAAACTAATTCTATTAATTTTTAGTCGGTAATATGGTAAAAATTATTTTCTATTCTGTTAAAATTTAGATTTAAATTTTTTATCATATTATCTACTAAAAATTAATCGTAACTATAATAAATTTTAAAGCTTTTTCTATTAATTTTGAATAGAACTATGCTAATAATTAGTAGAAGTATACTAAATTGCTCAAGAGTGTGAGTATGTCCCATCTTTACCTGAGATTCTAGTAATTTTTCATAAGGTATTTTTTTCCGTGCAGGTACAACGCTGCCGGCTTAATTCATCTCGCGTCGATGAAGCAAAACAAATTGTCCCACTGAGCCGCAAATAGCGGGTCCTGTGCGCATAACCCAAGACTCGAGGAAATTGAATATAAAGGCTACATCTCGCAGCAGCAGCAGCAGCAGCGGTACGGCGATAAATTTACGATCGGTCGAGAGTTCGTATAGGCTCCCGCGCGCGCCGGCGGTCATCTCTTGCGCGCGGCCGCAGCCAGAAATATGTGCAGCTCTCCTCTGGCCTAGGCCACTGGGTAAAAAGTATCGGCCCGCGGAGCTGCTCGCTCGCGAAAGACATTCGTGTGCCAATTCGAGTATACACTCGCGGAGAGGAGCCGCAGCGCATCGGTGCGCTGTATAGCTCCGGCCAGGAAGCGCCGCGCGCGCGCGTGTGTGTGTGTGTGTGTGTGTGTGTGTGTGTGTGTGTGTGTGTGTGTGTGTATGCCGAGGTCGAGACGCGAAAATAGCCGAAACGGGGACTCTGCTCGTGTATATAAGCGGCCGCGCGTGCGCCGTCCGGGGCCTCCTGTCTCTCTCCTCCCGCTAATGCGTTTCTAGGCTTCGCCTCGAGTAGACTATACGTGTGCATATTCCCTTATCATTTATCGTTTAGACGCTTGATTTATCGGACGTCGGAATATTGTAAATTCAACGATACGCGCGCGGCTGGCGCTTTTAAAATTGGAAATTGTTTAAACGGCCTCGTTATATGGGCGAGCCGCCGCGCGCCGCTATATAAACGCGCTCATTAGCCAATCCGTTATCTGCGAGCGCGAGCGGAACTTTTAATCTTTTATTGTGTGCGTACGATTCGCGCGTAAACATTTTATCTCGCGGAAATGATCACACACATACATATAGCGTGTGTGTGTGCCTAGCTGCGTTACGGCTTTCATAATTAAAAAAACCGTTGCTGGAATTCTTTTTGGTCTTCTTTTTTGAGCTTTAAATACGCTCTAATTTGTTTTGCTTCCTGCTCCCCCGGAGGTATACGAATTTTTTACGCATTTCACCGGCGCTGTAAGTTTTTTGGATAGTTTTAATATCTACACGGAGAGAAATTTTGTAGTGAAAATTACAAATATTCGAGACAAAATTACCAGTTTCTATGGTAATGGATGGACAGACTGACAATTTCAAACTTTTTACCAAAGTGCCTTGGTAAAATTTTTTTTTAGTTAATTTAAATTAAAAAAATTAACTTTTTTTATCCATATTGATGGATATATAGTATTTTAATATAGAAATAGAAACAGAAACAAGGATGAAAAAACATTAAACTGAAAAAAAATTTTTACGGAAGCGGGATTCGATCCAACGATCTTTGGGTTGAGAGTCCGACGTTCTACCGACTGCGCCACGGAAGCTGTTACCAACAGTCATTGGAATCGCCGTTATTACTTACTGAAAATATGTGTATTGTTTTCATTTTAACGTCGCGCACGCCTCTAGTATCAATCTTCTGAAACACAATAATGCGCAGTGCGCATGCGCGAATACACAAATACCAGGTTATTTGGTAAAATTTATCAGTTTTCTTAGTAAAAATTCTTAGGTTACCTTGTAAAAATGACTAGATCTCAATTTTTACCAGTGTGTCTGGTAATTTTTATTCCGATAATTTGGTATTTTTTTTAAGTGGTTATGGTAGTTTTTCCTGGGAAACTTATAAATTGTATTAGAAACTTGGGAATATCACGGCATTTGACAGTCTATCCATGCGCTACCAAGGCACCTTGGTAATTTTTACTCTAAAATTTCTCTCCGTGTAGAATATGTTTTCTGGTCTTACGCGTCGAACACTCAAATGAGTTTGAGACCATTTAATAAGAGGTTAATATTAATTATTATTTGGATATTGATGATATCTTTAACTTAAACTAATAACGCGCATGACTCGTCATTGAAATCCATATGAATTAAACGTGGGAAAATAATTTTTTCATGGTAAACTTACTTGCAACAAAATAATACTTTTTTTATACTTGAACAAGTTCACTGTATATAAGTACTATTTTTGAATGATGTTAAAAAAAATAAAACTGACACACGCTTGAGTGAAAACGTTATTTACCTTGACGAAACTTATTTCTGTCTGCTTGCGAAATCATACTAATAAGCCACTTGATCTTCTGCAAGATATCAAGAATTCGGAATTCGTGAGAAAAATATATAGAAACGTGAGAATGGTTGAAACATTTTTTAAAATTTTCTCTCCAAGGAGGTAAACACAAGAGTCCAGTGAATGGAATAAAAAAATGCATGAAACTTAAGAAACGGAAAGATGTAGAGAGAAGGGGGCGGGTGTACGCTTGGGTTCTCATGTCAACTCGAAATATACAGTTACAAAAATGCCAGCGAGACTCGCGCATATAGTCCAAGGCAAAAGGGAGAGCCGAAAGCCAGGCGCGTATATAGAAGAAGTCTGCGAAAAAGCGAGCGAGCGGGCGCGCAGCGTAAAGTATAATAAGGAGGATCAGACTGAGAGAGAGATAGAGAGAAGGAAGAAAAAAACAGCTCAATCCTCGTAATTAAATTCGCTTTATCCGCGGGCCGGCCGCGCGCACGCGTAACCGCGCGCATTTTTTCTTCCTCTTCGTCTCGCGTTGCCTCGCTCGCGTCCAGGAAAGAGGAAACCTGTCGCTGCGCAGTATAACACGCGAGAGCTCCGTTCTTGCAGCATCAGTCGCAGGTTATAGCCGTGCGCGCAGACGCCGAAGGAAAAACGAAGAAACAAGAGCGAGCGGATGAGGAGAAAAGCCAGCGTCGAGTTTGGAATTCTCCAGCGCACTGCTGCCTCTCTGTCTGCCCGGACGAGCGTGCAACCGGTTACATCGCTGCTGCTGCTCTGCCGAGACCCGGTGGAAAACATACGCAGCATCAAGGGACTTTTACAGTCTACACGCTCCGACGAGCAGCGCGCGCTTTCTTTAAGACAGCTCTCGCCTCAGAAGACGACCTTTTGCGTCTATAGAGGAGCAGCGGCGCGCCGGGCGACAGGCGCGTTATTGCAGTCTCTCGCGCGCGGATGGACAGGTGCGCAGAGTCGGCACTGTCGTCGTCGTCTAGCTCGTCGCGGAGATTAACCGCACAGGTCTCCCGACGACGGAGAGTTTTATAGGCCTTTTTCAATTTCAGAGCAAATGTTGACAATTTATGTCACTCGCATAAAATACTAATATTGACTTTTATGCGCACGTCTTGGCATTTTTACCGCCTATTAATTGCTACATAAATAACAAACATTTTTCAGACATTATTTTTAAATACTTTGTCTTTAACGAGAATAGACGCTACAGATATACATGCATTATACGTTATTTCCTGAGTCATAAGCAATTTTTAACAAAGGAAATGTTATTTGCATACACTTCCGCATCGAAAGTGTGTGTGATGTGTATGTGTAAATATAATTGTTATTTGAATAAATGCATAAAAATTGTACCATTACTGATTGTAATGCAAATGCGTGGGTATTTCTTATTCACTGTTTATCTTCACAACTATATTATTAGTCAGCGTGAAATGAGTAATGCTGTAGTTATCAAAATAGCTTATTTCGCCAGTTTATATAAAAAAAGGAATCTGTATGAACATTAATTAAGCAAATAAAAAGATATAAAGTAATCAAAGGACGATTACGCGTATCCGTCGGCTCGACAAACACTTTGAGCTCTGTATTTACTATCGGAAACATACAATATTTTTTACTTATGCAGAACAACATTTCAATTCTCCTAAAACGATTTCCATTGGGAAAAATACTCCGGATTCCAACAAATTACGATGATATGTAAATGTGCGAGTTTATTAGCCGTAAGCGGATTGGCAAAAAAAGAATAGTCTACACGATACGCGCACATATGTGTGTATATACATATACAGCAACCGCGGATATCGTCTCGCACGTACGCGAAAATCGCAGCTGAGCACGCGATAACACGAGGCGCTGCAACGTCCGTTCGCGTTTCACATCGTCCCATACCGCAGGAAAGTTCCGAATGTTCTTATTAATTTTTTTTTTCGTTTTCGGGTCAACGTGCGGATGACGGCTTTCGCCGCCGCGCGTTAATATATCGATAATACACGCGGAGCACGTACGCGTCACGCGAAACGAGCGCTCTATATTGCGAGAGATGTCATAATCTCCGGTATCGCGCGCGGCGAGACATTATTATATTGGATAGCTGGATATAACGCGCGAAAAATTTATACGCCGCGCGCGCGACACTTTGACCCGGAGGATTTCCGTAATTTAATGAATGGATACCTATATCCGTGCGGGATTTCTTCGCCTCTCGGATGTCAATGGTATCGTAGTCTTTTAAATGCTAATATAAGCAGATTCAAGAGTGATCGATCATTTCGTTTAAATAGAGAGAAAATAACAGCATGATGCACGCTGACCTCGATTCAGTAATTTTAATAACAAGGAGGGGAGAAAGTCTTTTTTATTTTTGGTACGAGAGGTCAAATGGAAACGACTCGATTAAAAACAATACGAATGGTATGATAAAAATAGTGTGGTATACTAATTTAATCAACCTTTAATTTAATGATTATTATTTGAAAGCTTGCGCATAAATATCAAATCGATACTGTATAATAAACCGTGTTTGTAAATAGTATTACGAAAACAATCAAGTATCTCGAGGCGTCAGTACTATCTCGTCTGCTGCTTTTTACCGTCTCGGAGCTATATCAACGAATTATGAATTAATCGAATAATATACAGAGAAATTTTCCTCGGCGCGCTTGAAATCCGGTTGCAAGGATCGCGAGCTTTCCTTCGATGAAAAGAGATGAAAAAATCAACGTACGTCATTAGCACGCAGAAGCGTTAAAACTCGTTGCGCGCAAATTATTCCGACTACAGCGGGAATACAAACTCGGGCCAACAATTTCAATTCTCGAATTGCGCGCGCGCAAGGCTTCTCTCAGCCGCACGTTCGTGACGTCAGTCAGCGTTCGCAATTAATTGAGCGCGCACTATGTCTGCGCCTGCATTGTAAATATACGTACGAACGCTAGTATAGCTGCAAATAGTATACACGCATAGAGCGGAAACAAATCACCTGAAACGGTCGCGCGAGGTCGCCGCTGACGACGAGGGAGGCAGGAATTAATCGTCATGTACAAACGAGCCGAAGACACTTACGCGCGCTCAGTGGCCGAGTGGGGAGAGAGAGCCCGTATATATACAGCCGGCGAAACTGGAAATTCGACCTCCCAAGGCCGGAGGAGCGTTGCTCGCACGCGCGCTCTTGAAGAACGTGTGCGCGCGTCTCTATGTATTATATAGGAGGGTGATACAAAGTCAGGGATTCCCGAGGAATCCCGCGAGGACTTGCGGCGGCGGCTTATATATACCGTTTTGCCCGCGAGGCGAGGCTTGCGTATAATTTATCCTCCCCTCCATTTATTCTACCTACGAGCGCGGTCGCCTAAAGCCAAGGTATTTTTTCCGCTGCTCTTTTCGGAGAAATTCTTCTGTACAAGGATAATTTGGCGGATTTGGCGTATTTTACGCGCGGAGGAATGTATTATTAAAGTGCAGTTAGCGAAGCGATCATTGCCAGGAAATACCGGTGAGGTTTCATTGAGGCCTTATAGTTCAATGAAAACGTACACAAAAGGAATCGTTACTGGTTATTAGCAAATAATTTGACGTATTTTTCGTGGGCAATTTTGTAGATGGAATGTTTTATAATTTGCCTACATTCCTAGAAGCGAAATAAACATAATACATACCGAGGATTGTTTAAATGCCCAAATTGTTCAGTTTAGAAATAATAACAAAATACTGCCCTTCTATATTTCAGCGGTCCGAAATAATACCACAGTCGGAAACGATACATCAAAACATTTTCATCTCCGTAAACCTCCATAGACGCATCGCCATAAATTTTTCACGTATATATATACAAATAAACGAGATACATGTCATAACAAAAACACGCACACACACACACCCACACACGTTCTTTCTAAATAATTGATCATCGTCTCAGCACCGGATTACATATATTGCACCCAAGTTACAACACTCCCGATTGCGAAATTCCATCGCTCGAAAAAGCACACAAAGTCGCGAGAAAAAGTGTATAAGGCTAATTAGTCATACAGTTCAAGGGCTGAGAGCCGGTCGGTCGCTCGTCTCTCGACAAAAATCGCCCATCGTCGTACGAGAGATAACGCAGAGAGATAGAAACGCTATACTATACTCTATAGCGTGTATCTTATCGGCCACTCACAAGCGCGTGCGAGAGCTGTGTGTGTATATACACCGGTCAGAGTTCAGGGGCTAATCGATAAATCCGTTTCCATTAAGATCGACAGGTTAATCGCATCACGGATCGCCGGATAGTCATCATTGCCGAGAGCCGCGTGCCCAGAAATATCGTCGCCCCCTCTCAGTACAACAGCTCTAGAAAAGCCGCACGTGTGCGCGTCCGGTGATTCTATACACGAGCTTCGAAGATAACAAAACGAAGTGGAGCGAAACGAAAGGTCGCCGGAATGCGCGATCATCGGAAGCCATAGCGCGCTCTCGCGTAGGTCGATACAGCTTTTACGACTGCGGCTTGCATGAGCGACGGGCCTCGCGCGCTCCGATGAATTTTGCCGAATTTTTGCGGCGTGACGCGCGTATGTGTGTGCGTTCCTGCATGCGGCCGTCGAGACCGTTTGGAATATCGAGAGAGAGAGAGAGAGAGAGAGAAGTTCACGCGCGCCTGCGCGCTACAATAGTTGCGGTTACCCTGTGTGTGTTGATTGCGAAGGCTTTTAATATTGCCACGGCGTGTGCAGAGAGGGAAATCGAAGGGTTCCACCGGATGGAAGGTTCCCCGAATTCGTTTTGATATTGGAAAAACTTTTTTTTTGTTAGAAAATGTACCTCTATTTTTATTCAAGGAGAGCCAGTGTATGAACTTTAAGCTGTGAAATGAAGAGTTGGGAGGGCTGTGCGAGCGATAAAAAATCAGTTCCCATTAGTCTTTGTTAAGAATTGCCGTTACAGAACTTAATTTAAAGTGCACACTGGGTTTATACTGCAAAATGAAATAGTTCTGTATGCTGCTGTACCTTTCATTGCGCAACGTGGTAATTAAATGCGTTAGCTTGTTCTGTTTTATCGTGAAAGCGTTTAATTAAGTTTTATCTAAGCGATATGCTGAAACGTCAAAGTCTGCAGTGCGATGATGTAATGAAACGTATTTACAGTGCTTCAGAAATCTGCCTAACAATCAAGCGAAACTAAACAAACGAAAAAAAAACAGCGAAATAGTTACGAAAAAAAAACTTACGTTCGCAAATCTCTTTTCACTCATTTGGATAAATAAAGCGTTATTCTTCAAGAATCGTTCTCTTTTAAATTTAACGAATACTTCGGAAAAATATTTACTTGAGCTTGTAAAAAAAATCATAACAGACACACGAAAACAAATGGCGTAGTTTTCCTTGTCCGAATGCTGACATATATGCGCCAGAGTTAGGCTACATATTGGAATTCACGATTGTACGTATAATTAACGAGGCGTGGTATGAATCAGCGAGATGTATATACCCGGCGACGCGGCGCCACTCAAAAATGGAAAAAGATTCGAAAACATTTTCTATTTTCACCCGGCAAACAGTACATTTACGCGAGAAAAATACTTTCACTTTAATATATTGTAAGCCACGTGTTATTCAATTAGAACTGAATGTATTTTTTGTTTATAAATAAATATATCAGTAAGAGGATTTTCCGATGAAAATACATTTCATGAGTTCGTTGTGCTATTAACGTTTTGTCGAAAATAATCGATTACTCACATCGGTTGCGCATATGAAGATAAATAGTAATCAGTTAATTGAATCACATTAAATAGAAACTCTAATATTTTATGAAATTAATATCTCTACTTAAGGTATATAATTATTAGTATATTTCACTTGTGTATGAAATAAAATGATTATTTTAACTTTCGTATGATTTTATCGTTATTAAATGTAATTCAACTTCTTCTGTTTTTAACAATATTAAACTTGTTTTTTAAATAAAAAAAAATTTGATGCCGATTTTTAAATCTGATAACAGAAAAATCAATAATTTACTTTCAGCAAGTTACCGGTTTGTAAAACGTTCAACTTCTTACCGCTTTTAAAACAGCGAACGTAACATTTTTCTTTCAAGCAGGATCGCATCGTTTTTTTCAGGTCTTGTTATTTTAATCGAGAAATAGCCGGTTCATAACCTTATAGGCTTCTAAAAGAGACAAACAACAAGTCCCACAGGCTCACGTCCCCTCTTTTATCGAAGCTTTTAGCGATAGCCAGAGATTATTAATTGCATTCTTTTCCCAAATTTCCCATTTCTTTTTCTGGTTTTTTATACGACACATCCCTGAAAAAATCGAGGTTTTGGCCACTATCCAAAATATTTCTTACACGTGTAATCCTAAAATACAGTTTTGATCTGTTTAGCCTCTTTTTTATGTCATACTATCAGTGCTAAAAATATGATCACATCATCCAAAAGCGTTATAGTCCCACGCACAATTAGTCATAAAATATTTGCATGAAATACAAAAATGTACGATTCTAGATATGAAGTCAACATTTTTCCAGTTACTGTTATTGAACGTAAATATTCGTATTTTTCATGTCAATGCATCATTTATCCGGGGTTAAATAAAATATGAGCTTTTTTTATAGTTAACAAACCGACAGCAAGACTTGAATTTGCAGCAATAGGTTTGACTGAATGAGAAGTCCATGAGAAAGTTTGCTTCTCACTTACATCTTCTGTCAACAAAACGATTGCTTTATACTTTGCGCTTTGCTTCGCGGCGATCCTTTGAAATTCGCGCTTAGTAACCATTGATTACTGCACCGCCTGGGAGGTATAAACTAAGTGTATCAATCGCGAGGGGTCAGAATTAACCTCGGAGGAAAATAAATCTGGGTTCCGTGTCTATATATATAGCGATGAAGCGGCGCGACGACGAGCAGCGGTTTTATCGCTCTCTACACATGCATCGACGAGCTTCGGTGTCAATATTAATCGAAGGCTCGAGCGCAAGCAAAAAAAGAACTAGAAAAGGACGTTATTCGTTTACACCAACGCGCGCATACGTCATGTTGAGTTAGTCATTTACGATCGTTCTGGAAAACTGTTTGTTATTTTTTCTCTCCATCTTTTTTCATTCGTCGTTTCCGATAAGAGATTCTAATATCGTTTGAGGCTTGATGTTTCTAGAATGCTTTCAACATTAACGAATTTTTGTTTCATTTTAAAGGTAAATGCACAAACACAGTACTGCTTCATTGGGTGTAATATACACGTTCGTTCGAATTAATGCATATCATTATAAAAACGGGGAAATCAAATTTTAATAACAATGCACTTTGCAAATTTAAAAATTATCGTTATTTTATTTTTCTCTTCGAGTTCCACGAAAATATTTCTCACATTCGTTTATTTATTATAATTTTCTGTGAACTCACCAGAAACAACCAACATAACTAATTTGCTGTGACCTGAATTGTACGCTTACCTGAAACAAAACAAAGAGAATTGTGAATTAGTTTTTTTTTTCTTTTAAAAATCTTGAATACAAAGTTTTAAATATATTCAATAGACAGCATAAAAACAATAACTCTACCTTGCTGAAAATTGTCCATTTTTCTCCCATTTGTGAAACAATTTTTTGAATATTTTCTAGTCATTTTATGGCGAGTTGACTGAAATCGCCATAAATTGGCTAGAAAATGTTGGAAAAATCGTTTCACAAATGGGAGAAAAATGGACGATTTCTAGCAGGGAATTATCGTATCTTTTTACAAAAAAAGGGAAGAATAAATAGAAGAGCAAACGATGTTGAATTATAAAACGAAAAAAATATCGCAAATTTCCTGGTACATTTTTCAAAAATCCCTTTAGCCATTAACCGATTGTTCCCGCTGTCTCTGCCTTTTTTCCTTTCCGCTCTACACGCTCGCCTGGTATCCCTTTCACGCGCGCGAAATTCACTCATTAGATTTTTCCGCGCGTCTCGGCGCGTTGGCTATGCCTTCGCCTCGACGCGGCCGGAAAATCAATCGGCTCGCGAGAAAATGCTAATGGCCGAGCAGCAGCAGCAATGCGCTAGGTACGAGAGACAGAAGAAATGCGCGACGTCGAGGGCATTTAATTGGCGCCGCTCCAGCGTCCGCCTTAATACTCGACGCGCGAACTTTATGAAAGAAAGCAGACTCCTGGCGTTTTACCAAGATTTATGAATTTGTACTCGTGCTGTGGCGCGCGTCTCGCAAGACTGAGAGATTGCGGCGAAGACGAGCTTGGGCGGGCGCGAAGGAAGCGTGGTGGCGGAGCTGATCATAGTCTGCGTGCCGACGCTAAAGGAAACTACTTAATTCGTGCGTTATAAATACACCCGAAGTTTACTAAGTGAAAAGGCATTGTATTTTTTTGTGGACTCAATATTGTATTGTAAAGGAGTTACTTGAAGTGTTTAAATTTAATGTTTTAAAATATAACAGTTTAGTTTTTGTATGCTCTGGATATATTGTTATGAAAATCGAAGGATAGGAAACGAGAACAGTTACCATGAAGTTTGAAATAAGCGTTACATCAGCATCGTATAATACTAAAATCATTTCACAATCATAACAGTAGTAAACAAAGAAGGAGATGTTTAAAGTCTGTCCTTAATGCATTAAATATCAATATAACGTCTAAAAATAACAGTTATTTACAATTCAATCTTTCAACATTTACATTTTAGCTATGAATTGTGTATATGCTGCAAACCCTAAAGATCGATTTCCTTCGAATGAAAAGATTTTTAATTTATACAAAAAATAAAAAACAATATTAACCTGTTCGAATCTTGCATGGAATAAAATAAAATCTGTTAATTAATAAAAAGAATATATCTAGACTCGTATTGTAATGAAAATAAAAGAAATGGAACACTGGAGAGGAAGAAGTTGAAAACTGGCCGAGGACAGAAGTATAAACTAATTAGGGGCACGGAGAAAATAGATATAAAATACTTATAGAAAAGGAGAATGAAATTTTTAGGTCACTAAGATCACTACGACGACAAAAGTAGTTACAGTCTACACACTATATTTTCCTATTAAAATGGTCAAGTAATAATAAAAATTATAAAATTATTAAGAATTTCTAATCAAAGACTCTAGGATTAAAAAAGTTGTCGATATCCTTTAAGAAGACTAGGCAAAAATAACTATTTCATAGTGAAATGTTCAAAAACCTCAAAATTAATTAATAGAGGTCTGATGCTTGTTTTGGAAAGGAAAATTAACGGTCAGATATACACCGTTAACACAAAAGCGGCCACGACAAAGCGTAAAAGAGGATAATGGAATAGGGAAATTCACCACCGAATAAATAAAATTTACAATTTTCCTTGTCCGCGAAGGGAGAAAATTGTTATTGAAATTGTCTTTCAAGTTGATGACGTAAAAGCACTGTTTATTAAGATAGGCAATCGTGCTACTTTACAAACTTTTGTTACGCTTTCCTCGTCCCTCATTTTAATGAAATTGACAGTGCCCTGATAATGGCAGCTATTTCAAAAGCTTTGTTCCGCGAAATCCCTGTCTGGGTGGGCGCATCCCTCCTTAAACTTTGTTAAGGTGATGTGATATCCACACTATTACTCAATTCTGGGTTCTCGTTTTTCTCCTTCAATTTTAAACTTTTCGAAAAAAACTCTTTGACACGTTTTAAGTTTAATAAAGAACTTAAAATTAAAAATTGAATGAGAAAAACGGGAACCCAATTTTGAGTAATAGCGTGGGTATCGCATCACCTTAATACACGTGCGTGCATCACCCACGTATATTTCGCCTGTCCAGGATGTTTTCACTGCTGCAGAGAGACATTCTAACGAAATAAATAATTGCACTCTCACAACTAAAATTAAAAGCTAACATTTTCTGTATCCTTAATTGGATTTTTCTCAGTAACAAACCGCAAGGTGTGTACATCATATATATCATTAAAAATTTCCTCAAGCCCTCGCAATTAAAATAAAAGCACGAGTCGGGAGAAGACTGTACAAAGCCCTTCATGGAACATTATATCATCGGAAACTCAAGCGCTAAAGTGCATATATTTCACACACACAGGGGCCGCAGCAGCGCCGCGTACACGTCATACTTTATTTCCCCGTAAGCACATATACACACAGACAAAAGCACACGAGGGGGTTTCGAGGAGGGGCCGATACAACTCGGTCCAAAGCAGAAAAGCACACACACGAGCGATCGCAGGGGGGCGCGCATATATGTACTCGCAGACGGACATTCGCGGGGGAAGCGGCGTATATAAACCTCTTGGCGAGAGCTGCAGGGGCCTCGCATCAAACGCGACTCTCCCAATTAAACTCGCGAGAGATGCAGCAGACTATGCAAAGCCGATTGATTGCCGTCGTCGTCGCCTACGTAAGGTCACGTACGCACGGTCTAATCGTACGTCTGTGTGTATGTAGCGTGCTTGCGGACTTAATCTCTGCTGTACACACACTGTCTTCCAGTTTGTTACTTTTTCTTTAGGTTGCAGTGTTTTGTTTAGACTGCGTTGTGCAAAACAAAGTTGTACGTTGACGATATATATATATATATATATATTTAATTTTATTACCATGTTTGCCTTCAATAGTGGGTAGTGATGTAAGCATCAAGTTAAAAGTAATACGACTGTTATAACAGCGATGAAATAGCAATATTTGACACTAGTTCTTATTTAACTGCAAACAACATGGGAAGAGAAGTTGTACGAGATCATATAGTCTATATTAATACCATGATGTAACCATGACGTAGCAATAATTTTGAGAAACCTATTTGATCACTGTCTGTGTTGACAAAATGAACATTAATCGTCGCATATTTAAAATAAAAACTTTCTCTATTTTCTACAGGGGAAAATACTTTAGTGAGCTTCCCACGCTGCGCTGGATAAAATTTGAGAAGAGCAGCTGGCAGAATCTACGATTAAAACGACAAAAAAAGTATATAGAGAGTCAAAGCGTCGACGGCATCTCTCTTACGGCGCGACCTCTGAAAGCTGCATTTCCCCCTCTCCATTACGAGCATCCGAAAGATACTTTTTAACTGAATTTATGTGAACCCTGTTTAAAAAACTCGTGTCTCTGAAATAGACTCGGATGTATTTACTTGATGATCCCTTCCTTTTAGCAATCGAAGCGGCACAGTTAGAAGTAAAGTGAAAAAGTGATGAAAATGGAACAGGTGAAAACAAAGAGCGGCACTCAAATGAGGAAAATAAAGAGTTGACCAAGCGACACTACGTCACGTACCGAGAATAGAAATAGTTAACGCATTGTCTTTAAACCATTTTGGCACTTTTTCTATATGCACTTTTACGTCAATCGCTTTGCCAGTTCAATAAAACACACACGGTACAATCATTTACTCAATTTCCGACTTTACGTATTATCATTTCCGTGCAACGTACTTGCTACAATTTTTCTGCTTCATTATATTCCGAGATATTGTAAGGTGTAGGGTATTAGCTATAGTAACAGCGTAAACTTCACTAGTAGCCCTGCATAATTCATACCGATAGCAAGTTCAATTTGATGCGAGTAATTTAATTACCTGACTAATATATCTGCATCCACAAAATTAATTTGTCGAGCCCATTAATTACAGCGTACAAACATTCAAACTTGATTGCGGTTATAGGTTTGAAAGTGACTAAAAATCATACACTGTATACTGTTCTAAGAATACTTTTTTATCAAAATAACTATATTGCGAAAACTATATTTATATGCGAATATTCGAAAATTGTTGTAAGAATTCTTTAAACTATTCATATTGTTGTTGTCGAAATCATCAGTATGTTTTTCATATCTTTACTGCTCGCGAGTTATTTGTTTTCAGAGCGGTGATTTTTAAGCTAAGTTGCTCAATTTGTGCTTCAAACTGCAATTCAAACTCGGTTATTGTACCCCCGGGCATTGTCCAAACTCGCGCGCAGTAGTTCGAGTCTTGAGTTTCGGAAATTCTATCTCGTTTTATCCTAATGTACTCTTCTGATCGTCTGAATTCCCCCGTAAAGTATTCTATAGTGGTTTCATAATTGACGTTCTGAGACTCAAATACTTTATAATTCACTTTGACGATTGCAGCTTTGAGATCAGCTTCGCGGTTATTCATTAAGAAATACAAAATTTTAAGAAAATAAAGTGAAGAGTGATTATAACTTATGGCATAATTTTACAATTTAAACTTATTATTCAAATAAATAAAGAACGTGCCTTTTGTTTCCAAGACCAAAAGAAAATAAAGCGTGAATTGTAATGGGAGCACACAACAAGCACCTTATGTCTATACACACCACGACTTCCACTGTTCTTCCGCTTACGAGATTTGTTAGACCCACTAATGAACGAAATCCACAAGTAAACAAAGACTTTCTGGAAGTAATTCTAATGAAAAAAATCAATATACCAAGCCCCCTCGGCAATAACAATCTCAATTCGCATAATGCATCGTCAAACTTGAGTAAGTCGCACCTATCTCTCTCTCTCTTTCTCTCTCCCGTCACTGCGCTAATGGCACGCTTCCAATTTTTTTTCTCCCCCTCCCGCCCCTCTTGCTGCTCGTCGAGTCAATGCCGCGCGAGCGAACACGCGCATCGACCAAATGCACCGGCATCGTGCCCGCGGCTGCTCCCCCAAACTCTCTCTCTCTCTCTCTCTCTCTCTCTGCGCGCTATATATCAGCGACGATATAACAGGGGTCAACGACTCGCTGCATCTTAACGGCTATTAATTAAGAAATCATTAAAAACTCCCGGCCCAACAATTACTCCTATCCTCCCCCTCTCTCCCTGCCTACTTAACCTCATTTTTCGCCTCTCGCCCATTGTATATCGCACACTGTGTATAACCCTTCCTCGTCGGTAATTTTTGTTCTCCTTGCGGAGCGGCGACGCTAGTCACATTATACACCTAGCAACGACTGTAAGGCCGCGCGAGATGTTATCAGGCCGCGGGATGAGGGCCGCGCATCGATCGACACGAAGACGCGAGGCTCTCGCGAGGTACTTAGCACCTGCGCGAGCGAGCTACTCGTGTGCAGCTTGCATTGTAGCAGCGAGGGGCTAATTGACTTCGCTCATGAGCGATGACTTGCATCGGTCGCCTTGTATTCGGCCCGTCTCTTTTTCTCTCTGCGTGTACGCGGCAAGAGCTCTACTGCGCGTGGGTCATTACGATTATTGCGCTTTCTTTCGCTTTTTTCGCGTGCTTCGTTTCGAGTGTGCAAAAACCGAGTGCGATTGCGGCCCATGCTTTCGCGTGCTGCCGCGGGGAAGGTCAGTTTTCAGGTGCACTGCCGCAAAATGAGTTTCATTAAAATCGAAGGTCTCTGCCTTGAAATTCGAAGATACCGATCATTTCTCTAAAAATTCCTATAGTCATTTTCTATATTAAAAGCTATAGTTGAAAATGTTTATCTTTTTTTTTATCAGTACTTATTTTATTAGTAACTGCTCCGAGTTTAATTTCAATATTTTGTATTCTCTTTTGCACGTTCGCGGTAATTTATTAAGACTCGCGTAATTTATTGAAATACACTGCTTTAAGTCGGATGCGCGTACCAAGAGAATTCATCGACCTTCCTATGGTATCTACTTTGCACGTTTCGACATAATTCTAAATTATTTGGCAGATTAAAGTTTCCTTTTAGGGATTACATTATTTTCAGAAAATAAATTATGCTCGGGTTGTACGTGTATAGTATTATAAAATCGCATTCAGAACATAATTTGTTTTATACTAACGTTAATGATACTTTTATCATTTTCAATATTTTGAATTGTCATTAGTAAAATGTCTAATTTGGTAAACGTATGCATAACTGTTATTTGTAACTTGGAAATAACGTAGAATAAAACAGTTATTTATGAACTGTCATTATGTCGAAGTTGTGAGCTTGTAACGATGGAAAAATTGCATAAACCCATTCAATAAAATAATAACAAACGGAAATGATATGTGAATTACCGTGGGAAATTAATAAAAGCAAACGTAGTTAAAGACGCTCATAAGAGAAAACTGCAAACACTATAAGCAGACTTACGTAAGTAATCGGCGGAGGTGTTATTTGCAGCTGGACCGGAGGTAACTACACTTTAACAATAGTCGCCTACAGTAATCAGATGATACTCTGGTAAGTACTAACTTGTCTTATATTCCTCGTAAAATATGTAATGGGTGCGAAATTAAAATACATGCATTTCAAATCAGTTTGTTACATAAAAATTCTTTTTTCTAATTCTTGCGTAACTATTTTTCAGAATAAGTAAATCATACATTTTATTATAATAATACATTTATTAAATATTAATTGGTGATTACTTAAATGAAGAACATTTTAAATAATATATGATTAATTATAAATTATGTAATCTAACGATTTTTACTAAGACCAAAGTATGGTGGTTATTTATTTATTTATTTTGAGATAGAGTGATCAGAATAATCAAGTATACTCTTACCAATAACCAGTGAAAAATGTTCCAATATTCTAAATCAGATAATGTGCGTTCAAACATTTATAATCAATGTACGTCTCGAAACTACATTTTAAATTGAAATTTTTATCTATGTTGTTACTATGACAAATTGTATAAAGCAATATGAAAAATTTTTCTAATTTAAGATATTTCAACTACCTTCTTTAAAATGTAAATTAATGTTATTGTTATATTAGCAACAAAACCAAATGAAAATGAGTTTCGCAATTATTTACATGCTAATTGACATACTTAAGGTGATAAACAGCTTGCAAATTTTCGTTATACAATTAGTAATTCAGTTTCTAAAGTGGAAAGTGACATTGGCGAATTGAAGTGACATTTTAAATCAGTCTGCCGTAACGAATGTCATATTCTTTTCTCTCATCCTGCAGAGAATTCGTGCAAATTTTCATTTCAACTATTTTCTACATGCAAATAATTTTTAAACAATAAATACACACTAAACTATTTTTATAAAATAAAATAATTGAAGTTATTTGTAACGATTAGCTAGCACTGCATTAAATGGAGACGGAGAAAAGAAATAAGATCGCACACTGATAAGTTCCACAAAGATACTTCCGTCGTATAAAGATGTTTCAGCGAATTCCTTAGGTATCAACTGCATCAGCGCGAGCTCTTCATCGGTATTACGTGAGAAATATTTTCAAGTGACGCAAATACGTCACGCAAGGCTTGTTAGCGAAACGAATGCTACGAGCGCGCGTGCGTCTATTTGTTTTCGATAAACCGATCAGCCACGCAGATAATTTTAGCTCAAACAGACGCTGTGCTTTCTCGGCGCTTCTTGGATTGTGCATGCGTTAATCCTCCTTCGCACGGATAAGGTGTGATAGGAAAAAAGCAAACCGCCACGGTGCACTGCCCCAACGCTTGCAGCTGTTAGGCCCGCCTTTGAATAACGTGACTTTTCATCGATAAATATTTTCTTTGGCGGAGTAAGATTCGCCAAGCTCCAACTAACAATGCGCTTTGTAAAACAATGAGCTTCTAAGAAGACGTAACACTAAGTCAACTTTGGAAAAATCTTAAATATTTCGATTTGTCTTTTGCTATGATGAAATTCTGGACTTAATTGAATTTTAAAAAGACTTTTATGTGAAGTAAATAAACTTTTGTTTTATTATTAGCATTCATTGTTGTTTTCTTGTGAATTTTTATTTGCACGTCAGTCAGTCAAAGATCTCTGTATCTACGATACCAGAAGCGTTAAACTAACGAAAACAGTATGTGCAAAAATTACTGCAATTTATAACTCTTTTTGCTTAAATAACGTCACGCGTCATTCTGTCTCATGTATACTTCGTCAATGATTCACTTTATTCAATTGCATTTTTTATTACACGCTTTATACAGCAGGATTTTAGTAGGTGATCAAGTATTTTCTTTGGATAGCAATTATACTTTTTGCCCTATACTAAAAGAACTTTATTGCAACCTTTACATTTTGAAGCTTCTTTATCATACTCTGAATAAGAATTTACATAAGTCACTTTCAGTAAATTTTATTAGCAAATTATAAAACGCTCAAGGGAATAAATCCAGAACGGAATAATCTGAATAAATTAATTATGCGAAGGAGTCTTACAGTAGAAACGAAAAACAAAAGAAACGTTTTGGCATAGTTCACAAAGAATTATTTTACAATTAGAGGTAGGAAAAGCAACAAAAGATACTTTAAATTTTCTGAAAAAATGCGACAAAATCTTGGCCAAGTTTTTTCTCCGCTTCCACAAAGGGTGAGAGATTTGTGCTTGATAACGCCAATTATTACTGTTATGCGACTTTTCAATGCTTGGCTCACTTCTAGCCTGAGTCATTAAAATTCAAAGAATTCTTTCAGTTTATCACACATCAATGAATGAACGAGAGTTAATGCCTTCAACTATAGTGAAGGCCGAAGTATGCGCATGCATGATTGCTATCGGGGAAATGAGCAATACATTTTAAGGGCAGTGTATTAACGTTCCAAAAGACAGATTTAAAACTTTCCAACTTTTCCCAAAAGTTTAGCTCCTACATTTTCACCTCTTATTTAGAATTTAGAATTTAAAATTTTTCCTTTACAAAAATAATATAGGTCCTTATAATAGAAATCTAGGAGGAACAAAAGGCAAACTTAGGACAACGGAATATTTGTGCATAATGTTATTTTTAGGGTTACTACATACTCGTAAAAACTTTTATATTTTTAGTGCTAACAACCCTGGTAGAAAATAAACCAACTCGAATGGCTTATCTACTAACTGTTGGCCAATAATTTAGGCCAACGAATAAGAAAAATATTGACCAACGGTTAACCAACGGTTGGTGGACTATCAATCAATAATAAAACATTGAGTAACTCATAAAACAATAATAGAAATTAATAAGAAATATAGATATGTAAAAAGATTTTGATACATAAACAATAATAAAAATTATTGTAATGCATTAAAAAAATATTTGAATGAAGTTGGGAGTAAATTTATTTGAAGGTTAAGTAGACAGCGTAGCACGTGGGCTATGCTCCGAAATTACTGTCCGCATCCCGCTTTCCGCAAGACAAGCACACATGCACATAAATACACACATATTACATACACACGAGTGCGATCGCAGGTTCATGTGTTATGTATAGGTAAAAGTATTTAACTGCGCAGACTCATACGAGTCACGTGACGGGATTGCCGGGATCGCGTGGTTTTGCTTCACTGTAAAGGTCAGATGGTAACGGAGCACCGTGTTGTAGAACACGGAGCAATACGAGTACGAAGAATTTATGTAGGATACTTCCAAATTTTAAATAGAATACCTTTTATGTAGGATTCTTTCAAATTTTAAATATAGGATACTTTTAAATTAAAAAAAATGTAAGTATCCACCTGTACATGTCCTGACTTACGTCAAAAAGTCACGCACACTACACATTAACACGCCCTAACCTCAATTTGAACAAACAAAACTATACCCGTTACCGATTTAACCATATTTATCTGAAGAAAAATACTATTAATATGTGGGTTTTGATTATTCTATGAATAATACAAATTTTGAGAGTTTTATTTAAATAATAAGTTGTGTAAACGATTTTTATTTAAGATTTTTAATATTAAGCATTCATTGACCAAGCGCAAGGGTGATTCCGTGACGAAATAAGCGGTATTTATCGCTAACTGTTGGTTAAACGGTTGGCCAAATCCTTGCGATTTGGCGAACGGATGGCGTACGGTTGGTTACAATTTCTACCAGGGAACTAGTGATTTACTTTTGCACGTAATGACAAGTAATGATGATGTTGTATCCGTGCTGGAACTTGCAAGTAAAATTTCTTTGATGATGCTATAAGGAAAAATTGCTAAACAGAGTAAGCAGCTGGCTACGGAAGATTGCCGATAACGTTTCGTCATAAAAGTATCGTAAACCGAGTCAGTTATATCATCGATATATCGTTGTATAGTGAACGTCAGTAAAGATTCACTATTTTCTGAAGTCTGATTACATTTTTATTTTACTTTAAAAAGAAAATCTATATAATCCACCTGCCAATATTTTGTATGCTTAAATTATACAAGATTTGAAAATAAATCTTTTCCAATAATATGCTATTATATTATTAAAAATTGTTTTATATTTATGTGTATCATAATGTTTATTACGAAGTTGTTTACTACAGAATGAATTTTATTTATATAATATAAAGAAAGCTTCTATTGTATACATATATAAATTAATGAATAAACATACGATGCATTCTTGAAGAATCGTTATTTTTAATGAGGTATAGCTATATAACTTTTTGAAAAGAACACCTTGGAATATTTTTCAACTAATAACGTGGATAAAAAGTAGGAAGTTAAATCAAATTACGAAAGAAAATATATCGATATTTATAATAAAGAATTTTAACGAAAATGTATTAATTTATTATGAATTATTGCTAAATATTAGCTACCATAAGGTCGGTTTAACGTCAACAGCCTAGATGAATGAAAAAAATTACTAGAATGAGTAACAGAATTTGTACATGACACATGTCTACTTTGCATTTTTGAATATCATATCGTAAAACGTAGTAGATTAGTGATTCCTAATCAGCGCGATATTAGGAATTTATGAGCTTTTTAATCTTAGGTTTGATCAACAAATCTTATAATTCTAGCATAATATCTTTTAAAAAAGTCCAAACACTGCGAAGTGATGCTCCGTTAAGAATATTCATGAAATCACATCAATCACGACGGCAGCAAAAGGCACCGAGATCAAGTGCACACACTCACACATACATACGAGCTGCACTCGAAAAACTTCGGCATCTATAATAAAATTTCCTTTGTCCGGCGTTGAACAAAAGTTCGCACGCTCGGTAGCGGAAAGGACGAGTAAAAAGCGCGGGCGCGCCAAAACAAAAAAGAAAAAAAAACGGAGCGAGTTAAAAAGAGTGAAGTGTCAATGGGGTGTGTGTAGAGAGAGAGAGAGAGAGAGAGAGAGAGAGAGAGAGAGAGACCTTTTGGGCGATGTGGTTAAGTGTGCTGAGGTCCCAGGCACTTTTGGCCTGCTTCTGGCTGCTGAAGCCCTTCTTGCCCTTCTTGCCGGGTCGGCGCAGACTGGAGAACCAGCTGGTGGCGATGGAGACGGCGGACTCGCGACGCTCGCCGTTTACAGGTACGTTCTGCTGGTGGTGCACGACCTCGTCTAGAGCGTCCACCGACCTGCCCGTGAAGATCATCTTGGTCGTCTCGTCGTTGTCATCCGGGTTGCGAGCCGAGATGCACGTCGGGCACCTGCACTCCTTCAGGATCGCCTGAATTCTTCTTGCGTGCGCGCTCGTTTTCACGAATTACTCTCTCCTTCTCTATATACGAGCGTTACGCAAGCCTTGCACGCACTCCTAATCACAGTGTTTTCGCCAAAAGCGCCCGCTCGTCAACGGATTGTTACTGCACACTTTCTTTCACTCGCAGCTGCAGTATACAGAAACTTCACTAGCTCTCGTGCACTATACCGCGCAATAACCCATCGACTACTGCAGTATCGGAAAAAGTGTGAAAAACTGACTTCACCACCCGAATTGTCCCGATAAGAGGAAAAAAAGTCACCGGGCGAGCTTCGCTAGTTGCTGAAAACTCGTTCCAGCACAGCCGCGACAGCAATTGGATGAGCGTTAGAATAACGGCGCGCGCGTGGAAAAAAAGCGCGAAAATCAATTTCCCGTCGTCCGCACGTCCTGCACTGCCCGCATGTAAAGCGTCACGCTGGACGCTATTATCTATTATTCCGCACGAGCGTTTGTGTCACTGACAGCAGTAGGGGCGAGGTGCGCGCAGCCCCGGCGGGTTATTCCTCTTTCGCGGCGCGCATAGCACTGGCACTCGTAAACAGCTACCGAATTACGTCAATTCGTTTGTGATTCACGCTCGCGCCGCTGATAACGAGCCGTCCGTTATCACCATCTCTCTATGTTACACACGCACACAGACACTTCCGCCGCGGGAATTATCAAAACGCGCTGACCACTGTATATGCTTTGGAACGAGCCTGCAGTTTGTAATAATAAAGAAAAGTGAATAAGTAGTATAAGCGTGCGCGTTGCCCCGGCCGAGAGACACACGCGAGCCGCGACAGCAGCAGTAGCGCCTTCACCAGCCGGCATGCGACTGACGGACTGCGCGAAGCGAGCGAACGAGCGAGCGTTCGCCAGGCGGGAGCTGCCCGGACGACGGCGGCTGCCGCCGCTGCGCGGAGCTGCATGCGCGCGCCGCGGGGATATATTACATACCAGCTCGGTCCGTCGCGCGAGACGCTTTTGAACTTGGCGCGCTCCTCTATTCCTCTTTCTGTCTCTCGGCGTGTGTGCGTATAGTGCCGCTGCTTCGCGGAAAGCGACTGCGGAGCTTATCAATTTTTGCCGCCAGCCGCGGCCGTTACTCGCGATAACGGATATATCGCCGATGTTTCCTCAGCTTTCCGTCCCCCTTTTTCTCCCTCTGCCTCTCTCCCTCCTCTCGCATCTTTCTGTAGTCGCAGAGGAAGAGCCCGGCTCGTCTTGTTTTTCTGCGCCGGTTAGCGCGCCGTCTTATCTGCTGCAGCAAGCGTCTCGCACGGCGCGGTGACTTTTTGCTGCGCTTTTACGCGAGGTGATTAGGAGAGGAAGAGTATGTGTAGAGAGGAATGGCAACGAGGGGAGGAGAGAGAGGGAGATGGATGCACTCGACGAAGGCTGCGTGCGAAACGTCGCGAGATTACTGGACTTGTAGCTGGTGCAGCACTTCTTTCTCATCCTCGCGTTCTCTCGTGTGCAACGCACGTTAAACTAACGCTACATTCTCATTGTTTTCTTAGCTCTCTCGTAGTTGCACTGTAATTATCTGTCATCAAATTAATAATGTGTGCAAATCCAGGAGGCATTGGGGGAAAAAGCGAGTGAGAATAACCGCTAGCTAATTTTTTGCGGTGGGGAACAAGTTACCTTGCACTTGGCAAGGCCACTAATTGAACACTATACATCGTGTATAATTATAGCGGAACGGGCCAAAATTAATATTAACTTTTCACCGTACTGTCAGCACTTTCATTTAAGGTTTCCAATAAGACGTCATATAATCATCGACGCTCGTATACAAATAATAATTTTCTGTTTCAATGTGAACCGATGCATGAATTCAATGAAAAGGTCTCTCTCTCTCTCTCTCTCTCTCTCTCTCTCTCTCTCTCTCTCTCTCTCTCTCTCTCTCTCTCTCTCTCTCTCTCTCTCTCTCTCTCTCTCTCTCTCTCTCTCTCTCTCTCTCTCTCTCTCTTTTCATAACATTATTGAAACAATGATGCAATTAAATGGGATCGAGCTCATTACGGCGCTTTTCAAAATACGGCACACTTATCGGGAACGCTGTTGATTTTAAAACTGTCACAACATATTACCTGTCAATAAATCTATACTGAAATACGAGGTCATTGGAGAAGTAGTACAATCGTATAGGATGATTTTATTGAAAGCGACTTCGGATGTACGTCCAACTATATCTGGGACTGTTATCTAACTCGCGACAGCGCGATAGCTAGCGCTAATTTCCGGCAGTTGAGCTTGGGGCTTTTTATTTACTTTCATTTTATAACGCTCATAATCTTCATCGAAAGGATGACCGCTATCAGCTCTAATAGTAATTCAATGTTTCAAAATATTATATCTACGATCAGGTTCTTATATCGCGCTAATTCATCACGCAGATCACTGTCTATATTTACAACAAAACATCAATATCGTTTTAGCTGCTGTTATTATTGACATTTGATAAATATTTCCAGATGTTTGAAATTTTACGTAATCAATTTTTTTCATATCGCTTTGATCTGCGATCTCATTAGAAATTCCACGCGAACGTTCGCGTATATACGATAATTAGCATTCGAAGCTCACGCTATACTTTTCCACCGCAGACATCAAGATTAAAACAATTCAGCGAAGAGGCCTCATATATCTATAACGCTGAAATTACTCGGGCGCAATCAGCTGTAAAAAGAAAAATAAGCGATGCGAGGGCTCGATAAGACTTCCCGTGTGTACAAAAGTTGGTCTTGTAATCGAGAAATGCCATAAAACCAACGCGTACGCACACTCACACACGCGGCCTAAAAATATCCCTGCTCGCGCGAGGTTGAGCTATCTCGCACCTGCCCTCTCGCCGCAAGTACAGAGAAGGGGAGAACCCGGCGAAAGGCAACTCTTGTGCGTCTGCGTGCGTGATCGCAAGACTGCACGCACATATTTTCGGCCTCGGGAGGTCGAAAAAACGTTCTGCTGCCGATTCGCAGAGCCGATAGGCGTATTCTGGATGAACTTCGCGCGAGTACGTACAGCAGACCGACGTCGTAATTAGAGCTGACCCTCGCTGAATTGCTCCCCGAGCTCGATCGGCTCTCTAATTATAATTTGCATACACGCGTGCGTGCGTGGTGCGCGCTTGCGGTGTAAACACCGGCATCGAGATATTTTCATCGAGCTTTTTGCGAGGGCGACTCTTTGTCTCGATGCACGGGCAAGGAAGTCTGCGTGGACAGGGAGATTAAAAAAAGAGAGATAACGACACTTTTTTCCTTTTTGATTTACGAGGATCTTGGTAGCGCGCAAAAGTTTTTCATAATTAACCGTCTGATGGTGGTATTTTCAAGTGAGTGTCGAAGTCACGTATGCTCGAGCACTCTCCGTAATTTATCAACTGCTTTCATGAAAAAATACACAATTCTAGTCGTTTATATAATACACAATATATATTCTACGAGAATGACTTTATTTAATTCTTTGCTAAAAGTAATAAAATTTAAAAAATAGTCGAGGAAAAAAAACTGTAAGGCAATGATTTATATAGTAGACAAATTCTGAAAACTCTGTACTCAAGCTGAGCTAACAGAGAGCGCGTGGGACAGACCGCAAGAATCAGTGCCTTCAATTGTCTAATGTTTGCGCGGCGCCCTTCTGCGAATCGACGACACACTGCCATATGGCACTACCGCTTTAAACACAATTTGATTACAAAGCCGCGGGGAGAAAAAAGCTGTATCCGCATGATAAAACTTGCCTTTCAATAATGAATAGTTCATTATCCGTTCCCTCTCGACGCGCCCATCCGTCAAATCCCTTCTTGTAATGTCCATTGTGCTTTAATCGAACGTATAAACGTAATGCGATATATATGCGCTAAAGTCCACTCGAAAAAACTCCGAACTATAAAATAACCCGGATAAGGGTCGTGTGCCCGAAATGAGTCTCCAATCCGAATATTGTGATTATAAACTTTTGCTTTTGTACACGTGGTTATGTATATGTGCAAATCCGCGGACTACAGACAACAACTGGGGTACAAAAACGGAAAAAATTTTTATTGAGGGCACACCTACCACATAAGGTTTTTTCGGTTCTTTGGGGGTCCCCCAACATGAAAATACTCGTGAACACTCATTATCCGTTGCCAAACTTTTTTGTCGACGAAATCAATTTTTCTTATGGAAATTTAACTATTGAAGAGGCCAAACCAAATTTCACAAAAAAGCGATTAAAGTTGAAGAATAGAGCTTTAATTTGAGATGAGAATCGTTAAAATCGGTCGATTCTGTGCAAAGCTACGTGGAGTTAAAAATGGCGAAAAATGACAAAAATTTGAAGAATTACGTGGGTTTGAAAAAAATCGCTCATTTTCGTCATTATTCGCCATTTTCAAATTCACCTAGCTTTGCACAGAATCAACCGATTTTAACGATTGTCATCTCAAATTAAAGCTCTATTCTTCAACTTTAATCGCTTTTTGTGAAATTTGGTTTGGCCTCTTCAATAGTTTGCTGTTGGTTAATCATCAATGACTACTTTTCGTCCATTTTTCCCACGTTAAATTTCCATAAGAAAAATTGATTTCGTCAGCAAAAAATTTTTGCAACGGATAATGAGTGTTCACGAATATTTTCATGTTGGGGGACCCCAAAGAACCGAAAAAACCTTATGTGGTAGGTGTGACTTCAAAAAAATTTTTTCCGTTTTTGTACCCTAGTTGTTGTCTGTAGCCCGCGGATTTGCACATATATAAACACTGTAGCTATAAAACTCAATTGTGAGAGGGGTGCGCACCATTTATCAAATGTACGTCATTTGCAAAGATTTACTGTTTGCTTCGTAAATTCAATAATACCATTATTTAATTTTAATTGTTATTTGTTTAATGTCATCAATCAGGAGATAAGATGATTAAAATTGTTACTTTCAATAATTAAGAAATTAATTGTTCCCCAGTTAAATCAATTGTAATTACTCACAAATAAGGAACAAAATTGTATTTGTATATTTAAGAAAAAATAATATATTAAAACTGTTTGATAAGTATTATAAAATATATATTTAATAAAAGCACAACATTCGTACGTTGGAGAGTAACTATACAGGAGGATTAAACGTCAGCTGTAAAATCCTCGGCATTAATGTACATTTTTAATAGTCTACTAAAGCTCGGTCGGCGCAAATAAGCCGCAGCAATTTTTCGCGTATTAACGAGAACGTGAAAATCCTCGTTAATGTAATTTTCATGGTAGCCGCGGCAAAGGCAAAGCCGCGCGCGCGTAAGAACCCTCGAGCGAGCATATAAATAAAACGAACGTTTGAATTGCACGGGTCGAAGATCGAGCTAAGCGAAGTCCGACTGCAAAGGCCTATACACCTATATTATACGAGAAGCTAGCGCCGGAGAGAAAATTCTGCGCCCGGTCACCCTGACCTCAGCGCAGCCATTCATGTGGCGACGGCTCGTAAAATTCGAAGTCGCGCGCAGCTTGAATAGACCCACTGACATGCTTCGGAAATGTGTAAGTGGAGACCGCGGAGGGCCTCTGCTCGAGTGTCGTCTCTCTATTCGGAGGGGCGCTCGGTGAAAGAGAGAGAGAGTGAGAGAGACGAAGATCCTTTTGACTTTGGCCTCTAAGCTTGTCTTGCTTTTCATCACTTGAATGCTCTACTTTTCTGGGCGGTCTTTTCCCCCCGGATTTCCCGCAAATAGCCGCATGCGTGCAAGGTAGGTCTCACTTTTGGGGTTTGAACGCTGCTTTTTGACTTGAGAATGAGCAGCCTGTGTCTTATAAGTATGTGTGAAGTTTCCCAGATACTAGACCATAATTCCTTGGACGATATCTGGTTTACGTACACTGTTAAAAATGTTCTTAAAATTAAGAAACTTTTACGTTACAAATGTCACTGAATTTTAAGAATAATGTAACGAAGTGTAATTTAATATACAAATACATTAAGTTTAATACAAAAATAATGAAATTTAAGGTAAATGTAGTAGAAGTTCAAGAATTATGTATTAAAATTTAATACTGATAACAGAAAACGAATAAATATACAAGTAATGACAGTTTTTAGTAAAATTAATACATATTTAAGTTACTTTTGCAAATGAAATTTGAAAATAATCTAAATGAAAATTAAGAATATAAGTGAAAATTAAAAACAACGTAACTGAAAGTAAATTCATATGCAAATACATTAAGTTTAATAAACATAATAATAAATACTTAATATAAATATAATTAAAATTCAATGGTAGCATATTAAAATTCATTACAATAACATAAAACAAATTAATGTACAAGTATATTACAGATGTTAATAAATTTAGAAAATACTTAAGTTATATATGCAACTGAAATTTAAGTATAATCTATTTGAAAGTTAGGTATGTAACTAAAATTTAATGTAACTAGAATAAATTTAACGTACAAGTACATTAAGTTTCATACATAAAAAACAATGCTCTTCAATTTAAGAAACTTTAATTTATAAGTTTTACTGAATTTTAGGAATGTAACTGAATATAATTAAAAATATTCTTAAATTTAATACACTTTTAATGTACAGTTGCACATTAAATTCAAGTTTTTTGTACATGAAAGTATTTTAATGCAAAAAAAAAAAACTTAATTTTAATGAATTATTACGAAAATTTAATATATTGCTACAAAAATTAATAATTTTGTCTTTGAAATTTCACATATACGTAGACAAAAATTCATCATTACATTAAAAATACAGCCGTATATAAAAAATAAGTAAAAGTACGGTTTACAAATATTTCAGTTTTTTTAACATGAAAATCAATATAAAATTCAATTAAATATAATATACTTTACATGAAATTTCAATTTATGTGGCGAGTGCTCATTTTAAGTATAGAACATGAAATTTCCTCTACCTAATATGAAAATTCGTGTGCATTTTCATGAAAATTGCAATACCCTACTCATGGAAATTAATGCAAAAGTTAATTAAATTTAAGGCACTTCATCTAAAATCTCAATACATGTAACTAATTGTTAGTTCAAATCAAAAATATTAAATTTACGGTTCTGTACATCTATTTTCATGAACATTTTTATGAATATTGCGATTAATCAGCATGAAAATTAATATAAAATTCAATTAAATTTAATATAATTTACATAAAAATTTCAATTTATGTTGCGAGTGCTCATTTTAAGTGTAGAATATGAAATTTACTATACACTAAATAAAAATTCATACGTTTTTTTCATGAAAATTGCAATTCTCTACTTATGAAAATTAATGCTAAAGTTATTTAAATTTAAAGTACTTCTTCTAAAATGTTATTACATGTAACTAATTGTTAGTTCAAATCAAGAATATTAATTATTTTCATGAACATTGTTATGAATATTCCGATTTATAAGCTTGAAAATTAATATATCAGATGCCGGTAAGGTAGAGATCGTTACGGTACATATGGCCTTAAGAAAAATTTTTATGTTAATCAAATTTAATTAATTAATATCTTAAAGTAATTACTCATTTTCTTAAAATGTTATCTAAATAAATAATTACTAAAAACCATTAATATTTTAGATGAATAATCAAAATGTATAATATCAATTGAATGAATATAGATAGTGCACCTTATGTAGATGAAAATGTCCAAACTGTTACAAGCGAGCGATAGCGTAACGGATAGCGTACGTGCGTAGTAACCCTTGGGAGTTTAAACCTTGGGTCGTGGGTTCGATTCTCGGTCAGGTCGAAAATTTTATGTAACGTTTTTTTTCTGCGATAATAAAAATGCGATTAATTTATAAACAAAGTTCTCTAATGGATAAGCGAAAATTTATAATAATTAAAAAAATTATATGCATAAATTATAACATTCTTCATACAACACAAATAAGTGGTAAGTAAATATATAATAAATTTACATCAAAATAATGATTACAACTAAAACTAACCTTTGCATTAATTAAATTTTGTAAAATTTTTGGATTTGAGTATCTCAATTAAAATTTAAAAAATAATTTTTTGTAATAAATAAATATTAAATATTACTTATTAAACATTCTGCATTAAATTAATTGTTATGACGCTAATGTGCATAAAGGCAAAAAACAATCTCATGTCCTTTTTATCAAAGGCCCAAATCGAAAAAAGTTGTCAAAAATAAGAGATTATAACAATAAGTCAAACACTTATTGCAGTCTAAAAAATTCACGGGTGTTTCGTCCAGGCTACTAGATTGGACTCATCAGTGATGATCTAGTAGCCGTCATCAGACACCTAGCGCTCCATCGTAGCGGCCAAAGGTTTATAGACTGAGCCACTCTTTTCACTAGTGGAAAAGAGAGGCTCCATCTGTCGGTGCGTTACACAAGCACCGCGTTAAATATAAATTTAAGTGAAGCTAATTGCCTAGTGTAATATTTAATAATTGTTATGACGCTAATGTGCATAAAGGCAAAAAACAATCTCATGTCCTTTTTATCAAAGGCCCAAATCGAAAAAAGTTGTCAAAAATAAGAGATTATAACAATAAGTCAAACACTTATTGCAGTCTAAAAAAATTTATGCACATTAGCGTCATAACAATTATTAAATATTACACTAGGCAATTAGCTTCACTTAAATTTATATTTAACGCGGTGCTTGTGTAACGCACCGACAGATGGAGCCTCTCTTTTCCACTAGTGAAAAGAGTGGCTCAGTCTATAAACCTTTGGCCGCTACGATGGAGCGCTAGGTGTCTGATGACGGCTACTAGATCATCACTGATGAGTCCAATCTAGTAGCCTGGACGAAACACCCGTGAATTTTTTAGACTGCAATAAGTGTTTGACTTATTGTTATAATCTCTTATTTTTGACAACTTTTTTCGATTTGGGCCTTTGATAAAAAGGACATGAGATTGTTTTTTGCCTTTATGCACATTAGCGTCATAACAATTATTAAATATTACACTAGGCAATTAGCTTCACTTAAATTTATATTTAACGCGGTGCTTGTGTAACGCACCGACAGATGGAGCCTCTCTTTTCCACTAGTGAAAAGAGTGGCTCAGTCTATAAACCTTTGGCCGCTACGATGGAGCGCTAGGTGTCTGATGACGGCTACTAGATCATCACTGATGAGTCCAATCTAGTAGCCTGGACGAAACACCCGTGAATTTTTTAGACTGCAATAAGTGTTTGACTTATTGTTATAATCTCTTATTTTTGACAACTTTTTTCGATTTGGGCCTTTGATAAAAAGGACATGAGATTGTTTTTTGCCTTTATGCACATTAGCGTCATAACAATTATTAAATATTACACTAGGCAATTAGCTTCACTTAAAATTTATATTCTGCATTAAATTTTATATACAAATTATAAAATTTCAGATAATTGCATTGAATTATCAACTGTATAAAAAAATAGTATTTTGTTACGTGAATTATATATTTAATAGGCGGTAAATTAATTTTAAGAATCTGGTATCTAATTTTTTAATAAATTTAATGTATCATTCTGCATTAAATTTCATACACAAATTATTAAATCTCATAACATTGTATTAGTTTTCAGCAGTGTTATTGAATATTATTTTGCTACTTATATTATATTTAATAGACGGTACATTAACTTAAGAATCTTGCATCTAATTTTTCAATTAATTTAATGTATCATTCTGCATTAAATTCCATATACAAATTTTTAAATTTCATGAAATTGTATTGAATTTTAAACTATATCAATAAATAGTATTTTGTTACGTGTATTACATTTAATAGGAGGTAAATTAATTTTAAGAATCTAGTATCTAATTTTTTAATAATCTTCTGCATTAAATTTCATAACATTATATTGAGTTTTCAACAATGTTATTAAATGTCATTCCGTCACGTTTGTGAAACAAGCTTTCGTTATATTTAACTTAAATTTAATAAACATTTTTTTAACAGTGTACGCCCCCTTTCCCTTCGCATTATCATATGCTGAATCTCCTTCAGTATTAATAAATGAAATACATTAAAGGTGATTGTTGATTTCTGTTGAATTCATGATTGGAAAAGAATGCGAATAAACAGACGCTGAAAGTGTATTCAATGCATTACTGAGAAGAAAAATTAATGCATAATCGTTCACTTCCACTTACATTTACCCTGGTAGAAATTCATCTATATGAAATGGCCAAAAAGTTAGAAAATAGCTAGTAAAATTGGTTAATTAATCGCTATGAAGAAGCGATTTTTCGACCATTATTTGACTATTTCTTAAATTGACGCAATATCAAAATATTCGTATTTGATTTACTTACTAATTTTATCTCTGATGAAAGATCATTAAAGTGCACTGGATAGCTTACCAAAATATAAATAAGTAACATTAACTAATAAATCAGTTGTTGTAGTCATTCTATGAATAATTCAATAAAACTTTTATTTCTCCGTCTGATTCCGTCTCTCTCACTCCTTGTCATAACAGCAAGCCTTCTACTAGCTATTTCCAGACTATAGACACTGATCAGTTTTAATGCCTTTAAAATACTCAAGAACAATCTTGTGCTTGTCTTCGAAAAACTCATTCTATTTTTCAATGTATTAAATGGCTAAATAATAGGCGAAAAAGCGTTTCCCCGTGAGCTAGAAACTGGACAAGAAAAATTCCTATTTTATAGCAAGTTTCTAATATAAATAGTCAGTTATTAGTTATAAAATGTTTTGGATTTCCACCAGGGTATGTACTTTATTCATTTCAGTAATGCTTTGTCAATTCGTTCAAAAAAACTGTTCTATAATTATTTTTATACCACTCTAACCTCAAAATCACAACTTTGATATGATTTTTCGGCGCTCGTGGTATAAAATACCGTTCGAAACTAGTGCGTAAGTCGATTATTTAGGTGGTGTGACTTTTTCGCACTCGCTTCGCTTGTGCAAAAAGTCACACGAGCTAAATAATCGACTTCCCCACCCGTGTCGAAATGTACTATTGTATATTACACGAATTAAAATTTCAAATTGTAGTTTTTCTACATACCTACTGAACCTTGAATAATTCATGGAATTCAAAATTTAATTAATGATATATTGAATATCGCATTTAACTAGATTCCTGTAATACCAAAAAAACTTTAATAACAATATTTTAGAAATAAACTAGGGGGCTGCGCCCCCCAGCGTGCCTTCGGCACGCCATCCCCCCCGCCCCCACACCACCTGCTCCTCGCTTCGCTCGTCGCCCCCCTCTTCCTATGTAAAAACTTCGTTTTTACATAATAGGCATGACCGCAGTGCTCAGAAGAACCTTATACTTCTATTATTGCAAAAATTGTAATACTTTATTTATCGTTTTCATCATTAAAATAAACATAAATACATCTATAGTAAAGTTTAAATAAAAATTGTCGATTTACTTTTACACATTTATTTCTTCTATTTTATAGAAGATTTGCGTTTTAATTCTACATGTATAAGTATATTTAGATACATTTTTAAATATAGTCTATGATGTATATAAATTTAATATGTACTAATTGATATGATTAAAGTGTACATAGAAATACTGAATATAAGTATCATGATTGCAGGTATATTTAAAATTAAAAACATAGTTATCATAATTTTTATAGAAATCGTTTTTATAATTTATTATTTTTATTTATGAAAACGTTAAATAGAAAAAAAAGTTTTGTTTCAATATTATCCACAACTTTTGTATTTGAAATTTTTGTAAATAGTCAAGTTCTGTTGAATTATATGAGAAAAACTATTGTGTCATTACTCTTGATTAATAAAAAAACATAGAGTTAAATTTTATTCAGTTCTAACGAAAGGTGGGGACTATAGCTGCTCACGAGTGTTCCTAACTACATATACTTATATATACAATCTCAATTACGGAAATATACTATGGGTTTGAAGTTTACAACGTTGCGATCCAACGAAAATTTGATTTTCGAAAAACCACTTTTTTCCGCATGAATGACATAATATACTATAAATAATGGAAGAATACATTAAAATTGATTAAAATAAACGAATTCCAAACTAACCCCCACCCCTAACCCGGAATTCGTAAGATGACCTAAGAGAATAAAATTATCTCACTGCGGGGTTTGGCATTTCCAAACTTTTTAAAGCTGGAATTACTTTTTGAGCATACAAACAACACATAACAAAAATTACGAACCATTTCGACTCCCCGGAACATCCCCAAACAGCTGATTATATAGAGATTGTGACGGAAAAAAAATTCTCTCTCCGCAGCGTTTGGCATTTCCAAACTTTTTATTGCTGGAATTATTTTATGAGCATACAAACTACCCGTAACAAAATTACGAACCAAATGGACATCCCGGAAAACCTCCAAACAGCTTATTATATAGGCTTCGTGACCGAAAAAAAATTCTCACTCCGTGGCGTCTGGCATTTTCAAACTTTTTAAAGCTGGAATTACTTTTTGAGCATAAAAACTCCCTGTAAAGAAATTACGAACCAAATCGGCTCCCTGGAAAACCCATAAACAGCTGATGATATAGGGGTCGTGACGAAAAAAATTCTCACTCTGCGGTGTCTGGCATTTCCAAACTTTTTAAATCTGGAATTACTTTTTGAGCATACAAACTATACGTAAAAAAATTACGAACCATTTCGACTCCCCGGAACACCCCCAAACAGCTGATTATATAGGGGTCGTGACGGAAAAAAAATTCTCTCGCCACGGCATTTGGCATTTCGAAACTTTTTCTTGCTGGAATTCTTTGATATACAAACTACGTGTAAAAAAATGCAAACCAAATCGACTCCCGCAAAACCCCAAACAGCTTATTATATAGGAGTCGTGACAGAAAAAAAAACCGCTGCCAATTCATTGGCCCGTAGCTTCCTCAACCGTAATTTGTTGATTCCTTTAATTAATTTTTAATAACAAAATTTATAATTTTTTAAAAAATTTATTGCATAATTATAATTAAATTCATTTAAGAATATTAAAAATTGTTAATTTTTAAATTTATTTATTTATTATTTATTTATATCAAATTTATATAAATTTTGAGCTGATAAATAAGTTATCATTTGAAATAGAAGTAAAATATCTATATTTTATAATAAAACAAATAGCTTACTGCACTACACGCTACCCCGATCGGAGCGCCACCTACTCTTATACTATTTTAATTATTCATCAGTTTTGAATACTTAAACTCAAGAATTCAATCTTGAAAATTCAAACATATTACATTTTGACGCCAATACTATATACTTTTATAATATAATGATAACATCATTGGAGTTATGAGTTTTAAAAAAAAACACGTTTTTGTTTTTGATGATAACTAAAGAACCGTGATAGATAGAAAATTAATTTTTTTTAGAAAATATAGGTATTTTAATTCTCTTTCGAATGCCACCCACCCTATTCAGATACACAGCGCCGTTCTCGAAAAATTACGATTTAAAAAAAATGTCAAAAAATTTTTAACCTCAAATATCTCTGAAATTTATGGACCAATCATTTTGCCCAAAGAACTCGACCGAGAACTATAAAAAATCTACCTCTAAAAGGAATTTTGAAGCCATTAAGTCAATTTTACTCTTGTAATATCTTGTTTAATCTTGTTGGACATACAAAACTGATTTTTTTCATTTTTCAATTATTTACTCAAAATCTAGCCTACAGAATGTATTAAAATTTTAACAGATTATAGCTATTTATATTCTGTATTATAATGATTTTTCTCAAAAAAATTGACCGTTAAGTTTAGGAGTTATAAGCTTCTAAAGAAAAACACGTTTTTGTTAATAACAAAAGAACCGTGGTAGCTAGAAACTTTTTTTTTAGAAAATATAGGTATTTTAATTCTCTTTCGAACGCTACCCATCAGATTCGAATAACTCGACCCTCTCATTAAAAAAAATCAAAAAACAGTTTTGAGAAAATCGAAAATTTAAAAAAAAAACCAAAACGCATCACGCAAAAAAAAAACAAAAAAATGAGACCTGTCCGGTTAAAATCGACCGAGTAGAAGCTGAGATCCAGGCGTATACACACACACACATACACACACACAGACACACATACATCCATACAGACATTTTTCAAAAACCATGTATTTTGATTCCTAACACCTCGGAACACAATTGTAACATGTTTTTATAACAACTCAAAAATTTACTATCACAAAGCTTCCTCTAGGAGAAAGCAATTCTCACTCCGCGGCGTCTAGCATTTCCAAACTTTTTAAAGCTGGAATTACTTTTTGAGCATAAAAACTCCCTGTAAAAAAATTGCGAACGAAATCGACTCCCCGGAAAACCCCCAAACCGCCGATTATATAGGGATCGTGAAGGGAAAAAAAAATTCTCTCTCCGCGGCTTTTGGCATTTCCAAACTTTTTATTGTTGGAATTATTATTTGAGCATACAAACTACCCGTAAAAAAATTACGAACCAAATCGACTCCCCGGAAAACCCGTAAACAGCCGATTATATAGGGGTCGTGACGGAAAAAAAATTCTCTCCGCGGCGTTTGGTATTTCCAAACTTTTTATTGCTGGAATTATGTTATGAGCATACAAACTACCCGTAAAAAAATTACGAACCAAATCGACTCCCCGGAAACCCCTAAACAGCTGATTATTTTTTCTAAACACTTTTTCTTGAAGTAATTCCTGGTGTCTCTAACGAAATAAAGATTTATTTTGAAAAAAATTAAATAGTAAAAATATTGTAACACATTCGCTCACGCTTACTCGCACGTGCAACTTTAAAAACAGTCCATTTCGCCCAAGAGGATATTATTCTTCTGGAATTAGATAGGTATTAGAATTGATTATATATGTGTGATGTGTGATGTGTGTGTGTGTGTGTGTGTGTACGTGCGTGCGTGCGTGCGTGTGTAGTTGACTCTAGACAAAAATCTTTTTAAATCGAAATCCGTTTGTGTAAAGTACTATAGTATCATTTTCTTTTTAAAAAATTTAATAAAAGAAAAGTTTTACTTATTGCCCTTTATTGTTATTTTTAGATTTATAACAAAAAAATCGGAGAAAAGTTATTCTCAGCGATAGACCCAGAAGTGCAGTTATGGCTAATCGTACATAGACTTTTTTTATAGTATTTCAACCTGATAACTAACTGAAAAGAGCTTCTAATTTTCTGAGCATGGATTTTGCTAAAACTTCAAGATGTCATTTTTAAGCCACAAAATTACACCCCGAAGTTTTATCCACATCCATGATTCAGGCGTGAGAAACTCCGCTCGTGAGTTTTTGACCGATACTTACTAAAATAGAAATATATCTAACAGTAAAAATAACTTTTACATATCTCTTTACTTTGTCATCGTTGAGATTCAGTTTTTTTTTTTTTAATAAAACTTAAGATACATATAATGCAAATATTAACAAATTATCAACTGATGAGAATTTTTTCATCGGTCTTACAGTCTTATAAATTAAATTAAAATAATTAATATTTATGGCTGACTGTAAGATGTATATAAGACTGTATATAAGACTGTAAGACCGATGAAAAAAAACAAAATTCTAATTTTAAATTATTCTTATTTGGTTCTTTACGCATCTTGATGAACAGTTGTTCTTTCTTTTAACATGAGATCATGAGCGCTTTAGTAATCCAATCTTTTCTAGGATTACTCTTATTATTTTTTATTTTAAATATACCCCTAGATTTTTCCAAACAGTCTCTTATTTCAGATATCAGTAGGTTAGTAGCTGTATCAGGATCATTTACTGACTCTATATTACTCCAATTTTTCATGCTAGCTACGCTGTAAAGTTCATTATAATTGTAACTATAACTGTATTCTAAATGAGAAATTTAAATATTATTCATAATTTGTTCAGTTTGAGTTAGGTATTGGTTTCGTACATCTTAGAACAATCTTCAACGATAAAAAAATTAACATAGGTTTTTTTTTAGAAAGATGATTATTAAATAATAGTTTTCGTATCAAGGACACAAAGTATAACTTTACACCCTACGTGGGAATTGTTGGATATGATATTTAGTAATAGAAAAATCAAATACAGAAGGTAGATTTGGTGTCTCGAAAGAAATTTTTTTTTACTAATTAAACTAACCGTAAACCGTAAAATTTTGGTGTATTTTCTACATACTTATTTTGGGAGTAATCGTTCAGTATCTAATCGTGTGACGTTATTAGCAGGAAGAATCAAGCTTAATTTTTTCTTTATGTTCAAAATTTTATTTTTATAACGTAAAACAAGTATTTTTTATACTAAGTTAGGTTTATAAATTTTAGAGTATGAGTCCAGTTTTTTCTACAATCCAATGATAGTATTTGTACATCCTAGTGTACACTCCAGGAAATATTCTCGAGTCATCATGTGTAGTAGTGGAAATGATTCCATAGAGTTTACCATGAATAACACCAGGTCCACCAGAATCACCAAGGCTCATATCAGCGCCTCCAATGCCCGCACAAAACATATTATCGGTTATGGGATCTGACCAGTAAACTCTTTCACAATATTTTTGATCGACTACAGGTACGTACGCAGCCCTCAAAACATTACTTTTCTCCAGATTTGGCTAAAAATAGTTAATTAAATTAACTAAAGAAATTCTAGAAAAAAAGAAAACCTTTCTCTGTGAGAGATAAGAACTTACCCCTATCCTTCCAAAACCAGAAATCCGCATCAATTCACCTTCTCTGGGAATATCGTGTGGCTTTGCAATCTCTATAGGATGCTGTACATTATTAAATTGAATAGGCTCTGCAAGCTGGATGAAAAATATAATGAAAATATTCGTGTTAGTCACAAGTTCTTAGTTCTTAATCAAAAATTAAAATTTGTACTGAAATTTATTTAACAAGTTTCGAAATTGTATAAAACTATTATTACACACATTGACATACTAACATTGACATGAATAGTGATATTATATCTATACTAAATCATTTCTAAGTAATTGACAAGTAAAATAAACATATTTAATTACCATGATTAAAGCAATGTCGTTATTGTTTTTGGCGTGGGTCTCAAAATCCGCATGCTCTATAATTTTCTCAACTCTGTGTACTTTACCTAAAGCTGTTCTTAATCCAGTGCCAGTTCTTACTGATATATGCAATTTATTTCTATTTTGCAATAAAGAGTGTGATTTAATTTTTTGTAAGAAGTTCCATTATGGCCGAATCCATCTCAAATCGAACAGCCAGAGTATGCCTACCACACCGATCATTTTGGAATCAAAGTATTGCTGTTCTTCTCGAAAAATGATTCGACACGTATTTTTTCATTTTTCGATTGCACTAAAATGACATCCGGTTGGCAATGTCAACAATTTTTTATAAAATCCTAACTTTCAAATTTTATTTTTCAAGGTCATTTTCAAACAGCTGCCAATTTACGAGTTTTTTAAGTTTTTCATGTCCTGCATGACATTTGCATAAAAATGAAAAAATACATAAGTTATGCAGTTTTTACTAAAAAATGCACTTTTTGGAAAAATGCATTTTTTTCAAAAACTCCATGTTTTTTTTTATGAAAATTTAGATGAAGATAGGAGGTGTTAATACTTACCAAATCGTGTATATCGGAAATTGCAGTTTTGCCCATAGAATGAGAAAAAAAATAAAATACAATAAAATTTTATTAATTCAATATAAACGGATATTTGTATATATGTAAAGTAATACACACGCGCGCGCGCGCGCGCGCACGGGCGCATGCACACTCACACGCGTAGACAGTATACAGTACAGGCGGTATACAAAATCATATGTGCGTGCTTGTATGAGCTTATTATGTACTTATACATTTGTAAGCTAGGTGGCGAACGTTCAGCTTAACACTCGTCAATAACTGTATGGTTTTAGCTATATATAACTGTAGTATTTTTTAATATCATACACAATTTTTTGAAATTTATTATATATCTCTATTATATTAAAACAACCACTATGTCTGAGTATTTTTCAAAATATAGAATTAAATGTCTCCCAATTACTTTGGGAGACATAAGAAAGCCTACTATCTATCGAATTAAACACGATTCAAGCATTTGGATAATCTTGTTCATCCATTTTGAAATGTCGCTATCCTAATTCACTTTTGACACCATCTACAAGTATATGTAACAATTGTTATAAGTTTGCTTTAAAATTGGTGGATGGCACTGACAATGAATTTGCCGATATCGTAGTCGATGTACCAACTGAGAATGAAGTTGGTGATATTGAAGTTGATATAGACGAAGATTTTTTACCAAGTACTTCAGAACGCATCGAAGAATTTAATAATGAAATGAGTACATCATTTCTAATCTCTGTGTCACCACTTAAAAGAAAAAACCGGTGCCAATTCATTGGCCCGTGGCTTCCTCAAACTTAATTTGCTTATTCCTTTAATGAATTTTTAATAACAAAATTTATAATTTTTGCAACATTTTATGACATAATTATAATTAAATTCATTTATAAAGATTAAAAATTATTAATTTTTAAATTATGTATAAAATATGAATAAAATAATAGGTATAATTTTTTTTTAATTATGTGTGAAAAATAAATAAAATAACTGATTGTAATATTATCGTCGAAACCTTTTAAAATTCCTAAATAACCTTTACGCGTGTATGCCAATTTTAAAACACTCTTTTGCTTCCTCATAGAGGAAGCTTTGTGATAGTAAAAAAAAAGTTTATGAGATAATGTGTTAGAAATGTTATTTAGCAAATTTGGAATCGAAATACACTATTTTTAGAAAATGTCCGTATGGATGTGTGTGTGTGTGTGTGTGTGTGTGTGTGTGTGTGTGTGTGTGTGTGTGTGTGTGTGTATGTATGTCCGTATACGCTGATATCTCATGATCTACTCGGCCGATTTTAACGGGAGAGTGATCATTTTTTAGATTTTGCTTCCACAATTGGGGTCAATATTCTATTTTTGTAAAATTTAATTTTTTTTTTATAGCCATTTTTTAATTTTCAAAATTTTTTTTTTCGATTTTTTTAATATTTAGAACAAATATTGTTTATATATCATGAATTCTCTGTATTTAGGATAAAATTATCTACAATTTAAAAAAAAAAAAGTCGGTAGCTATATTTCGTCATAAATTATTGATGAAAACGTAATTTTTTGTAAATAGGTTATATTTCGAAATTAAAAAAAGATATTAACATGAATATTTTTTTGGTTATAAAATTAAGTACTATAACTTACTAAATTTTTAGATTTTTTTATTCATTATTTTTTGAAAAAAAAAATAATTTATAAAAAAAGTGATTTTTTTTGTCGTTCAATAACTATAGTAAAATTGGCTTAATCACTTTGAAATTCTTTGTAGGGGTAGATTTTGTATACCAATTGAGTGAGTTCTTTGGGCAAAAGGATTGATCCATAAATTTCGAAGATATTTGAGGTTAAAATTTTTTTTAATTTTTTTTTAAATCGTAATTTCTCGAGAATGGCTCTATGTATCTAAATGGGGTGGGTGGTATTCGAAAGAGAATTAAATTACCTATATTTTCTAAAAAAATTAATACTCTATCACGGTTCTTTTGTTATTAACAAAAACGTAAAAATTGAAAAATGAAAAAAAATGAGTTTTATATGTTCAACTATTACAAGAGTAAAATTGTCTTATTCGCTTCAAAATTCATTGTAGAGATATATTATTGATAGTTCTCGGATGAGTTCTTTTGGCAAAGTGATTGGTTCATACATTTCAGAGATATTTGAGGTTAAAATTTTTCTAGACATTTTTAAAATCTATTTCTTGAGGATGGCTCTGTGTATCTGAATGGGATGGGTAGCATTTGAAAGAGAATTAAAATATTTATATTTTCTAAAAAGAAAAATTTTTTAGTTATCGCGGTTTTTTATTATTAACAAAAATGTAAAACTTGAAAAATTGAAAAATGAAAACAAAAACCTGTCTATCAAATTTTTTAAAATACATCCCCTCACATTATAACAGCCTTTCCACGTAACGCATTCAATATAACACGTTCAATGTTCAACGTAACACGAAAATAAATTTGTTGTCCGACATCTACCAATTTCATACTCAGTGGTAGTGGTGCAGAATGGGTACATTTCTACCACTGAATATGAATTGACCATGAAATAATTACAAGTTAATATTTTCTATTAAATTGTTCCAATTTTTTTCGTGAAAAATTTATTTTTCGAATTTTAATTTTATATGAAAATGTATAATTTCATCTATCTCTTACGAGATGAAAATTACGTAAAAAGTTGGGCATTAATGTGTAATGATCGTTTGACAAAATTTTCTAACTTTAAAGTAATTTTGACAATACTTTATCGTCATTGATAGTCATAATTTACAATACATAAATATAAAAATTACCGACATTGCTTACATGACAGTCATTTTTACAACAATTTGACAATAAGTAATAGATATAATTTACAATCCATGAATACAAAAATGACAGTCATTGAGCTTTGGTGATTGGTCAGAAATGATCGTGGTGATTGATCAGAAATGATCATGGTGGTTGTCCAGAATCTATATAATCTATAAAAATTTGAATAAATTATGTTGGAGTTTTGTTATTTCTGTCTTTCTGAAGTATTAAATTTTAAATATTGGAATTAAAAATTAATTAAAGGAATCAGTAAATTAAGTTTGAGGAAGCTACGTACCAATGAATTGGCAGCGGTTTTTTCATTGTTATCTTAAAAAAAAAAAACAAATGGCATACACTAATCAATTGTTTAAAAATATTGTCAATTATTCGCTTTAATTTCGGCGTATGCCAACATGTTAAAACTTAAGAAATGTATGCCAATTTTTTAACACATATATTTACACTTACTCTAATACACACTAGAATGGCATGCACGAACTAATCATTCCATAACATCATAAAAACATATGATTTCGGAAAAGTTATAAAAACGTATGTGCACGCTGGAAGTGTATGCCAATTTATTTCCATGACTGTTACAACAATATTAATGACCCTGTACAACGGCATATACGAACTAATGATTTTTTTTTTTAGACAAAGTTTGTCAATTTTTAAAATGATTATTTAACGTTTTTCTGCACGCAGGCGCAGTATGCCAACAGTCTTCCGATGGATTTTTTTCATCCAAAGTTTCATAATAACCACTTTGCATACGCGAATTAATCATTTAAAAATACTAATTTTCATTCGGATAAAGAATTGACTTAACAATACCGGTGCACACGAGCGCTCTTAGTTTATTCGCTAATAATGTGTTAAATTGTCACAATAATTCACCTATCGATTGGCATACACGAACTAATCATTCTTCGGATGCTGTCATTAGCTCCTGGTCTAACAGCTCTATGTCATTATACGGAATGGGTACAAAATATTGGATTAGTCCTACAAAAATGTTTTACGGTATCAGAAAAAATAAAAATTCTGACTTACCTTCATCCTTTACAAAACATGAAATTTTATCTTTACTTCCAGAAATAACAATGTATGTTGACTTACAACTCCAAAGTATCCTAGAATTCAAAAAACTCATTTATGGGTTAAAGAAACATCTAATAATAAAACTCATTGTTGTACAGCAAAAACTGCCGATCATTTACTAACGAAAGTTAAAACAAAACAAAATAAAAACAAAGGTAGTCATAAAAATAAAAAATACAGAAAAATGAAAATGAGAAAATGAAAAACAGCTACAGGGTTTAAGTACGAATGTGTATATGTATATTACTTACACTGAGAGAAATTTGGGAACGCTACCGTCCGTGCGCGTACCACAGCGCCACCTATCAAGCGGGGGCTGGCGGTCTCGCTGTTTGGGCTGATGTCAGAGTTGGAGGCGGCCGACAGCGCTGTCGGTGTGAGAATAGTGCCAGAGACCGCAGGCACGCCACGAGGCGAGCAGCACAGCGCTCTCACGAGTTTAACGTTGTGGCGCTCTCGTTTTGGGATCGCTATAATACCAAAGTGAGAACGCGACAACGCTAAATCATGAGAGCGCTGTGCGAGTAGTGATAGTACTAACGCCCTCCCAAATTTCTCTCAGTGTAGGTATGTACAAACATTCGTTTATATTGATTATTATTGACTACCATCGTAATAAATGAAAATGTTATTGTATTTTATTTTATTTTTTTTTCTCATTCTATGGGAAAACTGCAATTTTCGACACACATGTTTTGGTAGGTATTAATACCCCCTATCTTCATCTAAATTTTCATTAAAAAAAAAACTTGGAGTTTTTGAAAAAAATGCATTTTTCCAAAAAGTGCATTTTTTAGTAAAAACTGCATAACTTATGCATTTTTTTATTTTTATGCAAATGTCATGCAGGACATGAAAAACTTAAAAAACTCGTACATTGGCAGCTGTTTGAAAATGATCTTGAAAAATAAAATATTTGAAAGTTAGGATTTTGTAAAAAATTTTTGACATTGCCAAAGGTGAGTCATTTTAGTGCAATCGAAAAATGAAAAAATACGTGTCGAATCATTTTTCGAGAAGAACAGCAATACTTTGATTCCAAAATGATCGGTATGGTAGGCATACTCTGGCTGTTCGATTTGAGATGGATTCGGCCTTATATGTAATTATAAAAATTAAATGAAATCTTACCGGAAACAGTGTGCAGCAGTTATAACCCAAGATTCATCTATAATAGTTGCACCGCAGAAGATATCTATTCCGAATCGAAGCAAGCTAGCCTAAAAACAAATTTAAATACTTTCATCCTGAGAGCTATGGGCCTAAAGATTTATATTGAAATTATTATGTTGATATAGAAGATAAAACTTTTAAATTTCTATAAACTGTTTTGTATGAAATTTATTCAATACATAATTCGATAAAGTAAGTAGGTCTATTAATATCATTCATGGACTATTTTATTCAACAATCTATTAATAAATAAATCTAGTAATGAATCTATCAAATAATCTATTAATTTTTTAACCAGTTACATTAAAGAAATTACTGCAAAGGAATGAATGTTACAAAATTTAGTTGATATTTATTTACCTGATATGGTAGCTCTTCTATTCTAACGGGATTTCCATCAATAATTTTTTTCTTCATATGTTCCATTGTTATCTATTGAAAATTGAAATATAATGTATAATTGAAAAATTTATTTTAATCAACAAAAATACGTTTTAAAATCTCTTTTACCTATATTGAAGCCACTCGCGAAAGCGACGCACAACAAAATAGACAAAACCTTCATGACTGCAATAAGTGAAAATGAAAAAAAAAATCTTCCTTTTATACACCGATCTTATCAAATGATCATTAATAGGATTATAAATTAAAAATAAGATAAACCTGAGTGTCGGAGTTAACTGTTTCTTTCGTGCTATCATTAGCTTGGTTATTTCGTAATTGTTACGATAAATGCTGTTGAAGGCCGCGCGCCACGGTACACATGTTACGACGTGCGCACAACATGAAAATTTCAGTAGTCTATGTATTGTTGTACAATTTTTCGTGATCGTGTCGTGCGCACGTTGTAACACGTGTACCGTAGCGCGCGGCCTTCAACAGCATTTATCGTAACAATCACGAAAAATTCTATTTAGCAACAATGCGTAGAGTACTGGAATTTTCCAAAAAACTTCCTTAGGCGTTTAAGAATAGTAGTTCGAATCAAATCGCAAAATTCGCAAATTCGTTACACAACCTTTGCATATGAAAATACAGGTTTAAAATAGCGAAAAAAAGTTGTTTTAAAATTCGCTATTTGGTTCAATAACAATCTTTATTATTCCGCTATGGTTTATAATATTCCTAATACTCCAAAATTTATTGTATAAAAATTTCTGAAAGAATATTTGAGCTGAACGAAGTTCTGGCGAGTTGAACACAAAATTACAGTAAACTTTTTTTCCGCCCTTTAACCTCAAAATGCCATCTTAAATGTCATTTTGCGGCCTCGGACGGAAAAATACGTTACTGAAACGTGGACGTAAGAGAATTTTTACCTCATGCGACTTTTCGACCTCGCTTCGCTCGGCCGAAAAACGTCGCATGAGGTAAATAATCCTCTTCCGCCCGCGTTAGTAATATACTATTTCTTACTCGCCCACCCGAAAGTACGTACTTTCGGCCCGCATCTCCGGGCCGAAAGAGAAACTTTCGCATCCTATTTTAGATCAACCGCGCGCTCTGATTGGCTGCCGAAATTTCCTGACCCGCGGCGCTTGAGCGTCCGCGCGCATGTCCGAGGAAAGATGTTTGTGCGGTGTGAAGGTTAGACACGTATGAAATAAACAGAGGAAAGTGCATGAGTGACGAGAAAAAAAGTTAGTTGAAATAAAAAGTGATATTGTTTGATCGTGGTTATTACATTTTTCCTTGTTTTCTACACGTACTTTCGAGTCGTGTAGAAACAATTAAGTGACATACTACACAAGTCCCAACACTCTGACTGCACGATATCTTACAGAAAAATGAATAGCTCGACACGCGCTCTGACTGAAATTCTCTCGAGAAATGTAAAATTAAATTACTATTTTCTACAAATTCTCTCGAGAAATGTAGCAATAAATACTGCGTTCACATGCAGTGATAGTGTCCGCTTTCTAACCTAAAACGTGCTTAACCAAACAAGTGAAGATTAAAAGCAATAAAATTACGTGCAATTTCTCAATTTCCATTGAGATAAAAAAATGTCTTTCAATGAAACAAACACAGATGAATCCTCATCCGATGGTTCTGAAGACGAAGAAGAAATCTTAAAAAATTTTGACCAAGAGGCAAAAATAATTATAGAGTCAGAAACATTACCAAAGAAGTCTTCCGAACGCTACCTCCTAGTCTATAACGCTTACAAAAAATGGAAAGAAGAAAATAAAAATTCACTTTCAACAAACTCCGAAGAAAACAATTTAATTGTTTACTTTAACACCTTAAAACTAAAATTGAAACCGCCAACTCTATGGAGCATATGGAATATGCTTCGAAATACTTTAAATACAAAAGACAATATTGATATTACTAAGTTCTTCGCTTTAAAAAGTATGATAAAAAATTGTGGTAAAGGTTACAAACCTAAAAAATCAAAAACTTTAACCTGGACTGAAATTATGAATTTTATGACAACAGCCGATGATCAAGTGTATTTAGCCACAAAGGTAATTCATTATTTATATATTTACTTCGCAATTAATACTCTTATACTTGATTAATTTACACTATACTTTTAACATTCACAGGTAATACTTACATTTGGAATTTGTGGTGCACTCCGCTGTGACGAATTAACTAATATGAAACTTGAAGACCTAAAAGACTTGGGTGATGCCTTTCTAGTATCGATCCAACATAACAAAAACGACTACGCTGGCGAGTTTCTTATTGGAAACCTTTTCTATAACCAGGTTAAACATTACATTTCCTTAAGACCAACCGATCAATTTACAGACAGATTTTTCATCCACTACAACAAAGGCAAATGTACTCGTCAAGTCATTGGAAAAAATAAGATACGTGAAGTACCACAGACTATTGCTTCTCATTTAAAATTACAAAATCCAAAAAAGTACACAGGTCACTGCTTTAGAAGAACAGTAGCAACGCTTCTTTCTGAATCCGGTGCAAACATGCAAATGATTAAACAACTAGGAAGGTGGCGTTCGGATGCTATAGCACAAGGCTATATAGAAAATTCACTACATAATAGACAAATGATTTTCAATGGTATTATCCGTACAGCTACGACAAACACTCATCCAAAATCATCGACAAGTACTACACCCAATGAAGCTGACTCCGACTACCATTCAAATTGGTCGCATTCCAACCAGGAATTCACTACGAACCAGTACCATCCAATTCCAAGTAAGCATAAAAAATATTAATATACTTGATAAGTTTGCGTACTACCTTTCATTCCTAACAAACTTTATTTCAGACCAACAATTCAACTTTACCACAGCCAGCAATAAGAAAATACTTACACCGGAAAACAATGAAAATCAACCCTCGACAAACCACAACAACAAAAAATTTCTTTCAAAAACACCAGTGAAAGTAGGATTCAAAGATAAAGTAACTACTCAACCACCTCCATGTAAAAAAGAATTCTTGAAAATTTAAATCCTCAAATTCAAGATGAAATGTCTCATTCGAAACCATTGACAAATACTACACCCGACAAAGATGAATCTGATTACAATTTAAATTGGTCAGATTTCGAAGAAGAAATCACTACGAACAACTTCAATTCAACTTCGGGTAAGCATAAAAAATACTAATGTATAGAGTCGATGCCACCTGTACTACTTTTCATTCGTAACAAACTTTATTTCAGATCAAAAACCTACTACGACAACAAGCAATACAACAACTCTTCAACCGCAAACCAACACCAATGAATCAAAAGAATTCTTAAAAATTTAAATCCTCAAATTCAAGATAAAAATCAAAACCAAAATCAAAATAAATCACTGAATGCAGATAAAAATCAAAATCAAGATCAGAATAACTCATTGAATGATCAAATAAATACAACTTTAAACAAATATATTAAAATTAAAAATTGTACTATCAACGGCAATTTCATTGTAAATATTAACAATTACAAATCTGATAAAGAAAATCATTTGTAAAGAAAAAAATCAAACAAAAATTTATTTTATATTGAGATTAATATATTGAAAGTTAAAATTATTAAGACCAAAGCTGATTAACTTAAATGTAAATCTTGTATTAATTATTGTATTAATACTTGATGTTAATATATTGAAAAAGTTTAAATTATTAAAATCAAACTTTATTGTACTTATTTCATGACCTTATTTCTTTCTTTTTTTAATGAATGTATTTATGATGCCCGCCCCGACCAGCAAAACCTCGGCTTCGCCTCGGTCTTGCAAATGTCGGGCGGGCATCAAACCATCTGTGTAACAGCGAAAGTAGCAGACGGCCAAAAAACCAGCTCTCCACGCCGGGCCGAAAGAAAGAACAGTCGGTAATATCGACCGAGCTACCCAAAGCGGCCGACAGAGGCAGTACTATCGAGCGGGCCGAAAGAAAAACTAACACTCAAACACAGCTAGCAGACGACAACGCAATTTTATCAATTATTTAACAATTACAGAACGTACTTTCGGCCGGGGAGTAAGAAAAATAGTATACAATACATGGACCGGAAATTGGATGCCCTGGCCGTGCGTTATGACGCCCTCGGCTTCGCCTCGGGCGTCATACCACGCACGGCCCGGAAATCCAATTTCCGGCCCACGTATCGTAATATACTATTTCTGCAAAATTGTGGTATGTCCCTTTTCGTTTCCAGGCCGTCAATTGAGATAAAATTGTATGTACTTGATTAAAAACTACCTATAATTAAATATGTGAATTTAATCGACGACTTTCGGCGATATCGTACATAAATATTTTATACACGAAAATAGTGTACAAGTCTTTAAAATAGAATAAAATTCTACATAAATAAAGTCTACACAGAGAATTTCTTCAAACTGTTTATCGAAATAAATTGTGCACAGTTAAAATCTACATCAATATGATCTACACATAATGTAGATTTTAACCGCGTAAACTATCTCAGTGTAGACTATATGTCAAGTAATTCAAATTTATGTAATATCGTCATGTCCGTCGATACAGATGCGTTCATTTTTACCGACGCTTCATGCACAGAGTCGGCGAGAGGGTGGACGTGAGCGGGGAGAGCGTTCCCGACCGACACGCGGAGAGGTCAGACGCATGGCGAGCGGTTGAGACAGCGATTCTTACGAGATATCTATCGCGTCTTTTTCAACTTTGAACAGTTTCCGAGTGGTTCTCAATAAACAGGATATTGAATCTACGAAATCAGAAGTTTATTTTACCCAGCCCCCTTTAATAGTTAGTGTATTTCTAACACTGTATATGTGTAAATTTTTTTTTAATATTATTTGTGTAGAACTTAGCCGTGCTATAAAAGTTCTGTGTAGGGGCTTTGTGTAGACGCTAAATGTGCTCAATATCACTAGTATCAAAACCCAACTTTTTTCATTTTTTTACTCAAAATCTTGAAACTTTTTGTATAGAACATTGATTGGAAAAAAGTTTGCATTTTACTTGTGCGAATGTGCCAGTATTTTTTGTGACCTTTTTTATCTCTGAGATTGGTTGCTTTGTAATATACCTTCATATAAGAAAAAAAGAATGTGCGACACAATATTTTTAACAAAATTTTTTTTCGGTTTTTTTTTCTAAGAAACTTGAAAATGCGCCCTCAACTTAGACTGTTGCACGTTATTGAAAAAAGTTACATGCTTATAAATATCAATAAATGTCAAGAATTTGTATTTTTGACAGCCTATAGTGGATTTAAGAAGTTAATATTATTAATAAATTCCATGTGTTTTGAATCGTATCACTGAATTTTTTCAAAATATATATTAAAAGTACTTCAGACATCTATTTTTAGCAGTATTTAATTGGCTCATCATTTTATTCATATTTATTTTCTGGTATATTGGATGGAAGCGGCACACACTGCTACATACACTCTATTCATATATTCCACGTCTACTTAAAATTAAATTCCATAATTAATCTATTATTACTAGTATAAAAATATAAAATAAAGATGTAAATTCAAAGTAGGCGATCGTCATATTAATACATACATTCAAATATGCAAACAAGTACTTATTACACAATCAGTTTTAAATAACATAATTTTCGTATTAAAACTATGCTTTATAAAATTTCACAAATTAAAGATCAAGCTATTTAATCTTATAAATTACTAAAATACACAATTTAATTATTTAATTTAAGACGTATACTGAAACCATGCAGCAAAATTGACTTGTAAAGTAATTTATTGTACACATTTAATAGCAAGGCTATTTTATAGACAATATAATATACTCGCGGCACATTCTCACATACATTAATGCCGCGAAGCGAAAAGGTGAAAACTGCAGAATTAGGGCCGTTAGGCCCGTTACACGCAAAAAGTAATAGAAAACAGATATAGAAATAACATGGGTTGCTATATCTATATATGCGAGGAACAGCGAGGAATAAGCGCTGTTCCTCGTATATATAGATATACCAACCCATGTTATTTACTGTATCCGTCCCCTGCTCCTTTTTGCGTGGAACGGGCCTTACGAAAAAAACTGAACACTGATGCATTCGGCAAGACGGCAACGGCAATCTATAGTGTAGCGCTACGTGCATATGAGTACTATTGCAGGATTGCACTGCCGTAACGGCTACCTCGACTATATGTGCTACATGCGTTCGCACACACACACGCTACGGAAGCCCCGTGGGGACATCTGTGAGCAAGCGTGCAAACGTGCAAAGAAGCGTGCAAGCGTGCAAGCGTGCAAACGTGCATGCAAGCAAGCAAGTATACAAGTTCTGCTCAGCTGACCACAAGCAATTGTAAGCAATAATACAAATGAGATAACAAGAGGTTACACTTTTCAGATATTCAATGTAAAAGAAGCTTAGTAATATATTATGATGACTGCAACTAAAGAGGATTTAATAAAAAAATACTTTGAAGAAGAATATTCTTATTCAGAAATAAAGTCTATTTTGAGAAAATATGGAGATCCAATTTCTGTAAGACATTTGAAGAGAATCATTTGCGAGCTTGGACTAAAGAGGAAGAATAAAACTGAAAATTTGGAAGAAATAATTGGAGCAGTTATTAAAGAACTGAATGGAAGTTGTCTGGGGTACAAATCTATGTGGTTGAGACTGAAGCAGACGTATAAATTGGAAGTTTACAGATCAACAGTTCTTGATATTCTTCGTATTTTTTACCCAGACGGTATTGAAATTAGATCAAGATACAGGCTGAAAAGAAGAGAGTACTTTGTGCCAGGGCCAAATTTCATTTGGCATCTGGACGGGTACGATAAGTTAAAGCCATATGGATTTGCTATACATGGTTGTGTTGATGGCTTCTCACGTAAGGTACTATGGCTTGAACTAGCAACAACGAATAACAATCCAAAAGTTGTTTGCTATTATTATTTACAAACTGTGAAAAAATTAAATCTAGTTCCAACTTTAATACGATCTGATAAAGGGACAGAGAATACTGAAATTGAATTGGTTCATCAAGCTTTCCGATCTTGTCACAACGATGAGTTGTCTGGAATGAATAGTTTGAAATTTGAAATTGTCTGAATTTGAAGCAGTAGATCATGGACACCATGTCGAAAAAGAGTATATAGAAAATGCAATAACAAACTTTTCAGAAGAACCGACTTATTGCAGCAGTGAATTTTTAAAATTAGTTGGAGAACTTATTCCAAATGTATCTATTCCCATTGATGTAGACGAAGGGACACAGTTGTATAATAGAATATTAAGAGAAATCATGAAGTGGTCAACATAATTCATCAATTTAAATTATTACTAAAAATACAGTATTTTCAATGTAATTTTTTTATTGGACATGAAAGTATGTTAAATTAGAAATCAAGGTAAATAATCACTACTTAATGAACCATCAACTGAACTAATTTTTGAAGAATCTAAATGTTATGCTATTATACATTGAAGAGACAATAAAAGAGATATAAAGTATCTATTTGCCTATTTTATACTCACATGAAAAATTTATAAATTTATAATAATAAAAAATACTGGATTAAAATTCAAATCGATAAGAAAATTGTTTATGTTTGTCATAATTATTTTTAATTTTCCGCCAAATTTTCTTATAGCACATTGTTAATAAGATAAAACTAAGGGTTCTTATACAAAAATGTAATTTATTTAAACATTGCTTTGATACATGTTTAGATGATATTTCACTTTCCATATTAACTTGTAGTGAATTTTCTTGACTTAAATATAAATATAACTATTATACTATCTTTTTGTGTAGATTTTCCACCATTCTATGTGAAAATGGTATAAAAAAAGCTTAGTAAAAACCTTTTGTTATCTAAATTAACACTTACAGTTAATTTTTCAACCTAACTACAAAACTAATAATACTATGTATTTTTGGATTGATAACATAATATAATATTTTTAGATTATTTTTACTATAATTATCATAAACCAAAAGACATTTTTAGACTATTAAGTTAATAGTAACTTGCAGTTAATGTTTTCAACGTAACTAATTATAGGTATCAAGTATTTTTGTATTCGATAACATTTTATAATTTTGTTTTTAATTTAATTTTACTATTATAATAATCTTAAGTAAGAAACATTTTTTTATTCATATTAACTTGCAGTTCATTTTTTCAACGTAACAATATAACTAATAATACTATTTGTTTTTGTATTCATTTTATGATCTTTTTTTACTAAAATATTGTTTTCACTATAATAATAATTCAGTCCGTCGGATCAAAAAGCACTTCTTAATAATCATAGGTAAAAATATTTTTTATCTTAATTAACTGGTAGTTAAACGTTTTTCAAGTAGCGACTACTTGAGTAATACAATATATTTTTGGATTCGATTCATTTTTTAAACTAATAATATTACTTTTTGAAATAATCAAAAATCTTCAAACAAAAGTTTTTCTTATTCTAATTAACTTGTAATTTTTTCTCAGAACTATTCAACAATTATTATAATAATAGCATCTTATATTTTGATTGCATTTTTGGTGTAACAATATTCTCAAAGAGAAAGCTTGGTATTTTTTAAGTACTTGGATTATAGTAAAGAAATAGAAAGTAGAATAACAATATTTTAGTTATTTAAAATATTGTATACGTCTACCATTGCTGGTCTTTCTTCAGGATTATAAGAAAAACACTGAACCAGCTGAGGCTTTATCATATCAGGAATATTACTTAAATCTGGCAATCTCTTCTTCCAAGTTTTTCTTTAAGTTTCATTTCATCTACATCCCAAACTAACTCTTCATTAAAAAGTTCCGTCAAAGTACAAGCTGAGGACCATACATCTGTTTGAGTATTTGCTGATTTCTTGTTAATTAATATTTCTGGTGCAATATACGATAAGGTTCCAACAATTGCTGCTCCACCTGCCGTATTTCTGTTAAGAACAGTTACTTCTGTTGTAAGTTTGCTCAATCCGAAGTCACAAATTTTAATTATCATACTTCTGTTAATTAATGTTATCTGGCTTAATATCACAGTGGATTATGGGCACAATCCTATTGTGTAAGTAGGTCACTGCTCTGCAAATTTGTAACGATATAAATTTCTTGTTAGAGTCATTCAGCCCGCCCAAATTTTCCTTGATGTCGTCATCGAAAATAAAATCGCTTAATTTTTCCGATTGAAAATAACTAGTAATCAAAGTAATTTTTTTTTATTTCCTTACACACTCCAAATAGTTTAATAAAGTTTTCATGATCAACTGACTTTAAAGCCTTAATTTCTTGCTCTATTCTATCAGTTTTCCTCGAGAAAATTTTAATAACTTTAATTGCAACTTCTTTCTTATCAAAATTACCTTTATAGAATATACCCTGTTGGCCTTTACCTATTTTTTCTGTCGACAGCTTAAAATCGTTTTTGGTTACTTCAACAACTTCAAGCGAATTAAATTTAAAACATGACTATTGCTCTTCACTAATTTTGATAGTTGTCGATCTCATTTTTATTCCAGTGGAACATTCTATTTCACAGTGCCATTTGTGTCGATGCACAGTCGATCCAAATTAGCATTTCTCCTTTCTTAATCATAACGTCATCTTCAAACCAAGATATAATTGAACGACAAGAGTATTCACATTTTGGTATAACTCCAATGCCAAATTTCTCGTTGTGATATCCAATCATTTCATCAATATCGTAAATTATAGTGTAATTCCTATCCACACTAATATCTTCAAATGTCGGATACATATATTTAGACTCCATGTTTTCATTCATAATCGATTGGAATGTGTATCGATTATTTTTCCAAACAGAACTAATCTGAAATCCACAATCTATTGGGTTAAAACTATCTTCGTCTCCAGAATATATTTCGTTATCACTTATAACATGGAAATATAAATCTTTTAAATTCTGTTCGCTTATACAGATTTCGTTGCTGTACCTTGATGTTTGGAGAAGCAAATACAATATGTCAATCTTGTTGTAATTATTCTTTATAACTTTCACATGTTGCTGTTCAAAACTGTATTGAAGGACCAAATCTGGAAGAATTGCAGGAGTCATATTCACTAGTGAATCTGCAGCAGCGACAAGAATGGCTAACCCTTCAGAATGAGCGACATTATCATCCACTGTAATAGATGACTTTCCAGAATTGTCATGTGTATTTGTGGTATATTTTTGTGGTTCGTTCAATGCTGACTGTTCAGAATCAGTGGAACCTGTAACACCATCAAGTCTTTTTGTCGCAACTTGAGATGACTCTTGCACGTACAGAACTTGAGATGACGTCTGGTCGTTGACAACATTAGATTGCTGTTCAAAACTGTGTTGAAGGAGCAAATCTGGAAGAATTGGAGGAGTCATATTCACTAGTGAATCTGCAGCAGGGACAAAAGTAGTTTATCCTTTGGAATGAGCGACATATTTATCATCCACTGTAATAGATGACTTTTCAGCATCGTCACGTGTATTTGTAACATTTTTTAGTGGTTCTTTCAATAACGGCTTTTCAGAATCAGAATCAGTTGAATCTTTAACGCCATCAAGTCTTTTTGTCGCATTTTCATTCTCTTCAGAAGAATTAAAAGGATCATCTTTTAATGTGCTCAAAATATATAAGTTTATTCTATTTATTGTTGGTAGATTCACTTTAAAATAATCCCAAATTCCACATGGAGTATTATCAGGTAATACAAACGGTTCGATTTCAATTCCATTGAAAAAGCCTAGTTTAACAATAGATTCTTGTAGTTTTGTAAAGGCCACTGAATTCGTCGTTGGATTTGAGAAAGCCTTAACACTCATTTCCAAAATCTCTTGAACACTGTATGGAATACTTGAATCCAATAGAAATTCTTTGGAACCACCTGCCGATCCTTTTTGATGCTTATATTTAGTACTTTCATGGAAACGATGTTTCCACCCGACAGAAACTGTCTTAAATTTAGGTTGAGGCACAGAATACCGATTACTTTTAGCTGTTCTCAAGTCGTTAATCTGAAAAAACATTATTATATTAATGTTTTTTTTATATAAAAAAAATTATCAAATTATTAATCATTTCATTTAAATTGTAAAACGTTTATTTATTTATATGACTAAATTTATTTTTTCCTCCTAGTGAAAACGGAAATAGTGCCATAGCATGCCATATCGTGCTAAATTGGCACATCAAATTATCTTTAGCAGGGCAGTTTTCAGAAAAAGATTAATATATATATATCATAAAAATATTCAATTCATAAACCTTTGGTAACTTTTGATGAAATTTAGGCTCCATCTTCTTGTCAGTAGTACTTCCAGATTTATTTTGAATCTTGCATAAATATTCATTAATCTTTGCTCTTTTGACCTCATCTGTTTGGCTTGTTTGACTTTGACTTATCTCTTGTTGATCTGAAAAGATTGAAATATATAAATATTTGGTAGAAATTCTTAACCTATTTCTTTTCTATAAGCACAATGCTGAATCTTTTTTATCAGGGCATAAACAATTATTGCAATAAATACCTCTTCGGATTTCGATGTAATAATCATTTACATTTGGTTTAATGAAAATGTTATCATTATCTGAATCAAGCAAATAATCTTCGTTATTTTCTTTGTAGGTTAAAGTAGCACCATCAGGATAATATTCTTTCAAAATGTTTTTATTTAAGATTCCTCCATAAACCAAAACATGTTTAGTCTTGGAATTATATGTAATATTGATTTTTTGTGGATCCATATCGTAGAATTATCCATCAAATTAGTTTTTTTTTTACTTTACTGGAATTTTGGGCAGCCGTACAGATAATGTGTCCACCGGATATAAGTACACCGAAAATAAAGCACAATTTTATCAATTTGTACGCTTGCACGTTTTGTTTCACGTTTGCACGCTTCCTTTGTTTGTGGTCAGCTGAGCTGAACTCGTATACTTGCTTGATTGCATGCACGCTTGCACGCTTGCACGCTTGCACGCTTGCACGCTTGCACGCTTTTTTGCACGTTTGCACGCTTGCTTACAGATGTCCCCACGGGGCTTCCGTACACAGCGGAAAAACGCATGCCGGCATGCGACTTGCGAGATGCGACCCACGTGACCGTGAGCGCTCCCTGTGTCTACCTTAGTATATCTATATATATGGTCGCGCGCGCTTTCTGCTTCATGCTATAATAAGCTCTAAAGTATTATACTGTGACTGCGGACTGCGCGGCGTGCGCACGTGTGTCCATGGTATGTGATGTCAACAATTGCATTGCCTGGCTCCCGGCGTCCCCAACGATGACAGCGGCTGCTGTAGTACGCCGCCCTGGTGAATGTCGTCCCTTTAAGGTCGTTCGCCGGTTGCTGATAAGTAATTCGTCGGAGACAGAAAAGCAGTGTGTCAACAGCGAGAGCAGATTCGGTAAGCCCTTTCTCGTTCCTAACCTCTATGATGGGTGAGCTGAAGGTACTTTTTCTTGTTGCAGGCATCTGTGGCAACAGGAGGAGTGTAAACAACGAACGCTCCTGCAGACTGTTTCTTGGGTGTAGAAATATTATCTGGGTTGTTTATTTATTAGTTATATGTGGTTTTTAGGTGCTCAACTCTTTCCTTGTTTGGCTCTTATATTAATGGCTATGTGTACATACAGTGTTATCACTCTCAGCGGCTCTCAGGCTGGGGCTTTTTCCAGCAGTGAAACGAGTCAAGACTTCCACTAATCCTTGCTTTCTAGTTGTTAGCCAGAAGTATCTGGTGCAGCGAGTGAACTACAACCATTGTTGCAGACTTTTCTTTTGTATGGCAATGTTTTTATTGGTGTCATCTAATTATAAGTCATATGTAGTTTTTAAGTGCTCTACTTTTCTCACTTGTTTCCCAGACTCAAGGCTGATCTGCTATTAATATGCTTTGTTTATCCTTAGGCCGAGGCAGTCCATGACATTCAGACATAATTGACGGTCTCTGTTAGTACCTTCCTCTCAGATGGTGGAGTTACTGACGTAGTGGATGGCTGTTAGATGATTCTCAGCAGACTGGCATCCATGGAGTAGTGCCAGCTTAGATCATCCAACCCTATTTTGCTACTTCTGTGTCTCTATCAGTGATTTTCAAGTGTTAGTGCTTTAGAGTGTGAGGGGATACGTAATTAGGAACTGAGGGATATCATAAAAGTGACGTGTGTGTGTGTGTGTGTGTGTGTGTGTGGTTAAATGTGATACGGGTAGGTAGTTGTCTTTGGTAATATTAGCTCGTCTGGTTAATTATTAAGTTTGGTCAGGGTATAAGAACTTACCTCTGGATATCTGTTGTATTAAAATACATGATTATGTATTTCACAGATTTTTACCCAGTGAGACTTGCCTATTTAATAGTTTTCTACACACTGTAAGACTGACAAAATCAACTAGAACATTGTTCTTTATGCACTGAAATTTACCATATTACAAAATTTATAGCTCATACATTACACAAAAGTTTTTTTTTTAAATATGATATTACTTTAACATGTGATTATATAATATTACACAATTTTGATTCTTTTAGTTTAATCGCTTAGGTCCTGGGAACATAGTTAACGGGTTAAGCTGTGTAATCTTATATTAAATTTCTTAAATTTATTATCAAAACAGTAAGATAACAATTATATATTTTTACCAACCCAATTTTTATACATTTTTATAATTTTAATTCTACTACATTTTAAGTTCTCTAGATCATTTAACAAGAAATTATAAGTTCTGACAGCTTCTACGTTAGTTATTGTTTTACTTTTTTTATTGGTGCCTGTACACTTCTATTTCTTGTAATGATAGAAATCCGATTCAAAACAAAATAATAATTTAATATTTAAAGGGCATTCTTCAAACACAAAAGTATTTTTGTATTTAATTTTAATGATTTTATTTTGTAGATTATTTAATGATTTTGTACTATTTATATAGGTATAAAGCATCCCAAGCTATTATCCCATAATTTTTAATACTATTAAAAAGAGCATAATATAATGTCAACAATGTTTTAGTTTGCATAATTTTTGTCTTTTTGTAGAAAACAGGGAAATAGTTATTTCGTTTTTTTACTTATTGTTCCAATGTGTTTATTCCATTAAATATTGTAATCAAATGTAATTTTGTATTTTATTATTATGTTTTTGTAATTATGTTATCTTTGGAATGTTATATCGACTTTTCCGATCTTATTTATAGACGATCTTATTTCCGATCTTATTTATTTTATTTATTGTATCGAATATTTCTGTGTCAAATCTAATTCTGTTAAATAATAAGCGAAAATTGATTATATTAAGATAAAGGCGTTTAAAATCTATTTTATCGGATTAGCTAATTAGGAATTAATTGTACATGGAAATATTAATTTGGAAAATGTTTTGTTTTATTATAATCTATAACTTTAACATTTATAATTTGTGTGAAGTTAGATACTGTCAAGTTATAGCTGTAAATCGTCTATTTTATGTATATTAGGCGTTTAAAATGGATTTTATCGGATTAGTTCATTAGGAATCGATTGTACATGAAAATGTTAAACGGGAAAACTTTTTCTTTTATTATAATCTACAAATTTTACATATCTAATTTGTATGAAATAAGATACGTGTTTGAAATTCCGAACGTTCATAATGAACGAAATATTAACTTAAAGTTTCTAATTCTGGTTAGAATTCTCCGGAGTGTGGTTTACTGGTGACTGCAAGAGTGAGAAGTGAAGAAATACCGTTATTATCCAATTTTAAATGTATTACGTAGCCAAATTCGGTTAAATCTGAAAATGGCAAAAATTTTTCGTTCACTATGAACGTTCGAAATTTCAAACACCTAATAAGATCCAATCAATTTATAGCCGAAAATCGTCCATTTTATGTATATTTTGGCGTTTAAAATCGTTTTTGTAAGTCTAACTCGTTAGGAGTTGTTTTTACATGAAAATGTTAAATAGGAAAAAGTTTTGTTTTAATATTATCTATAACTTTTACATTTAATATTTTTGTGTAAAATCAAATCTTGTCAAGTTATAGCCGAAAATCGTCCATTTTATGTATATTTTGGCGTTTAAAATCGTTTTTATAAGTGTAACTTATCAGGAATTCATTTTACACAAAAGTGATAAATAGGAAAAAGTTTTGTTTAAATATTATCTCCAATTTTTGTATTTAACATTTTTGTGTAAAATCAAATTCTGTCAAGTTATAGCCGAAAATCGTCCATTTTTTACCTTTTTTGCCGTTTTTCGCAGTTATCTTGGCAAATATTGCTCGTAGAAAAAAGTGACCAACAGAAAAAAGGTGTATTTTAATTAGTTTTAGCAGATAGATCTGTAGATATAAGCTTAAAATTAATTTTTCTAGTCATTAAGCTTAAAAAATGATATTTTGAAATATTTCTTTGTGCTCGCATTTTTTGAATTTTTCATCGATCTATCTCAATTGAGAGCCGGCACTTAGGTATAATTAGAGGAGTATTTTCCCGCGATCCCAATGGAATCGGTTGAAAATTCATTGAGATAATCGAGGAACTTGCGTACATACGGGCGTACAGACATACATACATCACAGAAAACGCTTAAAACGTACTCATTTTGACTGGAAAAGACTTTTCTTGTATCAAATTATTCGTTTTTGAAGTCAGACAATTTTCGCTCTGGTGAAATTATAAGGCTCTCCCGAGCAGCGGTCGTGCCTAAAAATGAGGAAATATTGAAGCTAGGGAAATAGTCGAACCAAGAGATCGTGGAGTCCCAAATGAACGCGTAAACGCTTCGCAAAACGCTTCAAATGCCTTGCGGGGTTCACACACACACACACACACACACACACACACACACACACACACACACACACACACACACACACACACACACACACACACACACACACACACACACACACACACACACACATTGAGATGAAAAATAATTTCCAAGATTGAAAGCGCTTGAGAGTAGCTGTAAACTCCTAGTGCCCGGGGCTGTTTTAAATGTCACATAATTCTGCTTCAGTCGTGATGAGAAAAAATATTAAAAGAAAAGGATTTATTAAAATTTTTAATATTTACAAATGTTTTACTTTTTCTCCCCAACTTTATTTCGGAATTTTATTTGCTTTTTAGGTATTGTAATAAAAAATATTTTTTTATATAAGTATATAACTTTTTTATATTATCATAGTTATAAAATCAAATTACGTGAAAAAATTATAATAATAATGGGTCTGAAGTTTGCAATGTTGGAGTGCAACGAAACGAAAAAAAAAAATTGATTTTACTTCAAAGTTATATTGATTAATTTTGGTTTCGTCTGAAGATTTAGTATTTTATAGTATAAAATAACTTAATGAAAAAGGTTTAGATAAAAATGTTTACTGTCTAGTCACTTTAATTAATTGTAAAAAATTGTTTCGTTGTATTCTAGCGATGCAAACTTCAGACCCATTAATAATAAGTATTGCTTTTTAAAGCAAAAAACGCTGCCAATTCATTGGCACGTAGCTTCCTCAAACTTAATTTACTGATTCCTTTAATTTATTTTTAATTCCAATATTTAAAATTTAATACTTTATTTTGTACGGTGAGACTATATTAAATGGTTTATGACTTTCTATTTTGACTCTTTCTATTTTTTATCATTAAAAAGCAATTATTATTATACAATTTTATATTTTACAAAAAAAAAAATTCATTGCCCACAAAAAAAACAAAAAAATGATCATCATGACCAGATATTCGAGATTAAAAATTTTTTTTAATGTTTTTTAATACTGATATCTCAGAGAATATTTGATCAATTTGAAATTTTAACCAATTATTACAATTATTTATTACAATATATTATTATTTAGTTAAATTTTCAAGAGATTACCTTTATTTCTTTTGATAAAAAAAGTTATTTAAAAAAAACTTGTGTTTTTATTAAAAAAAAGCAGAAAATTTTGTTATAGTTTTGATTCAAAAATTTTCAAAGTTAAAAAAATTTATTTGTCTTTGAGAATTTTCCATTTATTTTCCATTTATTAATCAAAAATTCAACGCTCATCGTTCGTTATCGCCTTCGGCTTAGAAACATACGCATGGAAAATATACATTATTATCATCTATCTATTGTTTTGATATCATTTCCACACCACCTAGCGGTAGATATCATGGCGCGTTTTTTTTAAAGAAAATATAAAGCTTTTTTTGTCTAGCGGGTCGAAAGTACCACTTTCGCTCCCGGCGCCCGGTCGCGAAGGTTGTATTTTCGGCCTCGCTAGGCAAAAAAAATAGTATACGCTTCACGGGAGTAAAATTGGACAGTCCACAGCTCGTGTAAATTGCCACCCGAGCCGAAGGCTCGGGTGGCAATTTACACGAGCTGTGGACTGTCCAAGTTTTTTCCTCCCTTGGTGCGTAATATACTATTGTATTTTGAGATTAATATTAGTTTTTGTTACAAGAGCGTACAGTTGAACTTTACGTCCGCTTTACACTCGTTTTGCGAGCATTATTTTTCGTTATATTAGACCTAAACATAAAGTAAAACGCGAATATGTGTATGGGTTGCTGATGAAAAATTTAATTTTACGCTTATAGTACGTAAATAAATATTTTAATATTTTTAATTTACTCCAACTAAGTGTACACTTTTTCTAATGTTTTCAAATTAAGTCTTATGCTAAAATAGAAATTTTTCTTAACAAAATTATTACATTTCTGAAAATTATACTTTAACAATGAACATAATTTAAATTTAAGATATATGTTTCTTACAAGAGATATATTCATTTTTACAAACTATGTACACCCAAATGAAGAATATCAACGGGCAAAAACGTCCCAGGTTAAAAATAATATATACATACAACACATCATCACATCACATCACTGTAGTAATCTCTAAGCGCGCTTAGCACGCTGTAATTTTATCAAAACTGCACCACTTTTTTTTTTTTAACCTAGCAACCCATTACTCCCACCAATCAAATCACGAATAAATTGATATCATAACTAATCCATTATTTTTTTAAGATAAGTGATAGGATTAGGAAGTTATAACCTTTTTTAAAAAAAGCAGGTTTTTGTTTTTGTTAATAACAAACGAACCGCTACAAGCTAGGAATGAAATTTTTTTTAAATATAGGTATTTTAATTATCTTTTGAATGCTACCCATCCGATCCAGATACATAGAGCCGTTCTCGAGAAATTACGATTTGAAAAAAAGGTTAAAAAAATTTTAACCTCAAATATCTCTGAAATTTTTAGACCAAATATTTTGCCCAAAGAACTCGACCGAGAACTATACAAAATCTACCTCTACAAGGAATTTTGAAGCGATTAAGTCAATTTTACTTCCGTAAACGTCGGGCATAGAGAAAGCGTTTTTTTCATTTTTCAATTTTTTTCTCAAAAACTAACCAAAGAAATGGATTCAAATTTTTACAGATTATAGCTATTTATATTGTGCATTATCGTGATTTTTCTCAAAAAAATGGACCGTTTAGTTTGTGAGTTATAGGCTTTAAAAAAAAAACACATTTTTATCAATAACAAAAGAACCGTGATAGCTAGAGGAATTTTTTTTTAAATTATAGGTTTTTTTACGCTCTTTCGAATGCTACCCATCCGATTAAAAAATTTAAATCCGATCATTAAAAAAAATCAAAAATAAATTTTGAGAAAATCGAAAATTCGAAATAAAACAAAAACGAATCAGCCCAATCGAAAACCGATTTTTGACCCGCCATCACACAAAAAAAACCAAAAAAAAATGAGACCTGTCTGATTAAAATCGATCGAGTAGAAGCTGAGATCCAGCTATATACACACACACATACATCCATACAGACATTTTTCAAAAATCATGTATTTTGGTTCCTAACACCTCCAATAACACTTATAACATGTTTTTACAACAACTCAAAAAATTATATCACAAAGCTTCCTCTAGGAGGAAGCAAAACAAGCAATTATTATTTTACTTGCAATCTTATGAATGTTATAACCTATGAAATGAAATTGACGGTTTAAAAGATTTAATGTAAGCCTATGTAGAAAACAAAGCCACAAAAAACTAATGTTCGTAATACAAAAATTCTATGCGTGATCACTTCCTTATTTACTTAAATTAAAATTGTATTTTAGCTGCTCTTAAAAATTAAAAAAAAAGGTGTTTAAAGTAAAAAATGAAACCGCAGAGTGTAAATATTAATGCAAATCTAGGGATATAAAAATTGACAATACTTAAAAACTTTCACGTTTGATAAACTATAAAATAGTTATTTGAATGATTATAGACAATTTAGAATTGTACTGAAATCATTTTTTTAAGTTTGTTTGCATTTTGTATTTTACTAACGTTAATTTGGCGCGCTACGCGCACTCTCTCTTAGCTGTTTCTCGATTTCTTTCGAGTTTCGAGATCGATTCGAGATTTCGAGATACCTCGCAAAAACGCTCGAAAACAGAACGAATCTCGATTGCTCAATTTATATTAAGGACAAATCACTTATTCTTATCTTACCGTCTAATAAATTTTAATACAAATCTATTTAATAATTATTGTATAAAATATTTGTGGAGTATAGGTATGCTCTATAATGTGTATAACGTCTCATAATTACAGAAACTTTTTAGTAAATACAGGAGTCTTAAATATTATAATTATCGTACTCACATTTCATGGAAAACTTAGTGAAAATTCTTTTTGTAACTCACCTGAAACATAAAAAAGATTTAAATTAGTAAAAATCTGTTAGAAAAAGTCTATCGTGTAAAAGGCATTTGTGTTCTAAATTAACGTCACACATTTTATATTCTTTGTCAAACAAATAAACTTCAATTAAACAGGATATTCTGATATTGTTTAAAAATAAGCTTTACATTATAGAGTATCAAAGTCGAATGCTTATTAACCCATTAAGTCCTGAATGGACGAATTTTCACTAAAGTTTTCAACGCTTATATTTTATGTGAAAATGAATTGTAAAAAGTATATGAATAAGCGTATTCGATGTAAAATTTGATGAACTTTTAGAATCTTTCGTTAGATTTTTCAAAAAATTAAACTGTCGAACACTGTACATGATTTTTTTCAAAAAAAGATGGTTTTCAAAAAAAAAAAAAATTTTTCATTTCGATTTTTCAAATGGAATGCATTTAAGATTTAATGATCAAAATGCAGAAAACGTGGCCTCGAGACCTAAACTTAAAAATCTAACGATTTAGGTTTTGAAAAAAAATTTTAAAACACAAAATGGCGGCTGAAACGCAGAAAAATCATAAAAACCTTCTGAAATTATTTACTCGAAAAAGATGGACTTTAGAGAAAAACTTTACTGAAGAAAAAGTTCTTAGAATTGATTAAAGAACACGCTGGAATTTTTTCAGAAACATAAGAAGCGTTTTTAAATTTTTCAAAATTTGAAAATTTTGAAAAATTCTGAAATTTGCCAAAAGGTTCTGGAAAAATTCCAGCATGTTCTCTGATCAATTCTAAGAACTTTTTCTTCAGTAAAGTTTTTCTCTAAAGTCCATCTTTTTCGAATAAATAATTCCAGAAGATTTTTATGATTTTTCTGCGTCTCAGCCGCCATTTTATGTGTTTTAAAATTTTTTTTCAAAACCTAAATCGTTAGATTTTCAAGTTTAGGTCTCGAGGCCACGTTTTCTGCATTTTGATCATTAAATCTTAAATGCATTCCATTTGAAAAATCGAAATGAATAATTTTTTTTTTTTTTTTAAACCATGTTTTTTTGGAAAAAATCATGTTCAGTGTTCGACAGTTTAATTTTTTGAAAAATCTAACAAAAGATTCTGAAAGTTCATCAAATTTTACATCGAATGCGCTTATCCATATACTTTTTACAATTCATTTTCACATAAAATATAAGCGTTGAAAACTTTAGTGAAAATTTGTCCATTCAGGACTTAATGGGTTAAAAGGAATTTCAATTTAACAACTTCAAAGCTTTCTTTACATTATTTAATTCTTTGTTCCATGCATAATCAAAAACGACAGACAACATAAAATTTAATCTTTCAAAGAAATATCGATAATAATATTTTTAAGACGCGTGTAATTAATTGAAGAGCTGAACATGCAGTGCACATTCTCCCGTAAGTTCATAACACGTAATGAGAACGAAAATTGACTTTGTTCCGCGTAGACTCATTTAGCATCTCATCGTGCCGAGGTTGAAAGCTCACGAGCCCCCCGGATAACGAACGCTCGTGCCGTGGCGGCAGCAGCCAGTGACACATTCGGCTGTTGCCTAGCATCCAGCGTATATACCCGCAGACAAAAGCGTGGGAGGGGATCAAGAGCGAGAGAGGCGGAGAACGAAAATTTCCTCGCCGCTGCATTCCGCGCTCTTCGCAGCCGACGCCGTCGCTATATGTAGCACGTTTTACTCCCTGGCAAAAGGTGACAACGAGTCAACGCTGATGCGCGGCATTATAACGACCAGAGGAGTGTCGGAGAGATATATATACACACGAGTCGCGGATTCCGATAAAACTCCGCAAATCGTGTTCTTTTTTTCTCATGCCCCGGGTAATGAAAGCCGCAGCGCTCAGCTCTTCCAAATGGGCCATAGTTTTTCAAATAGCTGCTGGCTTAGAAAAACGCGGAGGCAACTGAAAGGGAAACGTCTGCACTGTAAAATTTTAAAATTAACGACTTAGAACCATTCATAAAGCGAACATTTAATTAAAAATTCTTTTAATAGCACGAAAAATTCTTTTAATCCCTGTGTACAAATTGAAGCACCATGAAAAGTATAACATAGGCTTCACATTTTGTATAGACAATAGGTAGCTTTTAGCATTCAAAAAGAACGACACACTTTTTCTTTTTTTTTGTAATTAAACTCAATGCTGTGTTATTTAAGTCATTAAAAATTCCCTTATGTTTAAAACTAACGTTTTGTTTGGAAAAAACATAAAAATAGCCACTCCAATTATTTTTCAAAAATACCAGGGAATACGTTCTATTTATATCTCGAATTTTTCTTGCTGGCACTTTCAATGTAAGTTTTTCGCGCGTGTAAGCACTGTTCATCGCCACTGCACGTTAATTGGCTTTACTTGTCGACAGCCGCACTTCGCTCCCAGAACTGTTGATAGAGTCAATCTGCACGGTGTCGCTTATTCGGCAGAATTTCATACGGCAGATGGAGAATTTCATTAACTACTTAAGTTTGTTTCTTTACTCCTAATTGGTCCGAAAACTGGCTTTAGTATATTATAAAAAATTTTACTGTCGTACGCATAAAAGGTTAAGAATTCCCTTTCCAAGGCTTTCCAAAAACTAGAAGTATAAGTCGCAGAGAAAACTTAAAAACTAAATTGAGTAACTTTAGTATCTTCTTAAGAATTTCACAAGTTTCAAACACCCTTTTAAAAAACAAACTAAGTTCTTACTTTGACATAAATTTTATTCCCCAATATAAAATTTTACTGCCAATAAAACTACATCGTATAGCGTGCAAAATATTTTAACTATTTGTCTTTTAATTACTATATTATAAATAAAAACTAGGTATTTCCAAATATGAGTGGAAAAACAAATTATCGGAAAATCAAGCCGCCTCGCATTCCTTTTGTCCGTCGACTTTTCCGGCTCTCGTAAAAGCAAACATCGTCAAAAATAATACGCAACCGCCTGACGCTATATACGATTTCATCCGAAAGTTTTGAGGCAAGAACACGGATATGATATGTCACTCATACACACACACGCACACGCGCCTGTTGTTTTTTTTCTCTCCCGAGGGGAGGAAATCTCATTTGGTTTCGCTAGAGCCAGTGCACTTTCCTCCGGACGAAAAAATCACGATGCTTGTAAAAGATTCATCCGGTGCGTTCATTATGACACTGAATATCACAAGGATATTTATGTGCTGCTCGAATAGAAGTCGAGCCCGCGCGCGGGCTTCCAGTCCGAAGTGCTCATATATTTCTGCCAGTCGTGTGCCTTCTTGATATCGATCGCGGTACAGCAACAACGCTACTCGTGCGATTTGTATTTGTTGTAACGATTCCTCGTGCTCGGGATCAGGCGTGAAAAATAGATTTTTCAAAGATACGTGAGATCCGGGATGAAAGGAGGTATTTTTCAACTCATTCTTTCTACAGCGTGGCACGATTCAAATAAAGTTTCTGTTTTGTTATTTTTGTTCCAGCAATTTGCGTTAACAATTTTCTGGTATAACGAAAAATATCCATACTTCGATTCAAACGAAAATTCAATTCTTTTTATTTATATAGTAATCCCATTTTTATTCACAGAAAATATCATACACAACAATGTTTTTTTATCAATTTAATTGTAAAAAAAAAAGTATTTATTTATATTTGATAATAATGCGATACTTTTTACCTAATCCACAAAAATACGGGTGGAAATAAGAGGCGATGCGAACCAAATTTTAAAAGAATATAATATGTCTACAAATGTCTACACTTGTCAAATGTTGCTGTGCTAAGTACAAAGTGTTGTGGTTTGATTTTTATTTTGTGCGGAACTACTTTGCAAAATTAAAATTGAGAGAGTATTTCCTAAAACGCTATACTTTTGGAATCTTTGACAACTTTTTACAGGAAAATGTTACATTTGAAATAAAATTGAAAAACAAATTTAAAAAATGTGTAATGACGTATTCCTGGAATTTTTGAGTCTACAAAGTAATGTACATTAAAGCACAATGAACAACTACCTTTATTTTTGTCTCTGCAACCCAAAAATAAAAATAAAATAAACCTTTTCTTATAAAATGTTTCTTTTTAATTTCTACTTTTTCCAACACTAATAATAATAGTTATTAAATTATAGAAAGCTAAAATGCTAGTAATATCCCTGGTAGAAATGTCAACCAGAAGCTAGCTATATTTCAGTTAACTTTATGGCTAAAAACGACCATTATTTGTATTTCATAACTTTGTACCAATCCGAAATAAATTATGGCATTTACACTTGATAAAATATGTATTTTAAGTAATAGTAGAACTATTAGATGAATTATATTATTTTTGCTAAAAATGCTTCCCTTTAATTAACACGTTAACTATAAAATATGGTAAATTTTCTATACCAAGGATATTTTATGAAAATAGAGTACATTTTCACATCTGAATGGGTACCAGAAAATCAAATAAAAGCAGATATTTATGTATAGAATGGAAGAGAAGAAGAAAAACTTTACCTTTTCCTGCATTTGTCTGATATCATAGGAGCCGCTTAAGAAAAAGCAAGACAACAGAACCGCCAAAGTCGATCTACAAAATCCACAAACACTTGAAATAGTCTTGCACAGCAAAATACCAGCGATATTGAACAACATCTTGAAATTAGTTCGATAAAAAACAGGACGAAAAACGAAGGAAAACCACGCGATTCTCGACGCAAATAAGCTAGTTCTAAGGATTAAAACTCGCCAAGCCTGGCTCGGCTAATTCACACTCCGAATAATCGTGCACCACCGCGAGAAGTCACTTAACTGCCTCCAGGGAAATCAAGACTCGCGAAAGAAGCGGTCGCGCAAACTGGTCAAGTTCGCCGCAGTTCCGTCAACATCGCAGCCGCGGTATATGATGCCGAATGGCAGCCGAGGCCGCGGGAACGCGAGGACTAGCCGCCAGGAAGGCGGAATCGTTTACGCGTGTACGCCGAGCTTGCGACGCGCGCACGCAGTGTGTAGTATGTTTGTACACAACGAAGCCCGTACGCGCGCAGGAGTCACCGACATCTGCACGTTATATATAATACACGCGGTTCCTTCTGCGATCGACTGATGTACAGGGAGAAGAGCAATGAACCGAACGCCGAGGGATTTTCATGATTACGGCCAGATAAGGCCAACGTCATTCGGCTTGACCCGCCACGGGGGAGAATGTCCAGCGCATTCGCTGCTGCTGCGTGAGCGAAAATACGTCGAAGCGTCCCGCCCATAGGCCCACACGGGTGCTATATCGTGGAGGATGAATGGGCGCCGGACGCACGCTCGGGATGAAAGAGAACCGTGAGTAGGCAATATCGCTCGTTCTGTATATACTATATACGCGAGCTTACGCGCTCCGGTGGGAGCATTAGTGAATTAAAACCAAATTGTGTTTATACCCGCGCCCGGAACGGTAATAAGTCCGGGGCGGAGGGGGACGCTTTTAATTTCGTATAAAGAAATCGATCGTGTGTTCGAGCGCATCGGGATAACGATTTGTTTGAACGGAACTAATTGGCTGGGGCGACGTAAGCTATAAATGACAATAAAAGCCGGTCTACGTGTTTTTCTGCTAATTGCCAAAGAATCTTAATTGATTAAATACAGTTTCATATATTCAATGAATATACGGTTATTTTTTCATCTTTCGCACGAGAGATCAACAGTGCTGTTGCTATTATATGACTTGACATAAATAACGTAAAATTATTGCAATTATGTAAGAAAGTTAGCATATCTTGAGTTAGAGAGTTAGTACTTTGAAATTTTTGAAGTAGAAGGCTTGTTCTTATGACGGGGAGTGAGAGAATCTAATAGAAAAATATGGGGTTCAGTTAATATCTAAGAAAGAAGTGCTATAAATGATTTTTTGTAACACAGACACGATTTTCGCGTTTTTTAAACCTAAAAGTAGGGCCAAAAGTGAACGGTTTTAGACCAACGGGCGCAAAAGTAGCTAAGCGGGCGCAAAAGTAGGTAAGCGGGCGCAAAAGTAGCCGAAGCGGGCGCAAAAGTAGCCGAAGCGGGCGCAAAAGTAACCGTTTTCAATAATCGTTCTTCTATTTTTTTTTCTTTATCCGCGTGTCTTACTTTTACTAATTACATGTTTTAATGTACTTTTTATGTTTTTAATAATTACAAATTTTAGTTTTTTTTAGATTAATTTAATATTTTACTATCTAATTTGTAACGTATAAATAATACACAACTTATTGATAAAAAATCGTTGTAAGATTTTTCATAAAGAACTTTAGATTTAGTTGGTAATAAATCCAACGATACGATTTCTGCGAGATTACAAATTTCAGGCGGCGTGCACTGCGCGTATTCTTCAATATCACTCATCGTTCAGGAAAAATTAAAACTTTTAAATACTAAATACTAATTACTAATTTAAATAGTACTTTACTCTTATAACAATATTCTAATACTGTCGAATTATATACGTCGCTAGTACACGTCCGCTCAACTATATTTTTGAACTAAAGAAAAGCAGCGCATTCGAGCGCAACGGTCCAACGGTCAGTTGGTATGAAAAACATGGAGATGGCGCCACCGTCCGCACCGAAAACATAGATAACCGATTTTAAATATGTTGAAATAAATTAAAACCAAAATGTAAGTGTCATTCAATTCCCAGGTGGGTAGTTGGTGTAAGAGAAATTCGTTGATGTTGTTTCCCGTTTTAAGTGGAAAAACGCGAAAATCAATACCTGGTCACAAAAAATATGGTGTGCACCAAGGGCTTAGTGGGCCTTTTGACCTCGTGTGATTGTAGTACTCGTCTACGGCTCGCGGACGCACTCGCCTTCGGCTCGTGCTGCTCGCCTTCGACTCGTACTGCAAACTTCCCACTCGGTCTAAAAAGGCCCACTTTACGCCCTTGGTACACAATATACTATTTTAGTCTGTGTTTATTGTTTACATTTTTGTAAGCGCTCTATTACAATTGAATGCTCAAATGTAACGTTAAGTCTATGAGTAAATTTAAATTGAATATTTTGAGGTAATGCCATTCTATTAAATGGGCGAGTAATAGGGGAAAAAGCGTTTCGACATGGCCATTAACTAGCGATTTATTCTAGCTATTTAGGGGAGGGCGAGGCACGTGTGACACCCTAACTTTGATTAAAAATAACAACTAAACCGCCTATTATTTCAAAATGTACAAAAACGGAATAATTAGATCAGAAAAAAATAAAATAAAATAAACTATTAATTTTCTTCATTTTCTTTTAATTATTGATAAAACACAGAAAAGAAATTCTGAAAAAAATGCTCTACGTGTCCCACCGGCGGGTGGATTGTGGCACCCGACTGGGCACGCATGGCACGATCAAATTTAATATTTTACTATAGGCATTTTTCAATTCTTTTTTCCAATAATTAATTCTTTAATAATTATGCCATAATAAAATAATTAATCAGTCTATTGAAAATTTAAAATTTTATTTTTATTAAGGAACATAACAATTTTTATTTTAAAATAGATTATTACATTTTAATAAATGATTATATATTATAAATTCCTTCTTATAAAATATGATCACAACATAATACTTTTGTTTGATTAACAAATTATCATTATTATTACAATAAGTTTAAATTTAAAGATTTCGCATCATTTTTATCTATGTAGCATATTTGAACTACCTGACCATTGAAAAAGGCAGTTTGAGTATCTACAATTGATTCTTCAGGTATTACTTCTCTAAAATAATTTTCATTATTTACGGAAGCTGAATTATTATTAACAATGGATAAATCAAGCTGATTTGTGTTTAAGTCTTCAAGTGGCTTTTTTCTACTCTAAATATAACTTAATACGCAGTCGAAATAATCGTTATTTACTTATTAATGTAATAATTGAAACTAAAAACTAGTTAAAACTAAATTATTGCACTGCGTAGTTGTTAACCCATCTTGCTCCGTTTTTGGTTTGTAGGTTACATCACTTCGCTCGGCGGCCGCCGCGGCGCACTGATACGCCCGAGTGTGCTACGCGTGCCCCGCCACGGGTGTCACCTCATGCCCCATTTTAATACCATTTTCATTTTTTAATTATATTATTTATAAAGATTTTCTGAAAATAACAAAAACAGGGCTTGAAAGATAAAAGTTGAAACTATCAAATAGGTTTGGTCTCATTTAGAAAAAAATCATTTTCTCGTTGCTCCAAGCGACTTAAAAATGAAGTCAACCTTGTTTCTGAGCACCGATTTTCAATCTTATTAAATTAAATATTAAACATTATCTATAATCTCAAAAGTATAGAGGAAATTTCTAAAAGCATATCTAATTAGGTTTACGTAAAAATTACATTTTTTGCATTCATTAATATTAAAAATATGAGGGTGCCAAACTTAACTACCTGACACGTTATGCCCCGTCCTCCCCTATTGACTTTCTGACCATTTCGTAATGGCAAATTTCTACCAGGGATTTTTCACTATGATTTAGTTTTAATTAGTTTAAATGTTAAGATAATTAGATACATTTTCTAAGCCAAAAATCAAATGTTTTTATTCTATTTTAATTATTTAGTAGTTCTAAGTACTTGAGTTTCAAAATTTAAATCTAGCGGATCATCGCGCCTTTTTCATACAGATCAATAAAATCAATTTGTAAATGCTTCACAACATCTGGCCATCGTTTTTTAAAGAGTGGATTATAAAAATGTGAGTTTTTAGTAAATAGACGCATACATTGTAGAATGAAAAGAATCTTAGCATACACGGAAATGACTCTTATTAAAAAAAAAAAAAAAAAAAAAAACAATTATTCCACAAGTGAAACTTGCTTATTATTTAGGAGAAAGGATTACTTTCCATCTCAAGATTATACACAAGCGTTAATTCATTTACAATCTTAATTTGAAAATAAATGCATATTTTCTAGAAAAGTAAAGCTTAATTAATTTCTCTGGATTCAGGAACACAATTAATTTCTTTGCTGCAGCTAATTCACACATTAAACTCAAATGAAAGTGAAATCAATATTATTAAGGTGGAAGTCTCAAAGTTCTTTTCCTCGTAGACCACAGAAGATTACGGAAAGGTTCGCTCCTTAATTGAAAATACAATCAGGTCAAAGTTCCAGCATTAAAATCAAAATAAATTACTCTATTATTAGTGTACGACGCAACGAGAGGCGCGCGTACACTCCCTCGAGCGCTTTATTTGAAAAGAAATTTCAAAGGCGCGTCATTGTTTGAAAGCTGAGTTTGTGCTCGCGTGCGGTTTCAAAGAACAATGTGGATTTTTCCTAAAGAAAATAAGCTCCGAAACATTAGTACAGAAAGAGGGAAAGAAAGAGAGAGAGAGAGAGAGAGAGAGAGTAAAACGCTGTCCCGTTTGTTGGAATAACGGAACGGAAAAATCCTAACGAAGGCTTCGATACTGTCTCCCCCACTCCCCCTCTCTCTCTTCAGGATGTCGCGCTGAGTAATCCTGATGGCTCTTTCGTATATAGCGTAATATCGGGCCAGGAAGTGACTTTATCTCGAGTCAAGCATGCGACATCCTCGTGCAGTGCCATGGCGGTCTCGTGGACACAGATAAAGAAACCGCTCTCCGTTTTTTAGCAGATCGCCCAAACGAAGCACCATTGATAGTCCACTTTTTCGCCTTTTTCACACGCACACGCACGCGCGCGCATCTGCTTGTTTGCATACAATTGAAAAATTCTTAGATAATTTATATCGTTGTTTGATGCGCATTCACATGGATTCTAGCGGGATTCCCGCTGGAAATTTCGAGGAATTTTGATAGACTTTTTGGATTTGATAAAAATGGATGATCGTTGTATACTTTGTCAGATGGAGTATTTGCAAGTTGGAGCGTAATCTACGACATCCGGTTCAACCATTGATTTTGTGCTGCAAGATATGGAAACATGACTCAAGCACGAGAATTTGTCATGAATTTAATTTTATTATAACGATGATTAATTTAACTTGTGTTTGTGGAAAGAATACATAAATGAAGGTTTGCCAAGATTTTAACTTAATTCTTCTTCAAAATAGCGACATAATTTGTAAAATAAGTATATTAAACGATTAAAAATATAAAATTTCTATAAAAATGAATAGTCAATATAGTAACAATATTTTAAAAACTATATAGGATCAAGGAATATTCATTTTCAATCTTGATTGAATTGATATAAAATATCATACTAATTAAAAAAAAAATCCTGTAACAATTCATCTATTACTTTAATTGAGAATACATTTATTTAAAAAAATTTTTACGCTTTTCATATTCACCAACACTACATAAATTAGAAATATAAAATAATAATAAAAACTATAGACGTGTATATTTTGTAACACAAATAATTTTTAAAATATATACGATTTATTTTTCTTTATTTTGATGTAAATTAGTTAGATAAACTTAACAACCAATTAAAAAAATATGGAGTGGGCATTATCTCATAAGAGGAAGCTCGTACGATAACTTGTATCACTAACCAAAAGTGTCGGCAAAGCAGATTACGAGCACACGACAGCTCAGCAAAGAAAAGAACCAGCCGTACTCGTAACGCTACTGCCAAGACTAACAAGTGGTTCCATCTGTTACAAAAGCAGCGAGTCCGCGCTCAGCGCGCAGTCGAGCTGTAAGTAAGCCAGCGGCGATGGATCCAGCAGTTATCTGCCCTGCTAACCGAGCCGTTCACATTTCACAAACAAAAAAAAAAAAAAAAAAACAATTCCCATCATTTGCTCGAACAAAGGAATACGAAATATTCCAAGCGTTTGGAGCATCTTGGTAATCACCGTCGTCATTATCATCATCATTCGACTGACCTAGAAATCCAAATCCCCGCAAAGACGTTTCGCGCGCGCGCTTGCAAGGAAATCTCCCGACTGTGGCGAGCGAGGGCGAGGCGAGACAAAAGGGACGCAAAAGATGGAAAATTGCGAGCACAAAAAGAAACGGAAGCGAAAAGAATGAGGATCCCTAACGAGTTGCACACACACACACACGCGCGCGCGCGCGCGCGTGCGCTCCAACAGCTCCATGGCGCATTATGCGGCTCGTGTGTTTTGTTTCTGTCTGTGCAGCAGCAGCAGCAGCAGCAGCAGCGACTCTCCCGCGCTCCCGTTTCATAATACATGCAAGCTAGCATATACCAAATAGGCCTTTTCCGCGCAGCGACGGTACGCCTAATGTGCGGGAGCGGCCATTCTTTCGCACGTGCTGTAAGCTCCTAAATATAGTGGGGGCGAGGGGCTCGCGCAGCGGCACAATTCCTCCTCCTCCTCTCGAGCTTTTTTCCAAGTCCACTCGAGAGAGCGCCCAGTGCGAGCGATGAGTGCAGCTCACTGCACCCCTCGCTGCTCTTATTCTATATATGCAAGCGCGCGAGCAAGCCGTCCGCTGCGTGGAAGAGTCTCGCACGTGGACAGACGCATTAGTGTAACGCGAGATAATTGTAGACGCGAGTTGTAAAGCGCGAGCGCGAGAAAAGAAGTGATGACATGGAATACTACACGCGATCGATGTTTGTTTTTATGCAAAGCTTTTATAATCCGCAGTGTCCTGCTTTAGAAATATTTAGCTATGGCAATTTGAGAGCGTTTTTATTGCAATAAAGTATAATTCGTGGGTTTTGATTGTTTTAAATACTTTTGATTTTAAATTGAAATGCATGAACTTTCAACGGGTTATTTTTGTTATAAACATATTTTATAAAGGGCCGAATCCATCTCAAATCAGACAGCCCGCGTATGCCTATTTCACCTATCATGTTGAAATAAAAATATTTATGTTCTACTCGAAAAAATATTTTACACGTGTTTTTTTATTTTTTTGTTTCATCAAAATTTCATGCGTTCAGCGATGCCGAAAAATTCCGAGAAAATTCTTTCATTGAGAAAAAAAATTTTCAATGTGATTTTCAGACTGCTATTGTTTCAGCAGTTTTTCGAGCTTTTAAACGTGTAACACACAATTTCACTCAGTTTTGAGCCCTCTTTAACGTCCTTAATGTCATTTTCAAAAAAAATAAAAAATCCACGAGCTATGCACTTTTTACTGAAAAATTCATTTTTTAGGGAAGTGCCTTTTTCTCGAAAACCCCATGTTTTTTTGCACAATTTTTGTTGTCGTGATAGAGGACGGTAATGCCTAGCTAGACGTATTTGTGAGATTCGGTACTTTTTCCCTGGGATAGCGATCACTAATGAGATAACACACAAACAAATTTTTCACGCCTAATGCTTATATATAGTCAATGATATTAGAGTCAATGTAAAGGTATTTGTCTTTGTGTGTATGTAATATACAGGTACACATAACTATGTATTTATTTGTTATTTGCGTCTTTTTGATTTTTTATTTTTATACCTTTTTTTCATTTGTATACCTATTTTACTACCTTTGTTTTTCTGCTTCATTGTTCTTAATTCAGTAAGCGGACGATCAGCGGTCTTTGCTGTCAAACAATGTATTTTATCGTCACATGTTTTTTAACCCATATATGAGTTTTTGAATTCCAGGATACTTTGGAGTTGTAAGCCAATCAATATTTTTTCTTTTCTGAATTGTTCTATTTCAGCATCTTGTAAATGTATTATTTTAATAGCATCAGTATATTTTTGAACATGTATTGCAAAATCATTTGCGTTTTGAATAGCTTCTTCAAGGGGCTCTCGAAGATTATGCGAAGTAGCATAATGCTTTATAAGTCCACCCACACCATCTACAGCTCCTTTGCCGTGCCCAGTAGCAGAGAACAACCATTTTATATCACACGGTGCTCGTTTTAGTTCATCTAATTGAAACCGATTTTTAAAGTGACTCGCAGCGCCGTCTGATACGATGGTAATTTTTTAATTGAATCCCAACAATTTTCTTTCAAGAATTTTATAATTTTTTGTACTGCTAGCAAAGCATACGCTGAATCATGTTTTCGGTCATCACTTATAACTGCGAAACTTTGTGTCGAATCCCCTTGATAAGAGACTGCTGTGAAAATAGAAATTTGATCATTAACCCAATGATTTCCTTGAACAGCTTTATTATGAATCACAGCCCAGTTTTCAGCGAAGTCTATTTGAAGAACTAAATGATGTGAGTCTTTTTTAGCACTTTCTCTTTCTGTTTTTATAGCTTTGCGTTGTATATTTTTACATACATGTGAGTACTAACCCTCATGGTCCAAACCGAAAGTTCATCTTTAAAAGCAGAAATTTATAGTGTCTTTTTAATCAGGTTTCCATTATCCCACAAAGCATATGTAATTTCTTCTGTGCCTTCTACATCTTGCAGTTTTAAAACATGAAACGTAATTCCCTTAATCCCTGGACATAGTTTACATTCTTGTAAATAACATAAATCAGATGGCTCAGAACACATTGTTGCATTTATTATTTGTGACCGACTTTCATCCAACTCTGTGACGTTACTCCCTCTAAAATTAATTAAGCTCGTAAGAAATAAATCATAATTTGCGCAATAGATACAGAGACAAACTTCTTTGATGGGGCTAAGTAAGACATACTTTGGTCGCAAACTATAAAATTTCGATTTTCCAATTCTCAATTCTGGATAATCATTTTTAAATACTTTATACGTCTCTTTTAAACTGAGTAAGAAAACGCTTAACTTTTTTCTCTTTTTTATTGTTAACTTTAATTGTAACAACGTCACATTTATTAGGACTTTGTCTTGAACAATTAAAATCATCATTTAAATAATATTCCATAACAATTTTTTCCATGTTTTCATCAATCGGATGGCCTGAATATGCATCTGGTTCTGAATAAATTCCTTTTTCTTTAACAAGATTTCTCGATTTGTTGATCATATACATTGTTATTTCTGGAAATAAAGATAAAATTTCATGTTTTGTAAAGGATGAAGGTAGCAAAGTCAGAATTTTTATTTTTTCTGATACCGTAGAACACTTTTGCAAGGCTAGACCAAGATTTTGTATCCATTCTGTACAATGGCATACAGTTGATTCATTTGCTGTTATAGAAACGTCATAAACATTGTTCAACTTCACATCAAGGGTATTAGACCATGTTGAAAGTATTTTTTTTTTCTTCTTTGTTACGTAATTTTCAATTGATTTTTCATGTATAAGATTTTTTCTTTTAAGAGGCGATACAGAACCTAAGAAAGATGTACTTATTTCATTATTAAATTCTTCAATGCGTTCTGGAGTACTTGGTAAAAAATCTTCATCTCTATCAACTACGTTATCGGTAACTTCATTATCCGTTATAAATTCATTGTCAGTACTACTCACCAATTCTAAAGCACGATTGTAACAATGTTGACACAGATATGTAGAAGGTGTCAAAGGTAAATGAGGATAGAGGTGCTTCAATGGATGAGCAAGATTCTCAAGTTGTTTTAAACGTACGGAACTAGATTTGTAAATAATTTGTTTGTGTTTGTCTAAAAAGTCTGCACATTTGATTCTCTCTGTTGAGTAATATTGAGACATCGTAGTTGAGTTGATAAGGTGTAAATATGTAATAATTTTCCAAAAGATGATGGTTTTAAATAAGACGAGATGTGTGACATATAGCAGAAACCGAACTTTTCTTTGTAAATGTTAAGTCAAACCATATCCATCTAGCGGACAAATGTACTAGTACATATACTCCTATAAGTAGGCGCACGTACATGTATATTACATACGCACAAAGATAAATACCTTTACATTGACTCTAATATCATTGACTATATATAAGCGTTAAGCGTGAAAAATTTGTTTGTGTGTTATCTCATTAGTGATCGCTATCCCAGGGAAAAAGTACCGAATCTCACAAATACGTCTAGCTAGGCATTACCGTCCTCTATCACGACAACAAAAATTGTGCAAAAAAAAAACATGGGGTTTTCGAGAAAAAGGCACTTCTCTAAAAAATGAATTTTTCAGTAAAAAGTGCATAGCTCGTGGATTTTTTATTTTTTTTGAAAATGACATTAAGGCCGTTAAAGAGGGCTCAAAACTGAGTGAAATTATGTGTTACACGTTTAAAAGCTTGAAAAACTGCTGAAACAATAGCAGTCTGAAAATCACATTGAAAATTTTTTTTCTCAATGAAAGAATTTTCTCGGAATTTTTCGGTATCGCTGAACGCATGAAATTTTGATGAAACAAAAAAATAAAAAAACACGTGTAAAATATTTTTTCGAGTAGAACATAAATATTTTTATTTCAACATGATAGGTGAAATAGGCATACGCGGGCTGTCTGATTTGAGATGGATTCGGCCAAAGAGAATTTAATTTTCAACAATTTTAATACCAAGATAGTTTTACATTGTAGGTACGTAAAAGGAAACGTGTGCAATGAATTAAATTTAACTTTCCTTTTGTTACATAAAGTGTAATTCACATATGAATTAACTCATGAAAACATTTGCTGATGTATAAAGTATCATCCGATGACATCAATTTTTATGAAAGTGTTTTTTTATATACTATACTGCGACCTATATAAAGTTACTTCAATATTGAAGAATATTAATAGCCAGTATGTCAATGAAAAACTTACAGATAGCAACTCATTTAGTTATCTTTCAAATTGTAAAGAAGAAAAGATAAACTTATTTCATTGATATGTAAGTATTGTGTCTTTTCACATCTACACGGAGAGAATCCTCTCTTTAAAAAATGATGGTCGGAAGTAGTGACTCATTTAAAGACTCGATGTAATTGGTTATTTGAAAAAATAAAGCGAAAATATTTGAATTTTTTTTATTGAAAATATGCTAGATTTGAATTTTGAAACTCAAGTATTTATAGAACTACTAAATAATTCAAATAAAATAAAAACATTTGATTTTTTGCTTAAAAAATGTATCTAATTATTTTACCATTTAGCCTAATTAACACTAAATCACAGTGAAAAATAGTGTTCATAACCCCAAAATCAAATTTTGTTACTCAGGTAAAAAAATTCTGTGACAGTTTGGTAAATATGGAGTAACTGAAGCGGTTAGTAAAAATGAGTGTAATATTACGGTAAAAGTTACAGTAAAATCAAGATAATTTTTACCGGACTGTCACGGTAATTTTGTTCTATAGCTTCTACATTTGTTTCACGTTTACCAAACTGTCATGGTAATTTCTCTCCATGTATGATATTAATTATATGATACTAAACATTTGAAACCCGTAAAAATTTGTAATATAATATTATCTTAACTTATATTTAAAATCCATATGAGCTCATTAATTATTGATAAAATAGTAAATTGCGTAATCATTAAAAAAATAAGTAGAACTAGTTTTATTAAAACGTATATAAAGTATGGAATTGTCGGGTTCAATAGATTAAATTACAATTGCATACATATCATAATATAATATAGCTGCATGAAATATGTCGAACATTTAAATGTCAGTTGCATAATTATATGCATAAGTCAGTCAATGTCATAATTATATAACAATACACACATTTGCTTTGTTTAGTCTGGAGATTTGTGACGACTCAAAGGTATTATGAAAGACAATGATTCGTGCGTTTTATTATATTTTTACATGAGAAAATTATTGTTCAAAGGTGTATATTTTATAAGCAATGTATATATATTTACCGATATATTAGTAATTTATATCTATTAAAAAATGAATATAAACTCACCATAGAATTATTAAGATATATATTATATGTATAAACTATTTTGTCACAAAAATATATTTCGATGTTACAATGAGTAATTCACTTTTTATCTTTACAGTTTAACAGAGGCAGTTCATAAATTATTTTTCAAGAAGTGCTGGGACAATATTGATTTTGTAATTGAGAAAAAGTCTAACGTCTTCATGCGATAAATACTAGTGGGCGATGTCGTCAAAATGTCTGCATGTTTCCGCACACTATATATGCAATTTCCTGAGGGGAAGTTTTTCATAAATTACTTCCAGAGTAGTAAACTTTGAGAGTGTATTAATAATAAAAACACAATAAACGTGAACGAATTTTTGATAAAAAATACAAACTGTATTTGCAAAAAGGGGCCGAAGGGGGAAACACTTGATTTATAGACGACAAGCAAACAAAGTGCAAAAGGGGCGGGCAAAAGTTACCCCAAAGAGTAAGAGGAACACAGAGGGAGCAAGCCACAAAAAGGTGTCAATCAGCGACTAACTCGATTAATAATCCAAGGGAAGAAGTAGAGATAGGGCTAGAAAATACGGCCTATGGGAAAAAGTTTTCGTACCCACCTCGGCTCGCACGTCCTCCCCACCCCGAAATCGACGAAGCGTATCGCGCACGTGCAGTGTGCGGGAACGCAGAGAAGAAAAAGAGAAGGAGACGGAGGGCGCGAGCGTTGTTATACGCCGGCAGCGACAGTCCGATACCGTAGCCCCGAAAATTCCCAGCTCAAGGAGGCATTACATAGCGTAGCACTACTCCCGCCTGGGGGAAGAGAGTAGAGGCCAAGGGCCGAGAAATGAGCTCGGAAGGTGGAGGAAGGAAGTTGAGACGGCGGGCGCGAATGAGGGTGGGGCACCTGCGAGGCCCGCGCGTTGTTGGAATAGGTAAACGAGCCACCGTGCGCGCAGCCACAATAAAGCGCTGCCCTCGAGGGCCGGAAACCCACGGGGAGCGAACTGGCTCCCTCGCTTCTGCCCTCACTCCCCCCGCGTAACACACGCACGCATGAGCACAGACACGAGTGTGCCGAGGAATGGCCAACGTTCGTGTTGTCGAGCTTTTATCAGGCACGACACACCGTGCGCCCACTCCACTTTTGATGAAAATATTAGGCCGAATGTCCTCCCTTTTCATATATATATATATATATATAAGAAAGCTGATTTACGATTGTCGCTGACAGCTGCGATTCAACTTTTTATTGCGCGGCTTTTTATTTGCCAAAGCGCTGACAGAGAAAGAATTAAGATCACGCATATGTACGTTGCGTAGAGCGTCGTGCTACCGCTGGCAATAAATGTTTCTAGAATTACTTAATGCACTAAATTATAGTGAAAATATTAATACCCAACGATATTTGGAACGGCCTGGAGTCGTGGACTATTTTTATGTCAACAATGCTGTATTCTTATCGAGCGGAATTTCAGATTGCCTATACGCTATTCTAAAAACGTATACGTCTTAAATCCCAAAGGTATCCAATATTACACAGCTGCTATAAATATAGAACCAACGTGCCCGTGTTTTATCGTAATAGCATTTATTTTCGGACTACTTTTGTGGTTTATCGTAGCGTATTTTCAAAACAAAATGAAAGGCTTGTTTTTCCATTAAATTATATTCAAATGCAAGTCAGTTTTTGTATTAAAGAACCTCGCCCTCTAATTTTTGACATTATTTATTTTACTACAAGGAAAGTTCTTTTCAATTGTTTGTACTAAATATTAGATACCATTAATGTTAATAAAAAGAATTACTTCAAAAACGGTCGAGAAGTTTTTGAAAACTTTACAATCTCTTTAAAGTTGTTGCTGAACGTATATATCAGAAGACCGATAACTGCATTTATTAAAGATGTGAAAAGGCTTGAAGGAACGCTGAAATTCGAGCAGCAGCGCAACCACAATGACATTCGTGAATTAAACCGGATATACCCTTTCGTATTTCATCGCAGAAAAGGAACGAATGCCAGGCCAGGGCCAGTACAATTTCTGGAATAAAAAAAAAAAAAAAAAAAAAAAAAAAAAAAATGGGGCGGCAACTTCTCCAATGGGAATTCCAACCGAGCGCCCGCTTAATCCCTCATCCATTCGGCTCTCATTTCATAATATCTCTCTCCCACTCTCTCGTCGAAACTTTGGCGTGGAATATCCGTGTGGCGGTGTAAAGAGAGATGAGAGATCGCTCAAGCAAGTTCTGGGCAAACGAGCGCCGTGCCCAATGAAGAGCGCTGCTGCGGGGGCCAAAGGTTGGCGAACTCGCGGGTCGATCTCACACGCGCGCGAAAAAGGCGAAAACTACTTGGTCGCGCGCCCGTGCATCTCCCTTGCACACCGCGCGGGCGCGCGTTCCACTAGGCTGCGAGCCAACTGCAAGTGAGTCACACGTACGACCAATACTTACACACACATATTACACTCGGCGGCGGATCCCTTGCGAATGAGATCACCGCGAGCCGCAGGTTGTTACGAGAAACAAGATAACCTCGATAATAATGGACGAGGCGCGATGGGCATATTAGCGCGCGCCCCGAGGAGGGGGCTAATGCATCGGTTCATTGAAAGCGAGAGAAAAATGCAAGTGCGCGTAAGTGCGAGGACCGAGTGTGGGCAGAAGGGGTCAATGGTGCGAGCAGCGCTGCTGCAATTGCAGCCAAAGAGAGAGGGAATGATGCGACACGTCGATCAGGGCTTGAACCCTGTCACGAATGCTTAACACGATTTTATTGGGACGCGCTGACCCGCTTACGTCGTGTTTTTTTCACGATTATGTTGTTTTTCAAGCAAAGTTTAAGTTAGGAGAACATAAAGGTAACTCGTTTGATCCAATAGAATGATACCTATACGCGACGTTGAATAACAATTATACAGAACTTACCTGTATTTCGAGAAGCAGTTCCGATTTCTTTCTTCTTATGTCAATTAAAAGCTTCTGTTGTTCAGGCGTCAATTCTGAAACACAAACGTTAATATTATAAGAACGTTTTTTTTTGTTTTCATGACGTACAAATAACGTTTATATACTTAAATATAGGGTTATTTAACACCGAAATGTCATACTTCAGATTTAAAGACTTTATGTGTAAAACTTTCCCCAAACCAAAATCTCATTCTAAGAAGAAATCGGAAATTTAAATAGCGTCCTTTTTTCATTTAAATAATTTTAAAATCATTCATAACTAATGTATATTTCAACAGCCCAGTAGCTCCCACAGGATTGTACAATCGATTCTGATTAACCCCAAGTTAAAATACCCGCATTAGCCTAAATTGGCACTGCGGGATGATGTAGGGAAATTACATGTCGCAACTCAGCGTAAAATCTGATAAGGCTCTCCATTTTAATATGATTACTCATGTATTAATAAATACAGTGTAATCCTGCGCAGACTAAATATACTAATATAAGAGAAGTTCTATGAATACGCTTTAGCCACTAAAGAGGTCGAAAAAAATGTTTTCTAAAATGACCAAAAAATAAAAATTTTTCAAATATTTCAATAACATACATTTTTGTATTACGTTTCGATTTATATCATAGGATTGTCAATAATATTTTTAGGGATTAGTTTTATATTGTATGAGAGTTGATAGCTCTGAAGTTTGCATCGTTGGAATGCAACGAAATAATTTTTTACAATTGATTATGTTTATTGAATGGAAATTTTATCTCGCTGGTGGAAATTTCTCTATCAGAAATGGCCAGGAAAATAATAAATAGCTAGTAAAAATAGCTAATTTCTGGATATTGATGAAACGATTTTTCCGGTCATATTTTCTATTTAATGGGGATAACACAACTTAAAATGTTTTTTAGTAAATTTTTTCTGTAATTTGATCAACTTAAAAACAAATATTAAAAAAGATAGCTAACCAAAATGTAAACACGAGTTATTGGTATTTAATTCGTTTAATTGTTTCAGGGGATACAACAAACAAAAAAAATGATTTTTCCGTTTGATTCTGTCTCTCTCACTCCTCGCTATAATAATAAGCACTTACTAGCCATTTTCTAACTAAAAAAAGTGGCCAATTTTAATATCTTTTAAATACTCATAAATAAGCTAATGTAAATCTGTGAAAAAACTTATTCTATTATTCTGTCTATTAAATGGTGAATATGATCGGACAAATCGTTTCATCGATGGATAGAAATGGCCAAGAAAACTGTCTAGTTTTTGACGATTATTAGGGAAACTAGCTATTTATTAGCTAAATAATGGAATCGATTTCCACCAAGGCTAAACCTTTGTCATAAAGTTATTTTATACTATAAAACACTAAATCTACAAGCAAAATTAATATTAATTAGTATAAACTTGAAGTAAAATGATTTTCTTTATTTCGTTGTACTCTAACGTTGCAAACTTTAGACACATGAGAGTTGTACAGGCGTCATAACAGTATTTTGACATTTCAATGGCTTGTATCTTAAAAGTTTAATACACGCTAACCTATATTTATTTCGCGTGTTTCGGATATTTTGACTGTACACGACGTTGCTTACGTATTGATTACTTTTCACATCCCTTGAAAAATCATACAATTATATTAACCGTGTCAAGTTGACCTCTGGCCAAAATATTCGTCAATAAAGATGTTCAAAATGAATAAACAAGTGTATGAATTCAATATAATAAATAAACAAACTGTTTATCTTTTTGCTTCTACGTATTTACATTCTAGCTAAAGTCCTAAGATATTGCGAAAAGAAAAATTTTCACTTCAAAATATAATTTTCTAAAAACCTTGTTTTCACACGAAAGATTTCTGCTTCCATACGCTTATATTACAAGCACTCAATACAGAAAACGAAAACATTGGACTATAGAAATGTGAATGGCACAGTTCGGCCGGAAAGCCATGCGATTGAACGATAAAGGAAACGCAAAGGCAAAAGCATGCGGGACGCTGCGCCAAACATGCTTGCGCGCTCCCTCGAATAATAAAAATTAAGTTGGCCCAATGCTTCACACAACACACACACACACACACACACACACACACACACACACACACACACACACACACACACACACACACACACACACACACACACACACACACACACACACACACACACACACACACACACACACACACACACACACACACACACACACACACACACACACACACACACACACACACACACACACACACACAGCGACGTAGAAACTCGAGGCGAGAGAGAGAGAGAGAGAGAGAGGCGTGCACGTGGTCGTGGGCGTCGCAACAATGGAAAACCAATAACGGAACAGAGAGGAGGCGCACTGCGGCAATCAAACAGCCCGCGCGCTCTCTCTCTCTCTCTCTCACTCTCTCGCCCATTATATATACGCCGCGCGCTCTCGACCTACACCCTCGAAAGTCGGAATAATAGCGCTCGGAAGTCGTTGCTCGCAATTCGGACTCGCTCGCACGCGCGACGCTCCATATACGCCCGCGCGCCGACAGAGAAGAGAGAGAGAGAGAGAGAGAGAGAGAGAGAGAGAGAGAGAGAGAGAGAGAGAGAGAGAGAGAGAGAGAGAGAGAGAGAGAGAGCGAAGGCTCATTACGGTCAATTTGACAGCGGGCACTAAAAATAGCAGCTCCATCGGAAAATTAACGCCGAGGCCGATGTGTGCACACAGCGGGTGCGCGTGATAGTGCATCACGCCATTTAGCTGGCATAATAGGATTAGGGCGACGTCGCCGTCGCCGTCGCCGTCGCCGTGTCGTCGTATATATGTATATGCGGTAGATATACGTCTACATAAGACGACGCGCCTGGCGCAGGCTCGACAGGAAGGAAGAGTAATTGTTGCTTCCAGGATACCCGGGGGTTGTAATTGGCTCTCGATGCGCACGTGCGAGGCTATTTATTGGCGATTTTATCAGTCGCCGAGGAGGCGCTCGCGAGAAAATTTGTCGTCCTGTGTGAGAGAGAGAAGGAGGAGCCTCCGGCAGCCGCGTTAACTAGAAACTTTGAGGCATCGCGCGGAAATTATAATGAACTCGAAGATCGAGTTGCCGCGATAATCATCTGTTTAGCTTATTAAACTTTAAGATTTTTTTTTTACTGTGGCTTATCGCTCGAGGGAAAAGTACGTGCTTGCGCTGCTTCGCTTTTATTTTCCTTATAGATTATGTAATTTAGATTTCTGCTATATTGTTGTGTTAATCTGTTTTATCGTGATTATAAGAGTAAATTAAGTTTGCCAATCTTTTTTATATTTTAAAACCCTATATAAACTTGAATAAAAAAGGAATTACATAAAAGTAAAATATACCTATACGCCTCATTTCCAAAGTTATTTTTTCAAATTGGTTAACGTAGAAGTAATTTTTTTTTTCAAGTACAAAAGGTGCATTGTTTCTAACACTTAAGTGGTTTCAAGTGTCTCAAGGATTATTTAATCAAGCAAGCTCAAGGCAGCAATGAAACTTCCTGAAAAAAACTGCATCATACTGGAATTAATCAATTAAAAGAGCATATATTAGGCGCGACTAAATAGTTGTGATTATCATGATTACCATAATGTAATATACATATACATGCGCAATCAAAGTAAAATAACTATTTAACTTTGTAACTATTTAACTACTCATTAATTCAACTTTAGTGAGTAGGTATAAGTAAAAATTCTGTATTTTCAAATAACTGGCAGTTAAGGTGGTGTAATAGTCCTACTTTACCACTAACCCTGTTTTATCGGCGGAACTTGTCAAAATAATTAATATAAATAAAAGGATAATGATTTGCGTCTTAAACAAATTCACTTGCCCTGCATAATCCTCTAATACATCGTTCTACGAAGTTTTGAGACAAAAAAAAAACGACGACACCTTTGTTTATTTTTGGAACGAAAATTAACGAAAATTAACCAAATTTCGTTCCAAAAATAAACAAAGGTGTCATCGTTTTGTTGTCTCAAAACTTCGTAGAACGATGTATTAGAGGATTATGCAGAGCAAGTGAATTTGTTTAAGACGCAAATCATTATCCTTTTATTTATATTAATTACTTTTACATGTTCCGCCGATAAAACAGTGTTAGTATAGTGCGACACCCCCTTAAATTTCGTTGATTATTATATTTTCTTCCTGTATCGACATCATATTAACTAGCATTCTCCGCATCATATCAATTTTAAATCCTCACACTTATAAAGAACCCAAAACTGTATTTTATACCGCAAAATAATCGGAAAGCACTAACGCTTACTGAAACGGCGGCCTCGCAACGGCACAACATCGGCTCGTGAGTATAACAGCGATCGTGAGCGCCGCGATCTAGCATCCGGATAAAAGGGCGCGAGGAAGAAGAATCGCATAGTAGCCGGTAGCGCTGTCGGCTTGTAGATAGGGCACAAGTCTCACACACACACACACACACACACACACACACACACACACACACTAGTCGGGGCGTTATTCGCATCACGCGAGGAGGGGACCCTTCCTCCTTCGCGCAGCTGCGCGTGGTGGAAATGCGACGCGAGGAGGGAAAGCAGCCGGCGGCGGCAGGTCTCTGCCTACGTAATGCCGATACCGTAATGCTCTTTTTCCTTCGCGCCGGACGCTCTCGCGATTCTGTGTATGTCTGTATATATATACCAGTACATTGAAGCGCGCGAGTTACGTAATTCGAGCGGCTACGGTACCCTCTTCTTCCTTTGCGCGCCAGGAGCAGTGCGCCGCGCACGCGAGCGAGGATCCTCACTTATATCCCTGTCATTTTGCGCGCCAGCGAGGATCCTCACTTATATCCCTGTCATTTTGCGCGCGAGCGTCGTTCGCGTTACGCGCCGGTAGTATAGGCCTCCTTGTGCGCAATCCTTTGGAATTCTAGAGTGCGCGAGCTTATAGCCTGCTCTACTTGCGTCGCCGATAGAACGCGCGCGTCTAGTAATCAGTGTATATTGTACGCATTATGCGAGCGTAATTTCTGCGCCATATCGTTTACAATTTCATTGCCTAGTCAGCACTTTATAGCGGATTTTGAGAAAAGTATACGTTCTTGCGTTGCAGCTAATGAGAATTCGATAGATGACTCGAGGTTGACTCGAGGGCTAATAATCATACAGAGCATATCGTTGGGTTACTTTTATTGGGAGAATGGGGGTTTAATATAACTTCTTTTTTCAAACACATTGCTAATTATAGAGCATTTAAAATTATCAAGCATTTAATCTACTCTATTCGCGATACCTTGTGTGCCTGATGCATTCGGAACAACTGGTCATCGAACTTAACTGCGCGCGGAAGCGAAGAAGATTATAAACAGTAGATCAGCTTGCTGTCGATTAAATATTACGTTGTGTTAAGTAATATTGCTCCCCTTGTAATTTGAAAAAAAACTGTATTTTTTACTTCGATGTTTATTAAATACAAAGCCAATCTTTTAAACACCTTCATTTATAATTCACTTATATTTTATTTCTCTTTCAATCAAAGTTAATACCGAAATAAATTGACGCGATATCTATTTCATAAAAGCAAGTCATTGATGATAATGGAACTCTAAATCTCAAAAAATTTGAATATATGAGCAAAGTTTGATAATATTATTCATGTGGTATGATAATTTTCATCTTATACTTCTCCATTTTCTGTTTCATTAAAACTTGAATTTCAAACTGAAAAGTGCACAGAATAGATATAAGATTTACTTTTATTATAAAACATAATTCAAATAAAGCTGTTGCATTTCATGTATCTGAAATCGTAAACACTTGTAAAAAAAACAAAAAAACCTATTTCTTCTCAAGATTTTCTATATTAAGAACATAAAGGAATGTTTATCAACAAATCTTTTGATAACTAATCAGATAAAACAATGAGTACTGCATTGAAAAGAATCTTTTTTATTTCAAACAGGGGATTCATCAATAATTTTTAGAATTCTATTATATAAATCAGTTATAATCATTTTATTTTTGATTAATAAATTAATGGAGATATCACAAAAAGCAGAGGACTGGTTCTTTGCTACATATTTGACAAGCAACATAAATTTTTATGAATGATTTGTACAGTATTGATGCACCTATCTCAAAAAGCTCCATTATTAAGAAAAATATTTAAAAAATACATGGTTATTCATTGAATTTGTCTGTAAATTATCACTAGATTTTTATAATTATTCTAAAAATATTGTTATAGTAGATTAAGCACGTGATAACAACAATCTTGAAGATTTTTTACAATATTATGAAATGTAAAAACACATAATTTATCAACGAAAGATATTAACACTAAGGTCATTTATTTGTTTAAGGTTGTACTGGCTATACAACGAAAATAGTAACAAGTTGTTCTAAATTTGATAGTCACTATAGCACATTTCGACACGAGTGCGGAAACTGATTATTTAGCTCATGTAACGTTTTTCGCACGTGCGAGGCGAGTGAGAAAAGTCACATGAGCTAAAAATCTTCTTACGCACCAGTTTCGAACCGTATTTTATACCACGAGAGCCGACTAATCATATTAAAGTTATGATGTTGAGGTTAGAGTGATATAAAATATCATAAATATAAAGAGCTGTGCATAATTTCAGAAGCTTAATGAGAATGGTTACAGAATTATTGCAATTTGAATTTAACATTAGCCTTATGGGAATTTGCAAAATTAGCAACTAAATTAAGAAAGAAATATAGATGCCATAGTGTCATAGCTTTGAAAGTTCGTGTAATCGTCAATGTATGTTAGATAAACAAGTTCCATTTTTTAAAATGTACACTTCGAGAATATTTTCTGAAATATCCTCTCTTAAAAAAACGATGGCCGGATGTTGTGAAGCACTTAAAGAGTGATTTTGATTGGTCTGTAAGGAATAGGCGCGAAAATTCACTACTTCTGCTACATTTAAATTTTTGAAATTGAATTTTTATTTTTAACTATTTAAAACTAAATAATTAAATCAAATTAGAATAAAAAGATTAATTTTGTCATGTTTTAAAAAATGATCTGATTATTCTATCATTTAAACCAATTAAAATGAAATCATAATGAAAAACTATATATCCATAACCTAAAAAACAAAATAGTACGCGCGCAGCGCGTTTGGATTTTGCTAGTAACATAAAAACTGTGAAATAAAACGTACAGTCATACCAAAAAGTGAAAAAAATGAGCATTAAAATGTTCTAAAATCGATGTAAAATTTTCTTTACAGTTCTAAAAAACACTTTACATATTTTTTTACTCTTAGTACTGTAGAATATTAACTGTTTTTGAAGAATTAAACGACCAAAATATTTGTCTTAAATTTTTGAATGAGACCTTACGGCCAATACAACCTTAAAAGAATTATTAGAAGAAAGCAGTTTACTGCGTATAGTAGATGAGATAAAATCTAGATGATTATCATCTCAAGTTTTCGGGGAAATTATGGTTTCAACAACTGCCCTAACTAAGATTTTAAGGATGCAAATGAGAATCTTTAACCATCATTTAGGTTATCTATATACGGTTATTATGTAGAGAGCACTGTTCGTAAATATGTTCAACAAGCGCCCTTATCTAAGGGTAAGTGTCTCGATTTTTGCCAAAATCTATGATCGTAATTTACGCGGAAAATACTGTAACAGACACGTTTACGCTATCATAATATCGAGTCGTTTATAATAAAAACAGTAAACAGTGATGTCAATACACGGAAAAAGCTCATCATAAAGTTAGCGTATTTACAAAAATAACAAAAAGTAACACTCCGATTTGATGGCATGTAGTAAATAAAAATAAAAGTAAAATGTTTTTATTATATCGTATTAAAAACAACAATGATCTGTATCGAAAAAGATCGATGTTACTTTGGTAAGAAATAGACGCAGTACATTAAAAAGGATGAAATTTACCCATAGTTTGCAGGACGCGGATATATAATAAAACCGTGGATGCTTTGATAACAAATATAATTTATCGAGCGGGGTATATATACCCCAATGCTTTCTCAAAGTTATAAATACGCCGTAATCAGATCACCCTATTCATGTGTTGCTTCATCTGACCTCTCCACCTAATCTGTTCCCTTGCGACTATTTTCTTTTCCCCCGACCTAAAAAAATATTTACGTGGGCGTCAGCTCTCCTGTTAAGCCTATTTTATATATAGGAAGAGGCTAATGCTACTGCAAAAAGTGGAAAAGAATTTATTATCACAATGAGAATCAAGTGAATTTATAGGAAGAAAATTTTAAGAGCTTTTATTGAGTGCAAAAAGATTCTTCGGGACACAAGTGTCATTGAAAATTAATTTTCCACGAATGAATTTGTTAGTAATTACTCATCATGACTATTTTCACAGTGTGAATCACCAGATAAGAGTGCGCCGTTTTTTCACACATGTTAAAAAATTCACTACTTGAAAATTTAGACAAAAAATAACCTATATTCGAGGAAGTTATAGTACAGATGGCATTAAACTGGATTATGAATCGGGTTGGTGAAATATCGACAATGATACCCCACTCTCATATCGAAATAATTTTAATTTTCTATGCAATTGACATACATGGGAATCCCACGATAATCGTTGTTGTTTAACGTCACTGTACAAATACCTTAACCCGTCAAATAAACAAATATTTATCACGATACGAAATTGAAAAAAATAAAAAAAATTCAACAAAGCAGTTGTCACTTGTCAAACAGTCAATTGCAGGGCGAATATCGATAACTCGCGTTTGACAGCACCAGAGATATCCTGCCCCGCGCGACCAGATAAGTGTCCGTTATCTCGGGGATGTCGAGCGCACCTAACCTTTCGCACCTCGCGTCCATCACCTGTGAAATCGTCGGGACTATAGCCCGCAACAACGGATCCGCGTGCGTCATACGCGCGTGTACATGTACACTTGCACGCGCGCGATATACAAAGTACGTTCAACCCGTCCACTCGTTCTCTCTTAAAAAGAAAAAACAACACGACAGCCGCGCACACACGCGCTCATTCGCTGGTCTAATTTAACATCGCGCAAGGGGCATCGGCGCCGTACCTGCCGCCAGCTTCCGGGAATTCTGATCCCCCGCGTGCGGGGAACACAGTAAAAAAAGGGCGAGAGAGATCGATATAGCGCGAGCTGAGAGCGCGTAATGGGGAGGGCCCTCGAGATCGAAATTCCAGCGATAGAAACCATGACACTCGTGCCTCTCTCGACATTCCTAAGAGAGGAAGAGAGAGAGAGAGAGCGCGAGAGATGTCGGCGAGTCCCTTACTTTATCCGAGACTGCTTAAGAACCGCCTCGGACTCCGAAACGCATCGCGGAGCACGCGAATGTTTTCGAGGATTTTAAAGGTTTAAAGGTCGCCGAACGCGCTAGATTGAATGAATAAAGTCGAGGCTGCTGGGGGCATTTGCGACAATAAGCGTATTATATGACGAGCCGCAGAGATAGAGAGAGAGAAAGGGCCCCGAAGAGAAATCAGAGACTGGCCTCGGCTCAACTCTGCAGTGCGTTCAGTTTTGTTTACGAGAACGAGAGGTGCATAGAACGCGGCTGCGCGCATGCGCACACGCGCCCTTCGATCCTCGCTCCGACGGACTGACAATAATAATCTTTCAATTTTCGCGAGAAATCAGTGCTTCGTTCGCGCTCGGGAAAAAATGACAGAAGTAGGGGGAGAGAGATGAAACGAAACGTACCTGTGCTGGCAAACTGGTCGACCTGGTGCGCCGAGGAGGTGACGGCCGAGGTGAGCGCCGAGCCCCCCAGGCCGTCCAGCTCCTGCCACATCTCGACCTCTGGCCGCGCTCTCTCCGCTCACAGACTCTCCGCTCCTCGCGGCTTTATCGCGCGGTTGCAATTGATAAACAAAATATGAAGGCGGCGCGCAGAGCACCGCCGCCGCCGCCAGCACCGCCACCACTAGCACTTCTCGCGGTCCTCCGTGTGTCGCTCGCTCGCGCACTATATAGGCAATACGTGGGAAAATACAACACACACAGGCGGAGACAGGCGCAGGCGCGCGCGCATACACACGACCCGACCGCCGCCGCCGCGACGACTCACTGCTCGCGCACCGCCATCTTCCACCATTCTCTCTCTCTCTCTCTCTCCGTCTCTGTTGCGCTTCGCGCCTCGTTCCCTGCCAACCACATGTAACTCCCGCACCAACACGAGCCTCAGCGACGACGCGGTGCTGCAGCCTCCTGCCCAGCAGCCGAATTACGCTACGCAGCGGCGCTGACGCTGCCGACGATACCTATAAGCCGTGCGTATAAGGCGGTACTAGCAGGTAGCTACTAGCACGGTAGGCGTTACACGCTTAGAGCAGTGTCGGGTAAGTCCGGCAGGGAGCAGCAGTCACCAGGTGCGAGCCGTGCGAGGCGACAAGGGAGAGAGAATTATCCACGTGCGCAACGGAGTCTCGTATACTTATGTATGTTAGTATACAAATCGGAGCAGCGCCGTGTGCGTGTTTGCGCTGAGGGTAAGACAGAGGCGCCGATTGTAGGTCTGTAGGCACGCCCAGATTTTGATAAACATTTCACTGTCGATAAAAAGGCGCTACAAAAGAAATAGGAGTTTATTAACTAGATAATGAGCACTGCATAAATGTACCTGTTTCTTATTTATTAGATAAATTGTCATTAATAATACTTTTGGAGTCGGAGGTTTGCTTTGTAACAGTCGAACAAATTTCTACCTTATCGACATTTATAAAGCTTCGATATAATGTGTGAAAAGAAGAACGACTATGGATGAGTACTAAATGAGCGCAGGTGAACTTACAAAATTGATGCTATCGTCATGAGTATGTGTTATTTAAAAGCATAATTTTTTTCTTTTGATAAATCAAAGAGTCGAAACTTTATCCGTCAATTAATACTGAAAATTGAAAAAAATAATATTTTAAGTGCTTATGGCCCATTATAATATACATTGGTTAGCTAGAGGCTCGATGGGTCTCTTTTATATACGTACCGCTTGAATATTGAAAGTTTTGTCATGAAAAAGTTCCATATTAGCATAGTATAAAGCATTTATACAAATTTATGCCTTATACATAACAAAAAATATGAGAAACGTGTTTTCATACGTACTTATTTTGAGGCACTGAATCCAAATCTAAAAAGTCAAAATAAGATCAAAATAGGGTCAAAATAGTTTTCAAGATCGACTTTCTTTAAATACTGTTTTATTATCAGAAACCTGAAAAAAAATTCACATTCTTCAACTCGGTATAAGAAATATGTTTTCTTACGTATTTTGAGGTATTGAAGCCATATCTGAAGTCAAAGTAAAAGAGGTTTTACTTTGACCCAGGCCAATTTTCTTTAAATGTCGTTTCATTATTCGGACAAAACATTGGAAATCAAGGAAAGACCCACCTAAACGAGATTATCTGATTTTTGTTTTAAGTTTCTGATAATGAATCAGTATTCAAAAGAAAGTCGGTCTAGGAAACCCCTATTTTGACTTCAAATTTGAAAACATGTTTCCCACGCCGAGTTCAGGAATGTTTTTTTGTGGGATTGTGTTATCTATTGCGTTTTAATCATAGACTAATCCTATATTATGCCACATTTGACATAAAATTGTACTATGCTATTCTCGGCTTGTAAAAAGTATTGTTCTTTAGTAATTTCTGTAAGACATCTCACATTATGTCATGGCCATATCTATTACAAAAACCTATCACATTACAAATAGATACAATACCATTAAGGACGTTCTCCGAGAAAACGATTTTCTTGTGATTTTCCTGAAACTTGCAGAGAACGTTTGATTTTGTGTGCTTAGTACATGCTTGAAAGCCCCACGTCCATAGCGGTATTCAAAATAGAAATATTTAACTTCAAAGTTTTTGTGTTAACACGAGATCCCTATCTAAGCTAGTTTTAAAATTACATTTTAATTTACTATAAAAAAAGTTTTCTTTGTGTTTCTTTTTCAACCGTAAGCCATAAAACTAGAAATCGAGAGGAATAATATGGTATAATTTTCAATATAGCAAGCGATATTAATTTCAGAGATATAGCAACGTAAACAAAAACTCCCATGTTATTTGTATATCTATATATAGTCACCCTATGTAAGTGCTATTCATTTAAATATCATATTGACACCTTTTATCTTACACTGACATTTTTTTTATTTTTGGAGTAATGTATAGAGACTCGTGAAGGGTTTTCATTGTAAATAATATTTTTAAATCACAATTTTCGAGATATTAATGAATTTGAGTCGGAGAACGTCCTTAAACTTGTAAAGGAAAGACAATGAAGGAATCTGAATAGCCTATTACAAAATTTATATTTCATTTATAACTAGAATTTTTTGTTCACGATTGTAATTAAGCCCTTCATTTCGCGGTTCGTATTTTCTACAACAGATAAAAAAATAACATGCCAAAAAATAAAAGAAATAACGACTTTACGAAATTTTGATTAATTAAGAGTTTATTAAAAATGTATATTACTTTCAAATAAATTTGAATCCTAACAAGTATATGAATCTTAATATTGTTCGTTTTTGTGAACGTAATGTTTCATTAAAGTATATGTATGAAAAGTATTATCATGCGTTTTTATTGTTGTGTAAGCATCCGATTTCAGAACAATGAAACTACGAGCCACTGTGTAGAAAAATATAGGATGCGAAAAACGTTTCTGTCTTTTGTTCACTCGACGGTAACACTTGTAAATAATAACTGCCAATAGCAATGAATGAGCTCGGAATGAGCTATTTACTCTCATGGTTGACATGTCACTGTAATTATGTTTGTGACATTTTAGAATACTATCAGATCAGACATGCATCAAACCAAACAAATTTTAAGTTTAAGATACATAGGAATAATACGGAATACTTGTAATTGTTATTCAGCCTTTCTTAGACTGATGTTAATTTTACAAATGCTTGATAAATTGAAGATTGGTTTTCCCTGTAATTCTTTATTTTATAGGTTCTTAAACATATGTACATGGAATAAAATAATTAGTTAATTCTACATTTCTTACAGTTGATTTGACTATAAAATGGCAAGTTCGTTTTACTTTAAAAAATATCGATAGAATTTCCATTTTGAAATGTAGAATTTCCATTCTTAAAAATTAGATTTTCCATTTTGAAATGTAGAATCTCCATTCTTGAAAAGTAGAATTTCCATTTCTGGTAAAATGGAATTATTACTTCACTAATTCAGTTGATTTTACTGTTTTATTTCTTCCGTGTATGTAAAAAATATATGTAAAGAATACATAACTAATACTCACTCCTTTGTATCAGCATATAAAGCTCTTTATGTGCAATGATATTTATTGCTAGGATTTAAATTTATGTAGTTTCAGAAGTAAAAACAATGGTACATTATGCAACAAGTGCGCAAATTAGATGATTATCAACGAGTGTGGAGTTGGTGTGACAGACATGAGTCGAGAATCCATCGAGTTCACGTGTTGCACGAACTTATACTTACTATTTTTTTATACATCTACACGAAGTTCTATTTTCTGTTCCCGTGTAGCATACTTAATGCACAAATTTTTTACATTTTAAGTATGAGCAGACTGCGAACTATTATATTATTACTCGAAATATAAACCTGATAATGTGTATATACCTACAGGTACTAGAAATTAGAATCCGCGCTTCGTATTTCATAATATATTTTGTATTATTTACAGATGAGTATTATAAAATTATGGAAAGTGTAAATTACTAAATATTTCAGTACGCAGAATTACACACGCAAATAAACATATAAGATACATCGGCTAAGCTCAAATATTAAATCAGTTGTCCTAGATAAATAATTAAAAAATGTTATTAACTTGAATCTTCACTTTTGAAATATTATGTAATTATGTAATGTCTACAAAAAGTTCATATAGTAAGTTAAAAAATATCTCCAATTTAATAGAAATCGAATGAATATAACTTTTTCACATTTTGTAATAGTCTTTTGCGAGTTCTGATTATGCAACACGGCAAAAAAGGTTTGGTATTCTAACCAACCGGTTGATTACTAAACACACACAACCAAGAAGATAGATTAATGAAGAAATATTGGTTTTGCCAATCAACTTTATGTCGCTATAAGTATTAAGTTAGTTATACTAACTATCCTCTTGGTTGTATTGTAACTATACTGTTACCCTGGTAGAAATTTTAACCATATTCTAGCTATAAATTATCTAATTTTCAGAATATCGTTAATTTTTAGCTAGAAATTAGTTAGAAACCCCGGTAATAACGTCACATTTTTAGCTTGAAATCTGGCTATAATATGCTTAAGCCTTGGTAAAAATATTAACCAGAAATTACCTAGTTTTCAGTTTATTTTATGATTAAGAGCAAAATAGTATATGTAGAAGTTTGCGTCTGTAAGTCAGAACGTATGAAATACGTGGACTAAGTGACCGATGATGAAGCCTAGGAGGTGCGCTCCATAAGTTTCTGTGTCTAGGTGTCGGAATGAATCAAATGCGTGGTCTAGATGTCCGAAGTGGCCGATGATGGAGTCTAGGTGGTGCGCTCCGTAGCGCCGCCGAACGGCCACCCGGAACCGGACCATGGATTCGATGTATTCCGACACCTAGATGCAAAACTCTACGGAGCGCACTACCTAGACTCCATCATCAGCCACCTCGAACACCTACGGCCACGCATTCGATGCATTCTGACACCTAGACACAGGGCCGGCCTTGGGGGGGGGGGGGGGGGGGGGGCGAGGTCGGGCGGCGCCCGAGGGCGCCGGACAAAGAGGACGCCGAGGCGGGCGCGAGATCCACGAATATGACAGAGTCATGAAGACATAAAACAATAAGCAAGACGATTATTTAAATAATTTGTAAACCCAAGTAGGCAGGGAACACGAGGTCCACGCATATAAGGAAGCCACGTAGACGTGCAACAATAAGCAAGACGATTATTTAAATAATTTGTAAACCCAAGTAGGCAGGGAATACGAGGTCCACGCATATAAGGAAGCCACATAGACGTGCAACAATAAGCAAGACAATTATTTAAACAATTTTTAAACCCAAGTAGGGGGGATATGAGGTCCACGAATATTAGGGAATGACATAGACGTGCAACAATAAGCAAGACAATTATTTAAACAATTTGTAAATCCAAGTAGGCGGGGGACACGAGGTCCACCCATATAAGGGAGCCATGTAGACGTGCAACAATAAGCAAGACGATTATTTAAATAATTTGTAAACCCAAGTAGGCAGGGAATACGAGGTCCACGCATATAAGGAAGCCACGTAGACGTGCAACAATAAGCAAAACAATTATTTAAACAATTTTTAAACCCAAGTAGGGGGATATGAGGTCCACGAATATTAGGGAATGACATAGACGTGCAACAATAAGCAAAACAATTATTTAAACAATTTGTAAATCCAAGTAGGCGGGGGACACGAGGTCCACCCATATAAGGGAGCCACGTAGACGTGCAACAATAAGCAAAACGATTATTTAAACAATTTCTAATCCCAAGTAGGCGGTGGTCACGAGGTCCACGCCTTATAACGGAGTCTTGTAGACATGCAACAATAAGCAAAACGATTATTTAAATAATTTTTAAACCTAAGTAGCCGGGGGACGCGAGGTTCACGAATATGAGGGAGTCATGAAGACATGAAACAATAAGCAAAACGATTATTTAAATGATTTGTAAACCCAAGTAGGCGGGGGATATGAGGTCCACACATATTAGGGAATTACGTAGATGTGCAACAATAAGCAAGACAATTTTTTAAACAATTTGTAAATCCAAGTAGGCGGGGGACACGAGGTCCACCCTTATAAGGGAGCCACGTAGATGTGCAACAATAAGCAAAACGATTATTTAAACAATTTTTAAACCCAAGTAGACGGGGAGATGAGGTCCACGCATATGAGGGAGCCATGTAGACCGCGCAACAATAAGCAAAACGATTATTTGAATAATTTTTAAATCCAAGTAGCTGGGGGACGCGAGGTCCACGCTTATAACGGTGTGTTGTAGACACGCAACAATAAGCAAAACGATTATTTAAACAATTTCTAATCCCAAGTAGGCAGGGGTCACGAGGTCCACGCATATAAGGGAGTCGAGTTATAGAAGTTAAGAATTTTTGAAATAAAACGTGGACCTCGTGTCCCCAGCCTACTTGGGTTTACAAATTGTTTAAATAATTGTCTTACTTCCGTCGCACGTCTACGTAATTCCCAACAATAAGTCGAAACTTATTGTTAAAAACGTTCAAATGAAATGGAAAGTGTTATATTAGATTTATATATGTATAAACATAGCAATTTTATGTGCTTAAGGGGATGTGCAACCCTAATTTCAATATTTTTTTAAATCAACATTCAAACATTTATTTGGAAAAAGACGGCTGTCAAGCGCTCCGTACACGCAAACACTATATGCAGATTTTTTTCTGGATAATTCTATTGATATTTGAGTGAGTTATGCTCGTTTCAAAAATAACGTCGGTACTCACATCCCTTTAAGAAATTTTTTTAACCTACATGCCATTTTTTAATGCAAAAAAGAAAAAATAAAAATATGTTGAACTATTCGGTTACTACCCTATTGGGATTTGAAATTATTTAAATAATTGTCTTGCTTATTGTTGCACGTCTACGTAATTCCCTAATATGCGTGGGCCTGATATCCCCCGCCCACTTATAGGTTTACAAATTATTTAAATAATCGTTTTGCTTATTGTTGCATGTCTACGAGACTCTCTGACCTTATATGCGTGGACCTGGTGTCCGGTCTCTTAAAAATTTTTAAGCATTTTGAATTCCTTAAGAGTGCGCCGGTGCAATTTTACGCCCGAGGGCGCCTGGTAGGCTAAGGCCGGCCCTGCCTAGACACCAAAGTTTATGGAGCGCACCACCTAGGCTTCACACTGGCCACCCCGAACACCTGAACCATGCTGTATAAGTTTCCACGCCTAAACTAATTTCTGAAGAAAAAACAATACTTTTAAAGCTTAACCAATTGTTAGTTATAAAAATGAGTTAATTTATAGCTAATAAATATCTTTTGTCAACGGTTAAGCAAAAATTAACGATATTTTAGCTAGTGTATAGTTAACAGAGTAGCTTATTCATAGCTAAGAAATATATAGCTAATTTATAGCTGCTTAGGCAGAAATGTTGGTTAATGTTCTACCAGGGTAGTTCTGTATTTTTTTACCAATTCAGATAGTTACAGTACCCAATTTTTTTGTTACTGGAACCAACCGTTTTTTCGTGAACTTTTTGCTTTATAGAATAAGATGGTTAGATTAGATGTTCAGTTAAACCCCATAAAACCGTATAAATTTAATATCTTCTGAATCACTTACTGTATCACTTCTGTGTCATATCTATGATTATAGTGAAACAAATGATGTTAGTATTACGAGAAATAAACCAGATATAACTACTTATATTTCTTTATAGCTCGATATGGAATTTTATGTTTAATATTATTTTATAATTAACTTAAATGGTGTGTTATAGTCTACCTCATTATAATAATTTTAAATGAAATGTTTTTCATTAACGATGACATTAAAGCTGAATCGAATACGTGCACAAATAATAAATAATAAATTCCATTGGCTAAGATATACAAATAATGTATTTCTTATTCACAATACATTCTAGTTGGTGACGGGCATGTTAAATATATTCATACAATATTCATTAAAATGCATTTGCGGCGCGGTCAAATGCATTAATTTGACCAGTCACACAAAATAAGAATATATTAAGTATAATTAAAGGTTGTTGCCCTCTCGAGCTGCTCGCGTTCAAATATTATGTTTACTTGGAAGGTGCAGTTGAAATATTATATATATACTTTACAATGCCTTGAGAAGGGGAGTAAATTACACTTCCGAAAACGTCGGTATTTTATTAATAAAATTGCTCAAAAGGATCTACGGTGTTTAAAGGGAAAAAAATTTTTTCAACTAGACCTTCCAAGTAAACATAATATATTAAGTATAGATATTTTAAACATGCTTGTATACCGTTCTTATTGTATTGTAAGTTACTAGATTAGACTATGACCTCAATTATAATGATGGGTCACTATAGTGTTGCATAAAGTTTATCTCTTTTATACTATTTTCGAGAAAACATATTTTAATTATTTCAATATGTAAAAAATCGTAATTTTGCATTGAATTCTTGACATTTCAGATGATTTGTTATATTTTGTTATAATCTTCAACTATTTTTATATTTCCCTACATTTTTTGAAATTTATTTATTTTTTGTTAAAAATTTAATTTTGTCGAAATTAGAACGACAATTTTGTTATATATAATGCGTGTGTTTTTCGTACACGCTTTCGTATCATATTAAGATTTTTATTAGGGTATTAAGCAGTAAATGGCAGTATTAAACATCTATGGTAAATAATTATTGTGAATATTTTGCATTCAGTACCTATTTGGAATCCAGAATTTAGGAAATTGAGTTAGAATTTAGTATTGGAATAAAATTCACATTAGTAATAGAAGTTTATTTTTATAGCTTTCTTTTATTTCTGTTGTCGAGATAAAGTTTTCGTGATTATTTCTACCGTTCTTGTAATGATTGAGAAATAAATCAACTAATAACCTTTTTTTTGTGGATTGCAAAGAATGAATCGCTGTTTTTAGTCACAAGATATTAAGTGTTTTTTGGGTTATTAAACCCAAAATCCATTTTTTAAATTTCGAAATATTCCGATGCCGATTAAAATAATATTTCGTCTTTATTATAAAGATATCTTGTCATTAATAAATAAATTCGACTTTTTCAGATTTTGTGAAAAACAGAAAATAACGTTTGAAAAAGGAACGTTTACAGAATAAATACTAACTAAGAGAGTGTGCTATTGTCGAGTTGAGGATTCGACTCAAATTTTTAAATGCGTTTCTTGAGGTTGAAATAGAAGAATTCTGTAAAAGTAGATCGCAAAATTTCTTGACCTAGAAGTAAACATTTTTCGAGTTTAGAACTGCATCACAAAAAATTGAGCCGAGTAAATAAAATCAAGGTTATATTGGAACGTGGTGTCTCAAGATACATAAGTATAACTTAATCGTATTTAAATTCCATGATAATTTTTTTATTTACGGAGGCTAATGTTTATTAGATACATTAAATGTAATTTTTGCAGTTTTTTAACTACTACATTTAACACTTAACAGTTAGTATTCCAACATAAATTGTTTTAGTTACGAAACGTTAATTCGAGAAAAATTATGCTAATTATTTTAGATACTCCGAAATATATTAATACTTTTTATAAAATATAAATAACAATCATTTCATTTAGCATTTTTAAATCTATATATCGAACGTTTTCTATTAAAAAATTAAATAATTAGATGAGTGAACTTGACATTTTTCAGACTTTTAAGTAACGAGCAATTTCTTTTAAAATATTCATATTAACTGGCTTCACTTCTCACTCGCTGACGCTCGCTTGATAGAATTTGCGTGATAGATATTCCTTTTTAGAATATAAAGTAAACTGTGAAAGTACATATATAATTAATATTTCAATATAACAATAAAGGATTCTTGCTTCTCTCGTAGCTCGAGACATGTTACAGGGAGAGAGTGAACTTATCGAAGGTGACTGTAATACCAACGATAATATTTTAGTACAATAAAGAATATAGAGTATGTTTTCATCTCTCGCACTTGGTCACATGTTAGCGAGAGAGAGTGAATCCATCGAAGGTAATATTTTCAATATAAATTTTTATTTCAATTAAAAGTGCATAAGTAATTTTAATGTTGTCCTTTGAAATACAAATACTTGACTTTAAACCACAGTCATTTTAAATTTGACAGTTTCACTTAAAATTATCGGAAACTACGGTTTGTGTTACTTATTTATTATACACGGTCAAAATAAACGTTAAAAGGTAGGGTACTTTAGTGCAACACGATTAAAAATTGAAAAAAAAAGAAAATTTATGTTATTGATAAGAAAAAATGCTCAATTTATAGACTGCTAAAAAACCGCTTCAGTAATGCTCACATTAACTACACTGAGAGAAGAATATGTTTATATTTAACATGGTATTTTAACTATTAACATGGCATTGTAACTATTAACATATATGTTTTAATAGTTACAATGCCATGTTAAATATAAACATTTTGAGAAAACATTTCTCTCAGTGTACCCTCATTAAATTATTAAAATAACGTAATCATTCTATTAGTAGTCTGAATAATTTAAGCAATCTGTATGTTACTGTCATCTTAAACGAACCTTTCATTCTTGTCGTGAACTGAATCACTTGAATATCAGTGTTATTCTTCTTTAGCCTTGGAGCCTCGCTAATATCCTTAACTACTTTTGTTACAACAAGGAATATAGGAGGATGTTCATTTAATATACTTTTACAATAAAGAAATTAAATAAAATGTTTATTTTATGCATATCTAATGTTTGAAATATTCTAAAATTCTTAGATCTTTTCTTGATATTTCAAGTTTATTTAAAAATATCTATATACATTATTTGTAAGAGTTATAATTAACCTCATTATTTAATGGTTCGCATACCTATATATTTAGTTACATATTTATAAGATGTACCTCGATCTTTTGTTGTTCTTTAAAAAGTGCACACTGAAAAAAAAATTCTATTTTCAAATAAATATTTATTTGAATACTACTATATAAATATTTATTTAAATTAAAACAATATTTATTTAAATTTAAAAAATATTCATTTAAATTAAAAAAATTATTTTGATTTGAGTAAATATTTATTAAATTTAAATGAATATTGTTTTAATTTAAATAAATATTTATATAGTAGTATTCAAATAAATATTTATTTGAAAATAGATTTTTTTTCAGTGCATGCATTAAAGAGTTGCAATATAATTAGAGGGGTAATTACGTCAATTGCATGCAATAAAAAGGTCTGGAAGGATGGATAAAACGTCAACATTTAAGTTTTTCGGAGCATTTGATTCATCAAAAGTTTGGTTATTTTTATAATTATCAATTTTAAGAGAGTTGTAAGTTGTTATATCTAAAATAGATAATATATAAAAATAAAAAGATACAAAAAAGAATAAAAAAATCACTGATGCTCTTCCTGAATTTACGACATAATTGTGAATGAAACTTTTATTCGTATATACATTCTTTACAATTATATTTCTAGAAAATTGCTGTTATGAGAATTTTTAAAAATATATATTGAACATATGGAACAAATTTTATTATGATATTTTTGATACTTACTTTTTTTCTTATATAAATTTCTTATGTAAATTTATTAATTTATAAATTGATTACATTGTCTTAATATATCTACGTAAAGTAAGTATAGTGATTAGATTAGTAATTAGACTTACTCCGTCGTTGATTTGGCTAATTGGATTAATTTGGTGTTATAAGTGATAAAGTGATCTCGAACTTAATTAAATGTACAGTAAACTTCTCGAATATTAAACTATCTAAAAACATTATCACCCAAATAAATATACCAAATACGCCGATCGGGGAAAACTAGGCGTAAACTCCATGCATTCCAATTATAATCTGAGCATTCATACACAAATTTGATAAATGAGATACGTCGTCTTATTTCTTATCGCAAGACTCTATGTGTACTTATATCACTAATTTATGAATCTCTGTATTTAGAAGGTGTATATTAAGTACTATCTTTCAGATTTAATCTAATTGTGATTAAATAGATTACTTACGTATTTTTAAAGCTGAGACAAAGAATCAGATTTTATAAAGAAATGTACAATCCTACGTATGTAACAAGCTTGCAGGGAATATACTTGTCAAACGTATTTTTATCATCAGCTAAAAATGATGGAAAAGCTAGATATAGAATAATATATAGAGTACAATAACATATGCGTCATGTGTGGCCGGAGCCTAATATTTCTTTACAAGTTGTTACCCATATTCTCTCTCTCCCTCTCTCTCCCTATATATATATCCGAAGGCAAGTATAATATTGTTTTCTTGTTTTCTGATTATGATTAAATTGTTGGCATAAGCCGTGTGCACATGAAGAAAAAAGGACTTCATGGGCCCGCATTTTGTCTCGCCACCGAACATGAGTCGATAAAAGACGAGAAGGTGACCACGGCGTGAAGGTTATAGCGAAAAGGCTATCTCGTGGACGTTGGCTACTGCGCAATTTCATTGCTATTTCGAAAAAACAAAAGTAGAAGCGTTGCTATGGTTATAGTTAAATTTGTTTAATTGAAAGTTGCGTTAAGCGAAAATTCATTAGTAGATAAGCAACAGGGCTTCTGGATCCCCCCACCACTCGCCCACTGACTCAGAGAAGCGCTCTGATTGGTCGAGACGGACAGGTGCGAATTAATTACAGGTGAGACAGTGACGTCATCGAACCTTCTCGAAGATTGCATGCTCTTACGTAATAGCATCCAAAACGTTTTGAAACGTTTGCGTATGATGTCAAATATGCGATGATAGGTGTCAAATTACAGAATCCAAGAAATAGCAGTTCAAGGTTAGGATATCAAATCTCCTCTAATTATTTGTAATTCAACACCTTCGTGCCCCCATCCCCCATCCCCCATCCCCCATCCCTGCATCGATGATGCAATTGCGTGAACGCATCCCCCATCCCCATCCTTGATTTGCGATGACGTCATTAAATATTACGCCACCCTATTAAATATTGCAAAATATTATGCCATATACACCTATGCATGTGTGTGTGAATGTGTACACATTAACTTCTAATGAACATATATTGATGCCCACGTATATGCAATGCCCCATCCCCCATCCCCGATTTGCAATGACATCATTAAATATTAGGCTTAAATATTGCAAAATATTACATCGTATGTGTGTAAAAGAATGTATGATCATCTTGATACATACTAGCGAACGTATATTGATGCCCACGTACATGCGTTATCTATCGCACCTCCTCTTTGTTCCGATATTCGCACCGCGCGATTCTTGGAACTGGAGAGTATTTCAATTGCGCTCTCCTTATCCACTCTCTTTCGTTTTGTCTTATAAAATTTAGGATTATTAATTTGTTAATAAAAATTTTATTTAACAATGTCAATGGGTAGAAGGCCCGATAATCACGTCTCATGAGGAACCAAAAATTTCATTATTTTTCGATATCTTGAGCCGTTTACGAGATATAGAATAAAATTAATTTTAGCATGAGTTTATTGCTGAGATTTCGCATACAATTTCTTATAAGCTATTTAATACTTTAATTTACGTATGAGATATGAGGAAAGAAAAATGAAAACAGTAATATTCAGTATAAGAAATGTTTATTAAGCACAATTTTTACATGTATTGCGTAATAATTTTACATTCATTTTAATTTATTTCATTGAACTGCAGCCCTTTATTAAACATAATTTTTTACAAGGAAGTTTTTCATATTATATTAGCATTGCATTGAATGCAATCTCTTCTTAAAGGTGGCACTACAGTTTCCATATAATTGTGCTCTCGACAACGTAGACATTTTAAAATTTCTTCATCACTTTTTAAATCTTCAGGCAGCTTATCCCACGCCTGCTCGAGACTATTTGCTCCGAACGTTGTGAGAAATGCCTTAGGCAACTGAGCAATATCTGTAGGACTCATAAACGACAAATGTTCAGTGCGAAAAAATATCTTGAGCGATCTTTCTAGTGATGGAGTATTATCATGATAAAATTTTCTGAGCAATAGTACATTCTTATATGCACAATTTGCCTTATAAGCAAGTCTATGATGTGGGCATAGCTGCTCCAACACATCAAACTTGAGTCTCTGTAGTGATGGACAGCGCATGTCACTCATATAATATGCGTTGAGGTTATATTGTTCAAGCCATTGTTTTTTCTCCAGGCCTTTAACATAAACAACACTTGCATCATGTAGACTGTTGCGTAGCACATTTTCGAGTTCTTCATATGGCAATTCGCCAGAGCTCCATGATAAACCGTGATAATTACGCTCCAACCAGCAGTTTTGACTCTTATATTTTGCTGAAAGTCTACACCACGGTGTGGGTTGCTTGAAGGTAAACACCGCTGGTTTCACGTTTCCACTCAGAGGCACAATGGCTAATTCTTTGACAACAAATTCATTGATAGGTTGCTTGAACCCTTGCACATCCAGCACGTACTCCATGTTGACTGACTGATCAGATGACTTTGCAGGGTCTTTTATACCTTCACCCCCTCCTTAGACTAATTTCTTAATATCCCCACTCATGGGATTATATTCAATAATACGATCGTGTAATATCAAGCAGTAAGCTGATATCTGTGCTAGAAAATTTTCTTTAGCTTCGAATTCAAGACGAACGTCAACTGGAGCCTGCTTCAACGACTCATTCTGCTTTGAACAATCGATGACAATTAGAGAAGCGTGCTGTATATACTCTCCTTTCTTGACCATAGGTTCTGCTGCCTCTTTTCCATAATACACACTTTGAAAGCTTACATACATATCATATAATAAAGCGAATTGATTTTGATCAATGTTAAGATTGAGATTTCCATAAGGATAGTATTGTGAATTGAGAAATAATTTCACATTACTTATATTGCAATGATCAAAGCGGCTAGCATTAGATCCACTTTGTCCTTTACGATTAGTCTGAAAGCCTAGAATGACGAATCGTGGTTTTTCCAGCTGATTCGATTGTCTTTACAGTCCAAACATGCTTCGATGTGGTTGGGAGTAATGGATACTCGTATAGCTCCCAACTCCGGAAACTCATAGCAATCGATTTTTCCTTCTGTAGGTAATGAAGGAGACGTATTTTATGCTTGTCAGATAATACCACATACGGCATTAACCATTCAATTTTAATTAGATTAATTTTAAACTCTTCTGCTTGCGTTTGCTCGTGCAAATTGATGTAAATGCTATCGTTAGCATTTACATCAGTTTTGGATCTTGTTAGAACAAGCTCATGTTTGCAATTGACTATAATTTTACGATAGTCTTCCGCAAAGCCTAGAATCATACTTAGCGGTATGGACACATCAAAGTAGCCAGCATTATTGGTGATTTGTTGAGTTTCTCCAATATCAATCCAGCCTGCGTTTTCCAAGTTTTGTGTAGGATTGAACGATACCAAACCTTTCATTAGACTTGTCAAGCCAACGTTTTTACATTTATCAATCTCTACAGCATTAATTTCATATCGGATTTCTTCGAAAAGATGACAGAGAGCATTATTTACAAGCTTTGTGTTGACTGCAGCTGTACCATCTGCCTTAGTTAATCGACCATGAATATGTAATGAACTACGTGAAGGTAGTAGACAGAGATCTTGATGTTGTATGGCGATACGAATTTCATCGCTGTTATTGAAAGCGAATGAAGTGTAAGGCTGCATGCACTTCATAATGAGCGACAGATTCGTCGAATTCCACGGGTGATTGTACGTTCAATATGTCTTCCATCTTTGAAACAGCAGAAAAACAGACAACTTATTTTTTTTCAACGTTTCTTCTGACCTGGAGGCCTAGGCTTCTTAGGAAGCGAATACTCTGTGGTGTTAGCTCTTTCACTGCTCGATGATGACTGATCTTCTGGAGACATGGTTTGGTCTTAATATAGCTTTTGCGATTATATACGATTCCCATGATTATGATGCTGCTTTGATGTGTAGTCTGATTGTTATAATTTCTCCACGAAAATTCACAAAGTTTCCGTCTTGATCGACAATGCGCAACCCATTCAGCATGAAAGAAAACTGAAATAATTACATGAAATAATTCATGAATTAATACATTGAAATGATTTAGAAAGAATTTTAAAAGGAAAAAAAATTAGTTTTAAATTAATTTTTAAAATAATATATGGAATCCTTACAAAATACTTTCAAAAATCTTCCAAAAAAATAAAAAAAGTGTTACCAAAAAATAATTACACGAATTAATTCTGAAAGGACTTTGAAAAGATTTTTTGAAAGAATACATAAAATAATTTCGGAATTATTGCAAGTATTCTTTCATGCAATAATTCAGAAATAATTTCAGAAAGATACAAATTAATCATTCACAAAAATAATTCAATATCTATTAAAAAATCTTACATGAATTATTTCATGAAATCTTCTGGGAAACTCGTGTGAATTAATACAAGAAATAATTTTGAATTCTTTTGAAAAAGATTTTTAGAATAAAATTTTTTAAAACAAAATAGCAAAAAAAATAATTACACGAATTAATTCTGAAAGGACTTTGAAAAGATTTTTTGAAAGAATACATAAAATAATTTCGAAATTATTGCAAGTATTCTTTCATGCAATAATTCAGAAATAATTTTAGAAAGATATAAATTAATCATTCACAAAAATAATTCAGTATCTACTCAAAAATCTTACATGAATTATTTCATGAAATCTTCTGGGAAACTCGTGTGAATTAATACAAGAAATAATTTTGAATTCTTTTGAAAAAGATTTTTAAAATAAAATTTTTTAAAACAAAATAGCAAAAAAAATAATTACACGAATTAATACTGAAAGTACTTTGAAAAGATTTTTTGAAAGAATACATAAAATAATTTCGAAATTATTGCAAGTATTCTTTCATGCAATAATTCAGAAATAATTTCAGAAAGATACAAATTAATCATTCACAAAAATAATTCAATATCTATTCAAAAATCTTACATGAATTATTTCATGAAATCTTCTGGGAAACTCGTGTGAATTAATACAAGAAATAATTTTGAATTCTTTTGAAAAAGATTTTTAGAATAAAATTTTTTAAAACAAAATGGCAAAAAAAATAATTACACGAATTAATTCTGAAAGGACTTTGAAAAGATTTTTTGAAAGAATACATAAAATAATTTCGAAATTATTGCAAGTATTCTTTCATGCAATAATTCAGAAATAATTTCAGAAAGATACAAATTAATCATTCACAAAAATAATTCAATATCTATTCAAAAATCTTACATGAATTATTTCATGAAATCTTCTGGGAAACTCGTGTGAATTAATACAAGAAATAATTTTGAATTCTTTTGAAAAAGATTTTTAGAATAAAATTTTTTAAAACAAAATAGCAAAAAAAATAATTACACGAATTAATTCTGAAAGGACTTTGAAAAGATTTTTTGAAAGAATACATAAAATAATTTCGAAATTATTGATAGTATTCTTTCATGCAATAATTCAGAAATAATTTTAGAAAGATACAAATGAATCATTCACAAAAATAATTCAGTATCTACTCAAAAATCTTACATGAATTATTTCATGAAATCTTCTGGGAAACTCGTGTGAATTAATACAAGAAATAATTTTGAATTCTTTTGAAAAAGATTTTTAAAATAAAATTTTTTAAAACAAAATAGCAAAAAAAATAATTACACGAATTAATACTGAAAGTACTTTGAAAAGATTTTTTGAAAGAATACATAAAATAATTTCGAAATTATTGCAAGTATTCTTTCATGCAATAATTCAGAAATAATTTCAGAAAGATACAAATTAATCATTCACAAAAATAATTCAATATCTATTCAAAAATCTTACATGAATTATTTCATGAAATCTTCTGGGAAACTCGTGTGAATTAATACAAGAAATAATTTTGAATTCTTTTGAAAAAGATTTTTAGAATAAAATTTTTTAAAACAAAATGGCAAAAAAAATAATTACACGAATTAATTCTGAAAGGACTTTGAAAAGATTTTTTGAAAGAATACATAAAATAATTTCGAAATTATTGCAAGTATTCTTTCATGCAATAATTCAGAAATAATTTTAGAAAGATACAAATTAATCATTCACAAAAATAATTCAGTATCTATTCAAAAATCTTACATGAATTATTTGATGAAATCTTCTGGGAAACTCGTGTGAATTAATACAAGAAATACTTTGAATTGTTTTGAAAAAGATTTTTAGAATAAAATTTTTTAAAACAAAATAGCAAAAAAAAAATAATTACACGAATTAATTCTGAAAGGACTTTGAAAAGATTTTTAGAATAAAATTTTTTAAAACAAAATAGCAAAAAAAATAATTACACGAATTAATTCTGAAAGGACTTTGAAAAGATTTTTTGAAAGAATACATAAAATAATTTCGAAATTATTGCAAGTATTCTTTCATGCAATAATTCAGAAATAATTTCAGAAAGATACAAATTAATCATTCACAAAAATAATTCAGTATCTATTCAAAAATCTTACATGAATTATTTCATGAAATCTTCTGGGAAACTTGTCTGAATTAATACAAGAAATAATTTTGAATTCTTTTGAAAAAGATTTTTAAAATAAAATTTTTTAAAACAAAATAGCAAAAAAATAATTACACGAATTAATTCTGAAAGGACTTTGAAAAGATTTTTTGAAAGAATACATAAAATAATTTCGAAATTATTGCAAGTATTCTTTCATGAAATAATTCAGAAATAATTTCACAAAGATACAAATTAATCATTCACAAAAATAATTCAATATCTATTCAAAAATCTTACATGAATTATTTCATGAAATCTTCTGGGAAACTCGTGTGAATTAATACAAGAAATAATTTTGAATTCTTTTGAAAAAGATTTTTAAAATAAAATTGTTTAAAACAAAATAGCAAAAAAAATAATTACACGAATTAATACTGAAAGGACTTTGAAAAGATTTTTTGAAAGAATACATAAAATAATTTCGAAATTATTGCAAGTATTCTTTCATGCAATAATTCAGAAATAATTTCAGAAAGATACAAATTAATCATTCACAAAAATAATTCAATATCTATTCAAAAATCTTACATGAATTATTTCATGAAATCTTCTGGGAAACTCGTGTGAATTAATACAAGAAATAATTTTGAATTCTTTTGAAAAAGATTTTTAGAATAAAATTTTTTAAAACAAAATGGCAAAAAAAATAATTACACGAATTAATTCTGAAAGGACTTTGAAAAGATTTTTAGAATAAAATTTTTTAAAACAAAATGGCAAAAAAAATAATTACACGAATTAATTCTGAAAGGACTTTGAAAAGATTTTTTGAAAGAATACATAAAATAATTTCGAAATTATTGCAAGTATTCTTTCATGCAATAATTCAGAAATAATTTTAGAAAGATACAAATTAATCATTCACAAAAATAATTCAGTATCTATTCAAAAATCTTACATGAATTATTTGATGAAATCTTCTGGGAAACTCGTGTGAATTAATACAAGAAATAATTTTGAATTCTTTTGAAAAAGATTTTTAAAATAAAATTTTTTAAAACAAAATAGCAAAAAAAATAATTACACGAATTAATTCTGAAAGGACTTTGAAAAGATTTTTTGAAAGAATACATAAAATAATTTCGAAATTATTGCAAGTATTCTTTCATGCAATAATTCAGAAATAATTTCAGAAAGATACAAATTAATCATTCACAAAAATAATTCAATATCTATTCAAAAATCTTACATGAATTATTTCATGAAATCTTCCGGGAAACTCGTGTGAATTAATAGATTTTTTTAAAGAAAACATAACAATTCAGCAATCATGTCAAGAATTATATCACGAAATAATTCAGAAATAATTTCAGAATGATAAAAATTAATCATTCACAAAGATAATTCAATATCTATTGAAAATAATTTCATGAATTATTTCATGAAATGTTGCGGGAAACTCACGTGATTTAATACAAGAAATAATTTAGAATTTGTTTGAAAAAGATTGTTACAATAAAATTTTTTAAAACACAATAGCAAAAAAGATATTTACACGAATTCTTCCTGAAAGAACCTTGAAAAGATTTTTTGAAAGAAAACATAAAATAGTTCAGAAATTATTGCAAGTATTCAACACGAAAAGGGCAGCGTCCGTATATAAGAGGCATCGTATAATGTATTTATTTTGTTTTTAATTCGAATTTGTTTCAATCAAATAAGTCCTTAAAAATATTACTTATGTCGACTGCAATTTAATATCAACTGATAAGAATTTTTCCATCGGTCTTACAGTCTTACAAATTAAATTAAAATAATTAATATTTATGGCAGTCAGATTGCCATAAATATTAATTATTTTAATTTAATTTGTAAGACTGTAAGACCGATGGAAAAATTCTTATCAGTTGAAAATAAGTCCTAATTAATACAATATTTAATAAACAAAACTTACTAAATAAGTATATACTAATTAAACAAAGTTAATATTAAAAAATAAAGAAATATTAGAAATAAATATTCTAATTTATTTTGTCAGTCATTTTGCACTATATAATGAAAAAAATGAAATGATTGGATAATGATCGGATTTAGTCGTCCATTGTTTTCTACATTCGTATGATCCTATTAAAGAACGTATTAAAATGTGTGGGGGGTATATAATTTTTCGTTTTTGTGAACTAAGATAGATTGAAACATTTACTAATTGCGAAAAATATTAATTTGAAAAGTTAATGTAAGAATATAAAAACTTAAAATAAAAGGAAAAAATACATTTAAAGAGGAATAATATAGGTACTTAAAATAAGCAATATTTTTTATTATTATTCATAATAGTATTCTTTCAGTATGACAATGTTTAGAAGTCCCCTCAAAATCGACAGAAATATTATTTATACGTCTGCCAAGAGTAAAGAGCCTTTGACTCTAAAAGTTGATTCTAAATTGAAAACACTACAAATAATAATAACGTCGGTAAGGTAGAGCTCATTCTATTCATCTCTGCATTATATGCAATTATCATTTTTTTATTTTTATCGAATTTCGGGAAAAGAGCTCCTTATTGCCCTTCGTAATGACAAAAATACACTATGTGTAAATTTTCAAGTTATTGCTCGTTATAGATTTTACAGGAAACGGGTTGAAAAATTTTCTACCAGTTTTTTATGAAAAATAATGAACAGAATTTCTGAAAAATTTATAGGTGTATTATTTATGCAATTACGGAGTGCAGTGAAGAGCTTCATTCATCAAAAGTTGAATCTAAGATCAAAAAATGTAAAAACTCATAACGTCGGTAAGGAAGAGCTCCCTTTATACACACACATTTCACATCGACTTAATACAATATTTAATAAACTAAAAGTATTAAATAACTATGAATTAATTGATCAAAGTTAATATTAAAAAATAAAGTAATATTAAGAATAAATTTTCTAATGTATCGTATCACTCATATTGCAGTATATAATGAAAAAAATGAAATGATCTAACAAGCGAGCGATAGCGTAATGGATAGCGTATTTGCGTAGTACCCAAGCGACCCGGGTTCGAATCTCCATCATGTAAAAAATTTTTCTGCGTTTTTTTCTGCGATAAAATAGTGTAAAATTATTAACAATGTAAATATATGTAAAAATAGTTAGAATATTATTTAAATAATATTCTAAATTATAAAAATGTACCTTCAAATACGGGATTATATATACCCTTCGAAATTTATTGTTAGTAATATTTACTAAATATTTTCTAATTAATTCACAATATTTATTCCTGAATCCTTCCAAAAATCTTTCATTGAAAGGATTCTGCAATAATACATGATTTTATAACCTTCGAAATTTTTTGTTAGTAATATTTCCATTATATTTTCGAATTAATTCACAAAATTAATTCCTGAATCCTTTCAGACATCCTTCATTGGAAGGATTCTGTAATAATGCGGGATTTATCCTCTTCAAATTTCTTGTTAGTAATATTTCCATAATATTTTCTAATTAATTCACAATATTAATTCCTGAATCCTTTCATACATCTTTCATTGAAAGGATTCAGGAATTAATTTTGTGAATTAATTAGAAAATATTATGGAAATATTACTAAAAAGAAATTTCGAACAGTATAAATCACGTATTATTACAGAATCCTTTCAATGAAAGATGTCTGAAAGGATTCAGGAATTAATTCACAAATTAATTCCTGAATCCTTTGAGACATCTTTCATTGGAAGGATTCTGTAATAATACGGGATTTATCCTCTTCAAATTTCTTGTTAGTAATATTTCCATAATATTTTCTAATTAATTCACAATATTAATTCCTGAATCCTTTCATACATCTTTCATTGAAAGGATTCAGGAATTAATTTTGTGAATTAATTCGAAAATATTATGGAAATATTACTAAAAAGAAATTTCAAAGAGTATAAATAACGTATTATTGCAGAATCCTTCCAATGAAAGATGTCTGAAAGGATTCAGGAATTAATTTTGTGAATTAATTCGAAAATATTATGGAAATATTACTAAAAAGAAATTTCGAACAGTATAAATCACGTATTATTACAGAATCCTTTCAATGAAAGATGTCTGAAAGGATTCAGGAATTAATTCACAAATTAATTCCTGAATCCTTTGAGACATCTTTCATTGGAAGGATTCTGTAATAATACGGGATTTATCCGTCTCCCAAATTTCTTGTTAGTAATATTTTCATAATATTTTCGAATTAATTCACAAAATTAATTCCTGAATCCTTTCAGACATCTTTCATTGAAAGTATTCTGCAATAATATGTGATATTAATTCTGAAAGGATTCTGAAAGATTCTTTCAGAAATCATTCAGTGAAAGGATTCTGTAATGATGCTATGTCCGGGGTATTTTCCTTTCAGAATTATTTCAGGAAATAATTTTGAAATATCTTTTAGTAACCTTTTGGTAATAATCCATGAATCCTTTCAGAAATCTTCTATTGAATAAATTTTGCAATGATATTATAAATTATTTTTGAATTATTCCATTGAATTAATTCTGAAAGGAAAATACCCCGGACATAGCATTATTACAGAATCCTTTCACTGAATGATTTCTGAAAGAATAAAATTATTTCATGCATTCTTTCAGAATCCTTTCAGAATTAATACATGCTGTGTGGGAACTGTATATTATCGATAGTATGAGCTGTAATTGGTAAATAAATAACTTGTGTTGGAATTTCAATGATCTTATAGCCTGGAGGAACAGCTGGAAAAAATTCATGTATCGTATGTACTTTCTGTCCGTTTATATAGGCTCCAGCTGTAATGTTGCACTCAACTCGCAAAGCGTTAACCTTGAGAATAGCTACAGGTAAATCTGATTCGTGAGTGATATTTGCTGAAAGAGTACGCTGTGTAAAACCTAATAATCTTCCAATAGAATCTTGCGGTTGAAAATCTATCGTATGACTGCACTTTATAGTACTGCGAAGAGTATTATTATTAGGTTTAAGGCTGAGTACTATGCCTTTAGGTGTAAGTATTTCCTGTAGATGGCGCTCAATGTCTTCAATCTCCCAGCTACCTGTCGGTAATGTCACTATCTCTTCTCCGACGTAAAACTTGTTATTTCCAATATCAATATTGGGTATTGAATTGAAGGTTAAAAGTTCAACCAATCCTAGAACGTATCTTTTATTTGCCAAGAGTTCAATTGGTGGAAAATATTGAGCTTCTAGTATAGATGACGTTCCAGATAAACTTAGCATCAATGATTCACCCATGAGTGCATAATTAATACTGACTATGTACAACATTTACATTGTTTTATATAGCCTCACTCAGAAACTTTAAACAGAGATGTCCACAGTTGTACGAGTTATAATCTTGATATCTATCGTGATTATACTTTACGGCGCTAACGCCCAGGTAATCCAGAAGTTCTACAGGTGGTTGAAGGTCTCCAAAACTATCAAAGTACACAAAGTTATTACCTCGTTTTCGATAGGCTACCCAATGTGTGCCAAGTCCTCTTTCATCATCGAGATTAACGATCGCTGATTCGCGGTAATGTGGACCTTTTGCTGGTAATGTATTTCGCATGAATATACCTCGAAAGTATGGAATTTGCATAATACGAGCATACTTTATCAAGTCAGCATCAGTCAGTGCTCTATGAGGCAATTTTACATCGAAGTTTTTTTTTTGCCACGTCCGCTGTAGGGTTTAAGATGGATACCATAACCCGTTTTGTGTGGTTTAAGGTAGAGACCTTTACCAAGAGCAATAACTTCCATCGCACTGTTATGTCTTTGACTTTCTTCAAGTTGCCGTTTAGCAGCTTTTGCATCATTTACTGCTTTAGCTATTCCAGCAGCGCCACCTGCCAGTGCACCAGTTGCACTTAGACCCGCAAATAATGGAATCAGAAAAGGTAGAAATCCACCGATTTTTCGTGGAACTGGTAGTACACGAGGAATGCGTACTTTGGCTTTACCACCAGCCTCCTTTACAGCATCTCGAGCACTTTTCAATGCAGCTTGAATTACCTTGTGTGAATCACTACTATGGGAAATCGGTTTTGAGGCTGCTTTAACTACTTTAGCGAGTGTAGTGGTTGGACTCTTTTTCAGCCCCATACCGAACTTTGATTTTAATTTCATAGCGTTTGTTACAGTATAAGCTGCTGCTTTCTCACCAATACTTGCGTCTTTAGCGAAAACACGTTTCCAGGCTTTATTTGCTAATACTCTATCAGCAGCGTTTCTAGCCTCAACGCTCTCTCGATTCCGTGAGTAGGCAATGTCGTGTTCTTTACAAGCTTGGTCTAACGGATTAATTCCAGGGTCACCTCGAGCAAGACGCTTTGCAAGTTTAGTCCCAGGTCCGCAGTATTGATAGCCAGGCAGATGTAATTCAAATGGAAGCTTATTGATGACTGTATTGACTAAGCCTCGACCTTTACGCGTATTGCGTTTACGCTGCTTATGCTCAATCATGATGTTAACACCTCGGAGGATAAATACATACTAACTGGAAATGTATATAAGTATGATGTATATATACGTTCAAGGTTAGTTTTCTTTGAGACGTCAAACATTGAACATGGAGTTTAAGGAGCAACACGTTAAACTACCTGTTGTGAATTTTGATAAATTAATGACGCAACAAAAATCAAAAAGACGTCATGGAGAATTACTTCCCAATAATATTAGAGCTGTATTCTGTGGTCCATCAAACTGTGGCAAAACAAACGCTCTACTCTCACTCATTACTCATCCTAGTGGATTAAAATTTGAAAATGTATATGTTTACTCAAAATCACTGGAACAGCCCAAGTACAAATTTCTCAAGCTTCTCTTGAAGCCTATAAATGGAATTAAGTATTTCCCATTCAAGGATCATGATGAAGTAATATCAATAGAAGATGTACTTCCAAATTCAATTATCATATTTGATGATGTAGCATGTGAAAAACAAGAAAACATTAAAAATTTCTTTTGTATGGGAAGGCACAAAAATGTAGACTGCTTCTATCTATGTCAATCTTATGCTCACATTCCAAAGCATCTAATACGAGATAATGTTAATTTATTAGTATTATTTCGACAAGATCATATGAATTTAAAGCATGTATATAATGATCACGTAAACACAGATATGTCATATGCTCAATTTAGAGATTTGTGTTCAAGTTGTTGGAATAATGATAAGTACGGATTCCTTGTTATCGACAAAGAGAGGACACTTGGTAGTGGTCGATATAGAAAGGGGTTCGATCAATTTCTTATAAATATAGCTGCCCCAAAGCAAAACCGATTAGTATGATTTCAATTGTTCATCAGACAATATGGCACACCTCAAGCAAGAGGAAAACGTTCTCAATCAAATTGTAAAATCGAGAGAAGCAATTAAGCGAAAGTACAAGCAGTTGAGGCAAGATAAAACAGATGTAGAAAAGGTGTTGGGGGAAACATTTAAGCCTATTGTAAGTCCACTTGAAAAACTCGTTGATGCTGCACAAACAGAGAAAAAGAAAGTAATTAAAAAAAAGACCGAAGAGGAGCAAGAACCAAGTTATGTTCAAGAACTTAGCTCAGATAATGAAGATGAAGAGGAATCACAAAGTGATCTTGATGAAACTGTAAAGACTAAAAGTGTAGACGCATCATTTGAAACAGCTGAAAGCGGACAGGATGATGATGATGAAGAAACAGAATTTGTTAAAAAAACTTACCTACAGACCTTAGAAAAACGCCCCAACTCACTCGATAATATCTATGGGGTACGAATAGAAGATAATGTAATGAAAATTGGTGACTCACCTATAGATTTTACAAAAACATATGTGAAAGTTCAAAATGTAAACTATCCAAAAACAGCAGGTTTACTTCAATTGCTCTTTCAAAAGCAACCTGACTTGATGCACATAGGTTCCAATGATATTGAAAATTATCGAAAAATCGTAGAAGTAACGAATGCTTTTAGAAGAAATTATAGTGAAACTCAACCTCTGCGTAAGAGTAACAGTAACAAATATAAAGACTTCATAGGTCCCCATTTTGATAAATCAATAAACAGAAGTGTTAGTGGCTCAGGCCTCTTACCTAAATATAAGATTGCAAGAAAAGATATGCGTATGGACTATGTATACTGGGATGATCCTAACGAATTAGTTGATCGTCTTCGCTTACTCTTGGCTGAACAGGAAGCTGGCAATCAGAGCCACACAAATGAGATTCATTCAATCATTGAAGAACTCAAAGAAGCAGGTTACATACATTAAGATGTCTTCGAAGAGAGTTCACTTTGATGCTAAACCAGTTATTCATGTGATGCATGTGTGGTCCTATGCCAGTCGAGCTGCACGTCACGGAGAATGGGAACAGATAGCACGTGATCGAGAGCGTTTTCGAATGCGAATTCAAAGATTATCTGGAATTATTACGCCTGTGCTCGTACATAAATATAATACATATTTGAGTATAAATTGATTGAACTCGATGGTATTGCAGTCAGTTGCAATATGAGTGTTGATGTATTCGGACGTAACCTCGAGCGAGGTGGAGGCAGTCGTGGTCCTCCAGGTGTTGGATTCAAAGTAACTTCTGACGGACAATACGACATTGACAGCAAGAGGTTATGTAACATTGCTGAGCCTACCCAACCAGGTGATGCTGTTAATTTGCATACTGTACAGCGCATAGTTAAAATGGAAATCAGAAGCTTGTATGAAGTAACTGCGAAATTACGCGGAGACTCAAAAAAATGAAATTGATACGAAAGTCTTAAAATTGCAGTCATCAATTCAGAATATAGAAGATGTGAAAGCAGATAGTCAAGAAGCTTATATACGCAATTATATATTATCAAACAAGTCAATGTAGATCTTATAAATAGCTCTTCAATTATAAATTTATCGCAGTATCGTTCAACCACTCGTTGAGAATGGATAAATCAAATAGTACTGCTAACAGTAATATACCATACACAAAACTTTCTGACAACAGTCAAAAAGATAAACAAAAGAGCGAATCACAGTGGAAAAATTTTATGAATAAATTTTCTTCGAATACTTTTTCCTTGCCTGAACGACAAAATTACAAGAGATTTCAATAATTCAGGATGAAGGACATGCAGCAGCAAGTGGTTAAGGAGCTTCATACACCTGCCCGTCGAAATTACTGACGACGTAAGTTTATTGTACGTGGCTTGGATGAAACATGGCAAGCTGATCTAGTGGAGATGCAGCCTTATGCTCGAGAAAACAATGCCTATAGATATATGCTCACTGTTATCGATGTATTCTCCAAGTATGCATGGGCTGTTCCGGTAAAGCAAAAGACTGGTAGTGATGTCACAGCAGCAATGGAGTCTATCTTGCAGCAGGGCCGCAAACCAACAAATTTACAGACCGATCGAGGCAAAGAGTTTTACAATGCTACATTTCAAAGTCTCATGCAACGATATGGAATTAATCTCTATTCGACATACAGTAATCTGAAAGCATCTATTTGTGAGCGTTTCAATCGCACCCTTAAGCAGAAGATGTGGATGCAATTCAGCTTGCGTGGAAAATATAAGTGGCTTGATATCTTACCCAATTTGCTAAAGGAGTATAATAACAGCAAACATCGTACCATTGGAATGAAGCCTAAAGATATAACATTGACCAATGAGGCAGGAGTACTTGCAAAGTTTGCTCAACAGGTGAAAATAGTGAGAAAGCCAAAATTTAAGATTGGAGATATAGTAAGAGTTAGTAAGATAAAGCAAGTATTTGAGAAGGGTTATACACCTAATTGGTCAACAGAAATTTTTACAATAAATCAAGTGATGGCTACTAATCCAGTTACCTACAAGCTAAAAGACTATCAAGATCAACCCATTGCCGGTGGTTTCTATGAACAAGAACTGCTCAAAGCTAAATATCCAGACGTCTATCTTGTGGAGAAGGTGTTGAAGAAGCGTGGAAATAAGATTTATGTTAAATGGTTAGGGTTTGATAACTAACACAATAGTTGGATAAGCAAATCAGATATGTAAAGGTTAAATAAATAAACATGTGATGTATATATAAGATAAATTCTTTTATTTATAAACCTTCATTTACAATCAATCTTCATTAATTTCAATAGTTTTATAATGCCCCCAAGGTAAAGTATCTGTTTCTCCAGGTATTAAGTATCGCTTATCATCGTAGGGACTTAAAGCTAACTTTTTTTGTCTTACAGTTTGTACTACATGTGCTTTAGATTGTATTATACACTGCTCTCTGTGTTGTGTTGACAAATTTAATAAACAATCAACATAGTCATCAAAAGTAATGGTTCTATCAACAACTCCAGTTTTAACACCTTTAACTTTTTTAACATGATCTTGTCCATTTACACGAATGCTGTACATTTTACTACGCAATCCAACAAATTCAGTCATAATTTGACCATTGCATTCATCTTTCATTAGGCCTACAACTTTCTTATTGACTTGAGGAAGCCAATAAAGGCTGTAATTTGATACCCTTTCGATATGCCACATTCTTACCGTTATAAAATTTCATTTATGTCTCAATGTATAGTAAATTATTTTAAATCTCAGCAATAAACTCATGCTAAAATCAATTTTATTCTATATCTCGTAAACGGCTCAAGATATCGAAAAAATAATGAAATTTTTGGTTCCTCATGAGACGTGATTATCGGGCCTTCTACCCATTGACATTGTTAAATAAAATTTTTATTAACAAATTAATAATCCTAAATTTTATAAGACAAAACGAAAGAGAGTGGATAAGGAGAGCGCAATTGAAATACTCTCCAGTTCCAAGAATCGCGCGGTGCGAATATCGGAACAAAGAGGAGGTGCGATAGATAACGCATGTACGTGGGCATCAATACACGTTCGCTAGTATGTATCAAGATGATCATACATTCTTTTACACACATACGATGTAATATTTTGCAATATTTAAGCCTAATATTTAATGATGTCATTGCAAATCGGGGATGGAGGATGGGGCATTGCATATACGTGGGCATCAATATATGTTCATTAGAAGTTAATGTGTACACATTCACACACACATGCATAGGTGTATATGGCATAATATTTTGCAATATTTAATAGGGTGGCGTAATATTTAATGACGTCATCGCAAATCAAGGATGGGGATGGGGGATGCGTTCACGCAATTGCATCATCGATGCAGGGATGGGGGATGGGGGATGGGGGCACGAAGGTGTTGAATTACAAATAATTAGAGGAGATTTGATATCCTAACCTTGAACTGCTATTTCTTGGATTCTGTAATTTGACACCCATCATCGCATATTTGACATCATACGCAAACGTTTCAAAACGTTTTGGATGCTATTACGTAAGAGCATGCAATCTTCGAGAAGGTTCGATGACGTCACTGTCTCACCTGTAATTAATTCGCACCTGTCCGTCTCGACCAATCAGAGCGCTTCTCTGAGTCAGTGGGCGAGTGGTGGGGGGATCCAGAAGTCCTGTTGCTTATCTACTTTCATTCTCTTAAAAACCATTAAAGCGAGCACGTCGTTATTTTACCTTGTATTACGAATATTTTATTTAATCTAAATAAAGCTTTGTTCTTCTAATTCTTCTTCTTAAAACTATTTGCTATTCTCCTGCCGTTAATTCACTCCTATCGAAACAATACCATGCCAAAGTCGTTATTTTATCATATGACTCTATCTCTCTTACTTATCGCCATATCAAATCGCTTGTTACTAGAGTTTTAATGGGTTGAATATAAAATAGGTTGAAAAAAACGTTACACTTACAGTAGAAAACTGGAGTCCATTTTTTTGCCATTTTGATTCAAACTATCCGTTTACTATTTCTTATACTAGGATTATAGTACTATAATTTTCTATGGATATTATTATTGTGCGAAAAACACATATAAAATAATATTCGGTATTTCTATAATTCGGCAATAATAGCTTTAGATTTTCCAACTTTTCTGTAAAAATAAATTCAGTATAAATTTAATGATTTTCTTTGGTAACTCAACTCTTCAGTTTTAGCTTTCTGTTTTTCTCGTTTTAGAGATAATTATTATAATCGTTTCCTTGATCTTTCAAGCAATGATCTTAAGCAATAAACCTAGAAAATCTATAAATCACTTACTTTGGACTAAAAATATACTATGAAGTGGTACTAATACGTAAGAAACCGCCTTTTTCACATTAATGTACCTATGAATCATTAAAAAATATTACGTCAACAGAAAAAGAACGCTTAGGTACGAAAGGAATTTCATTGCGAATATCCTCAAGTGTAGCAAAAAAAGTCAAAGAAAAAAAAATGCAAGATGGCACGTTAAAAAAAATCATACATCCAATCATTGAAGAAATTTATACATGCGCAACCTAAATAAATAAATATGAGTATATATATATAAGAGTCGTCAGATAGGCGATGAATCGGAGCTAAACTAAACGCGAGGCATTGATATTCTTCAAGCCACATATAACGAGGCGTCACTGTCCGATTGCAGATAAAAATAATACACTTCTATTAGCCGGCGTAATGCGCGGTCGTCCGGTCTACGCCGTGACCGGGGGGGGGGGGGCTCGCCTCAACCCCCTCGTTGGCGTGGGTGATAGGGGAGGGGGTGTCTGTACACAATGCCAGACCAGCTGTGCAGTTCTCGCCACGGCGTACCCCTCTATGGCATCTCTGCCACGTCTTTCTACGCATGACCGAAAAAGTGCTGGACTTGCGCTCATGCTCACAAATGTATACATCACGCTATATGCATGTAACAAGTGCGGCACGAAGGACGCACGCAACTTCTGCAGCGAGCGCAGTAGTCGTCGCGCGCTTTGCGTGACGGATAATAAGAGTTCTGCGGCAGTGTCTGTCTGGCGCGCGTGCCGAGCGCAGCTTCAACCGCGCGAGCAGCCTCCTATATATACGTACAAAACGCGCGCTTCTTCATGCGATCCGCGATTTCCCCGCTCCCGAGTGCGATGGAGTTGCGATGTTGATACACGCACGTACGGATATAGACAGTTGATGCAGCCAGAGCATCCGGAGTGTTTATAGCTGCCAAGAGGAAGTTTATAGTGCCGCTGCTATATACAACAGGAGCCGACTGCTTTTTGCTTTTCACCCCTCGGTGAGACAGGGGCGCGCGCGCTCCAGCTTACCTAGCTATCGATCGGCTCTGTGCCAGGCCGTATGTAACTTTCTCTCTCCGAATCTTGTACGCGCGTTCTCAAACACCGTCGAGAGTTTCAGAGTTGTGGACGGCCGAGTATCCGCGCGCGATCAATGGCCAGGCTGTTTCTCCGATCACCGGAGACTTTATACGCGGATTAATCGCGTAACGGATGCAGTGGAAAAAGTCTGATCAGTGCGACCATATCGCGCGTGTACACACGCTCATCGGGTGTAAACCAGCGAGGGGCAGTAAAGCAACAAAGGCTGCATATAACTGAATCAAGCGGTGGGCGCGCGCGTGTGCGAAGCAGCGGAGTTCATCGGGGCATTCATTCGTAAAGCGAGGTCGCGGCGCGAGTGGCTTTGAAGCGAGCGAAAATGCCGCTGTCCCCGTTCGGAGCAGCGGGCGAAACCTCGCTGAATTATTCTCCAATCGAGCGGTCGCGCGGAGCGCTAGAGCGAAACTCTACCGGCTGGCTACATCGCCGCCTCTGCAGCGACGGGAGTTGCTCGGTGGCCGTCGGCGAGTGATGCAGGCGCAATCGAGGCGAGGGCGATGGAGAGGAGAAGCCGGCGCCGGTGACGGTGATTGTAAATAAGTACACGCGCAGCCACTACAGACTTCGCGCAACTGGAAAGGCACGAGAAAACGCGAGGAGAGGAAAATCAATTACTTTATTTCGCAAGCGCGAGCTAGTGTGTGGTAAGTGAGCCGCGTGTGATAGCCCTGAACCATGTGAAACATGACTCAGGGAAACCGCGCGGCCTGCGACGAGACTAGGCGGCCCAGCAACGGTAGCCAAGATCCAGCGACGTGCAGAAATGCGCCTTGCGTCACTGCAGCCGCGACAGCGAGGCGTAGACGCGGCCGCGCCACCCCGAGGACACGCCTGTTTTTTGCCAATTTTCCCGAGAGGTCGAGTTAGCGGCTGCTGGAGTAACGGGGCTATACCTAGACAATAACTCTGCCGAGCGCTGGATCTACCGCGATTGAGCAATGAGCCTACATAGTTCCTAGTGGGGAAAGCCCGTCGTAGAGACACGCGCATTTAGACACACTACGAGCGGCGTGCACGCGTTATGAAGATGAAGAAACGATTCGTCGTGGTCATTCTTTTTTTCGTTGTTTTCCTTTTTCTCGTCCTGACGAACGATGAAATTTTGCGCAGCATGCAGCTTCCGATTCTGGGCCTATCTGCTGATATGGACGTTTCCTGTTATGAGAAATTTTCCACCAAAGATAGCTTTCCGAGATTTGACGTTCTCAAAGGTACTTGTGCATCACATTATCGCTGTTACGCGTAACGTTTTAAAGCTGGCATGTTTAAAACAGACGTTAGAATAATACTTTCGTTTCAATGGTAAAAAATTAGAACAGTTGAAAAAATATTTTCACAATTTCATACTGATGATCGTATTATAAATATGACGAAAGACTAACAATTTCAGAGAATTTTATCTTTTCACTGTTGATATTTCATTCAAAATTATTAATCATTTCAAATGAAAAATAAATTTTACACATTTTTTTTTAAACATTACTGTAATAAATTCCAAGTTTTGAATAACGAAGTTACATTATTACTTATGAAAAATAGGTTGGCATGCTTTGCACGAAACGTACATCACGTCATATATATTTGATTGAAAAAAATAAGTTGTGGATACTGATTTAACAGTCTTTTCGAGTATATGAATTATGACAGCGAGATTTTTCTTAAATATCGAAAAATTATTTTGATTGAAAAGTATTCTGAGAAAAAATTTAATTAATCTAAGGATCAACGATTTGAGTAAAATGAAATTTAATCGTTTCAAAGAAGCATTGTATTGCATGGATTCTCAATCATTAAATTAAATCCAGCCATTTTTTCCTCAGTGTAATAGGGCAATCGACTATCAATCATTAAATATTAATTCAAAAAGGATATTTCAATTTACAAATGTACATTTCAAGACAATCATTATTTCATAAATAAGCTGAAACTATAGATTTTTACGTACAGTTCCCCTTATAAAATATATAAATATAAAATAATAAGAATAATTTTAAAAACGAAAACAATCCATAATTGGCTATAAATTATGAGCACGTCATCATACGAGGGATCCGGTGACAAAAATGAGGAGGAAAATAAACATTTAAAGTTTAAAATATTAAATGGTAAATCTTCTAGGCGTCAGTAAAAATCGTTTAATAAATATTATAATTTGCTGAATTCTAACAACACAATTGACAATTGAAGCTTTCTTCATGTTTCTACGTCCAAAACCATATCCTAAAATTTGAGCCGAATCCGTGATCCAGATTCCTGACACTCTCCTGGTTAGTTATTTTTTATACAATTTTGATTCTTAAAAATTTATTTTCTATCTCAAGCATTTATTTACAATTTTGCATAGTGAAAATAACATTATAACAAAATTGATGAACAATGGTTTAAAATGAATTATTCATAGGTTAACTTACATAAAATTTATAAACAATTTATTGTTCTTATTTCTATAAGTTAATTACTTGGTAAATGTTTAGATAAATTTATTTACTTATTTATTTATTTCCAGATAATATTTGCAATTACATTATTATATATTTACATAAAGTAAATTTACATAAGTAAGTAAATCCTACCGAGGCAAATAGTATTGCCTGTGAGTAGGTCTGGTACACACAGAAAAGAAAAACTTACAAACTAAATAATATATTCTTACATACTAGGTAATGGTAGGCGCGTAAAGTTTAGTTAACATCGTACAGAGATTTATTATACCATATAACAGATAAATAAATTTTGTTAAAATTAAATTATTATATTGAATTAGTTATCGCCATTGTTGAAATGAACATTTTTAATTTTTTCTTTATAATTTGTCTGCTAAATGACATAACTTTGAGAACTTTAGTGAGCCTATTAAAGACCCTTATAGCTTTATCATAGCTATTTTTATCACTAATCCCCTGGTAGAAAATAAACCAACTCGGATGGCTTATCTACTAACTGTTGGCCAATAATTTAGGCCAACGAATAAGAAAAATATTGACCAACGGTTAACCAACGGTTGGTGGACTATCAATCAATAATAAAACATTGAGTAACTCATAAAACAATAATAGAAATTAATAAGAAATATAGATATGTAAAAAGATTTTGATACATAAACAATAATAAAAATTATTGTAATGTATTAAAAAAATATTTGAATGAAATTGGGAGTAAATTTATTTGCAGGTTAAGTAGACAGCGTAGCACGTGGGCCATGAAGTAAGAGAGAAGGAGACGTAACTCCATACGTTCTGACAGGCAAAAGTGTAACCCCTTTCTTTGCAAAAGATAGCCAGGTTCGCTCGGCGGAATAGTCACCACTAACTGGCTTCAGCGCCTCTCGCGATAAACGCTGAACTACGTAGCCATGATCCATGACAGCGAATCCACATTGCATGATTTATGACCTATGACTATGACCGATGACAGTGAGAAAGACTAAAACGTTTTCAGCGGACATTTTATGAGAAATTTGCATGATAACTGTAAATAATTTATTTATATAAAGTAAAAATGTATAAAAACTTAAAGAAACTCAATTATACCGTAAAGAACTCTTATCCCCAAGCGGGGAGTGATGAACATATGTCATTTCGTGCTATAAATTGTAAGTTGAAGTGATAGCTCAGGTAGTTAAGGCGCATTGATTTTGCCAGTTTGTTTTTGCAGGACTCAAGTTCAATCCTAGGCTCTGAAATTTTTTTTTTTTTTATGTTTTTCAAATTTTATTTCCAAAGATTATTTTAAAATAAAAAATTTAGTTTAAAAATATAATAATATAATAAATTTATTGACCATAAAATAATGTTACAAAAGGTTTAGAGGTGAACTTGTCACCTTTACAAATCCTTAGAACACTCCTACAGAAGTAAACATAGTTACTTGTACATAGGCTGGTCGTAGACTTAGTCTACCTTAAAACTAAAAAAACTAAAAAAAAAAAAACAAAATCAAGAATATCTAATTATTTCTATATTTTATAATTTGATCTTAAATACCACCGTATAAACTTTGAAAACTTAATAATCTAAATATTATATAATATATCATCACATAAACTATATATTTTATTTCTTAATAAATTTTATACGCTCGTAATAATATAGTTCTATAGAATGGCTAAATTGATCTCCACGAGCAAATTCTCTTACAGTTAGTCGTAATACCTTTCCCAAATCGAAATAGTGTGCTACATTTTTATAGCCCGCACTATTTGATAGAAAATTTTAGCACACGGCGACACTGGTAAGAGAAGTATAGAAAATACTTTAATAAAAATTACAAATTTACAAAATACAGGGAACTGAAATGCGTTTCGTCCTTAGTCGTACCGGGTTGACTCATCAGGAAGATCCCGGTAGACTTATCTTCGACGCCGAAAATAAATGTTACTTGGATTTATTTAAGGAAGTTGGAAAGTGATTTTGTTTGTGGAAGCCAAGAAGTGGCAGCCACCTGGTGGATAAAGTAACAAAGATACAGATATAAATAAAATTTAGGCATGTTTGTGATCCAATAGTAGATAAGCTAGGCCGGTTCTGACTCACCCGCAATTGCGTAATGGTCATTAACCCATATACCAGGTCGTGACCTGTTTGAGCCAGAACCGGCCTAGGGTTTCTGGCTCACCCGCAATTGCATGGGAGTCAATAACCCATATCAGCTCGCAACCTGTTTGAGCCAGAACCGGCCTAGGGTTTCTGGCTCACCCGTCATTGCACGAGGCCAAATAACCCAGACCTTTTTTGATCCAGAATCGGTTCTGACTCGGCGAGAAGCGGGCCGTCGGCAGCCAACGGCTAGCGGGCAGCGGCAAGAAGTCGGCCGGCGAGCAGCGGGCGGCCTGCTGCTTGTCAGCTTGCAGCTCTCGGCCAGCGGTTCTTATCTACTAGTAATCATTTAAATCTTTTTATAACCCTTTTGCTCAGGCAAAGAATATGTGTTTGTGGAAACTTTTTCCGAATATTTTTTCCACTGCGACTGTTTTGAATCGTTTTCTATGAGTCGCTGTTGCTCGGGAGCAACGGTCGAGCTGCTGGTTTGACCCATTATGAGGGAATGAAAGTCTCTAACGACTGCAACATGCTTATATAAGACCTCGATTGCTTGCGAGCGCCATCTACTGAATAAAAAAAATTTTTTAAGGGGGATAGGAGCCCCACCTCGCTCCTATCCTGTGAGGTTCTACCTGTTTATCAACCCCTCCATTGCCCTTAAAAATTTATTCATCAATATCTTCCCATTCTATGATGTCTTCCCACTCCATGTTTGAATCGTTGAGGTAAAACTACTTCATGCGCTTTACGTTGTATCGAGCACAAGTAGTTTTGTTCGCTCCATTATGATTAGTACATATAGTCACTGATCTTGGATAATCAAACGCCGGATAGCCCATTTCAGTGATATCTGTAACTTTAAAGTTGAAACGCTCTAACCACAACTTTTTTATCTCACCAATGACAAAAATTCTGTTAGCATCTTTCAATGCATCTTGAAGAATTTTTCCGATTTCAGTATAATCGTAATCACCACCATCCCATGACAGGCCATGGTAGCAAAGTTCTAACCACAAATTTTCACTTTTATACTTTTCTGTTAGTCTTCGCCAAGGAAATGGTGGCTTGAAGAGGTGCACTACTGGCTCATCGCCGTCGTTGAGAGACACGAAAGCCAACTCTTTTAAGACAAAATCATTTCCAGGCCTTTTAAAGCCCTGCATATCCACTGCGTAGTCCATGGCAAAATTTCACTTTGATTTCCAAATGACGAATGAGGAGGAGCCGAAGGCTCGCTCGCCTTATATACTCCTTAAAGTTTTTGCACGTCGCCGCTTACGGGGCTGTATTGAACTATGCGATCGTGCAAGATCAAGCAATAGGCTGAAGTTCCAGCGGGAAAATTTTCCTTTGATTCAAATTCTAGACGAATGTCCACAGGGGCGCTCTTTAAGGACTCGTTTTGTTTTGAGCAGTCTATTACTATCAGCGGTATGTATGTGAGATATTGCGACTTTCTCAACATAGGTTCTGGATCTTTGCCGTAGTAAGAATTTTGAAAATTAGCGTACATATCGTAGAGCATGGCAAATTGATTACGATTCACATCGAGGTTAAGATTACCATACGGATATGACTGAGAATTGAGAAAGAGTTTTACATTTGTAAGATTGCAGTGATCAAAGCGGCTAGCGTTTACTGCCTTCTGATCTTTTCGACTAGTTTGAAAACCTAAGACGACGAAGCGTGGTTTTTCAAGCTGATTTTATGTTTTTACAGTCCACACCTGTCTCGACGTAATCGGAAGTAATGGGTATTCATACAATTCCCACGTGCGAAAACTCATGACAATAGGACGGTCTTTTCCTACAAAATCTAGTAGGCGAATTTTGTTAGAGTTAGATGCAACTACGTATGGCATAAGCCATTCGATTCTAGTTATCTCAATTCTAAAGTTCTCATAAACGTCTTGTTCGGCTGCTCGTGTAGCTGTTTGTACAACAGCGTTCAAGTCGTTTCTTGATCTCATGAGAACGAGTTCATGCTTTGCGTTTACTACTATTTTACGATAGTCCTCTGCGAAGCCAAAAATTAGGCTCAATGGAATCGATACATTGAAGTAACCAGCATCATCAACAATATTCTGTGTTTCTTCTACATCGATCCAGCCAGCATTTTCAATGATAAAACTCTGAGTCGGATTGAGTGACACCCAACCTTTCATGAGAGTAGTTAAACCAACATTTTTACATTTGTCTATCTCAATGGCGTTCAACTCATATCTGATTTCTTCAAACAAATGACAAATGGCATTATTCACAAGTTTTGTATTTTCAACGGGAGTATTATTAGTTTTAACCAATCGCCCGCAGATATGTAGCGCACTGCGGGAAGGTAAGAGACATAAATCTTGATGTTGAATAGATATGCGTATTTCATCACTGTTATTAAATGATGCTGTATACATCAAAAGTTACAGGTGTTTGTATGCTTAGAATTTCTTCCATTTCGTTGAAAGCAGCAAAAGATGATGCAAGTTATTTTCCACCAAGTACTACTTTTAAGCCTACACTTTTTAGTTTTTTTATGCTCTGACGTGTTAGCGTCTTCACAGTTCGTTGATGACTGATGCGTGGTGGGCATATTTCTCTGCTTATATAGTTTTTGTTGTAAACGATTCCCATTATGATTGGCGGATATGCAACCTTATAGTTATAACTTCTCCGCGGAAATTTACTAAATCCCCGTCTTGATCGATGATGCGTACTTGTAAATGATCTATACGTTTTACGGCAATCGGTAGGTAAATGACGTGCGAGGGAACTTCGATGATTTTATACCCCGGCGGTACTGCAGGGAAAAACTCGTGTATCGTGTGTACTTTTTTGTCGTTTATATATGCTCCCGAAATGATATTACACTCGACTCTCAAAGCGTTGATTTTGAGAATTGTAACAGGTAAGTCAGAATTATGAGCAACGTTCGGTTCGAGAATACGTCTGGTGAAGCCCAGTAGACGACCGAGTGAATTTTCAGGTCGAAAATCTATAGCCTGACTGCACTTGATTGTACAGCGAAGAGTATTATTGTTTGGCTTTAAATTGAAAGTAATGTCGTTGTGCGCTAATTTTTTACGAAGGAATTTGTCAATATCCTCAATTTCGTAACTTCCCACCGGAAGAAGGACAACGTTTTCACCTACGTAAAACTTATTATTGTTACTATCTATATTGGGGATTGAATTAAATGTTAAAAGTTCAACAAGGCCTAAAACGTAATTTTTATTTGGCGATAACTCGATTGGTGGAAAATACTGTGCTTCTAGTGTAGAAGATGTACCTGAAAGTGCCAGAGTTAATGAACCTTCCATGACAGCTTAAATCAGAATGATGCAATGTTTCCCCCGCCTCTCCTTATATAGCCCCGCACAAGAATTTTAGACAGAGGTGACCGCAATTGTACGTGTCAAAATCTTGATATCTTTCATGATTATATTTCACTTCGTCTACTCCGAGGTATAATATTAAATCTAAAGGTGGTCGGAGATCGCCAAAACTATCGAAATATACAACATTTTTGCCTCTTTTTCTATATGCAACCCAGTGTGTCCCAGGGCCGCTAGCGTCATCTAGATTAACTATAGCGGATTCACTATAGCGCGGTCCGGAAGCCGGTAATGCATTTCTCATAAATACTCCTCGAAAATTAGGTATTTTTAAAAGTTTTGCATATTTTAATATGTCCGCATCGGTAAGTGCTCGCTGAGGTAATTTCATGAACTTTTTTTTTTTTTAAATGAAGACCTAACCCTACTTTGTGTGGTTTAAGATATAAGCCATTGCCCAACGCTACACTTTCCATAGTTTTATTATGCCTTTTATTTTCTTCCAACTGCTCCTTAGCGGCTTTTGCGTCGTTTACGGCTTTTACTATTCCAGCAGCACCACCAGCTAGAGCGCCAGTTGCACTCAAACCTGCAAATAGAGGTATGAGAAATGGCAATACCCCTCCTGTTTTCGCAGGGACTGGTAAAATACGTGGAATTTTAATATTCTTTTTACCTCCAGCTTCTTTAACAGCGCTCCGAGCTTTTTTCAAAGCTGATCGTATGACTGTTAGAGCACATTTACTTGACGGTGATTTAAAGGCACCAGCTTTGATAATTTTTTTCAAGGAAACTTGCTTTCTCTTCTTTAAACCCATTCCCAATTTTTTAGCGTTCTTTCGCTTTTTATTTTTCTTCTTCAACCCCATACCGAGTCTAGATTTTAATTTCATAGTATTAGTTATTTTAACATAAATCAAATAAATACCAGTCAAAAAGTCTTTCACTTCTTTGAGTCATTGTATGCTGAACAAATTATATGTAAATATTCAAATTGTTCACTGCAAATCAAACAAACGAAAGTTGTGAAATCAATTATCGATATAGTCAAGTAATGCACACATATCTCGGAAACAACTGTAGACTGTTTTCAGAAATGTATTCTAATATGTTCATCCTTCTATACAAATTAAACACAAGAAAGTACTGAAATCAATTTATTGTAGTCAAGTTCCCATAAGATAACTTGACTGACATAATAGAACTTTTCGTACCTTGCGTGTAAAATTACATTTTATGCCGACGTTATAACTTCAAAAATATTCAGCCAGTGGGCATAAAGTATTACTTAACGCCTAAGAGACGCAATAGCTCACATACTCCTGTACAAAACCTTATTGAACCTATACGCACTTTACGCCCGTGTGGGTGAAAATTATTTTATATCTATTATGCATTCTTTTCACTTCTAAAATTCATAAGAATTTTTTCAGATATTTACGAAAAGTCAAAGTTTTGAACTTTCTATAATATTACGCATCTTGGGAGGACAAGAGAAGTCTAGAGCTGCTCTAGCAGGGGTGGTTCTCCAATCTCCCACACATACTTGGCGGGCCCGACGGTTTGCAGTTCAAGGTGTAGACATGGTCATTTCCATATATAAAGATCAGATAAAATGTATAAATGGGTTGCATTTACATATTAAATACTGATCCATGAATGTATCACTCTGTTTTTAAATAGAAATTGCAAACCCGCGTGAAAATATCATATGAGATCTCATATATGTGAATATGGGACATCAGATATCATGAGATTTCATATGAGATCCCACTCTGGTAGCATGTCCATTGCAATTTTGATGCAATTCTGCCGCAATTTACAGAAATTTAACGGAAATTGCATCAGACTATGTGTGATCTGTTACCTATTTCGTGCATATTTCTGCATTTTCAGTAAATTGCGGAAAAGTTACAACAGAATTGCAACATGTCGCAGCAGAATTGCAACAGAATTGCGCATGCCGCACGAGGCAGATTGTGTTTCCAGGGCATAATATATAAAATTGCAGATAACTATATATATAATATATATGAGATCTCATATGAGATCCTGATGGCTAAAATACACACATGAGATCTTATATGATATTTACTCGCGGGAAAAATACGTGGCTTATAAAATGGTTAGTAAAATCTAAAGTACTTTTGAGTAGATTTTTTAGTACAATTTATATACATTTTTATTTCATTCCTGTTTAAAATCGACGGACACAAGGAAAAATATTTTGGGTAATGTAAGTAAATCATGAAATTCTGCACATATGTAGGGATTATATATTTGAAAAGTATAATATTAAAAATTAGAGTCATTGTAATTATTTATTAATTATGGTGGACTTATAGGTATAAACATTTTTAACGAATTTATGCAAAAATTTAGCACATTTAGCTACATTTGCAAAGCCCACCGGTAAACTGCAAACCGTCGGGCCCGCCAAGTATGTGTGGGAGATTGGAGAACCACCCCTGCTAGAGCAGCTCTAGACTTCTCTTGTCCTCCCAAGATGCGTAATATTATAGAAAGTTCAAAACTTTGACTTTTCGTAAATATCTGAAAAAATTCTTATGAATTTTAGAAGTGAAAAGAATGCATAATAGATATAAAATAATTTTCACCCACACGGGCGTAAAGTGCGTATAGGTTCAATAAGGTTTTGTACAGGAGTATGTGAGCTATTGCGTCTCTTAGGCGTTAAGTAATACTTTATGCCCACTGGCTGAATATTTTTGAAGTTATAACGTCGGCATAAAATGTAATTTTACACGCAAGGTACGAAAAGTTCTATTATGTCAGTCAAGTTATCTTATGGGAACTTGACTACAATAAATTGATTTCAGTACTTTCTTGTGTTTAAGGTTGTACAGGCTATAAGTCAAAATAGTGCCACATTGATGAAATTTTGTTAATAGTTACTTAATGCCATTATAAATGAGCGTGCCAAATTTGGAAATGCTTACGAGCCTAGTTTATAAGTTATTGCAATATGAAATTAACATGGGTTCTTATGGAGTTTCACTAAATTCAATGCCATTATCAACTTAAATTTCAAAATTCGTATAGATGCCATAGTGTCATCGCATTGAAATTTTTTGTATGTGTTTCTTAAGATGTAAGAAAGTAATATCACTTTTAAAAAGTATCAATTCGAGAATAGTACAAAAGATATAAATAAAAATGTAACAAAAAATAAGGTCTTCTTAAGCTTGTTATAGTAAGACGTGGCAACGTCGCAATCAGTACCAAGAGGACTGTCATATGACGGTCATAAAATTGGTTAGATTCTTTGTAACTGCAGTCATTCAAAGTAATTTGAGATAAATTTAATATAAAAATATACAATCATAAGGGTCTTTTAAATTATATTGAAAAATTATTATAGGGTTGAGCATATACTTATTATAACTATATTTTAAATTAAATAATTATTTTATAAGCACGTTAACTTGTAAATTGACAAATGCAACACAGAGTTAGTTTATAAATATTAAATAAGGTTTGGTTACAGTTTTTTAACCATTAATAAAATAATATAGATTTAAAGCCGCACATTAGAAACGCATATTAAATGTGACTAGTTCACAGAACGTTTTGTAACACTACAAAAAATAGAATTATAATATTTGTATGTTACTAACCATTATTGCTTATTACTATACCATAATGCACTTGCATTTTATTTGAAATATAAATACAATATATAGTAAAGTAACAATCTTCCAGTTATTCCTCTAAAGCTTTTCCAACCAATTAAATATTTTAGTTAATGTCGGTTTGTGCGCGCTGACTATAGGTTTATTATTCTGTTTTTTGCCAAGTAATTTGCAAATGCCTTCGAATCCGGCCGAAGAATATACATCTTTTAAATGCTCAATATCGATGGAAGCTCGTGCTAATTTCTTTCTGATTTCTATACCTACAATACCAATCAAGGGATTCAACTTTATAATAAAGTTTTGGGCGTGTTTATTTAAAATCCATGATTCAGATTTATCTGCATAACATATTGCGTAACTAGTTAATACGTCATGCTTTATATTTAGTTTTTTAATAATTTTATCTAAAATTTCAATATCTTGTATTGCATTATGTGCGCCTGCACTTGAGATATTTAGCCATTCAGCTAAGCCTGAAATTGTGCATTCACCTTTCCCTTTTCGTTGAGTTTCTTTACGTATCACTTGCAGTGTATCTATAAAACCTTCAATAATATTTGAAAAATCGTCATTTAAGGAACAGAAGGTGATTGCATCAAATAATCTAGGCCCATCAAAATTTAAATTATGCGTTGCAATGTAAAATTTTTTTTTAAGTGTTAATAACCATTCGAGAAGCTTTCCTATTCCTATTCTCAATGTTACAGATGGGACTACCTTTTCATGTAGCATTAATTCAGCTTGATATTTTCTAAGTCCATGTATTGCACTAGCAGAGGTTGAAATTTCTTTTTTCGGATTAATATAAATACTAAAACAAAATTTTCCGCATTTCGCAGCAATTTGCAAAATATCACAGTTTCTATCTAATGACGTAGTTTCCAAATCCAAAAATATAACTGGAATGTCTTCTTCCATCGCATCTTCGTCACAAGTTAAATTGTCTACTTCCATTTGCTGCATAGCTGGTTCTTTTAATAAAGCGCAGTTACTTTTATAAGTCGTACCTTCTACTACTTCTCTTCGATGACGCAAAGCGGCCCTGTATTTTTTTAATTGCATCCGTCTTCCACGATAAGCATGAGTCCTTATATTGGCAGCTCGTCGCTTTTTTATTTGGTCGATTCTTGAGATATGTTTTGAATGGTGTTTCCCAGGCGAGAGTCCTAAGGATTTCGAAAGTACTTGAGTATATTCTTCACCAATATTCTTTTGAGCTACAGTACTAGCATATCGATAATCTGCGGATGCTGTCAAACTCAAACATTTTGTTTTCGGTGCCTTACTAGCCATACTAGCGTTAATACTCTCATTCACATTACTAGAAACACCGACAGAAAATTTTTCAGCATTGCATGCTAATTTCTCGAACACTTGTTGAAGGGCTTCAAATAATTTTACGTCTTCGAACCCTCCAGGAATGATTCTATGATCATAATTTTCTGGATCTTTCATGAAACCACACCATTGGCCGCATTTATCATGTTTGTTGAACGCATGATACGGTATACATCGAATAGCTTCTGACATACCCGCACTGTTACCTTTATTCTGAGCCATTGCATATGTAAAACACTTATGTAGGTATGCAATGCCATCCTTTGTCAATTCTCTATGATTTTTTTCTATATTATATAATTCCTTTTTTTACACCTTTAGACGTGTGGTTGACATCGGAAAGTTTGGCAATAGGGTGAGAAGCACCAGCACGACAAGCAGCTATGGACGAACTATCATCGTCACCAACAAGAATTCCTATTTGAACATTTTGAGACTTTAAAATAGGACTTTCGTTGACAATTTTATTAGCGACGTGAGCTTCCATCGCTTTAGCAGATCCGAAAAAGTTTACTCTACAATCGTGGTCGAACGGAGTATGACCCATATCGCATTTTTTGCATTTGCGATTGCAAGTAGAATAATCCAAAACTTGTTGACTGAAATGACCAACGAGGGAGCCAAAGCCATTGAGGCTATCGTAGTTACGGCCTGTTCCTCTCGTAGACCAGCCCATATCATACGAAGCCATAACTCGTACAATAGAGTCAAATGTCACAGGTGCCCTTTCTCGCTCTTCATTCAATTCACCACTTACATTGAAACATTCTTTCATACTCGCAGGCCTATAGAATGCAAAAAAAAATTTGTTATATAATTATTTATAAATTTTTATTACATAAATTATCGTTTTATATTATAATTTAATTTTGTGTAAGTATTATAAAATTAAATTACAACATTAAAGTTATTTTATAATTAAAATCATTTCAATGAATATTAAAAAATTTATTTATTTTCATATAAAAAATCAAGTATTAAAAATCAAGTAGAAAAAAAAAGTAGAAAACGTAGAAATCAAGTATTCACAAAATTTGATTACGGTGTATAATGCATGATAAAGCATCAAAATAAAAAAATGTACAAAATGCATTTTAAGTAATAGAAGAAATATAAGGGCAGATAATTACAAATTATCTTGTACTTTTGCAGCATTTTCAATGGTTAATTTTCTTTCCAGTTCAACAGCTTCCTCGCAACTTTTCTTGGCTATTGACTCCAAACATTGTCCAGCTTCTTCCTCATATCTCTTGAAGGTTTTGAAGTCAATGTATGGTATATTTAAACAACTCAATAATTTGTTTAAATTTGAATAACCAATTCCACTGTGCATCGTTCCTGTACAAAAATATTTATTGAAATTAGTATAACTTGTATTAATATTCAAAATACAAAAAGAAGTTTTCCATATTCTTAAATTTTAACACACCAAACATTGCTGTTCATATATAATAGACTGTATTTCAAGAGTTACAAAAAAGAACATCTAGTAGCAGAAAAAGTTTAAACATGGTGAAAATTAACTTTGCAAATGATGTTAATTGTAGATCCGATGAATTGAACTTCTTCGTAACCAAAATATGTAAGATGATTAAGTCATTAGTACGAAGGGATGTTTTACTTTTTTATTTATACTATCACTCGCAGCCTTAAAGTTTTAGAATACATGAAAGTTCACTGTTCGTATAAAAAAAACACTACTTTAAAAGTTACAAAAAAGGATGTTGTGTAGCATAAAAAGTTAAAATGTGGTGAATATAATTAATTTAAAAATGATGTTAAAGTATATCTCATGAATTGGCCTTCATCGTAGTCTAAGTAACATGATTTAGTTATTCATGCGTAGTCTAGTTTTCCAAATTACTTTATTCAACATTATCACAAACTTAAGTTTTAGAATACATTCACTGTCACTCTCAATGCATAAAAGACTATAAAAGTTATATAATATAACATTTTAATTTATAATACAAATTTTGAATGTAACATAAATTAACTTTTTAAATTGATATTTAAATCCTCAATCAAATATGACTTAAAAATGCAATTTACCTTTAATTAAGATAGTACAAAATCTATTATACTACAAAATCCAATTAATAATCATTATAATGGAAATAGACAAAATAATTAATTTTATTGTATTTACTATGTTTACTTGTATAAAAGTTTGAAAGAATGATATATATAAACTATATTCACCAATTGCAAGTTTTGTATTGATGTCGAATCTAGAATTTCGTCTTAAACTTCCTTTTAGCGAATGCTGTTTTCCTGTAGAAACTTGATTGAGCAGTAAACACTTATGGCATCGCACAAGAAAAATAGACCCCAGTCCTCGTCGCTGGTCATCTTCAATATATTGTAGAGAAAGACATTCTTTGCATGATGAACACCATAGTCCTTGCCCAAGGTGGGACAATTCGACAATACGACGTCCATCGTTATCGTTTTCATGATTTTCCTCCGAGATTGAAGATGAAAAATTGTCATGATCCTCAACGATACGACGTCCATCGTTATCGTTTTCATGATTTTCCTCCGAGATTGAAGATGAAAAATTGTCATGATCCTCAACCTTATCACTCGTGGATATTCCGAAATTTTCATTCTTGGATACTGCTCGATTTTCACCGCATTTGGTTTGAGATAATCTCTGCTTATATACACGCTCAGATACTACTTTGCTTTTCCACATATATCTTTTGGCCTTACCCATTTTTTAAATGAATAAAAATATGCACCTCAAAATTAACCTCAAAATTGTGTCATGTGTACACCGTCTCCAAGTGTTTTCTCTCGTGTAAGGGTAGCCAACAAAACAAAATGAAAAGCAACGTTGCCACGATCTACGCTATTTTTTATATTACTTATTTTAATTTATATTAACAAATTAAAAATTTATTAATCAGTGAAATGTTTACTGAACACTATATTTGACTTTGTAGTATAATGCATTTTCGTTCTTTTCAACCTACTGCGTTTTTAAAATTCTCAGTTTTTTATTTTCTTAAGTTCAATATTAGGTACAATCCCCTCTTAAAGTTTGTAAAGTAGATATTAAAATATCGAGTAAAAAACTATTATAATGTATTTGAAGGCCTTGAAACTGCTTTCATTTATACTATTTATCCTATTTTGATATAAATGCATGGTTTATACAGAAAGAAAGCTTGTGAATTCACGAGGAAAAATTATTATCGTTAATCTTAAACTTTTGACTGAGACCTTACGGCCAGTACATCCTTAATTTGTATAGAAGGATGAACATATTAGAATACATTTCTGAAAACAGTCTACAGTTGTTTCCGAGATATGTGTGCATTACTTGACTATATCGATAATTGATTTCACAACTTTCGTTTGTTTGATTTGCAGTGAACAATTTGAATATTTACATATAATTTGTTCAGCATACAATGACTCAAAGAAGTGAAAGACTTTTTGACTGGTATTTATTTGATTTATGTTAAAAAATCATAAATACTATTATTTTATAGATTATACAAAGAAAACGTCTATACTTGCCTTATTTTATACTTTCGTAGAAAGTTTTATATCATTTCAGTACTTTCTTGTGTTTAATTTCTATAGAAAGATGAACAAATTTGAATACATTTCTAAGAACAGTCATACAGTAGTTTCCGACAGTTGTTTGCATTACTTGACTATTTGATAATTGATTTCACAACTTTCGTTTGTTTGATTGGGAGTGAACAGTTTGAATGTACTTACTTACATATAATTTGTTCAGCATTTTGTACGGTTATGAAAAAAATTATTACCATTTATAGAGAGTGCTTATTGAATAGATGAGATTCGAAGAAATAAAAGGACTAGACAAATTATGTGTTGTTTTTTATAGATTATCCAGAAAAAACGTCTATACTTGCCTTATTTTATACTTTCGTAGAAAGTTTATTATATTAGCAAATATTATTATTTGTACAGTCATGAAAAAAATTATTCCCATTTGTAAAGAGTACTTATTGAATAGAAGAGACTAGAAGAATTAAAAGGAGTATAGACAAATTGTGCTGTTAGAACGTACTTAAAAAATTAGCTTTTAAAAAACGTCTTGATTGTTATAAAAAAATATTTAAGCTCTCATTTTATTGAATACAACCCAATGCGTAATTTGTTTTTTAGTTGCGTAATTTTATTTATTTGACTCACCAATGTTTTATGTATATGTTTTTATAGCTTATTGGTAATCAGATTATTGACTTAATCAACTTATATTTTGATTAATCAATTGTACTAACGCATCTAGCGCAAACGTTTATCTTTATATACGTTTTAAGAAGTGTTTTATTAGTTTTCGAAATTTCGGCCTGTTTAACCACCGATTTTCGGAATGTGTACCTATCTGTGATATAACCGTTGATAGTTTTTATTTCGACAATTTGAACTTTCGGATATTTCATTTTCGTTACCATGAACCATTGTCAAAATTATTTACGAAACTTTTGACCACTGTCAAAATTATTTTCGGAACTATTGACCATTTATAACTTTCTCGTAGGAATTTTTCCTATTAGATTAGAACCTTATTCCGATGATTTAGCTATCGGTTAAATTACCTATCGGGATTTTCGCTATCGGAATTTCTGACCATTGTAATTCTTAAACCCCCTAGAAAATACATCTATTTTATCCATAAAATATTTTCAAATTGTTCAAAAGAACTTTCCATTTTTTATAAAATGGTCAAGGGAATCCGAGATTTCAATTCTTAAGAACATCTCTTTCCTCACTTTTGTTGTAACATATTGTTCTCTTGATTTTTTCATAAAAATGCGTAAAGTTACAAATGGCCTTGGCATCAGTAAAATGATACCTATTATGGAGTCGTTCGCGTCACCCCCCCCCCCCCCCCCCTTCCCCGCGAGCGCCAAATCATGCTAGTTATAACTAGTGTCTGCGATACTAAAATGTACTATTAAAAAATGTACATTCAGCGTTTTAGACGTACCTTTTCTTAGCTTTTTTATTGTGATATTTGTTTTTTGTAAATTTTGCGTTTTAACTTTAAAAATGTTGGCAATATGTCTCTGCGCAGGTGCACAGAGAAAAGAAAATCTTAACTGTTAATGAACGGACGTTTTGATATGGACAAATGGAATGTTCATTTAAAATTAGACAAATTCGTTAACAGTTAAGTCACGAATCGTTTGAGTAAACAAATCTAACTTAATTCTTAACGAAATCATCTAACTATAAATGACCATTCCATTTGTCCATATCCAATCGTCCGTTCGTTAACAGTTAAGATTTTTTGCTTTCTCAAAGAGAAAGCTTATTAACGGTCAAATTTTTCGACCCCGAGATTTCGATGATTTTTTATATTTCTGAGATCCCTGAGTCGAAATATGCGTTTTCTTGAATATTTTTGTGCATATGTATCTGTGTGTGTGTGCTGGTGTCTGTGTGTGTGTCTGTGTGTATATGTGTGTGTGTGGAGGAGGGGGGTCTGTGGGTGTGTGGGTGTGTGTGTGTGTGTGTGTGTGTGTGTGTGTGTGTGTGTGTGTGTGTGTTTGTGTGTGTGTTATAAATTTGTCCGCAGCATAACTTGAAACTGGTCAGAGATATCAAGTTTATTTTTGGCACGTATTTAAAGCTTATTTGGAGTTATGCAAGTTCAATTATATAGTTGATCGGATAATATTAAGTCGGGTAAAAAAAATAAAGCAAAATATCGAAAAATCGAAATTTTTTTTTCGTCACCGAATTTGGATATCGGTGGGAAGTAGGTCCATTTTCTGAAAGGTCTTGATATGACTTATCAATTCACATTTTTATCGGCCCAATCGGATGTTATTGTTGAGTAAAATAAAGTTTAATGTAATTTTCTGTTCAACTCGCCAGAACTTCGTTCTGATCAAATATTTCCTTCAAAAAAGGACCCCGCACACAATGTATGGAAAATAATCATTCGGTCAAATTGGATCAAACTTGGGGAAAAGATAGATCTTGAGGTCCTGAACAAAAGTTCTCATGGGCAAAACCCCCCAAAATTTGACCGATGATTTTTTCCCATACATTGTGTGCGGGGTCCTTTTACACAATAAATTTTGTAGTATTAGGAATATTATAAACGATAGTGCAATAGTAAAGATTGTTATTGAACCAAATAGCAAATTTTATAACAATTTCTTTCGCTATTTTAAACCTACATTTTCAAATGCAAAAGTTGTTGCTAAATAGAATTTTTCGTGATTGTTACGATAAATGCTGTTGAAGGCCACGCGCCACGCTATATGTGTTACGACGGTCGCACGGCACGAAAATTTCAGTAGTCTATGTATTGTTGTTAAAAATTTGTATCATTGTTTGTGATCGTGTCGTACGCTTGTCGTAATAGTGTACCGCGGCGCGCGGCTTTCTACAGCATTTATCGTAACAATCACAAAAAATTCTATTTAGCAACAATACATGGAGCAAAATTCGAAAATTCGTTACACAACTTTTGCATTTGAAAATGCAGGTTTAAAATAGCGAAAAAAATTGTTATAAAATTCGCTGTTTGGTTCAATAACAATATCTATTATTGCGCTATGGATTATAATATTCCTATAATACTGCAAAATTTATTGGGTAAAAATTTCTGAATGAAATATTTGATCTGAACGAAGTTCTGGCGAGTTGAACAGAAAATTATATTAAACTTTTTTCCAAAAAAAAAAAAACAGTTTATTGGGATTTTTAATAAAACTAATAAAGATGAAAATTTGATTTCTTCACATAAAAATGCGCATTTCAATTCTTTACATGCCTGTTTTTTAAAAATCGCGATTTGCTCAATTTTCAAATTCGATACATTTTCTGCAAAATCTCGGGATGTTCCTTTTCGGGGCCCTCAATTGAGATCAAATTTTATGTAATTGATTAAAAATTACCCATAATTAAGTATGTAAATTTAATCGACGACTTGCGGCGATATCGTACACAAGTATTTTCTAAAATGCTACACAAATAAATTCTACACAGAGAATTTCGGCACCCAAACTATTTATCGAGATAAATTGTGCACAGTTAAAATCTACATTAATATGATCTACACATGATGTACAGTTTAATCGTGTAATCTATCTCAGTGTAGACTATATATGTGTACATTTTTTCTTAATATTATTTGTGTAGAACTTAGCCGTGCTAAAAAAGTCCTGTGTAGGTGCTTTGTGTAGATACTAAATATCCTCAATATCACTAGTATCGAATACAACCCAATGCGTAATTTGTTTTTTAGTTGCGTAATTTTATTTATTTGGCTAGCCAATGCTTTATGTATATTTTTGCTTCCTCAAATTGGAAGCTTTATAACGGTGAAAAAAATTTTTGAACCAAAAATGTTCAAGAACATGTTTTAAGACTTTTGGCGCTAAAATCCGTTGTTTTTGATAAAAAATGTTCGTGTCGTGTGTGTGCATGCGTGCGTGCATTAGAGGTGTTAGAAGTTTGTTTCACATGATTTTAGAAAATGTCTGTATGGATGTGTGGGTGTGTGTGTGCGTGTGTGTGTATGTATACCGCTTTATTTCCGGATCTACGCGGTCGATTTTAACCATCAGGTTCTCATTTTTTTTGTTTTTTTATTCCGAATTCGGGAAGAAAATAATTTTTGATGATTTACTGATTCGTTTTTGTTTTATTTCAAATTTTTGATTTTCGAAAAATTTATTTTTGATTTTTTTTAATGATCGGATTTAAATTTTTGAATCAGATGGGTCGCATTCGAAAGAGCATAAAAAAACCTATAATTTCAAAAAAAAAAAATTATCTAGCTATCACGGTCCTCTTGTTATTAACAAAAACGTGTTTTTTTTTAAAAGCTAATAACTCCTAAAGTAAACGGTCAATTTTTTGGAGAAAATTCACGATAATGCAGAATATAAATTGCTATAATCTGTGAAAATTTTAATCCATTCTGTTGGTTAGTTTTTGAGAAAAAAATTAAAAAATGGAAAAAATGTGTTCTCTATGTCACACGTTTTATGGAGTAAACCTGTTATTTGTTATTAATAAAAACGTAAACATAGAAAAATGAAAAAAAATGAGTTTAGTATGTCTAACCATTGCGGGAGTAAAAATTGACTTAATCGCTTCAAAATTCCTCGTAGAGGTGGATTTTGTATAGTTTTCGATCGAGTTATTTGGGCAAAATTTATTACACTTATTAAAAACTATATTTGGTTAAAATTTCAATACATTTTCTTCATTTGTTTTTGAGAAAAATTATTTTATAAAAGTATAAAAAAAGGAATTGATAAATTAGTTTCAGAAAGCTAAGTGCCAATGAATTGGCAGCGGTTTTTTTATTTAAATTATCTCTAGCCTGTCATTTGTTATTGATGAAAATATGGTTTATATTTCTTGAATTAATATCTCAAAAAATTTTTCCACTCAAAATTTTTACCACTTATTACACTTATCGAGTACAACATTGTGTTAAAATTTCAAGAGGTTATGTTGATTTGTTTACGAGAAAAAAATTATTTTTGAAAACAAGTGCGTTTTCTTTCGTTTCGATATCAGGAGTAAAAGTCAATGAATCGTTTTGAAATTTGGCAAAGAATTAGCTTTTTTATATCTAAGGATTCAGTTCTTTGCCGAAAAAAATCTGACCGTTGTGATCAAAGATATTTGAGGTTAAAATTTTTTTATAAATTTCTTATATTGGCATTTTTAAAAAGAATATTCGATTGATGGACTCAAAATTTTTACCACTTATTACACTTATCGAGTACAACATTGTGTTAAAATTTCAAGAGGTTATGTTGGTAAAAATTCTTTAACTTATTCCAAATTAGCCCCAAAACACACATATAAAGTTTTAGAGCAAAATATGCAATAGTTCTATTTAATTTGTACATCATATATAAATAAAATAATTATTGTTTACTGGCATATCCCCGAGAAAGTAATTTCAGATTGAGTCCCGCGGCAACGTGTACTAGGGCAACGATAATAATTGACTTTCAAAATATGAATTTCGTAAAAATTTCATAAAAATATTTCATAAAAATATCGATTCTTAAATATGAAAAAAACTACCTCTCTGTTAAATTTCAAAACGATTCGTTATCTTTTGTTAAGAAGTATAACTTATTATATTTGTATGATTGTTACAATAATGGATTAACTTTAAACCACTAAGTCGAGCAGGATAGTAATTAAATACCTGTTTCAAAACAAATATTTATTAGATATTGCCAATACATACTTTTCTTTCTCAAACTAATGTATTTCTTTAAAATTTTTTATAACAATAATTAATTGTTTGTATAGGATACATAAATAAAAAAACAAAAAAGATATTTTTTATATTCGGCGAATTTCAAGATGTATACTTAAAACCTAGACATCGTCATCGGCTATCTCGAACACCTAGAATTCCTGTACAATGCGCACTGACATATAAATGCAAAAAACTACGGTGCGCACCACCTAGACATCATCCTCGGCTACTCCGAACACCTGGACTTCCTGTAAAATGCTCGCTGACATATAAATGCAAAAAACTACGGTGCGCACCACCTAGACATCATCCTCGGCTACCCCGAACACCTGGACCTCCTATTAGATGCGCCGTGACATCTAAATGCAAAAAACTACGGACCGCACCACCTAGACATCGTCATCGGCTACCTCGAACACCTGGACCTCCTATAAAATGCGTCCTGACATATAAATGCAAAAAGCTACGGTGCGCACCACCTAGACATCATCCTCGGCTACTCCGAACACTTGGACTTCCTGTAAAATGCGCGCTGACATATAAATGCAAAAAACTACGGTGCGCACCACCTAGACATCATTCTCGGCTACCCCGAACACCTGGACCTCCTATTAGATGCGCCGTGACATCTAAATGTAAAAAACTACGGAGCGCACCACCTAGACATCGTCATCGGCTACCCCGAACACCTGGACCACGTATTAGATGCACCCTGAGATCTAATCGCAAAACCCTACGCAGCGCACAACTTAGACTCCATCATCGGCTACCCCAAAGACCTAGACCACGGATTCGATGCGTTCCAATACCTAGAGGTAAAAAACTACGAAGCGCACCACCTAGACATCGTCATCGGCTACCTCGAACACCTAGACTTCCTGTAAAATGCGCGCTGACATATAAATGCAAAAACTACGGTGCTCACCACGTAGACATCATCCTCGGCTACCCCGAACACCTGGACCTCCTATTAGATGCGCCGTGAGATCTAAATGCAAAAACGACGGAGCGTACCACCTAGACATCGTCATGGGCTACCTCAAATACCTGGACCTCCTATTACATTCGCCCTGACATCTAAATGCAAGAAACTACGGAGCGCACCACCTAGACATCGCCATCGGCTACCTCGAACACCTGGACTTCCTGTAAAATGCGCGCTGACATATAAATGCAAAAAACTACGGTGCGCACCACCTAGACATCATCCTCGGCTACCCCGAACACCTGACCTCCTATTAGATGCGCCGTGACATCTAAATGCAAAAACTACGGAGCGCACCACCTAGACATCATCATCGGCTACTCCGAACACCTGGACCACGTATTAGATGCACCCTGAGATCTAATCGCAAAAACCTACGGAGCGCACAACTTAGACTCCATCATCGGGCACCTCAAAGACCTAGACCACGCATTCGATGCGTTCCAATACCTAGAGGTAAAACGCTACGGAGCGCACCACCTAGACATCATCTTCAGCTACCCCGAAGGATTTACCTCGAGTTCCTCGGGTACAGTTCGGATGAGCCTCGAATTCGCCTGAAGCTAACCGCGGGTGTGCCTCGGATTAGCCTCGGCAGCACCTCGGCTGTACCTCGGCTCGAGCCGCGGCAAATACGGGGCTGGAGCCGAGGTCCGAGCCGAGGTCCCAGCCGAGGTAAAGCCGAGGTCCAAGCCGAGGTAAAGCCGAGGTCCGAGCCGAGTTCTAGCCGAGGCTCGACCGAGGTCCAACCGAGGCTCGACCGAGGTCCGAGCCGAGTACTCTACACCTTTGTAAAAGTCTACATTGTTATGACTCATCTCGCGCAATTCTTACATGTGAAGTGTCATGACAGAAATTTTAAAATGTCGATTTCTCGAAAACACGTACAAGTGGGTTAGGTCGTTATTCCGGGAAGCCACAGATATTATGTTCATAATATATGTAAATACATATATAGAGATATATACATAGAGAGAGGTTATGTACTAATAAACATATATACTGTATATAATAAAAAATATACATATGTTTATGTCTCTTCTTCTCTTCCTCTCTCTCTATCTATATTTTTATCTTTCTCTTTCTTTTGTCTTTCTTTATTATTATACGGCCATTATCACTGCTTAACTCTTCATGGCCATTAATTCCTGGTGATTGTATGTGTGTATATATATATACATAACATATATGACGTCACAGGAAGTCGGGAAAAACCGGATGCGAGGCTGAATACCATGGAGAAAGTTAAGAAATCGGAAAGCCGACAAAAAAAAATTCAGTCCCTTATATCTTTTGAATGAGATAATCTTTTTAAATAAAATCTTTTGATTTGAGTAGAGCAATGAAATGGCTTTCGATTAAGAGGGATATGTTATATAGTTAAAACTAGCGCAATAGGTGTATAAGCTCATAGAATTTCTCGTACATCCATTTCAATGTATATCATCACGCGGTCGTCCTAAGGCTCTTCTATACTTGCCTTCGGAACGCTCCCGCGTTCCTTGATAGTGTATGCAGCCGCTTTTTCACCAAAATTCGCGTCTTTTGATTTAACGCGATTCCAAGCTTTCTCAGCTAAAATTTTATCTGCGTCGTTTCTCGCTTGAACGTTTTCACGATTTTTAGAATAAGCTATATCGTGCTCTTTACAAGCAGCGTCAAGAGGATTAATTCCAAGATCTCCTCGAGCTAAACGTTTTTCCAACTTAGTGCCTGGACCACAGTACTGATAACCGGGTATGTGGAGCTCAAATGGAAGTTTATTGATAATTTTATTAACTAAACCGCGTCCGCGTTTGTGAATGATCATCACTCTTCGAAAGTCAACGCGCAACTGATGGTGAAAGCTATATAAGACCGCTATTTATACTCATAGCAATCAGTCGTGATTTGATTGTCATAGAGTAAAGATCACGAACTTCAAAGAACAGTCGGTAAAGCTACCAATAGAAAATTTTGATGTACTTGTAGAGCATGATAAAAGAGAAAAGCGACACGGCGATCTACTTCCTGATAGTATACGAGCCGTCTTCTGCGGTCCGTCAAACTGCGGAAAAACAAATAGTTTACTTGCTCTCATAACGCATCCTAATGGCGTTAGATTTGAAAACGTATACGTTTACTCAAAGTCTCTCAATCAACCAAAATATAAATTTTTAAATGAAATCTTAGAACCTATAGAAGGTGTACAATATTTTCCGTTCAGCGAGCACGATACAGTTGTCGATCCCGACCACGCGCTTCCGAACTCTATCATGATATTTGACGATATAGCTTGTGAAAAACAAGATAATGTTAGGGCCTTCTTTTGCATGGGCAGACATAAAAAAGTTGATTGTTTTTATCTATGTCAAACTTATGCTCATGTCCCCAAACATCTTGTCAGAGATAATGTAAACTTACTTGCTATTTTTAGACAAGATGAAGTAAATCGAAAGCATATATATGATGATCACGTAAATACCGATATGACTTATATACATTTTAAAGAATTGTGCTCCAAGTGTTGGAGAGATGATAAGCATGGTTTTCTAGTCATCAATAAAGATCGAGGAATAAATGACGGCAGATTTCGTAAGGGCTTTGACAATTTTGCTATAAATATAGCATACACATAGGTAACAATCAGCAGTTTCAGACTGAACGTTGAAACGACAACATGGCCGACTTTCAACGAGAAGAAAACGTGCTTCGTCAACTCGTTAAGGCACAAGATGCGATTAAATGCAAGTATAGAATATTAAAATTTGGAAAAGACAATGTCGAAAAGATTTTAAGTGAAACTTTTAAACCAATAGTTGATCCGCTTCAAACACTTGTAGCTCAGAAAAATATTGAACAAAGTAGTGTTAAACATAATACAGTCGAACAAAGTTTGGAGAATGACAAAAAGAACGAAAGTTCTGACAGTGAGTTCAATGATACTCTACAGAACGTCCATGACACATCTTTCGAAACAGCAGGTAGCGATAACGATGCTGATGACTCTGATTTGTACGTCAAGGCCCTCAAGCTTAATCAGCCTCAGTATCTTGACAAAATTTATGGAGTACGAAATGAAAAGGGTGAATTTTTTATTGGTAATTTACCGATTAGTTTTCATAATAATAAAATTAAAATTAACGGAGTAGTATATCCGAAAACTACAGGATTACTCGAGTTACTCATAGCGAAACAACCAAATAAAAATAATATAAGTTCAGATGATTTAAAAAATTATCGCAAAATTTAAAAACTATCATCTGCTCATAAAACGCGATATGACAAGAACGAAAAGATTCGTTTTTATAATAGTAATAAATTTAATAATTTTATTGCTCCAATGTTCAATATTACCTCGAAAACAAATGAATCGATTGAAGGTGGTTCATTACCTCGTTATAAAATTGCGAAAAAACATACTGCTTTGGACTATGTGTACTGGGACGATCCAAACGAGCTCGTTGACCGGCTTCACTTACTAGTAGCTGAAAGGTCTGCCGAAAATCCAAGTCATGTAAACGAGATACACTCTATAATCGAAGAACTTCGCGAAGCAGGCTATATATATTAAGTGCACACGAATAAACGAATCATTCTCAAAATGAGCGTCGACGTGTTTGGACGTAATCTTGGAAAAACCGAAGGCAGTCGAGGGCCACCTGGCGTTGGCTTTAAAGTCACGTCTGACGGTCACTACGACATGGAAAATAAAAAATTATGCAATATTGCCGAACCTCAACAGCCGAACGATGCTGTAAACTTAGAGTCTCTACGAAATATTATTCAAATAGAAATTCGAGGAATAACTGACATAACTACAAGACTTAGAACTAGGCTAGATGATTTGAATATAATAGTTGATAATCATAGAAATGAACTTGATGCCCAGAAATCTCAAATAAAAGCTGACGTTTTGACTATAAAAGAGAGTTTGGCACAGGTATTCAATCAGTAATTCCAAAAACATGGAACACGAAAGACTAGTTGAAGAACTACATAAATCTGCAAGGCGTAACTATACACGTCGACACTTTGATGTACGTGGTTTGGATGAAACTTGGCAAGCAGATCTCGTCGAAATGATTCCATATGCTCGCGACAATAAGGGCTATAGATACTTGCTCACTATAATCGACATTTTCTCCAAATATGCATGGGCTGTTCCTGTAAAGAGAAAAACAGGCAAAGATGTCTAGGAAGCTATGAAATCTGTGCTTGTTAAAGGCAGAGTACCAAAGAATCTCCATACGGACAGAGGCAAAGAATTTTATAACACAGATTTTCAAAAACTTATGAGCACATACAAAATAATGTTGTACTCAACCTTTAGTAATCTAAAAGCATCGATATGTGAACGTTTTAATCGCACATTAAAAAGTGCTATGTGGAAAAAATTCAGTTTGAGAGGCAACTACAAGTGGCTAGATATTTTACCCGATTTACTTACCGCATACAATAATCGTAAACATCGTACTATCGGTGTGAAACCAAAAGATGTAACATCCAGCAACGAAGTAGATATATTCCAGAGATTTGCTCGTAAAATAGCTAAGAAGATTAAGCCAAAGTTTAAAATTGGTGACAAAGTCCGAGTGAGCAAGGCTAAAGCAGTATTTGACAAAGGATATACACCTAATTGGTCTACAGAGATATTTACAATTGTACGTGTAGCAGCTACAAATCCTCCAACTTACCATCTAAGGGACTATCAAGATCAGCCTGTTTCAGGCGGTTTCTACCAGCAAGAACTACTCAAGGCCAAGTATCCAGATATTTATCTTGTAGAAAAAGTAATAAAGAAAAAAGGAAGTAAAATTTTTGTAAAATGGCTTGGCTTTGATAATTCACATAATAGTTGGATTGAGAAAAAAGATATGTAAGAATATGGAATTTTTTAATAAAAACAATTTTTAAAGTTAAACAAAGAGTTTGTTTATTAATAAATTAAAAAAAAATATATACATTTGCGCTCAATTATATTTCGTAATACTTATATATATTTTTCGTAATAAACATTTTATTTTCGCAATACTTAACTTATATTTTTCGCAATACTTGACTTATATATATTTTCGCAAATACTTAACTATTTTCAATATATATTTTTCATAAATACTTAAACATTTCGCAATACTTAAAGGTTAACTATATATGTTGACATTACTTAAAAATTATTTGCCGCTAAATTCTACACTCGAACCACCGTGATATTTTATAAATATTTCGCACTTATTCGCTGCGTTCTAGAGTTTCAAGTAGAACTCTTCATCTTGTTGAAGAGCCTCCGATACTCTCTTTGGCATAAACACGTCGAACTCGCTCTCCAGCTCAGCCACAACTTTTTTTCCATACTTGGTAGTCACATCCTTCAGACTTGTCACCATGTACAGCTGGCCCTTGGTCAGATCGACCAGTCTTTTTGTGGGAAGGAATCCTCCACGCGCAATAGCGTTTAATTTTGAAAAATCCATCTGTAACAGAAAGTTTTGTAAATGATTAGTTTTTTGAATAGAAGAAAAAAAGAAAATTACTTTAAGAAAATACAAACCTTAGATTTCTCTCCTTTTCTTATTACTTTCAGTATTTTCCTCACAAGGTCTTTTTAAGACGAGGAGCGAAGCTGCAGGAAGCGGCTGCGAGACAGCAAGAAATGACCGTGAGACAGCGAGAAGCGGCTGCGCAACTGAAGTAATCTGCTGCTAAGATGGAGGAAGCGGCGTTGAGATCTGCTGGAGCTGCTGCTGTTGCTGAAGATTACTGATAGAAGGCTCGACTATGCGAATGAGCTCCTGCTCTCGCGATGTCTCATTATATAGCAGCTCTTCTGCGGCGTTCGGCGGCTCGCGTTCCCCCTCTCCAGCAACTTCTTCATTCTCATTGGCCGGCTTTTCCCCCACCACTCCTGCTCTATAGTGGCCCCAGGGCAGTGTGTCGGTGGTCCCGGGCTGTAGGCAGCGTTTATCATCATGCGCACTGAGAGACCTGATATTCCGTTGCTCTCGAGTGATGGTGACGTTCTCTCGAAGGCACTTTATGTAGTCGCCAGGGGTGATGGTCAGTTTGACTACAGAAGTTTTCACTCCTTTGGCCTTCTTGATGGGCTTTTAATTCTGTACTTTCACGCTGTACATTTTACTCCGCAGCCCGATGAATTCCAGCATGATCTCGCCGTTGCACTCGTCCTTCATCAAGCCGACGATTTTCTTATTGGCACGAGGCATATTGAATGGATTAGTTTCAGGATAGTCTGATGTGTCGAACTCGTGGATGTCTTGCCGCATCACGTTGTACATGTCAACACCTGTGACCTCATAGATCAGACTATCCGTATCGGTGTATAGCAACTTGCCTCTGTCTCCTACACGATCTCGCATATAGTCGTAGTGGAACCTGTACACGAGTGTTTTTGAAAGGTCCAAAACTGACAAGCCAATGTAGATCGGCTTTCTTATGCAGATCTCCGTTCGCAACAGCTGCACAGCGACGAGGTCTTCATCAAAAATGTCAGAGCTGTGAAAATTGGGCCGTGCGATGAGTGCCTCGGCTTCATAGCGTCCTTTCCACTTGTTGACTAGCTTCACGTCAACGCGTTTTCTCTCATTTTCCATCGTCTTGCCATAAGGTAAAGGAGGGAGTACTGGGACAAAACCTATTTTGGGACCAGAAGTTGGACAGCAGTAAAACCTACGATGAATGGTTAAGGTGATAAAAGCCTTACTTCATTAGTATTCTTTATGATGTTAGCTACGTAGTCACTTCATTATTGTGTGTATTTACTTCTTAAACTAATGTATAACAAGATTCAAACTTTTTGAGGTTATGTTTGAGCTGTACGCATAGCGGAAACTTTATCCCACTATAGGTATCTCTTAATTCCCATATCGTAGTAGTGGGACACGTTTAAAAAGTATTGTCCCACAACTGCGTCAAATGGGCGTCCCACTACCGGTCATAAATAAGTTACCGTGTCCCACTACACTAGTCGATAATTATTTTCTTTTAATGAGATTCTTTTAATACACCAACAACGGAAGAAAGCATCTTTTTTTCTTAAAATAAATCTTGAGACACGAGCTAGCTGCTGAGGTAATTAGTTTTTATGTATTGTGCTTAGTTTTGGCAATAGAAAAGATTATAAAAAAAGTATGGTCAAAACTGTCCCACTACTACCTACTCTACCTTATACAGCGTTGTTGAAAAGTTTGAAAAGCATTTTTTCAAACTCGTTCTTGGCTTCCTTCCTTTTTGCGCTGTACAAATCGATATACTTTTTAAGCCAAGGACTCTGCTTGAATTGTATGGCGCGATGGACTTTGACGAGAACCAGGCCATGTTTCAACGCCTGTTTAAGTGCTCGATAGTGTAACACGTAACGAGTTTTGTCATGAAGCGTCGTCATAAGTTTATGCTGTTTCGAGCCTGGAGGTGCCATGTGTTCGGCAAAGAACGGCAGATCTTTATGCGAATCATGCAGTGACTTGGGATACTTTAAATCCACCTCGACAAAATATCCAAAGTCTCCGTCATCGGAAATGTTGTAGAAGTCTGTGTCGTCCTCGACATTCTCCACCCATATGAAGCCTCCGTAGGGCAGGGGTTCAGTCATTGCCCATCCGTATAAATTGTTGACGTCAAAATACATTAAATATTTCTCATTCTCGTCAACATTATAACCTTCTTTCATATACGGGTTGTTCGCTTTTGCATAGCGATTGCAGCATTGACTGATTCCTCCGCGTATGCCTCGCTCGATAAACAGCAACATATCTACATCGGTGAGAAGCTCGAGTTTGATCTGTAAAAAAAAAGAAAATATTTGAAATATGTAGTTTTTAATTTAAATTAATTTTATTTTAAGTGAATTATACCTGAGTATTTTTGAGCATGGCATCTCACGACAGTCCAGGCGTTGTGTAGTAATGAGCAGGATCCAACTCGTACGCCGCAAGACAGTTATTTCTAAAGTTCTCAAAAACTTCAGCCAATAGTATAACGTCTGTCTTGAGATATAAGTCAGAGTACTGCCCAAGATCTTGAATGTTGAAACTCTGCCAAACCTTTTGGGCATGCTCATAATCTCCATCGTTGATGTGAGCGTTGTATAAGCTGCTGAAGAAAGCATCCTTTAAAGGAAGATTTGGTTCTTTCAGCTTGTCAAACGATGAGACATAGTCATAAGGGAATACTCCTTTTCTTTTTAAAAGTGCAATCTGTTCATTAGACAATCCATCTTGTTTCAACATGCACTCTAAAGTATCAAGCTTCTCCAAATATGATGATAATTTGTCCAGAGACGAGGCCATAAATTTGAAAGAGTCGATAAATCTCAAATTTATATCTGTACCTTCCACAAACTTTGTAAAAGATATGTATTTCTCTTTTGTTTGTGGAAGTAGCGAAACTCGCCCTGGGAAGCACGTTGCAATTTCTCTAATAAAGAGATGAGAATCGTATCCGCTCAAGTTGTGAAAAACTATGGGGATCATTCTCGAGTCTTGGAAGCCGAGGTTACATTTGCTATGTGCAGGTCCACGATATCTGTAAAAATAATTTTTTTTAGTTGAGAGAGAGAGAGAGGAAGGGAGAGAGAGAGAGAGAGAGAGAGAGGGAGAGAGAGAGAGAGAGAGATAGAAATAAATACTCACTTTCCCGTGAAATGGCAATGATCACGTACTCTCTTGTCTTCCTTAGTAAATGGCTTCTCGCAAATGTGGCATAGAGGTGCTCGGTCAAACATAATTTTTTCGAGTGTTGTTAAGTTACTCATAGGCTTTGGATGTTTGTACGAGTCATCCAACTTTACAGCCAGTGAGTGGAGGCTCTGTACAAACCATTTGGCTGGTGATTCGGCTTGTTCATCCTCTTGTCTATAACTTTTATATTCCGAGAGACTATCATCATAACTACATTTAATGAAGAAACCCACACTAAATGGCACATGATGCTGATAAGCTCGTTCATCGTCAAACACAGGCTTCAATATACATTCAAAGTCTGCGTATATTACGAACGGCACACGATTCTTAAAACCAAAGTTTGTAAACTCTAAAGTATTGTTTTTCACCGTTGGAAGTGTGATTTTACACTGATTAATTTTTTCGCAGTCAATCATATGTTTCGTCATGTTCTCTTCAGTTCGAAAATAATGTAGACAGCGGTCACAGATGAAAGTTTTGTGGTTACGTGATGATAACTGTTTACTACACAGTCTTGATAAATTTTTTATCCAAACATAGTGAAATTTAAATTCTATGTTAACATTGTCATCATCGAGAGTCGAGCCATCTTCATCTTCGTCAACATAATTATTTTCGATGAGTAGTAAATTAACGTGCTTTTCTTTTTTGTCAGCTGTCAAGTGGCGTGGTAAGATTTCAAACGCTTCTCCTTTTTTCTTCTTTAAATAGTACACATTTACAGAAACGTCATTTTGCTTTTCAAACTTTGTCACTTTTCTGGGATCAACTGGAAACTCAATTCCCTTAAAGTTCAGATCGTTTTGATGTAATACATAAGACACCACTCGATTGGCATTTTTCTTAGCAGGGTGTAGAGCCGATAGAATTGCCCACTTAAAACATTCATCATCTTGATTTTCTACATTTATACAGGTCTTCTTGTTCTTGATGAACGGCGGCAAATCAATGTATGAACTTCCTCTCATCGGATTGAACTTATAAATATTCACAACTAAATTTAAAATTGATTTAAGCGACCAGCCCGACTCGCGCTCCTGAAACTCTTCCATATCCGTATCGATTGGATTGTGCACATTCATAACAAACCACTCATTCAAGTCCGTAGTCGAATATATCGGAGCTGTTTTTGTATTTAAATATTTTATTTCAATCGTCTCTTCGCCATTTTTAACTATAGTGTACTCGGCCGCTAGCACTGTGTTTACTTTCAAAGGTTCTTTAAGAATTTCACGCACTTTTTCGATAAATTCTTTCTTAGCGTCTCGCATAAATGTTAATAAATCAAGATGTCTCTTGTTTGTGATGACACCCGTCTTTATTCTGTTCTCGAAAGCTGATTCGACATCATCCCAGCTCACCGAGGGACCATTTTCACTGGCTTGTAGTCCAGCACCTACCACTCGATGTTCACTCAACAAGCGTAGAACACTTTTTATAAGTGCGATGGCCGCTTGCAACTTTTGCCGATCGGTCACTGTTAAGTCCGTCACGTCGGGCCTGCGCTGAGTCAATTTTTCAGCTTCCACTAGAGCTTTGCGACCAAGCGCGATCCAATTGTTCACATCATCTTGGTCAGCTGCACCACTTAAAGCAAGACGATACGATTTACATAGCACAAGAGCGGCACTTTTGAAGTACTGAGGCATCTTGACCACGTGAAGCAGTCGAATGACTTTCCGTCGCGCGCACACCTCCTTTTATCTAAAAATTCGCGAAAAGAGATCGTTTCCGATTGGTTGTTGGAATCATGGTGGGGAAAATACCGTGATTGGTTAAACAATTGGAGGGGACGACTATAAAATACGCAGCGAGCCGTTATACATAAGTCATAAATAGTATTAATGAATTAAACTAATTTTCAAAAATACCGAATTTAAAAAAAGAAAGATTATATGAATGTTAAAAGTAAAATAAATTTTAAACTTTTAGTATATAAGTTGAAATAATAATAAATGAAAAATGTGCCAACGCTCTGAAAAGAGCTGATAATAACATAAATATCTATATGTTTGTTCATAAAATTACAAATATATTTTAGCTCTGAAAAGAGCTGATTATGACAGAAATATATAATAAATAATTTGTTCATGTTGAAAGATTTAGGGCCCTGAAAAGGGCCGATTGGTTTTGGCCTTGAAAAAGACCGATTGGCTTTGGCCTTGAAAAAGGCCGATTAGTTTGGTCCTGAAAAGGACCGATTAAACGGAGAGCTATCGACGAGCCCTTCGTACAGGTGGTGGTGATGATGGTGGCGATCTTTCGTCACGACGCCGACGCTTTTGACGTTCGCAACGGAAGTCGTGTGTGACCTCCATCTCATCATCACCATCTTCTTCCTCCTCCGCCTCGGTCTTCTGCTCGAATGACCGAATTTCTATTTGGTCAGATGGCACCTCAATATACTACCGTTCATGCGGCTGGTACAGCATGATCTGCTGTGGCGATACTGTTGAAATCATCGCAGGACCATCAGCTGGAGGAGAAGGTTGTTGAGGATGCGGCCTTCGCAATTGGTATGGTGGTGGTGGAGTTCCCGCAGCGAGTAGTGGAGTAAGTGCCCGTTGCTCCTCCTCCTCCTCTTCCATCTCAAGACCCATGAGCCATGCGTTAAAGGCAAGAGGAGAAGAGAGGTCCGGTAGATCCTCCATCTCGAAAGCAACACATCCCTCCAATGCTCTCAAGCTTTCAAGAACGGCTTCTTGAAGAGAGACGTCGTCTTCGAGTAGGTCCTGCAGAAACTTGTCCTTTGACTCCATTGCGAAGAATGATGCCGAACGGAGAGAAACTCACAAGTTATATGCCCTCTCGCAGAGCTACTCCGCGCCAATCAGCGGCCGCGAGCGCTTCTAGCCGCGTGCGTATCAGCGACCGCTCTCGAGTGCCGCGGAGAGGGGGCACGCGCGAAGGCGAAAAAGTTAGTTCGCGCTCGGCCGCCGCGCGAGCAGGAGCTCCCGCGCATGCGCCTAATGCCCTACCGCGGTGTCAACAGCCGCTCTCGAGTGCCGCGGGGATTCGCACTCGACCGCTGTGCGAGCAGGAGGCCCCGCGCGAGTGCGCACAAGGGTGCTGCGGGGAGGGGGGCGCGAGCGAAAGAGCGAAAAAGCCACTTCACGCCCGGCCGCCGCGCGAGCAGGAGCTCCCGCGCGTATGGAGTATTGCCTTGGCGGCGCTGCCGCCGCCGCGTGCGCTATAGTTGCGCGAAATGACATTCGGCGCAGAGCCATCGTCCGAGCAAGAGCTCTCTCTCTCTCTCTCCCCCCATGGATTGATGGACCGCGGGGACCTGTTGCGGGGTGGCGCTGTGCGTACGCGATGGAGAGCGAAAACGGCATTTCGCAATCGACCACCGTACACGCAGAATCTCTCCATGGACAACGAGGTTGGCGCACCACCAGCGAGCAACAGTGAGGATGAAGAACGGAAGGTGCATCATACCCTCGGAAGGTTGTGCATGTGTGTGTTATCTCGCTCTCTCTCTCTCTCTCTCTCTCTCTCTCTCTCTCTCTCTCTCTCTCTCTCTCTCTCTCTCTCTCTCTCTCATTTCACTCCAATCTGCCCTTCTAAGGGCAAAAAACGTAGGAAACTGCAGTGTTTTCTCTCTCTCTCTCTCATTTCACTGCAATCTGCCTTTCTAAGGGCAAAAAACGTAGGAAAACTGCAGTGTTCTCTCTCTCTCTCTCTCTCTCTCTGTCTCTCTCACACACACACATGCACACTCATCGACACGACGACGGTGACAGCGAGGACGGCAATGGGGTAGCCGGCGAAACGGACACGACAACAACAACGATCATCGACAGGAAGCGTTGAAGGTAAGTTTTTTTGAATCTCTCTCTCACTCCAGCGCATCTTTTTCTTTTAGTATTCCGCGAGTGTATACTCTCTCTCTCACGCGCTTCCTCGACTTCGAGCATAACGATTCCCGCGCGCGATTATCTCGCTCACCGACGGCGACAACCACGAGGTCACTTTCTTCTCGTGGACGACGCGATTGGTTTTGGCCTTGAAAAAGACCGATTGGCTTTGGCCTTGAAAAAGGCCGATTAGTTTGGTCCTGAAAAGGACCGATTAAACGGAGAGCTATCGACGAGCCCTTCGTGCAGGTGGTGGTGATGATGGTGGCGATCTTTCGTCACGACGCCGACGCTTTTGACGTTCGCAACGGAAGTCGTGTGTGACCTCCATCTCATCATCAGCATCTTCTTCCTCCTCCGCCTCGGTCTTCTGCTCGAATGACCGAATTTCTATTTGGTCAGATGGCACCTCAATATACTGCCGTTCATGCGGCTGGTACAGCATGATCTGCTGTGGCGATGCTGTTGAAATCATCGCAGGACCATCAGCTGGAGGAGAAGGTTGTTGAGGATGCGGCCTTCGCAATTGGTATGGTGGTGGTGGAGATCCCGCAGCGAGTAGTGGAGTAGGTGCCCGTTGCTCCTCCTCCTCCTCTTCCATCTCAAGACCCATGAGCCATGCGTTAAAGGCAAGAGGAGAAGAGAGGTCCGGTAGATCCTCCATCTCGAAAGCAACACATCCCTCCAATGCTCTCAAGCTTTCAAGAACGGCTTCTTGAAGAGAGACGTCGTCTTCGAGTAGGTCCTGCAGAAACTTGTCCTTTGACTCCATTGCGAAGAATGATGCCGAACGGAGAGAAACTCACCAGTTATATGCCCTCTCGCAGAGCTACTCCGCGCCAATCAGCGGCCGCGAGCGCTTCTAGCCGCGCGCGTATCAGCGACCGCTCTCGAGTGCCGCGGAGAGGGGGCACGCGCGAAGGCGAAAAAGTTAGTTCGCGCTCGGCCGCCGCGCGAGCAGGAGCTCCCGCGCATGCGCCTAATGCCCTACCGCGGTGTCAACAGCCGCTCTCGAGTGCCGCGGGGGTTCGCACTCGACCGCTGTGCGAGCAGGAGGCCCCGCGCGAGTGCGCACAAGGGTGCTGCGGGGAGGGGGGCGCGAGCGAAAGAGCGAAAAAGCCACTTCGCGCCCGGCCGCCGCGCGAGCAGGAGCTCCCGCGCGTATGGAGTATTGCCTTGGCGGCGCTGCCGCCGCCGCGTGCGCTATAGTTGCGCGAAATGACATTCGGCGCAGAGCCATCGTCCGAGCAAGAGCTCTCTCTCTCTCTCTCTCTCCCCCCATGGATTGATGGACCGCGGGGACCTGTTGCGGGGTGGCGCTGTGCGTACGCGATGGAGAGCGAAAACGGCATTTCGCAATCGACCACCGTACACGCAGAATCTCTCCATGGACAACGAGGTTGGCGCACCACCAGCGAGCAACAGTGAGGATGAAGAACGGAAGGTGCATCATACCCTCGGAAGGTTGTGCATGTGTGTGTTATCTCTCTCTCTCTCTCTCTCTCTCTCTCTCTCTCTCTCTCTCTCATTTCACTCCAATCTGCCCTTCTAAGGGCAAAAAACGTAGGAAACTGCAGTGTTTTCTCTCTCTCTCTCTCTCTCATTTCACTGCAATCTGCCTTTCTAAGGGCAAAAAACGTAGGAAAACTGCAGTGTTCTCTCTCTCTCTCTCTCTCTCTCTCTCTCTCTCTCTCTCTCTCTCACACACACACGTGCACACTCATCGACACGACGACGGTGACAGCGAGGACGGCAATGGGGTAGCCGGCGAAACGGACACGACAACAACAACGATCATCGACAGGAAGCGTTGAAGGTAAGTTTTTTTGAATCTCTCTCTCACTCCAGCGCATCTTTTTCTTTTAGTATTCCGCGAGTGTATACTCTCTCTCTCTCACGCGCTTCCTCGACTTCGAGCATAACGATTCCCGCGCGCGATTATCTCGCTCACCGACGGCGACAACCACGAGGTCACTTTCTTCTCGTGGACGACGCGTGGTCTCGCGCAAACACGTCGTTTTTCTCTCGATCGCCGACGGTGACATGTGAGATGTTAGTTTTCTTCTCGCTCGTGAGGTTAGTTTTTTCTGGCGGGGTCTCGCCGAGCATATCATGTAGTTTGTCAACGGTGACGAGCACGGGGGTAGGGTGCTGCTCGCGGGCTACGTGAGGTCACGAGCAAGCATATCTTTCTCTCTCGCACGCCGTTGAGCGCAAGGTTAGGTTGCTTCTCGCGGATGACGTGGGGTCTCGCGTATCATGTTCTCGCTCGCCGACGAGCACGGTTTTAGGTTGCTGCTCGCGGACGACGCATGCGAGCATATCTTTTTTCTCTCATCGACTACGATGATCATGAGGTTAGGATTTACAGTCGCGCGCGATTATTTCCCTCTCGCTTGACTTATCTCCTCGTCGATGAGGTTTCTAGTGGTCTTGCTCGGGCATATTATTTCTCTCTAGTCGATGACGTTAGGATTTTTATCGCGCGCACTCAACGACTCTCTAACACTTCCTTGATAACAAGCTCGAGGCTAGTTTTGTTCTCACGCGTTATAGAGTTTCTAACGTTCTCTTTTTGGTAGATAATACATGATTTTTTATTTTCTTTTTCAGTGGGACACCTGGCCAGGCAAAGACGATCGAGGTGGAGATTTCTGTCCTTTTCGGAGCAGCTTTAACGTGACACAACTATTCATATATATGTCTATATGTATATATTTATTATATCTGTCCTTTCAGGACAGACACTAAAACGTTAGGAACAAACGTTTAGGAATATAGCATAGAACACACACACACCCACACACACACACACACACACACACACACACACACACACACACACATATATATATATATATATATATGTGTGTGTGTGTGTGTTTTGTTTTGAATCTGCTCTTTTCAGAGCAACTTAAATATGTTTTCATAGGCAAACTCGGTTTTATTCCGTTGCCGTTGAACATGACTACACGCTAAGGATGACTACAGAAAAAAAAGATGAGTAATCTCTCGCGCGTTCTCTCTCTCTCTCTCTCTCTCTTTCTCTCTCTCTCTCATAGAATTTAGGGTTTCACGTGTACGTATGGTAGCCATACGTGCACACATGTATATAATAAATTTTTAATTTTCATTTTTGTATTTTTCAGGGAACAGTTGTTCACAACGCGGAAGCAATCGCCGTTGGACAACGACACTAGACAACACCGCTCGACAATGACACTGGACAACACCGCTGGACGTTGAGGACAACGACAAAAGATAAGTAATCTCTCGCGCGTTCTCTCTTACATTGCGGGATGGGATTAGAGTTTTGCATGCACATATTGCAGTCTCGTGCGCGTGCATATATAATAATAAATATTAATTTTTTGAATTTTTTCAGACAACGAGGAAGCTCTTGCCGCTGGAGAACTTCAACGATGACAAACCGCACATGCCAAGCCGCTCATCATCGGTGAATATCATAAATTTTAAATATATTTAATCACTACCGGACCATGCATAGTTACTGCAGGCTGACAAGCAGCAGGCCGTCCGCTGCCCGCCGGCCGACTTCTTGCCGCTGCCCGCTAGCCGTTGGCTGCCGACGGTCCGCTTCCCGCCGAGTCAGAACCGATTCTGGATCAAAAAAGGTCTGGGTTATTTGGCCTCGTGCAATGACGGGTGAGCCAGAAACCCTAGACCGGTTCTGGCTCAAACAGGTTGCGAGCTGATATGGGTTATTGACTCCCATGCAATTGCGGGTGAGCCAGAAACCCTAGGCCGGTTCTGGCTCAAACAGGTCACGACCTGGTATATGGGTTAATGACCATTACGCAATTGCGGGTGAGCCAGAAACCCTAGGCCGGTTCTGGCTCAAACAGGTCACGACCTGTTTGAGCCAGAACCGGCCTAGCTTATCTACTTCCAATGCCATTCTATAGAACTATATTATTACGAGCGTATAAAATTTATTAAGAAACTTAAACGGTATTGGATCACAAACATGCCTAAATTTTATTTATATCTGTATCTTTGTTACTTTATCCACCAGGTGGCTGCCACTTCTTGGCTTCCACAAACAAAATCACTTTCTAACTTCCTTAAATAAATCCAAGTAACATTTATTTTCGGAGTCGAAGATAAGTCTACCGGGATCTTCTTGATGAGTCCACCCGGTACGACTAAGGACGAAACGCATTTCAGTTCCTTGTATTTTGTAAATTTGTAATTTTTATTAAAGTATTTTCTATACTTCTCTTACCAGTGTCGCCGTGTGCTAAAATTTTCTATCAAATAGTGCGGGCTATAAAAATGTAGCACACTATTTCGATTTGGGAAAGGTATTACGACAAACTGTAAGAGAATTTGCTCGTGGAGATCAATTTAGCCATTCTATAGAACTATATATTTTATTATCTTAATTACTAACAATTATTGAATATGCTATATACTATATACTATTCACTATGAACTTTTTTATTTTTTTTTTATGAACACTTTGGAAGATGTTAATTCCTTGAGATCATTTGTTAGTTTATTAAATTCTTTTATAGCTACATTGTAACTATTTTTCTCACTTATTCGTTTACTTCTTTTTGGCAATTGAATACTCTTATTTCTAGTATTATTCTTATTATTTTTGTACATTTCCTTTAATTGACTGTAATGGTAAGTTATTGCTTCTAATCTGAACAATTGTGAGGGAGTAAGTATATCACCATTTGGCTGAAATCTATTTTTATTAATTATCTTTATTATTTTGTTTTGTGCCCTTTGAATGAGGTTTAGATTATTATTATATGCTCCTCCCCATGCTATTATACCGTAATTTATTAAACTATGAAAAAAACCATAATACATCATCATTAAAGATTCTCTTCTCATAATATTTTTAATTTTGGCAAAAATAAATATTAAATATTTAGTTTTTTTAACTAAGTAGTCAATATATTTGTCCCATTTCATATTGAAGTCAAAAAACAAACCTAAATATTTTTGATATTCTACTCTTCTAAGTGTATAACTACCTATATTAATATTTATTGTGTCAGGGACACTATCACAGTAATTACCATATGCTATATAAACAGTTTTATCCACGTTTAAAGATAACTTATTTAGAGCAAGCCATCCAGAAACATCATTTAGATACTGTTTCATTTTGATCCTCGCTGTCGTCCACGTGTCATCACTTGAAATGATGACGGTGTCATCAGCATAGGACACTATTGATTCGTTTGGCATATCTCTCAGTAGATCGTTTACATAAAGTACAAAAAGTATTGGCCCTAGAATTGTTCCTTGCGGGACTCCAATTGAAATTTCTCTGTAGTTGCTTTTATTTTCATTTATTTTAACTCTTTGTTTTCTACCAGAGAGATAGCTTTTCAGCAATTTTAATGAATTACCTCTTATACCATATCTTTCTAGCTTGTCTAACAAAATTTTATGATTTACCGTGTCGAAGGCTTTGGCTAGATCTAGAAAAGCTGTGATTATAGGTTTACTTTTGTCCAAATTATCATAAATTATGTTAGTTATATAGTTCAATGCATCAGTAGGTCCCCTTCTTTTTACAAAGCCGAATTGTTTATTCGATATTATGTTATATTTATTCAAGAAAGAAAACAGCCTAGTATAAATTATTTTTTCGAAAATTTTAGCTAAATTGGAAATAAGTGAAATTGGTCTATAGTTTTTACAAGTTCTATCCCCACCTTTGTGTAGGGGTACTACTTCAGCCTTTTTTAACTCATCTGGCCAAATGCCTTCTGCAATACATATATTAAATATATGTTGTAGGGGTGTTACTATATAATTTGCAATTACTTTTAAAGTTGTAACATTTATATTGTCTACTCCACTCGATTTCTTTTTCATTGCCTTTATTATTTTGTATATTTCGTAATCATCAGTTGGACTTAAAAACATTGATTCATTGTTTCTATCTGGTAATTTTACTGTATCATTTCCGCAGTTTACAATTTGCTGACTAAGTATATTATCAATTGTACAATAATATTTATTCATAGTATTTGCAATTTCTGTTTTATCCTCAATTTTTTTTTATTGTTGTCATATATATATAATCAATTGATTTATTTTGTACGTTATTTTTTTCTAATTTAGAGTTTATAATATTCCACAACTGCTTTGGTTTGTCGCTATTTTTCCTTACTTGTATATCTTCAAATTTGAGTTTAGCTTCCTTTATTACTTTATTAAGTATTTTATTGTAATTTTGATATTAATTTTTTAATATTTGACAGTCTGGTTTTTTCTTCCATAACATATATAACTCTTCTTTTTTACTACAAGATACTAGTATTGCTGTCGTAATCTTTTTTTTCCTTGGTACTAATTTTTTATTTTTATTTTTTCTTTTTTTAGTAGATTCTTTGGTACAATTATGTATTAATTCTATTAAAGTATTTATTGCTTGATTTGGATCCTGCATCAATAGAATACAGTTCCAATCAACTTTTTTAGCAGTATTTTTAAGGCTACTATAGTTTATTTGTAATATGTCTGTCTGTTTTGGCTGCTCCGTATTTAATTGATTTATATTTATAAGTAATGGATAATGATCGTTGAAAGGATTATTTATCTTATAAGAATCTATTTTTATATTTTTACTTTTAACGAAACAATTATCTATACATGTACCTTTAGTGTTATCTATCGACGGTCTTGTTATACCTAGGTAACTAGGAGTAAATTTATATTCAAGAAAATTATTTAAGTACTCTTGAGTAATAATTTTGTCATTTAATTCAAATTTCGTAATATTATCTTCTAAAATATCAATATTAAAATCACCTATAATGCAGTGATTTTTTGTATTTTTTTGATCTTTTAAGAATTTTTGCAAGTTATGTATAAATTCCATTTTGGGCACATCGTGTGATCTATAAATCGCCGTAATACTACTAGTCTCTCCAGTCATAAGTTTGACATTTGTATTTATAAATTTCAATCTATGATATTTGTACTTTCAATAATATTGTTCATCACGTATACCATTACACCATCGGCTTTGTTTATTTTACTTTCATTATAATAGCTATTATATCCCATTAAATTATAATATTGAGGATAAGGTAAATTCCAAGTTTCTGTACATATAATAATAATAGGTTTTTTATTTAAGCTCTCAATAAAAGCCTCAAGTTTTTCAAAATTTGAATTTAAACTTCTAATATTAATACATAGTATCAAATTTTTTATTTTATTATTCATTTTATTGCAGAGACTTTTATTGAGTTCTTTGACATTTTCAAATTCACTCTCTTTTATAATAACATTATCGAAATTTAATTCTAAATTTTCATTTAGTTTCTGAGAATCACTGATTTCAATTTCTTTCTGTATTAAATTTTCAGAATTCTTATTGTATAGTAGATTATTCATCATTTTGGCGATTTATTTACTTTGTCATTTAATGAATTCAGTGATTCTACAGAAAGTTTTGTTTGTCTTGCTGTTAATGAAGTTGTACTTCTCTCTGTCGTTGATTTTTTAATGTAGTTGCCTACTTTACCTATGTCTTTTGGAACTACGGGTTGAACACTGTAGTCTGTAGCGTCAATATACTTCTTTACCATCTTTCTAAAAATTTCACATCTGTCATAATCTGTTGCTTCGTGATTTATTTCATATTTAGTTCCATATTTATTGTTGCTATATGCACAGTTGGTGCATTTTCTGTCTCTTACTACACATTCGCTTGCATTATGCAAATCTGCGCATTTTATACACGTGGCATTGTTGAAGTACTTTTTACTTTTATGACCGTATCTTCCACAATTGAAGGGCCGGATGCAATAAGGGGGTTAGCGCTCGAAAACCCGTAAAAGTATTGTCCAAGTGACTAAATTTTCAATGTAGCCAAATTAATTTTTAAAAAATATCACCTTGTAGGGAATGAAAAGAAGTATTTTTACCTAGAAGGAATTTTTTTTATTCGACTTTCTTTTTAATATAAAAATTAAAAACTGAAAATTTTGTTCATCTATTTTTAATAGCTTTCAAAAACATTAATCGTCCAAACTTGGTCAAATATCATCGAAATATTTTGAAATTTGACAGGGACGTGTAGAATACTTCAGCGTTGCCTATGGGATTGATAACAGGATGTAAATCGATAATTGTTAATAATTATTTAATTGCAAATATATTGCGATCGGTAATTACGTTTTCTTAACTTTAACGGAAAGAAGTATCGAGGGAAGTTGAAGCTAGGAAAAACTTCCAGCGAGACATTTGTTCCTTAATAGTCTAATAAGTTTCTGACAAAGTTTCAAATTGATTTAATAATAAATGACTCAAATAGAGCGTTATTACTAAAGACGCGCGCTAACAACATCGGCGGCTAAGATATTATCTATATCCATCTGTGTTTCATAGTGTGCTTGTTTTGATTTTTGTTGTAACGTCTCTTCTTGTTGCATTTGAATTATTTGCTGTTGTTGTTCTTCAATTAATCTTTCTTGTTCTTGTTGCTTTATTTCCATTTCTGTATTTATCCTTACAAACCTCTGTTCGTTCTTTGAAACTGCACATTTTGTGTAGTTTTTAATTTGCGCCAATATAATTTTCGCTTCGTTCGTCAACATGAGGTCTTTATTTATTGAGGTTATGTCTACACAATTTCTTCTCACAAAATCCTTCAGGTGATATACATCTTCACAAATAATACAAACCACCGATTCATACTTTGTGTCGTCGTGGCACTTGTAAAATTTTCCTCCGGAGCGATCCGGAGGCTTCTTTCCTTTCGACGCCATGTTGGCATAAATAAATTTAGACATTTTAATTTCTTCTTCTAATAATTAAATGGATTAGCGAATATAAAATTTGAAAAATGACAATTTATTTAAAATATTTATGTTAATAATAAAGTTATAATTAATTTAGTGAGTTTGAAAAGTAGATTGATATTAAAAAAACATTTATTAATTAACATATAACAAATTAAAGAGTATTTTTTGATACTATAACTTTTTAAATACAATAAGCTTTTAATAAAATAATTACTTAAGTACACCATTATTCAATCCATCATTTTAAATGCCTTTTTAATACAATTCTAAAATACAATACGTCCAGCTTAAAACTGAGAAGAAAATGTTTACATCGCGGATTCAACCGCCGCCGCGAGATGATTCCCTAAGTATTAACGGCGCAAAATTTTCTAAAGAAGCTCTCGACGCGTTTGTTTTTATTTTATATATACTTAAAAGATTTTAGAAATATTCTATGCATAAGCTGTATTTTACTTACCTTCTTCTTGTACATTGTTGTTTATTCTGCTTGAATTAATATTTTGTTACATATAAAATTATATTAATAATCTATTTTTAATAACTATTGACGAATAATAATAATTATTTTATGAAACAATTTCCATAAAAATGGTTTTTCGCAACGTTTACAATAAAACTTTCATATTGTAATTGCCTAATTACGAAAATCTGACAAGCCTCTAACAATAAAATAATAAATTTATTATTTTTTTAAAGAAACAATAAAAAATACTATACAAATTTTATTATTTTTAATTAAATTAATTATTTTAAAATAATGTTTGTATATAAAAATTGAAAAAATTATTATTGAAAGAAAAAAAAATTTCAGAGCCTAGGATCGAACTCGAGTCCTGCAAAAAAGAAACTGGCAAAGCAGTGGTGCGCCTTAACTACCTGAGCTATCACTTCAACTTACAATTCATAGCACGAAATGACATATGTTGATCGTTCCCCGCTTGGGGATTAAAAGCTCTTTAAGGTATTGAGATCCGGGTTTCTTAAAGATTAAAGAAGGGTTTTATTTGCATTTTACTTTATTTATATACATAAATTATTTACGGTTCTCATGCAAATTTATCGAAAAAAGGTCCGCTGAAAATGATTCATCATTAGTTGTACCGGCCGTAAAAGCCGATCGGCTGGACGATGGCTCTATAGTTCAGCGTTTGCCGCAAAAGGCGCTGAAGCTATTCTGCCAAGCGAACTTGGCGATCTTTTGCAGAAAAGTGGCTCTACTTTTCGTACACGGAGTTACGTCTCCTTCTCTCTTACTTCATGACGTGGGCTATGCTCCGAAATTACTGTCCGCATCCCGCTTTCCGCAAGGCAAGCACACATGCACATAAATACACACATATTACATACACACGAGTGCGATCGCAGGTTCATGTGTTATGTATAGGTAAAAGTATTTAACTGCGCAGACTCATACGAGTCACGTGACGGGATTGCCGGGATCGCGTGGTTTTGCTTCACTGTAAAGGTCAGATGGTAACGGAGTACCGTGTAGAAAACGGAGCAATACGAGTACGAAGAATTTATGTAGGATACTTTCAAATTTTAAATGTAGAATACCTTTTATGTAGGATTCTTTCAAATTTTAAATATAGGATACTTTTAAATTTTAAAAAATGTAAGTATCCACCTGTACATGTCCTGACTTACGTCAAAAAGTCACGCACACTGCACATTAACACGCCGTAACCTCAATTTGAACAAACAAAACTATACCCGTTACCGATTTAACCATATTTATCTGAAGAAAAATACTATTAATATGTGGGTTTTTATTATTCTGTGAATAATACAAATTTTGAGAGTTTTATTTAAATAATAAGTTGTGTAAATGATTTTTAATTAAGATTTTTAATATTAAGCATTTATTGACCAAGCGCAAGGGTGATTCCGTGACGAAATAAGCGGTATTTATCGCTAACTGTTGGTTAAACGGTTGGCCAAATCCTTGCGATTTGGCGAATGGATGGCGTACGGTTGGTTACAATTTCTACCAGGGTCCTTTTATCACTTTTTGGTAGTTGAATTGATTTGTTCCTGGTCTTGCTCGTACTGTTTATATAATTATTTTTTAATGTGTAGTGGAAAGATATTGATTCTAACTGAAATACCTTTCTTATTTCCAGAGGTGGATTAATTTGGGAAAATTTATTTTTATTTATGATTTTCAGTATTTTGTTTTGTGTTGATTGCACTAGTTTCATGTTGCTGTATTATGTACCACACCAAGCAATTACCCCATAATTAACTAAACTGTGAAAGAAGGCATAATATATTATCACTAATGTTTTTGTGTCCATCATATTTTTTATCTTAGCAAAAATAAAAATTAAGTATTTAGTTTTTTTAATAATGTACCTTATGTGCTTATCTCATTTCATATTGTAGTCAAAATGTAGCTCTAGGTATTTATGGCTTTCTACTCTGTTTATTAATTTTAAATGAAGCAATTAAAATAAGCTATTCAAAATTAGAATCTTATGAAGCATAAAAAATATTGGTAATTTCATTTTCTCTTAAATTTTGCTTCCTCCTAGAGGAAGCTTTGTGGTAGTAAATTTTTGAGTTGTTGTAAAAACATGTTATAATTGTGTTCCGAGGTGTTAGGAATCAAAATACATGGTTTTCGAAAAATGTCTGTAGGATGTGTGTGTGTGTGTGTGTGTGTGTGTGTGCGTGTGTGCATGTGTGTGTGTGTGTGTGTGTGTGTGTGTGTGTGTGTGTGTGTGTGTGTGGGTGTGTGTGTGTGTGTGTGTGTGTGTGTGTGTGTGTGTGTGTGTGTACGCCTGGATCTCAGCTTCTACTCGGTTGATTTTGACCGGACAGGTCTCATTTCTTTTGCTTTTTTTGCGTGATGGCGGGTCAAAAATACGTTTTTTGATTGGGGCGATGCGTTCTTGTTTTTTTTCAAATTTTCGATTTTCTCAAAACTGTTTTTTGATTTTTTTTAATGATAGGATCGAGTTATTCGAATCTGATGGGTAGCGTTCGAAAGAGAATTAAAATACCTATATTTTCTAAAAAAAAGTTTCTAGCTATCACGGTTCTTTTGTTATTAACAAAAACGTGTTTTTTTTTAGAAGCTTATAACTCCTTAACTTAACGGTTAATTTTTTTGAGAAAAATCATGATAATACAGAATATAAATATCTATAATCTGTTAAAATTTGAATACATTCTGTAGGCTAAATTTTGAGTAAAAAATTGAAAAATGAAAAAATCAGTTTTGTATGTCCAGCGATTACAAGAGTAAAATTGACTTAATGGCTTCAAAATTCCTTTTAGAGGTAGATTTTTTATAGTTCTCGGTCGAGTTCTTTGGGCAAAATGATTGGTCCATAAATTTCAGAGATATTTGAGGTTAAAAATTGTTTGATATTTTTTTAAAATGGTAATTTCTCGAGAACGGCTCTATGTATCTGAATGGGATGGGTGGCATTCTAAAGAGAATTAAAATACCTTTATTTTCTAAAAAAATTAATTTTCTATCTATAACAGTTCTTTAGTTATCATCAAAAACAAAAACGTGTTTTTTTTTTTAAACTCATTACTCCGCTACCGCTACCTACCGATACGATATCTACCGCTAGGTGGTGTGGAATGAGGAAACGTCATTGAGTAGGCATTCGATGATTTTTTTTTAATTTTTAAAAAACCAACCAATAAAATGAATTAAAATATTTAAAAATTATATCTATTATAATCTATTATAATTATGAATTATGCATTATGAATGCATTATATTCTGCATTATTATAATTTATTTGTGAGTTAAAAAAAAAAAAACACGTTTTTGTTAATAACAAAAGAACAATGATGCTATAAATTTTTTTTTCTTAAAAAATATGAATTATGAAATATAAAAAAAAACACGTTTTTTTTAATAACAAAACAACCGTGATAGCTATTTGTTTTATTATAAAATATAGATATTTTACTTCTATTTCAAATGATAACTTTATTTATCAGCTCAAAATTTATATAAATTTGATATAAATAAATAATAAATAAATAAATAAATTTAAAAATGAAAAATTTTTAATATTCATAAATGAATTTAATTATAATTATGCAATAAATTTTTTAAAAAATTATAAATTTTGTTATTAAAAATTAATTAAAGGAATCAACAAATTACGGTTGAGGAAGCTACGGGCCAATGAATTGGCAGCGGTTTTTTTCGGTAGCATCTTCTTTTAAACATATTGGCACTAATGTTCTTGGGTTTCCGAAAATTATAATTGAATGAATATAATGAAAAATAAAACGTGAACCTGTACCTTTTTTAAAGCCGTTGATACACACCCAAACACACACACACACACACACACACACACACACACACACACAGTATGATAAACTTTGCTTTTTAGTATGACTTTATTAACAATTCTGTGACTTCGAGGCATTATCACATAAGTCAATTTTTTTTTTAAATGGGGAAAACCTTTGATTTCGTATCTTCAAATAGGTCCTTTTCAGTTAAAAATGTCAGCAGTAGCTAAAATATTGTCCTAAAGCTAGGATATACTAAAAACGTAACAACATAAGTTCATTTTTCAGATTTTGTGCGTGGCATAACAACATAAGTCCATCATTTGATGGTTTATTGTAGTTGTGGTTTATTTTGTTTATCCTAATGATTTCATATAAAATATGTACAATAACTAGATAAAATTTCTAATTTTAAAAACCTTAAACAAATATTAAAATATTACTGCTCTGAAACAACGTACTCTAATTTGACGGGCGTTTAGCAAGAGCCTTAAATTAAAGAATATGCTCTAAAAATAAACAAAAACCGCAATATATTAGATAAATCCACATGTGAACATGTGGACTGTAGCTTCCGGCATAACGACATATATAGCTTCATACTTTTGCGAGATTCCACGAAGCAGAAAATGTATAACCTGACCATACCACCGTGTAAATATGTGTGTTAAATGTGATAATTGAACTAATACAGTATCGCGCTCTATCTCGTTTATTCCGATCTTACAAATAAGTTTGACCATTAAAGACTTCTTTTCCCAAAAACTCAAAAAGTGAACTTCCGTGGTTATGCCTCGAAGCCACAGCATTACACAAAAACAACCTGACAAAATATTCTTCATAAAACAATTGTTTACAATGATTTGCATGGTACACTGCATGGTACACTGCATGGGCGACAGTGTCTACGTGTATAAATGAGAAGAAGTAGAATAAGTTGTAAGAGTAAAAAAGCTCGAGTGTTATTAAGGAAAAACCGGTGTGAAAATTGCAGAGAGCGCTCGGCTGGCGTCCGGCAGGAACATATTCTTCCACGAGACGTCGTGCTTCGGTGATGCCGGGGCCGCGGAGCTGAACTGCCGGCAGGCCTGCGCCGTGGAGTCGGCCGCGCGGATGAACCCGAGCATGTCGGTGAACCTGCTCTTCCTCAGCCCGTCGCCCGCCTCGAACCGCACGCATCGTCTGCTGGAGCAGCTGCTCCTCGGCTACGAGAACGTGCGCGTCAGCCGGGTCCTCGTGGCCGAGTACATGCGGGACACGCCGATCGAGCAGTGGTACGCGGGCGGCGTACTCGCCAGCAGCAACTGGCCCCGCAGCCACATGTCTGACATCATGCGCTACCTCACCCTCTGGAGGTTCGGCGGCATCTACCTCGACCTCGACGTCGTCGTCACCACGTACGTTTTCCAACATTTATATCCATCACTAAAATATTTATTTATTCACCCACCCAGAGAGAAAATTTAAATAAATAAATCCTACAGAGGCAAATAATATTGCCTGTGTACGCAGATATCTGGTACATAGAACACATGCAAACTAAGGTATATTATGGTAGATATATTTTTGCCAGAGAAATGACAGCAATAAAATATTAACCGCAGTATATAAATATTTTCTTAAGGATTAATTGGTGTTTTTTAATAGATCATCCATACAAACTCTTAACTTTTGAAATGTTTACTTTATATTGACGAGTGACTGAAAAAGCGTGTGGGCCTCACTGGAAAAAAATTCACATGTTATGATAATTTATTCATCTTGTAGGCATAGGACCATTAAAATCGTTTTACTAATTATTTTTTATTCAAATATTTTCTTTAATTAGTTGCCCGATACCAATGGACCTTGTGGACGAAAATTAACTTAAAAAAGAAAATAATCATAGAAAAATCATCAATAAAAAGTTAAATATTTTTCTTTTCAAAATTAAAATAATTACGATTTAGGTCAGCTTAATTACATGTGAAATTCTGCGTTTTTAAAATATTTTATTCACGACTCCACTATAATGGCCACTTTAGTGACCTGAAACGCGGGCCAAAAGTAGCATTTTATTCCTTCTAATACTTTATTCCCTGTTTAGAGGGAATAATGAATATTATTCTCTATTTAGCGGGAAAAAATACTTTGTTTTCCTCATAACAGAGAATAAGTACATTTTTCCTATTTTCACATTTATAATTAATTTGAATGCAACTAATAAAATTATAAGACTTAAATACAGTTTATTTTTATTTATTAACAATTTATCATTTTATACAAAATATTTAATTTATATAATTGTTATATAAATTATAACACCTCGTTATATAACACCGCGGCATATTTAAAAACGTGTCTCACGTAGTCCCTTTTTTCCAAGTCAACAAAGTGGTCACAGCTGAGTCGGGAATAAAGTTCTATATGCACCTCGCTTCGCTCGGGCAGTAAACTCACCCGTGGGAATAATTTTCGATTTTACTCCGTTGTTTCATAACTTACTATTATCGACAACTGTGATTGTACAAAACCATCTCTATACAGCTCTCTATGTTTTATATACGACCATGTCTATGGCAACAGTTGAGTGATCGATACCGAGCAAAAAAGGCACATAAGCCTGAAACCCACGACTGAACTCCGGAAAACCTTCAACATAATGAGCAAACAATTTTTTATTCTTTAAAGAATATCTTCAAATTGCTAAAAATATTAAGGATACTACTGCAGTTGCCTTAACTCAGCTGTAGAAAACAAGATTTCGTGTTATATGGCCAGAAATAAGAGATGCGCTTGGTAGCCGGTACTAGGCGCTGGCTGGTACTGAGGAATTCCCTCACAGTCTTAAATTACAACAAATTTTTATGTCAGATAAAAAGTATGTCAACTGACATCATTTGTAGGAATCCTCATAGCATACATGAATATATTTTACAAATAAGCCTGTGTTTAATCATTAGAACTTAAAACTTGCTCGACTTACTTTAGAAATACTAATACCGTCAATCAAAATACGAAAGAGTATTTTATATTATTTTAATACAATTGGCTTTTATACGCGTTTAATAAGATGAATGAAACCATGAATGTATGAACTTGAACAATTCAAGTTTATTTTATTCTAGAATAAATATATAAGAAGACAGGAATTATTATAAAAATTATTCATACTCGAAAAAGTAAGACAATTAAAACCATAGCTTAAAGTAAATAGAATTTCTCAGAAGTTTAAACAAGGCGCAGTTTCGTTGTATAGAATTACATTATTTCACGGTTGGTCGATCGGCCTTCATCCGGAAACGGAAACGAACGTTTAGCGACCCACTTGGATTATTGATGGATGTTCAACTTATATGCACCAAGAAAAGTTTATTGTAATTCGTTATCATCGTGCCATAGCCTTTTTTCGGTTTATTTCGATGTAAATTTACGTTAACAAGCAATATAATCTCATGTTGAATAGAATTCGTAAAAATCAATCAATAAAATATTTTATTCTAGCTGAACATATTTAAAATATCAAAAAAATTATTATTTTTATACGCTTGCATCGTTAAATATATATCGCAATTCGTTATTATTTTACCTTTTTTGTCCCTACCTATCTTCATTTTAGTACATTTTATAAGTTAATAAAATACCTACAACACTTAACAAACATCACACATTTTTAAACCTTAATTTGTATGTATTCTTATTGCAAATTTGAAAAACTTTTTAATTCACATTTACAACTTATACTTCATTTTTTACTTGTATATTTTGTGTCGTTTATTAAAGTCGCTAAAGCTAGGTGTCTCGCTTATTAACAAGTTTCTCAAATAATAATTCTTTAGACTCTTATACTATAATACTATAATAGTCCAAGACTACTAAATAAGACATGTCATTTTTTTCATTAAAAACATTGAGATAACATTGCAGTTACTCTTTAGATCTGAAATTTATTCGAGAAAAAACATTTTTTCCAAAGAATTTACATTGTGATTTTTTAAATTACGGGTTCTTAGTAATAAATGTGCACTTCAATTTAATTTTGGTTGATCTTTTTATCCTCAAGAAATTATTCATGTTATTAAAATAATTTATTTCATTATTTTAGTATTGATAGTTGGATCCTTTTTCTTTTAATTGACGTTGCTGATTAGGAATAGATACAGAAAATACCTTAAAATTAATTTCTATATACATCATTACCTGAGGGACAGCCCAATGTATGATTCCCTATTGTGAATTTATTTAGTTCGGTTTATGTATTGCAAATTCGTCTGGATTTGAGAAACCTAAATCACAAAGATCATATTTTGGGATGTAACAATTTACCTGCTGTCCAAAATATCAACTTTCATTAACAGAATTTTAATAAGAGTGGTATATATAGTAAAACGGTATTTCAAAATAAATCATTAGAAACTAGTTGTATCCGTATTAATACTTGAACTAAATGAATTCGCTAGTTGGTTTCAATTTTATAGTCAATCGTTAAAACAATATCTCCGCCCCTAAAGCAAACGATTTTTCTGACATCTTTTAAATCACAGATGAATGGTGTTTTGTGTATCAATTTCTAAATGATAATGTTTCTGGGCTTCTTTCTTTATTCTATCCCCTGTTCTGTAATCGAACCTGTTGAATTTGATTTCCCCTTTATGTATCACTTCACCGTCTAGCTTGTGTACATAACGCCTTTATTTGCTCACCATCAACTATATATATATATATATATATATATATATATATATATATATATATATATATATATATATATATATATATATTTTTTTTTTTTTTTTTTTCATGTAATTTGAAGCCATCAAATAATCGATAGATACTCAATTTCAAAATTATACATTTACAAAAACAGCTAAACGCATAAGTTAAATTATTTTCAATGTAACGAAACTATAGTTATACTTTAGCAATAGCGAGCGGCAAAATTACTCTGTACTAATTTAGTCTGCTAACATATAGTTCTTTCTAGTTTCATCGTGAATATATATGTAGGTATCAATTTCTATATTAATAAATGGGACGAATCTGTTGAAACACTCACCGACATCAAAGCTACGATAATATTTTCGTCATTCAGAAGCTGACGGGAAAAGGGGATCGATCAACTGCTATACTAGTGGGAAAGAACGTTACGTAGACTGTTATTTTATATTGAATGGTGGAAATATGCCGTTGTTTACATTCTGACTGGAAACCTTACGTGAGCGTTTTGCGGTAAACAAAGTCAATTAGATATGCCTCTGTAATTTATCCGGATGTTGTTGAAATATATATTTTCTACAATTACCCCGGTAGAAATGTTAACCAAAAGCTAGCTATTTTTCAGTTAAGTTTATGATTAAAAACGAACATTGCCTGTATTTCATAATTTATATATACCAATCCGAAATAAATTATGGCATTTACACTTCATAAAATATGTATTTTAGGTAATAGTAGAACATTTAGATGAATTATATTATTTTTGCATTATGATTTTTGCTCAAAATGCTTCCATTTAATTAACACGTTAGCTATAAAATATGGTTATAATTTTCTACCAAGGTAGCCGTCATAAAAATCTTATTTAATAATTTGGGGCTTTCTATGTTATTCATATAGCATTAATGCGACGCGCATTGTTGCTTTCAGGTCTTTGGAAGATTTGGACAATTTTTCCGGCGCTGAAGACTGGCTGGACGTTGCCGCGGGTGTAATTGGCTTCGCACCGACTGGATTGGGCCGCAAGATAGCCAACGCCTGTCTGCTCGATTTGATGAAGAACTTTCGCGGCAATCTTTGGGGAAATAATGGCCCCGGCGTGATTACGAGAACGTTGCAGAGGTTCTGCGCAGCCGAACACGTAAGTTGTTGCTTTTTACGTTTAAAAATTAGTGTGTTAATTACCGGTAAAGCGGCGATCGTGGTTTAAATCATGCGGGATTACGTAACCAGATTGCCTTGATATTTTTCCAACACATTGCGTTTCACAATACCTGTCCGTCGCTAACGTGGAATACATAGTCAGATCTTTTTACGTTTGATTGCCGGTAGAAAACAAAAATCACGGATTGAGCCATACTTTGAAGAGATTATTTGTCATTATACTGTAAAGCTTATTAAAAGTCCCTTACGAAAGTGCTTCTGTTACACGACACGGCCGCGGAGTGCATGCATCTGTCCCCGGGAAGCCATGAAAAATGCGTTGACATAACGATCGGGGTGTATTATCTTTCAAGGCCAAAGACATGACACCGACTCGCTGCCACGGCTTCAGGGTCTTTCCCCCGTCGGCTTTCTATCCGATCTTCTACAAGGAGTGGCGACGCTACTTCACCACCAAAGACCTGAACGAGACGATGCAGCTGATCGCCGACGCCCGGGCGATCCACGTGTGGAACAAGCTCAGCGCCGCCGAGGTCGTACGAGTCGGCAGTCAAGTGCCGTACGCGCTGGTCGCCGCCAAGTACTGTCCGCGCGTTTACAGTAATTGCGGCGCAACTTTTTGAACTTTTCGTGGGCGATGTGCGCTGGTATTATCAATACGTACACAGAGAGAAATAACATTTCTAAAAATTACGAAACTGTCAAGTAACCCGGAGTCAGACCTCAAAACACAAATTTTTAACCAAACTTTTTGCTACGTTTTACTAAATGTTTTGTAACTTTTATAAGATACCATAGGAAAAAGAGCCAAAAATTTGGTAAAAAGGGTTATGAGGTCTGACTCCAGGTTACTTGACAGTTTGGTAGAAATTACCATACTTTTAGTAATTTTTACTAATTTCTTTCTCTCCGTGTATACGCGTGACCGTTTGCTTCGCGTATCTCAAACAAAGTGTTCATGATGGATGCTTTCACGTCTAATCATTTTTCACCTAAACTCCATCATTTTTATTCGATGTCTCATATAATTGTAAATATTATTGTTCGACTATTATTTACAATTAAGTATTTCATAAATTAATATTTTTATGAGCTAGCTGCGTTTCTTATTTTTTTATTTATTTCACGGCATATGTATATGTAGTACATATGTATCATTGATTTTAGCAGCGTTATTATGAATCTATACGTCTTTTTATATGAATGTCAAAGTAAAATTTATTGTTAAACTCTGTATGATATGGTAACTCAAGGTAATTCAGCCATTTACCCAATTCAGTCACAATACGTTTCCTCAGCCCTATATTATGGAAAAGCTTAATTAGACATATAAATAGCCAAAAAAAGGAAAAAATACAGCTTGTAAATTGTTGCAAAATTTTCCGATTCTTGTGCACTTGTTTACAAGAGTATTAATCTGAAAAGTGGCCGTATTAGGTATACACATTAAGCGTACAGTTAGCAAATTTTTGTTATTGAGCTCTTACTAATTGTAAGAATAATCTTATTTTTGGAGTATCCAGAATTGTTTTGATACTGGAATATTGAATTTTAGTGGTGTCCTAAATTTTTTCTTTGTAAAAGATGTACTGACTATATTTTGATGTCTCTTTAACAATTTTTTATAAACATGCTTGCAGAAACCTACAAAAAATATTCCCCTTAAGGTGGCTGCATCGCTTCAAGTTACATTAGATTTAGTTTTTTAAATATTTTTATGAATGTATTTGTATCAAACGCTTTACGATTAAGTTTACAATAGTATATTGTGTGCCAAGGGCGTAAAGTGGGTTTTTTTAGACCGAGTGTGGGGTTACAGTACGAGTCGAAGGTGAGCTAGCACGAGCCGAATGCAAGTGCGTTTGCGAACCGAAGACGGGTACTGCAACCACACGAGGTCAAAAAACCCACTTAACCTTTGGTACACACCATATTTTTTGTACCGTAAGTATAGATTTTTACGTTTTTTTCAATTTACTAAAGTGTGGTTAACGTGAATTGCTTTTAACTCAAGAACCAAGATTGTATTAAATATTTTTAGCTTTAATATTTGCTATTTTTCAAAATATCGATGATTTTCTTAAACAATTTTGAAAACTCCATTCAAAAACGATAGCGGGCGTTTTTCGATTTTTACAGCCCGCTACGGCGAGCAGCGGGCGCTTTTCGATTTTTACCGCCCGCTAGCAGCGGGCTTAATTTAATATTAAGTTATTTTAAATTTGGAATGTGATTTGAAAATAGACTATTGAATTTAATATCTTAGGAATCAAAAGTCTAGTTATTAAGTTGATTTTTTGAAATTCTATTTGGTGTTTACATGGTATTTTATAAATTTGATCATGATTAAGCTCTAATAATTATTGTATTGTATTATTATATACTATTATTATAATATTCTAGGCATATAAAGGTTTCTTTAATAGTGGACTGATTCGGGATCAAATAATTTTTAACGAAACGCTTTATATTGATGTAAGCAATTTCCGCTTTGAGGATAATTAACAGAAATTTATTCTTGATCAATTTTAGTCTTATAATTACAAACTTGTAAAGTGATGACGCTAAAAATTGCGCGACGTGAAATTATCCTAGTCAATTAAAAGAATCTAAATGATCTTGAAATATTTATTGTTTGTGATTATGTAAAAACTCAGGGGCGTAAAATTAATGAAAAATATTTATAATTGTACAAAGCATGTATATATATTGCATTTTGATGTTATTATATTGCGAAATGTTAAAATAACAATTGTTTAATATAAACATATATTCATAAATTTAGTTTTAAATCTTAAAGAGAGTCTGAAATATGTTTCTAAAGAGATAATCAATTAATTTAATATTTATGGTACTGTATATCAAAACAAAGTTTTCTAATACTATAGTTTATTCGCAATAATTAATCTCATAATGAGAAGAATACTTTATTTATTGTTGATAAATATTAGAAACAGGTCATTAATAAAAAAAAAATTAATGGATAGCTAAATTTGTTGACACCAAATTAAAAATCAAATTAATTTAAAAAAATTGATTTTATGTAATATTTTTATTTTATAAACTTGCGTTTGAATTGGAAAACGTTAAAAAACTAAACGAATGAATTCACAATCATTTCAAAATTGATTTGATAAAATGCATCTTCTCGACCAATGAAGAAGATGATAAATTTGCAATGATAAAAATCATGGATTTTTCAAATAAATTACTAAAGAAAAGTAGATATCTATCATTTCAGCATTTTATTTTTGTCGTACACGAGATGTTGGATTCAAATAAAAATTTTTACAGAATGCATTTTTTAACAGATTACAATAGAATTGATTAGTCAATAATATAATTCATAACATGTTTATTTTGGCGAAAAAAAATTAAATTATTAAAGCTTTCCGAAACAGTAACTGTTTAATAACACCAACATTTCCCTGGTGGAAATCCAAAACATTTTCTAACTATTAACTGGCCATTTATATTAGAAACTTGCTATAAAATGGGAATTTCCCTTTTCCAGTTTCTAGCTCCCGGTGAAACGCTTTTTTCCCTATTATTCGAACATTTAATAGATTGAAAAATAGAATGAGTTTTGCGAAGACAAATACAAGCTTGTTCTTGAGTATTTTAAAGGTATTAAAACTGATCAGTTTTTTTAGTCCGGAAATGGCTAGTAGAAGGCCTGTTGTTATGACAAGGAGTGAGAGAGACAGAATCTAATGGCAATAAATACATTCTACGTAATATCTTCAAAAGGACTACTGTAAATGGTTTTTCTGTCTGCTCACATTGTTTATATTTTAGTAAGCTATCAGTTACAGCTGAATACCGTCCAATTTAACGTCAATTCTTTAAGTAAACTTAAAAACGAAAATTTGGAGGTTATGTCCAATCTATTAAATCTGCGAATAATGGGAGAAAAAGCGTTTCACCGGGGTCTATTAACTAGCCATTTTTTCTACCTATTTATTGAGATTGTTGGCCATTTCAGATAGGCAAATTTTCACCAGGGTTAATTTATGTGTAAATATTACTAATTCATTAGAATACTATAGATATTAGAACCATTAAAGTTTTATTTTGAAAAATGTTACTTTTATTATGTTTTATTTAGTTTAATAGTCAAAATATTTTTAAATTCATTACAAAGGAGATCTTAATATAATAATTGTTCGATAAAAAACTATTAGAAGAAGATTCTGATAACCGTCAACTGTATGTGTATACATAAAAATGTATCGACTGATACTTATATCAAATGCAAAAACGACGCCTCGTTGCATCATCGATACTGAACGGCGCAGGGTGCTGCTATCAGTTGATCAGATAAGTACTGGTGTGGTTTTATGGCAATTCATTCAAATGCAAACCCTGTGGTTACCCTTTCCGCTTACTCGGTTACGTATACTTATAAAAACCGTGTCAATGGTGCCGAAAAAAGTAACATTATATTTTATTTAAATAAATAAACAGTTTAATGCAAACAAGTTATGTCGATCGAGTTACCATATAGGGATTCATCGAATTTCCCTTTTCAAGAGTAATAAAAAATTGTAATTATAGTCTTTTTAGTCAAAAATGAATAAACAAAACCAGCTTTAAAAGGAAGTGTTGCTACGGATTTCACTGCAAAAAGATTAATTAGTACTCTAAATTAATTTTTATTTTTGCTTTTTAAAAGTGCATCAATAAGAAATAAAATGTATCTACTTGATTTTGATGACATCTTCATCTGATACTTAAAGTGGCTCCGTTGCGCTGGGCCGTATCTATGAGGGGCCGGGGGCACCAATATTTTTTTTGTCAAATGATCAGTAAATTTTTATTTATTGTAGTGCAATATCATGTAATATATATATATATATATATATATATATATATATATATATATATATATATATATATATATATATATATAGAGAGAGAGAGAGAGAGAGAGAGAGAGAGAGAGAGACAGAGAGAGAGAGAGAGATCTATTATATGTTATGATACATAAAAATAACCACAATGCATGCGATATATATGAGCTATTCCCTAAATTATTTTCTTCTCACGCCTAGAAAAAAATCAAAAAACTTTTTAGCAGCACACTCATCGGACAAGGTTTTTCTTGTTCTTTGAGTTTTTCTGAATGTGAACAAAATAGGTACACACTCGATTTACTGGTATCATTTTTTGGCGACACTTTTAACCCAGTAACGCCCACGGGGACACTTCTTCAGAGCTCTCTAGATGGGATTTATCAAATTTATTTGAGCCTAAAAAATTTTTGAACACATGAAATTCATAGATTTTTCATCGAGCTTTCCAATGGTGACATCCAAAATTAGAAAAAAAAATTTATTACTCAAAAATGAAGTTTAAGTGTAAAAAACGCAGAAAAATTTTTTTTTTATTGGATTTTTTATCAACTGTCCATTATGCAATCATCTTGAAACCAATTTAGATGGTGGAGGGATTGTCTGAATTTAAAAAAACAGTATTTGAAAAGTTAATTTTGTCACCTGAATTGATTCAAAATGGCGTCCGAAACCAGAATTATCGCTCAGTATGTTTAAGACGTTTTAACTAAAAAACTATAAGTTTAAAAAAAAAAATAATAATTACAAAAAGTGCTTAGAATTCATCAAAAAATACAATAGAATTTTTGCAGAATTTTTGGAGACAATTTTGAAAATTTTTATACTCGAATTTTTCATAAATTTAAAAAAATTCAAGAAAAATTGTGAAATAGTACATTACGATACGTGTGACTAAAGTGGCTCTTTTTGGCACGGCGTGAGGTTAGTGCCCGAGCGCAGCGAGGGCGCTAAACGCCATTCAATAAAGAGCCACTAAGTCACGAGTATCCTATTAGTATATTATGATACGTGTGGCTAAAGTGGCTCTTTTTTGCACGGCGTAAGGTTAGTGCCCGAGCGCAGCGAGGGCGCTAAATGCCGTGCAATAAAGAGCCACTAAGTCACGAGTATCGTATACTATTTTATAGCACTGCCTGCCCAAAGCCCGCTGTCACGCCTATCCGTGCCCAAAGTAGTTCTTTTTTGCACCGTGAGGTTAGCGCACGAGCGTAGCGAGTGTGATAAATACGGTGCAAAAAAGGACTACTTTAGTCACGGATAGGCGTGACTAAAGTGCGGGCTTTGGTCATAACGTGCTATAAAGTATATTCTAAAAAATACATTTACGCCTGCTGGGCAAACAAGTATTCTTTTTTCCCTTCGATCAAAAAAAGTCACTTTACGATCTATTTTTAGACCGAAGTATTTTTTACAAGTATTTTTTAAAACAATAAATAAAATTGTAAGTTATAGATTGTGTAAATAAAAAGTATTAACAATTATTAGTCTAAGAAAAATTACACCTCTGCTATTTGACCGTCAGATTTATGTAAACAAAGTATAAATTCTCATAAAAATAGAATACTTAAGGCCGAATCCATCTCAAATCAGACAGCCCGCGTATGCCTATTTCACCTATCATGTTGAAATAAAAATATTTATGTTCTACTCGAAAAAATATTTTACACGTGTTTTTTTATTTTTTTGTTTCATCAAAATTTCATGCGTTCAGCGATACCGAAAAATTCCGAGAAAATTCTTTCATTGAGAAAAAAAATTTTCAATGTGATTTTCAGACTGCTATTGTTTCAGCAGTTTTTCAAGCTTTTAAACGTGTAACACATAATTTCACTCAGTTTTGAGCCCTCTTTAACGGCCTTAATGTCATTTTCAAAAAAAAATAAAAAATCCACGAGCTATGCACTTTTTACTGAAAAATTCATTTTTTAGAGAAGTGCCTTTTTCTCGAAAACTCCATGTTTTTTTTGCACAATTTTTGTTGTCGTGATAGAGGACGGTAATGCCTAGCTAGACGTATTTGTGAGATTCGGTACTTTTTCCCTGGGATAGCGATCACTAATGAGATAACACACAAACAAATTTTTCACGCTTAACGCTTATATATAGTCAATGATATTAGAGTCAATGTAAAGGTATTTATCTTTGTGCGTATGTAATATACATGTACGTGCGCCTACTTATAGGAGTATATGTACTAGTACATTTGTCCGCTAGATGGATATGGTTTGACTTAACATTTACAAAGAAAAGTTCGGTTTCTGCTATATATCACACATCTCGTCTTATTTAAAACCATCATCTTTTGGAAAATTATTACATATTTACACCTTATCAACTCAACTACGATGTCTCAATATTACTCAACAGAGAGAATCAAATGTGCAGACTTTTAGACAAACACAAACAAATTATTTACAAATCTAGTTCCGTACGTTTAAAACAACTTGAGAATCTTGCTCATCCATTGAAGCACCTCTATCCTCATTTACCTTTGACACCTTCTACATATCTGTGTCAACATTGTTACAATCGTGCTTTAGAATTGGTGAGTAGTACTGACAATGAATTTATAACGGATAATGAAGTTACCGATAACGTAGTTGATAGAGATGAAGATTTTTTACCAAGTACTCCAGAACGCATTGAAGAATTTAATAATGAAATAAGTACATCTTTCTTAGGTTCTGTATCGCCTCTTAAAAGAAAAAATCTTATACATGAAAAATCAATTGAAAATTACGTAACAAAGAAGAAAAAAAAAATACTTTCAACATTGTCTAATACCCTTGATGTGAAGTTGAACAATGTTTATGACGTTTCTATAACAGCAAATGAATCAACTGTATGCCATTGTACAGAATGGATACAAAATCTTGGTCTAGCCTTGCAAAAGTGTTCTACGGTATCAGAAAAAATAAAAATTCTGACTTTGCTACCTTCATCCTTTACAAAACATGAAATTTTATCTTTATTTCCAGAAATAACAATGTATATGATCAACAAATCGAGAAATCTTGTTAAAGAAAAAGGAATTTATTCAGAACCAGATGCATATTCAGGCCATCCGATTGATGAAAACATGGAAAAAATTGTTATGGAATATTATTTAAATGATGATTTTAATTGTTCAAGACAAAGTCCTAATAAATGTGACGTTGTTACAATTAAAGTTAACAATAAAAAAGAGAAAGAAGTTAAGCGTTTTCTTACTCGAAGTTTAAAAGAGACGTATAAAGTATTTAAAAATGATTATCCAGAATTGAGAATTGGAAAATCGAAATTTTATAGTTTGCGACCAAAGTATGTCTTACTTAGCCCCATCAAAGAAGTTTGTCTCGTATCTATTGCGCAAATTATGATTTATTTCTTACGAGCTTAATTAATTTTAGAGGGAGTAACGTCACAGAGTTGGATGAAAGTCGGTCACAAATAATAAATGCAACAATGTGTTCTGAGCCATCTGATTTATGTTATTTACAAGAATGTAAACTATGTCCAGGGATTAAGGGAATTACGTTTCATATTTTAAAACTGCAAGATGTAGAAGGCACAGAAGAAATTACATATGCTTTGTGGGATAATGGAAACCTGATTAAAAAGACACTATCAATTTCTGCTTTTAAAGATGAACTTTCGGTTTGGACCATGAGGGTTAGTACTCACATGTATGTAAAAAATATACAACGCAAAGCTATAAAAACAGAAAGAGAAAGGGCTAAAAAAGACTCACATCATTTAGTTCTTCAAATAGACTTCGCTGAAAACTGGGCTGTGATTCATAATAAAGCTGTTCAAGGAAATCATTGGGTTAATGATCAAATTTCTATTTTCACAGCAGTCTCTTATCAAGGGGATTCGACACAAAGTTTCGCAGTTATAAGTGATGACCGAAAACATGATTCAGCGTATGCTTTGCTAGCAGTACAAAAAATTATAAAATTCTTGAAAGAAAATTGTTGTGATTCAATTAAAAAATTACCATCGTATCAGACGGCGCTGCGAGTCACTTTAAAAATCGCTTTCAATTAGATGAACTAAAACGAGCGCCGTGTGATATAAAATGGTTGTTCTCTGCTACTGGGCACGGCAAAGGAGCTGTAGATGGTGTGGGTGGACTTATAAAGCATTATGCTACTTCGCATAATCTTCGAGAGCCCCTTGAAGAAGCTATTCAAAACGCAAATGATTTTGCAATACATGTTCAAAAATATACTGATGCTATTAAAATAATACATTTACAAGATGCTGAAATAGAACAATTCAGAAAAGAAAAAATATTGATTGGCTTACAACTCCAAAGTATCCTGAATTCAAAAACTCATATATGGGTTAAAAAAAACATGTGACGATAAAATACATTGTTTGACAGCAAAGACCGCTGATCGTCCGCTTACTGAATTAAGAACAATGAAGCAGAAAAACAAAGGTAGTAAAATAGGTATACAAATGAAAAAAAGGTATAAAAATAAAAAATCAAAAAGACGCAAATAACAAATAAATACATAGTTATGTGTACCTGTATATTACATACACACAAAGACAAATACCTTTACATTGACTCTAATATCATTGACTATATATAAGCATTAGGCGTGAAAAATTTGTTTGTGTGTTATCTCATTAGTGATCGCTATCCCAGGGAAAAAGTACCGAATCTCACAAATACGTCTAGCTAGGCATTACCGTCCTCTATCACGACAACAAAAATTGTGCAAAAAAAACATGGGGTTTTCGAGAAAAAGGCACTTCCCTAAAAATGAATTTTTCAGTAAAAAGTCCATACCTTGTGGACTTTTTATTTTTTTTGAAAATGACATTAAGGCCGTTAAAGAGGGCTCAAAACTGAGTGAAATTGTGTGTTACACGTTTAAAAGCTCGAAAAACTGCTGAAACAATAGCAGTCTGAAAATCACATTGAAAATTTTTTTCTCAATGAAAGAATTTTCTCGGAATTTTTCGGCATCGCTGAACGCATGAAATTTTGATGAAACAAAAAAATAAAAAAACACGTGTAAAATATTTTTTCGAGTAGAACATAAATATTTTTATTTCAACATGATAGGTGAAATAGGCATACGCGGGCTGTCTGATTTGAGATGGATTCGGCCTTAAAGAATTTCTAAGAAATAAGTAGCAAAATTTCCTTGTTTATCATTAATCATGATAACAAAAATTATCATTGTGTTACATGAAAAAACCGTTATTTATTTAATGTGTCGAGTACAAAAATGAATATAAATTTATGAAATTCAATATTTCATAACAACAAATAATATTTTACAATATCATATTTTCCGAAAAACATTATGAACAAGTACACCAATTTAAGTTTACTTGCCATAACATGTATGATTTGTCATTGCATTACAATTATTTTGTAATCTGATGAAAATACAGGCGTAGAATTTTTTTTAGCAAAACGTCGTAAAAATGTAATTGTCATATAAAACATTATAATTGTGCACAAAAATAAAAAAAAATTAAACAATAAAAAAATATTCTGTTTAAAAACAGTTTTTTTATATTTATTATTTTTTCTAATTATTCTTTTTTCTAATTATTCTTTTTAAATTTGACGAACAAATTCTTATGAAAAGCAATCAAGAGTTCAAGAATATTTTAACTGAGTCAATACAAAAATTGTGGCAAACATTTACTTAAAAATTTTATATTATAAAATATTTTCCAAAATATTTCATACATTTATACATGATGTAAAGAAAGGAGGTGTGCTCCCTCACTAGGTTTATTTTCGTCTCCTACTGCGCCTTCCCACTTTCCGCCATCTTGAAATCCGGTAGTGTATGTTTACATTGTTGCTCTGGCTGCTCCGAAATGACAAAATGCCTGGGTGTTCAATAAAAAATTGCAAAAATTGGGACGGAAACACAAAAAATACAAATATAAAGTATTTTAGATTTCCTAACGATCCCGAAATACGTAAGAGATGGATAGAAGCTTGCAACAACAATAAACTTAACCTACAAAACGGTAATTAATTTTTCTAAAAACAAAAAATTAAGTATTCCACGACTTTTTCAGAAATTGGAGTTTATTAAATAATTGTTTTATATTATGTTTATAGCTCGAGTATGCTCAATCCACTTTACAGAGGCATGTTTTGAAAAAAAAGCCAGATCATTTGATTGTACCTGGAGATGTTAATATTTTCAAATTATCAAAGACTGCTATTCCATCTCTCAATCTAATTTGTAATAGTGCAATTCAATCATCAAATCTTGAAAATGTTGAAAATGACATAAATGCTGCAAATATAAATATTACTGGAGAAGAGAGTGATCTACTGGACATGTCAATTAACGTTTCAAATTTAAGTTCAACTGCTAATCTTACTATAAGTGATTCAACAATTAAAGATCATGTTAATACAGAAAATCCAAGTAGTAGTAATCAGCAATTGACGTAAGTAATAAATTATTGTATACACACTTAAAACTCTACTTTAAAATAAGTTTCCTTTAAAACTAAAGAATATGTAATTTCAGTTTAGAAAATGTTTGTCCAGTCAGTGACTCAGGATTATCAAACAGTGAAGATCCAAATAATTATGGTCTTAGTAGAGAGAATGTAGCATTAAAAGAAGAGTTAAAAAAGTTGAACAAAGAACTGCATTTTAGAGATAAGGTATCAAAAAAAGAGGTAAAAAGATTGAAAAAAGAACTGCTCTTTAGAGATAAGGTATTAAAAAAAGAAATTAAAAATAAAGTATATGAAATTTTAAAACCTGTTTTTACTATTGGTCAAATCAATAAACTGTTGAATCCTGAGAAGTCTGTTATAAAATGGAATAGTGAAGACATAGCATCAGCTATATTAGACTGAGGCACTTAAATAAAATAAGAAGAAACTCATACAATAAAATAAAAATTGCAGGAAGATCAGCGAAAAATATGAAATTTTACTTATAAAATGTTAACATTTAAATAAAACATTATTTAATGTTATTTAATTTATGTAATGATATTTAATGCGTTATTTTATGTTTCTTTAATACGTTGTTTTATATATTTATTTTAATATAATTGTTTTATAATAATAAACATGTTGCCTTTTAATTATTTCATTATGATTTTGCCTTATCACAATAATTACAAAATTTCGATTTGAATTTACTAAAGTTATTTTGAGGCGCCTATTGGCTGGAAATTCAAGATGGACGATATTGGGAAGGCCACGCTATTGGTTGGTTAGGAAAGCTGCGCGAGAACACACCTTATTTCTTTACATCATGCATTTATACAACTTTTAAGTTCTTTTTTGTTTTTATAATATAAAATTTATATTGAAATTACCCTTATACAAATATTATCATAATTAGCATCGCGAATGCATCACTAAATTAATAACATCTTACTAAACTTATTATATACAGTATAAAAATACACTAAATATAAAATTAAAAAAGACGATCATTTTTACATAAAGCTTTTTAACGGGGTGGCATAGTCCTACCATTACCGACCAAGCAATTGACACAGCTTCAAGCTTATTAAAAATAAAATACGTAGAATCACAAAAAATCAAGAGAACACCTTTCTGTGGTTTTGAACATTTTATCACCCAGTAAAAATTTGAAGTCGAAATATCAAATGGTTTTTGCAAAAACTTTGAACGAAACCGAATTTTGTTTTGTTCAAAGTTTTTGCAAAAACCACTTGATATTTCGACTTTAAACTTTTACTGGATGATAGAACGTTCAAAACCGCAGAAGGGTGTTCTCTTGATTTTTTGTGATTCTACGTATTTTATTTTTAATAAGCTTGAAACTGTACCAATTGCTCAGTCGGTAATGATACGGCTATGGCACCCCCTTAAAAAGCATTTATCTCCGTCTGGTACGCAAATTCCGTGTAGACGAAGAAGAAGACGGTGAGACCTGAAAAAAAGAATTTATAAGTAAAAAGTAAAATATTGAATAGGGATGTCTGTTACGATAGTTATTATCAAACATACCTCACTTGGTTCTATATCAACAAAAGATTCATCAAGTGGAGTAAACAATCTTTTCTTTCTAGTTTTTCTTGCTGAAGCTACTGGCTCTTTAGTTGCACTTTTAACAGATCGCCTAAAATATAATATTTTTGTAACAGTGTTAAAACGTGTTATATTTTACGATTATCATAAAATACTATACTACATAAATATATTTACTTTGATTCAGATCCAGACAATTCTATCACGGGGATGTTGTGTTTAGTAGGTGTTAGGAACTCTTTCTTACTTTTTTGTCTTTCTTTTTCTGTAGTTTTTAAGTTTTCTTCATAATGTTCTTCTTCTGACATGTTATCAACCGTATCTGTCCTCAACTTGTGTGCCTTTAAAAGATATTAATTATAATTGCATTCTGATGTTATATATAATTATATATGTTTTAAAGCTTACCTGTTTTTTTGCTTCTCTTACATTACTGCGTAATTTTTTTGTACTTTCTTTTGACGGAGTTGGATGTACTGTATTTTCTTTAACTTCTTGTAATAATTCTTGCAGTCTTGTAATCTATATTAGAGAGTGGTAACTTTAGTAGATAAAAACAATGAATCAAATAATAAATAAGTTGCAGTAAAAATATTACCTCTTTATTTTTTCGATCCATTTCATCTGATTGTGATCGAACTAAATCTTCATATTTGGATACAGTTTCATCTCTATTCCTTGTAAATACATCCAATTCATGTTGGGTATCATTTAAAGATTTTTTCAATTCTTCTATTTTTAATTTTAATTTGTCACATTCAGTTTGTTTTTCTAATATTTTTTGTTCAAGATTACCCAATTTCATTTCAAAAATGTGAATAATTTGCTTGTAATCTTTATCAAGTTTTTTATTTTTTTCTTCCGATTTTATGAGCTGATCTTTTGTTATAGTAAAATCTTTTAAAACCCTTTTTATCTCACCTTCCAATTTATGTACTGTTTCTTCATTCGATTGTATTAATTTTTTCATTTCTATAAAGTAAACAAAAAAAATTTAAGATTAAATTATAATTAATATTTCACTGAAATACGAATCTAGAATTATTTACCTTTTTGCAAACTGGATATTTCTTTATCTTTATCTTGTTCTCTAGAGAGTGCGTTTGTTATTTGGTCTTCAAGATTCTTACCTCTACTGTTTTGAGCTTCAATTAACGATTGTAAATCTCGCTTTTCATTTTCAGAACTCTTTATAATATGTTCTAACTCTTTACATATTATGAAAAAATAACAATTTAATGTACATACGATTAAACACTATAAGAATAGTACTGAAAATGTTTTGCACATACCTTGTTGTATTACATATATTTTTTCATTCATTTCTTGTTTTTCAGCACTTAGTAAATTAATTTGTAATTGCATATTTTTTGCCTCTTCTTCGAAATGTCTTTCAGCATTTGCTTTCTCAATCTTACATAACTCAAGAATATTTTTCATTTCATTACATTGTTTTTGCAGTTCCTCAAAATCTTCAATGTTTGGCATCTACAAAAATAAATAAAAAATTATTTGTATAGTATTTCGTGTTTTCATTTTCATGTAAAAAAAAATAGAATTTTTATTGTTATGTACCTGAGCCTTAATGTCTATTTCTTCTTTATTAAGAGATTGATTTAAACAAAGTGATGTCTGTAAGCACTTTTCATCAGTTGCAATAGGTGGGATTTCAATGGTCTGGCAACTGCTATTTACAAGATTGAGTGTAACTTTAGCTGAATCTATAGGTGATGTATCTTGAGTTTGTATTTCAATGGTTTGGCAACTACTATTTACAAGATCAAGTGTAACTGTCACTGGATGTATAGGTGATATTGCATCTTCAGTTTGTATTCCTTGCTCAGTTATCATATGTTTTTCATGTTTCGCCAAACCTTCTTGAATATCTTCAATGGTCAAATTATTAACTTTTTCCGTTACTTTATCTAATTGAGACTTTGTTGAATCAAGATGATCTTTTAATTCGTAAATTTCACTTACTCTTTGATTTAATTTTTCTTTTAATTCAACATTCTCTTTTTCTATAAATTCAAATCTAAATTTCATTTCATCTAAAAGAGATTTTGTTTTCTCAAACTCCTCATTTATAACTTCTTCATTTTGCTTCAACTATAAGAGAATTTTATTTAATATTATTAATAAATTATTTGATATAACTAGGGGGACCGCGCTCCCCTGCGCACCTCGCTTCGCTCGCCGCGCCAATACATCGCTGTCTATATAAAAACTTAGTTTTTATATATGAGGTGCGACCGCTACTATTCAGAAGAACCTTATGTCTTTACCATTGCAAAAACTGTTACATCTCACATACTAATATAGTATTTTATAATAATATGTTTCCAAAAAAAAGTAAATGCATTTTAACTAGTCTAACCGACTATTCGAGGTGTATTGAGGCGTTAAAAATCGTTTTTATAGGTCCAGATCGTCAGAAATTAATTGTACATGGAAACGTTAAAGGAAATAAAGTTTTTTTTAATATTATCTATAAATTTTGTATTCAATATTTCTGTGTAAAGTCATCTTGTTGAATAATAAGCGAAAACCGTCTATTTCAGGTGTATTTAAGCTTTAAGAGGGTGTGGTACTCGTGTACTCTGTTTTACCGGCAGAACACGGTAAATTCTATATTATTAAAATAAATATATCGAATTACATCTTATAAAGAGATAGTTGCCCTGCGCAATGTAATAATCTACCAGCCTACGCAGTTTTGAGCTCGAATATCAACGGCATCCTAAAAAATTTTGCGAACAAAAATAACCGAAATTTCGTTCGCAAAATTTTTTAGGGTGCCGTTGATATTTGGGCTCAAAACTGCGCAAGCTGGTAGATTATTACATTGCACAGGGCAACTATCTCTTTATAAGACGTAATTCGATATATTTATTTTAATAATATAGAATTTACCGAGTTCTGCCGGTAAAACAGAGTGCACGAGTACCACACCCCCTTAAAAATCGTTTTTATAAGTTTAGTTCATCAGGAATTGATTGTAAATGAAAATGTTAAATTGGAAAAAGTTTTCTTTTAATGTTATCTACAACTTTTGTATTTAATATTTTTGTGTCAAGTCAAACCCTCTAAAATAATAGCTAAAATCGAGTATTTTTTATCTTTTTTTTGCCATTGTATTGAAAAATATTGCTCGTAACAAAATAGTACATTTCGACACGGGTGGGGAAGTCGATTATTTAGCTGGTGTGACTTTTTCCACGAGCGAAGCGAGTGCGAAAAAGTCACACCAGCTAAATAATCGACTTACGCACTAGTTTCGAACGGTATTTTATACCACGAGCGCCGAAAAATCATACCAAAGTTGTGATTTTGAGGTTAGAGTGGTATAAAATATTCAATATAAAAAATATATACGTTAGTTTCAGCAGATACATGGGTTGGATTTTTATTAAAAATTAATTTTGTACATATGAATCTTAAAAATCGTTTTTTTCAAATTTTCATTTGTTCTAGCGTTTTTTTATTTTGCAATGGGTTCAATATAAGACTATCCGGTACTTATAATTAGACGAATATCTATGAAATAGTATATTACGCACCTATAGGGAGAGAAAGAGTTGGCTTGTCCATAGCATGTGCAAATTGTCACCCGAGCCGAAGGCGAGGGTGGCAAAAACGTGCTATGGGCTGACCCTCTTTCTCCTCGTGGTGCGTATACTACTTTTCGCCATACCCTGGCCGAAAGTGCCATATTCTCGTTCTTGCGACGGGAGGGAATGTGGTACTTTCGGCCCGGCGCTGCGAAAAAACACGTTTGGATCCGTCCAAATTTCGCTGGAATAATCCAGGAATTTGAGTATATACGGACGTCAGACATACATACATCTCGGAAAACGCTTTAAACGGACTCATTTTGGGGTGGAAAACAATTTTGATATAATAAATTTTTAGTATTTGAAGTGTTGCAATTTTCGCTGTGGTGAAAATATAAGGCTGTCCCAAGTAGAAAGATTACAAACGTTACTTACCTTTTTCTCATCATTATCTTGGTTTCTCAAAGCATACAGTTGATCAGATAGACTTTTTAGTCTTTCTTCCGTTTCTATCAGCTTTTTTGTTTGTTGATCTAGTTCGTCTTCCAAACTTTCTATTAATTTATTTTGTTCTGAAGAATATACATTAGCTTGACTCAATTGTTCCTCTAAGTCTTGGATATGCTCCCTATTTTCTATTATTAGCTCATCTTGAGTTTTAATTTGATTTTCCATTTTTTGTGTTTGATCGGTAATAAAAATGTATTCTTCTTTTGCTTCATTTAAAAATGTCTTCATTTTCTAATGAGGATTATTTATTTTATTATTATTACAAAATTTATAACTTATATTTTCTACTAAATTCTATTAAATTGTTAAAAACTTTACTCACTTTTATTCTTTCATCTTTTGTTTTAATCATTTCATTTAGTTCTTTGATATAATTTTCTGAAACATTATCTCCACAATTGATACTCTTTTGTGCAGCCAATAACATTTCATTGGCTCTTTTTACTTCTTCTTTGGCAATGGCTAATTCTAAAGAAATTTTCGTTTTTTCAGCTTCTACATTTTCTTTCAATAGTTTTAAATCACGCATAGATTTTTTCATTGTTTCAATTTTTGTAGTAAGACGAGTATTCTCTACTTCTAACTCTTCTGGTAATTTCGGGTCATCATCTTCATCTTCCTCACACATCGATTGACAAGATTTTTTGCATAAATGCAATTGACGTAATTTGTCTTTGTAAAATAATTCAATGCGTTCGATTTCCAATTCGCGTAGATCTTCTTGTTGTTCTTCCAGGTCAGTTAAACGATTTCTAAAATATTATGAATATATATTTATTTAAACAATACGTTACTTATTTCTAAGTTCTAAAGTAGACTTATTTCTCTTAGTGTTACTTATTTCTATTTGATAAAATGTCTATAACAGTAGTATTTGTCGTTATAATAGTTAGAAATTTAAAACTATTAATGATTTTCAACATTTAATAAAGTAAATTATGTGGAAATACATCATATACCTATTGTTTTAACAACTCTTTATAAAATTTAGATTGATTAAACTTACTTCCAATCCGACTCTAATTTCTTCATTATCTCAGAGTACATGTCGGTCATTTCTTGACGTGTTTGCATGTCTCTCGAAATAGCTGAAGCCTTCAACTCTTTAATTTCTTTTTGCAACATTTCATTTTCAGTTAACAAATCATCATAAGCTTCTCGATCATTTTCTTCAATATCAGATTCTTCTTCACTAACTTCCTCAGCTAATTATTGAAATAAACAAAAAAGTATAAAAGTAAAAACGAAAACATTTTAGGAACCAAGAATAAACGATTAAATGTTGATAACATTATGTTAAAGTACTTACATTCTTCTGTCATATCTTCAAGTTCTGTATTTTCCCAGTCCATTTCAGTTTTTATATTTTGCGTAACTAAACGGGAAAATCTTGAATGCGAATGCCTTCGCTTAACGATGTCAGTGTGTTCAATGACTATTTTCTTTGCAATTGCCGAAAAATTGAGAACATTTTGTGTTTCGACATATAAATTAGGCATAGGATTTACATTTACTATCAATGCTATTTGTTCTTTTCCTAACAAAGCTCTTTGAAAAAGTCTTGTTAATTTTGACTCCCTAAACGGCCCTACTGATTCATTCTTTTGTTTTGTAGAGCTTTGTGATTCATAAATTTTTTTTAAACATCTTCCTAATACAAGTAAGCTTGTATTAATATTTTGAGCCTCTTTTAATCGTTCACCAACATTAAGGGTTTTCTTCAAGCGTTCAGAACCAGCTAAATCGCAAAATGCAAATCTAAAAAAAATGAATTATTTTATTAATATTTTTTTTAACGTCACAGCGTTTTTTTAAATACACATAAACTCAATAGTACTTACACACTAACATCTACAGAATGTGGATCATGTTCATGTCTATGCTTTAATAATTTAATACTGAAAATACAATGAGACCTAGAACTTCTTGTGTTTAAAGCAGTTGCAGCCACTTTTAAATTGTACTGTCCAGCCATTAATACTTGGTAAGCTTCTGCACCAGAGTTAACATAAATACTTTTTAAACCTTTTATAAAAGCTCTTCCTTTACTATCCGTTGCTAACTTTAATGCTGGTCGTTTTTTCTGGCAATCATTCCATAGAAGATCATAAATTGTTTCATTATAAATTTCTGCAAATGATATCCAAACAGAATAGTGAGCATCATGATTATAATTTGGTCTCATTGATGACTCTTCATAAAGTAAGTCTTGCATTCTTTTGTAGGTATTAACATAATAATTTTTATCGGTAGGATTAAATGAAAGTAACTTCATCTTCAAATCTGTTTCTTGATTACGTTCATGATTACTTAAGTAAACAACATCGCATAAATTCACTGGTTTATAAGAAGGTCTTGCCTGTGGATTAATATGACTAAAAACAAATTCAATACCACGAGGAATAATTCCTGGAGATTCAGCTGTGCCTTGTAATGTGTAAGTTTTTCCAGAATTAGTTGTACCTAAGTAACAATGGAATATTGTAAATTTTGTAAAAATTAAAATGAATTAGAAACTAAATAATATTAAAACATACCATAACTCATTATAACAGAATTTTTACCAGCTAAAAATTCAACCATCTGTGGCTTCACAGCTTGTTCAAATAATTCTAACTGAGAAGTTTCAGGTCCAAATGTCTGAGTAAATATAAACTTCCTACATATCATATCATTTGTTTTTATTTTTTTTAAACAACTTGTATTATTATCAAGTGATGGCATTTTGGTAAGAAGAGTTGTTGTATTCTGAATACAATATGCTTCGAGCTGTTCATGTGTAATTTTGATTTTATAAGGAAAAGGTTTCAGACGTAAAAAAACTTTAATTGTTTGAATAGTTGTTGAGTCTGTACTTATTGTTGAAATTTTTGTGCCATTTTCAATTGATTCATCTTCATTTTCTTTTTCCAATAAAGAAATTAAATTTTTCTTCGATTCTTGAGATGGAAAAGGTCGTTGTCCATATGCTAAAATACTTGGGTCTCTACCATATAGGTAAGACATGTCACCTTTTAGTGACTCGTTCTCCGATGATTGAGTCCCATTTATGCTGTCCATCTATAATTATATTAATATAATCAAAATTACAGTTCTAATGAAAAATTATATTACATATTAATTAATAAAAAGTTTAATGGTTAATATTAAAATTGATAAAATTAAAAATAAGTTAGAAAATACTTTTATGTCAATGTTATTAATATAAAAACTATATTATAAGTATGAAATATTAAATATAATAATAAAATTAGTTTGATAATGTTACTTTCAGTAAATAATATTATGAAATCATTAAACATAATTTAAATATTTAAAAACATTAATTGTCTTAATAGAATAGCTGAAATAAATTGTTTCTGTACGAAGGCTGATGAGTGATGATGATAATGTATACACTGTATACATATACAGTGCTATAGCACTGCATTATGTAAGTTTGAACTTGTTTGGAGGAAAATCCTTGAAAGGGCACTGAAGGAATATATAGAAATAAATGATATGAGGATTTTGCCTGAAGCTGATACCTCATAAGGAATAAAAAAAAATAAATGATACTGAACAAATTTGAACTATTTTATATCATGAAAAAAATCGATGAACTGTGTTTTTTTTTAATGGTTGCAACATAATCTAGTACCATTAAAAATTATTTTGTTAACTGAATTATTTTATTTTTTTTAACATTTTTTTTCACGTGTAACATCTTTACCATTTTTTGTATTTGCTAAAAATATCAAGTAAATTAGATTTGTAATTGTAAACATAGTGCACCATGATTTGATATCAACATTAATGAATTCAATCTAAGATATTTACTATTAGAGTCTGCCCAGACTTTTTAAGCATTTTCATAATACTTTATAAAAAATAACCAATTTCGATTGGAAAAATGATCAGGAGACATGTGACATCTTTCTGATATAAGTAGAGTAGACAAAGAAATGCGTAAGTAGGATGAACTCACCTTGTAATGCAATTTGTATACAGTACAACTCGTGTACACAACGTCTGAGCAATAAAATTAACGCATCCCTTGCACTAGAAAAGGAATTGATTCGTGTGCTAAAAGTCGGAAATTCGCCTACCAATGTCTGCTGAAAGTTCAAACGGTTTTTCTGATTTAAAGCCAAAGACGCTTCGCTTTCTCGCGCCCTCGCGGAAACGGTTGCGACTTTACGAGAAGAGGAGGGATGAACGGATCGAGGCGCTCACGACTCGCGAGGCGCAACGAGTGTGATAACCGCTCAAAGGCGCGATTATTTTGTATTAGCTGAACAGGGAGCTGGCGCCTCTAATCGTGCATTTTCGAAACTAACGCTATATCTGTTGGTAACAGCGTTCTCATAAAAAGCAGTCGCCCGGCGCGAAATTCAAATCGGCCAAAAAATATAAAAAATCAAAGTAAAAAAAAAATTATTTTTATACATTAATAAATACAATAAGATAAAAATGAACAAAGATACAATAAAACACTTAATTATTTTAATTTATTTAATTAATTATGAGTATTTTAAAATTTATAATCCTGACACGAATTAAAATTTTTTTTCGCGCAATGTCAATGAAAACACGTTCGAAATAACAGACTGTTATATAAAATAAATTATTTTATTGATTTTCAACATGAATAGTTAAAAAACACGTTAGAAAAGTTGATTTCTTAAATTGATAAAAATTTTTATTAGTCGGCCGTCCTGTTTTACCATGCCAGTCTTGCGGCGCTGAGCAAACTATAGCTTCTGTTTGAGGATCACTGACTGCGCGGCAAGAGCGTAAGAAATGAATGAATGAATTTGGCTTTTATAATTTGAACAAGTACGAATTATATGACCTTTCAATATAACCTTTATATGCAGCGAATATACAAATACATTATAAATTATACCTGATGGCATATACTTCACAAATGCACAAAACGCAACGAATCTAAAAACCATTTTTAATTCTCGTTCTGTCTCTATCACTCATATCTAATATTTTAGTTGGGTTTAATTGATGTAAATGAGTACACACATTTAATATTAAATGTGTGTACTCATTTACATCAATTAAACCCAACTAAAAAACTAAAAACCATTTATTCAACAAACGTTTTAAATTACATGTTACCATCAAGTAATAAGTGTTTGTGTTAATTATAATTATTTATTATATGTATAATTCTATAATAAAATTCAAGATATAACGAAGTATCTCTGAAGGTTTTCGTCACATTTTGGATAGTCGGACGTCCTTCCTACCTTAGCCTACTCGGTTACAGGTATTTATTGATAGCGTTTTTCTTGCCGCTATAATATTTTCTTTCCGCGGCTAAAGTTATCCCATCCGACGGCGAGGGATGCAAACATTAGATGTGGCGTGTACAATTTCCTCCCGTGGAGCGTATACTATTTTTCACCATACCCGGGCCAAAAATACCACATTCGCGTTTTTGAGCCGGGAGCAAAAATGGCACTTTCGGTCCGGGTATGGTAAAAAATTCATTTTTCTTAAAAAGTTTAGCGACCGGCTTTAAAATTTATTGCGCGTTATAATTTTAATTTTTTATTTTAAAAACATTGTTTTTCGCATTTCAAGTTGTACTAGATATATTCGCTCTGATTTAAGGAAGTTTTCTGGGAAAGTTTCACTTTTCTATTTGTTATTGTTTATAATCGATTTCGTTTATTAATTAATATAGGAAATACTTAACATCTATTAAAAAAATTATACGTATATTCGCCCTGAAGTCATTTTCTCTCCGCTTTTTTAATGTATCATAACTAATTTGCAACGATTTTAACATTCACTGTTTAATTTAATTCTCATTATGTTAACTATTACAAAAGGTTTTTACGAAGTATCAGTGAAGGTCTTCGTCACATTTGGGATAGCTTTTATCTACGCATATTCAGAAATAATGATCTGTAACAACAAATTAAAAAAATTTTACGTATTACTTTCAACGTATCCGTTGAAAATAATATTTAATTTTTACTATTTTTTCAAATACATCATAAAATAATGTGATTTTATATTAATCAAGGCCTTCACTTCTTCTCTTTTCTGCGTTACGTATTCCTCATCGAACCAATCGATGCATGATTGGTCATTCTGATAGTTGGTAATAGGATTCTGTAATAGAAATTTATATTTGTTATCACGAAAAAATTAAATTCTGTGAGAATGCTTTTCTTTATACAGAAATCAACTTGTTTTAAACAGAATTATTTCTTCGCTCAATTTAAGAAAGAAGATACACGGAAAAAATTGGTTTCCCTAAGCAATTAGTTACTTCGAAAGGGTACAAATAAGAAGGATAATTAGTTTTACTAACAAGTAGTAGTTCCGTTAACTATTTTCAAGTACTTAAAATAACCAATCTATGTTACTCAATGTCCCAATAAAACAGTTACATAACTATTTCAAATCATTAAAACTACTAATCTAACCGTTACATTAAAAAAACCGCTGCCAATTCATTGGCCCGTAGCTTCCTCAAACCTAATTTGTTGATTCCTTTAATTAATTTTTAATAACAAAATTTATAATTTTTGAAAAAATTTATGTCATAATTATAATTAAATTCATTTATGAAGATTAAAAAGTATTACATTAAAAAATTTATATTCAACCAAAATAAAGTAGTTGATGTAACTATATAATTGCTTGTCGTAACTTACTTTTGAGTAGTTACGATTACCAATTTTTTTTCTCCAATGATCCAAGAAATAAATTGGTTATCATACTTAACCATTATCAACCGATTGCCAATTATGTTGCCAACCATTCATGCTTATCTGTACCCTATTATGCAATTTTAATAACCAACCAACCAATCAACTTTTTTTTTCAGTGTATAAACAACTTCTTTTGACTAGCCATATACGCGCGTGCGCACACACACACCCACCCACCCACACATACACACACACACACCCACCCACACACACACACACACATACACCCACCCACACACACACACACAAACACACTCACACACACAAAGAGCACACACACTTTGATAAGATTTTATTTAAAATAATTTTAATGAAAAGATAAAATGTACAAAAAGAAATTACCAAACAAAAGCTTTCAGCGTATTGCAGCATATAAATGCCACAATCATAACAATTATTTTGTTTTGGCACATCTACTATAACGATTTTATGATCTGTACAGATAACATTTATTTTCTTACGCCTTTCTTCGGTCAAGTAATCCTCAATAAGCTTTACTGCCGTTTCATGATAACCACCAATTGAATCAAATATCAAAATAGAATCACTAAAAAATGAAATATAAATTTTCATCACATTATGCATTTAAAAATATATCAAGTAAAACTTATAGGTATATAAATACTGTTTTGGTTCATTCACAGGATTGCATATGACAGCCAAAAACCAATGATTGCTGAAACATTGAAAAAAATTATATTTTTCATTTTCTTAGATACAAGATATTACAAAATTTATGAGTTAGGTAAATGTGCAATATACGTATAAAATAAATTCTTTTACTGTAATTGGTTTATTTTACAAAATTATAAAGGTTAAGGTGATGTTATATACCGACATAATTTTAAAAAGAGTACATCTCATAAAAATACCAATAGAAAAATCCAGAAAAAATTCTGAGTATAGTATTTACATATACGGAGCGCCTGACAGACGTGTTTTTCCAAAAAAATGATCAGAGTTTATTTAATCAAATAAAAACCGTACTGTCGGTAAGTAGGAATCTGCAATTAACCTACTTTTAAAACGAGCACAGCTAACGAAAATACTAATAGAATCGCTCAAAAAATTTCTGAGTATAGTGTTTACGTGTACGGAGCGCTTGACGTTCGTCTTTTTCCAAATAAACGTTTAAATGTTGATTTAAAAAATATTGAAATTCACGGTTTCACATGGCCTTAATCTTGAAACACATATATTTTTCGCTGATAGTTATGACCGATAATAGTAATGTAGACTTCAAGGAAATCTTATTTTAAGGAGGAGCTTCAAATTAAAGAGGGCTTGTATAGTATAATGTGTTACACGTGTATTGGAATTAATTCTAATTTTATTTGATTGGATTAATATTTTAAGGAGAAGCTACAAAATTAAGGATGGACTGCACAGGGGCAAGGGTGAAAGTATTTTTAAAATTTATGCTTAAGAGAAGCTTTCAACTCAGAACATTAACTCATTTAATTTTTAAGTTAATGCATTTGCAAATATATTGAAGAAGATATATAGTGTTCTATTTTTTCACATCTCCTTGGAGGTAAATAGAAATATGTATTTTATTTGTGGTCTTAAGTGTTCCCAGTAGCCCTAATCTACTGTCTATGTCACTATACAATTTTGAAAAACATCAATAAGGTAAAAATGAAATTATATTAAATAAGTTTTTGAAATTGAATTGTCTTGCCATTACCTGATTTAATTAAGTACCAAAAATAAATTATTTAATTGAAAATCCGTTATTGCAAATATAGATTATTATTATCGAAACCATTTGGTTTCCCATTTTTTCGTTAAAAAAAATTTAAATCGATTGACCAATAGAAGATGAGCAAAATCTGCAAAATCAAAACTATTTGTTTATAAATTTATTAAAATTTATTTAAAGAAAATGTTGAAAGTTTGTAGGTTTGTAGGATTTGCTATTTTGTTTTTATTTCTATCAGTCAATTGATTTGGAATTGTTTGACGAACAAAATATATATGTATTTGCGGAATTTCTAAAAAATTTAGCTTATTGTTTATTAAGTAGTTTTCTTATACAACATTTTGCCGGAAAAATGGAGGTAATCGAGAAGAATATGATGCCGATTAGAAGAAAGCCAGTCGGTGGCGACCGTGACTAGAGGTTCCATCACTATTTATTAATTTGTTTACGAGGCATCACTCTAAAAACTTAAGGCCATGTGAAACCGTGAATTTCAATATTTTTTAAATCAACATTTAAACGTTTATTTGGAAAAAGACGAACGTCAAGCGCTCCGTACACGTAAACACTATACTCAGAAATTTTTTTGAGCGATTCTATTAGTATTTTCGTTAGCTGTGCTCGTTTTAAAAGTAGGTTAATTGCAGATTCCTACTTACCGACAGTACGGTTTTTATTTGATTAAATAAACTCTGATCATTTTTTTGGAAAAACACGTCTGTCAGGCGCTCCGTATATGTAAATACTATACTCAGAATTTTTTCTGGATTTTTCTATTGGTATTTTTATGAGATGTACTCTTTTTAAAATTATGTCGGTATATAACATCACCTTAACCTTTATAATTTTGTAAAATAAACCAATTACAGTAAAAGAATTTATTTTATACGTATATTGCACATTTACCTAACTCATAAATTTTGTAATATCTTGTATCTGAGAAAATGAAAAATATAATTTTTTTCAATGTTTCAGCAATCATTGGTTTTTGGCTGTCATATGCAATCCTGTGAATGAACCAAAACAGTATTTATATACCTATAAGTTTTACTTGATATATTTTTAAATGCATAATGTGATGAAAATTTATATTTCATTTTTTAGTGATTCTAAAATAGTGATTCTAAAATAGAATCACTAAAAAATGAAATATAAATTTTCATCACATTATGCATTTAAAAATATATCAAGTAAAACTTATAGGTATATAAATACTGTTTTGGTTCATTCACAGGATTGCATATGACAGCCAAAAACCAATGATTGCTGAAACATTGAAAAAAATTATATTTTTCATTTTCTCAGATACAAGATATTACAAAATTTATGAGTTAGGTAAATGTGCAATATACGTATAAAATAAATTCTTTTACTGTAATTGGTTTATTTTACAAAATTATAAAGGTTAAGGTGATGTTATATACCGACATAATTTTAAAAAGAGTACATCTCATAAAAATACCAATAGAAAAATCCAGAAAAAATTCTGAGTATAGTGTTTACGTGTACGGAGCGCTTGACGTTCGTCTTTTTCCAAATAAACGTTTAAATGTTGATTTAAAAAATATTGAAATTCACGGTTTCACATGGCCTTAAGTTTTTAGAGTGATGCCTCGTAAACAAATTAATAAATAGTGATGGAACCTCTAGTCACGGTCGCCACCGACTGGCTTTCTTCTAATCGGCATCATATTGTTCTCGCATTACCTCCATTTTTCCGGCAAAATGTTGTATAAGAAAACTACTTAATAAACAATAAGCTAAATTTTTTAGAAATTCCGCAAATACATATATATTTTGTTCGTCAAACAATTCCAAATCAATTGACTGATAGAAATAAAAACAAAATAGCAAATCCTACAAACCTACAAACTTTCAACATTTTCTTTAAATAAATTTTAATAAATTTATAAACAAATAGTTTTGATTTTGCAGATTTTGCTCATCTTCTATTGGTCAATCGATTTAAATTTTTTTAACGAAAAAAATGCGAAAACAAATGGTTTCGATAATAATAATCTATATTTGCAATAACGGATTTTCAATTAAATAATTTATTTTTGGTACTTAATTAAATCAGGTAATGGCAAGACAATTCAATTTCAAAAACTTATTTAATATAATTTCATTTTTACCTTATTGATGTTTTTCAAAATTGTATAGTGACATAGACAGTAGATTAGGGCTACTGGGAACACTTAAGACCACAAATAAAATACATATTTCTATTTACCTCCAAGGAGATGTGAAAAAAATAGAACACTATATATCTTCTTCAATATATTTGCAAATGCATTAACTTAAAAATTAAATGAGTTAATGTTCTGAGTTGAAAGCTTCTCTTAAGCATAAATTTTAAAAATACTTTCACCCTTGCCCCTGTGCAGTCCATCCTTAATTTTGTAGCTTCTCCTTAAAATATTAATCCAATCAAATAAAATTAGAATTAATTCCAATACACGTGTAACACATTATACTATACAAGCCCTCTTTAATTTGAAGCTCCTCCTTAAAATAAGATTTCCTTGAAGTCTACATTACTATTATCGGTCATAACTATCAGCGAAAAATATATGTGTTTCAAGATTAAGGCCATGTGAAACCGTGAATTTCAATATTTTTAAATCAACATTTAAACGTTTATTTGGAAAAAGACGAACGTCAAGCGCTCCGTACACGTAAACACTATACTCAGAAATTTTTTTGAGCGATTCTATTAGTATTTTCGTTAGCTGTGCTCGTTTTAAAAGTAGGTTAATTGCAGATTCCTACTTACCGACAGTACGGTTTTTATTTGATTAAATAAACTCTGATCATTTTTTTGGAAAAACACGTCTGTCAGGCGCTCCGTATATGTAAATACTATACTCAGAATTTTTTCTGGATTTTTCTATTGGTATTTTTATGAGATGTACTCTTTTTAAAATTATGTCGGTATATAACATCACCTTAACCTTTATAATTTTGTAAAATAAACCAATTACAGTAAAAGAATTTATTTTATACGTATATTGCACATTTACCTAACTCATAAATTTTGTAATATCTTGTATCTAAGAAAATGAAAAATATAATTTTTTCAATGTTTCAGCAATCATTGGTTTTTGGCTGTCATATGCAATCCTGTGAATGAACCAAAACAGTATTTATATACCTATAAGTTTTACTTGATATATTTTTAAATGCATAATGTGATGAAAATTTATATTTCATTTTTTAGTGATTCTATTTTGATATTTGATTCAATTGGTGGTTATCATGAAACGGCAGTAAAGCTTATTGAGGATTACTTGACCGAAGAAAGGCGTAAGAAAATAAATGTTATCTGTACAGATCATAAAATCGTTATAGTAGATGTGCCAAAAAACAAAATAATTGTTATGATTGTGGCATTTATATGCTGCAATACGCTGAAAGCTTTTGTTTGGTAATTTCTTTTTGTACATTTTATCTTTTCATTAAAATTATTTTAAATAAAATCTTATCAAAGTGTGTGTGCTCTTTGTGTGTGTGAGTGTGTTTGTGTGTGTGTGTGGGTGGGTGTATGTGTGTGTGTGTGTGTGGGTGGGTGTGTGTGTGTGTATGTGTGGGTGGGTGGGTGTGTGTGTGCACACGCGCGTATATGGCTAGTCAAAAGAAGTTGTTTATACACTGAAAAAAAAGTTGATTGGTTGGTTGGTTATTAAAATTGCATAATAGGGTACAGATAAGCATGAATGGTTGGCAACATAATTGGCAATCGGTTGATAATGGTTAAGTATGATAACCAATTTATTTCTTGGATCATTGGAGAAAAAAAATTGGTAATCGTAACTACTCAAAAGTAAGTTACGACAAGCAATTATATAGTTACATCAACTACTTTATTTTGGTTGAATATAAATTTTTTAATGTAATACTTTTTAATCTTCATAAATGAATTTAATTATAATTATGACATAAATTTTTTCAAAAATTATAAATTTTGTTATTAAAAATTAATTAAAGGAATCAACAAATTAGGTTTGAGGAAGCTACGGGCCAATGAATTGGCAGCGGTTTTTTTAATGTAACGGTTAGATTAGTAGTTTTAATGATTTGAAATAGTTATGTAACTGTTTTATTGGGACATTGAGTAACATAGATTGGTTATTTTAAGTACTTGAAAATAGTTAACGGAACTACTACTTGTTAGTAAAACTAATTATCCTTCTTATTTGTACCCTTTCGAAGTAACTAATTGCTTAGGGAAACCAATTTTTTCCGTGTATCTTCTTTCTTAAATTGAGCGAAGAAATAATTCTGTTTAAAACAAGTTGATTTCTGTATAAAGAAAAGCATTCTCACAGAATTTAATTTTTTCGTGATAACAAATATAAATTTCTATTACAGAATCCTATTACCAACTATCAGAATGACCAATCATGCATCGATTGGTTCGATGAGGAATACGTAACGCAGAAAAGAGAAGAAGTGAAGGCCTTGATTAATATAAAATCACATTATTTTATGATGTATTTGAAAAAATAGTAAAAATTAAATATTATTTTCAACGGATACGTTGAAAGTAATACGTAAAATTTTTTTAATTTGTTGTTACAGATCATTATTTCTGAATATGCGTAGATAAAAGCTATCCCAAATGTGACGAAGACCTTCACTGATACTTCGTAAAAACCTTTTGTAATAGTTAACATAATGAGAATTAAATTAAACAGTGAATGTTAAAATCGTTGCAAATTAGTTATGATACATTAAAAAAGCGGAGAGAAAATGACTTCAGGGCGAATATACGTATAATTTTTTTAATAGATGTTAAGTATTTCCTATATTAATTAATAAACGAAATCGATTATAAACAATAACAAATAGAAAAGTGAAACTTTCCCAGAAAACTTCCTTAAATCAGAGCGAATATATCTAGTACAACTTGAAATGCGAAAAACAATGTTTTTAAAATAAAAAATTAAAATTATAACGCGCAATAAATTTTAAAGCCGGTCGCTAAACTTTTTAAGAAAAATGAATTTTTTACCATACCCGGACCGAAAGTGCCATTTTTGCTCTCGGCTCAAAAACGCGAATGTGGTATTTTTGGCCCGGGTATGGTGAAAAATAGTATACGCTCCACGGGAGGAAATTGTACACGCCACATCTAATGTTTGCCACCCTCGCCGTCGGATCGGATAACTTTAGCCGCGGAAAGAAAATATTATAGCGGCAAGAAAAACGCTATCAATAAATACCTGTAACCGAGTAGGCTAAGGTAGGAAGGACGTCCGACTATCCAAAATGTGACGAAAACCTTCAGAGATACTTCGTTATATCTTGAATTTTATTATAGAATTATACATATAATAAATAATTATAATTAACACAAACACTTATTACTTGATGGTAACATGTAATTTAAAACGTTTGTTGAATAAATGGTTTTTAGTTTTTTAGTTGGGTTTAATTGATGTAAATGAGTACACACATTTAATATTAAATGTGTGTACTCATTTACATCAATTAAACCCAACTAAAATATTAGATATGAGTGATAGAGACAGAACGAGAATTAAAAATGGTTTTTAGATTCGTTGCGTTTTGTGCATTTGTGAAGTATATGCCATCAGGTATAATTTATAATGTATTTGTATATTCGCTGCATATAAAGGTTATATTGAAAGGTCATATAATTCGTACTTGTTCAAATTATAAAAGCCAAATTCATTCATTCATTTCTTACGCTCTTGCCGCGCAGTCAGTGATCCTCAAACAGAAGCTATAGTTTGCTCAGCGCCGCACGACTGGCATGGTAAAACAGGACGGCCGACTAATAAAAATTTTTATCAATTTAAGAAATCAACTTTTCTAACGTGTTTTTTAACTATTCATGTTGAAAATCAATAAAATAATTTATTTTATATAACAGTCTGTTATTTCGAACGTGTTTTCATTGACATTGCGCGAAAAAAAAATTTTAATTCGTGTCAGGATTATAAATTTTAAAATACTCATAATTAATTAAATAAATTAAAATAATTAAGTGTTTTATTGTATCTTTGTTCATTTTTATCTTATTGTATTTATTAATGTCTAAAAATAATTTTTTTTTTACTTTGATTTTTTATATTTTTTGGCCGATTTGAATTTCGCGCCGGGCGACTGCTTTTTATGAGAACGCTGGTTGGTAAAGTCATTCACGATTCACCTATATAGATTTACATACACATCCTATCCTATCCTATATTAAAAAGGAGATTCCTATCTTCCTATCTCCTATCTCCTCTCCTATCCTCCTATATTAAAAAGGAGATTCCTATCTTCCTATCTCCTATCTCCTCTCCTATCCTTCTATATCCTCTCCTCCTCCTCTCCTCCTATATTAAAAAATATTAAAAAAGAGTAAAAAAGAGATGGGTATGAGGAGGCAGCCATATGCTTTTACGGGGCAGCCATATGCTTTTACGGGGCAGCCATATTGCTGAGCAAAAAATATTATTGGTTGAAACATATAGAGCCAACTTCAGAGAGTTCGCTGATTGGTCAAAGTACATAGGCATCTGGCGCGAGTAGCGCGCCTCAACTTCCTAGTGTATATGTTATGTCTTGTTAAGTATCTCAAAATTATAAAATTTCATTTTAACATGTATCATACTAAAAAAATTATGAATAAGTTTTACAAAATCTGTTAAAAATTAAAAATCAGCCAAATTAATTAAAGTCAATTTTTATTTGCATTAAATTCTTATAAAAATATAAAATCTATGAACAGTTAAATAAAAGTACAGTATTTACATCTAGAACAAGTAAATTAACACACACACACACACACACACACACACACACACACACACACACACACACACACACACACACACACACACACACACACACACGCACGCACGCACGCACGCACGCACGCACACACACAAAATCATGATTCTATAGCAGGAATATAGTATTTTATCTGCAAATAATCTTCTAAATTTAAATTTATGTTAATGACTCTGCCACTTAAAATGTTACATCTTATTGTTGTTGGATGAACGGCATCCCATGCTAAAAATGCATGAAACTTTTTGATATCAACACTTGTTGTTATTGTTTCATCTTCTGTAGTACATTCATACACAGTAAGATTTGGAAAATGTACAGTGATAGTTGCAGTATCTGTATCAGCTTTAAATGCAAGTATTCCATTCGTATCAGCTGAGAGTATAAGAATGGGGCTCATATTTTTTATTCGCTCCATGACACTTCTTAAATGCTTGAATTGAGGCATTTCTAAAGAGATCTAAATAAATTATATCACAAATTAAAATATTTGTAAACTTGCCTTTTAGTTACATTATAATAAATATTGTAATTATAAAATTCTTACATCAAACCTGTCAATACTTGGCTCATTGTATTCTTTCCACTTCTTTTGAGGTATAATAGTTACAGGAACATCGTGCACACATAAGCGAGATTCAGCACTTATTGATGAAAGTTCAATTTCAAACGTAAGGCAAGGTTGCTGTTTATTAGTTAACTTTATTTTAACACATTTGGCAGCTGTTTTAAATGAAGTAACACTTTTCGCAAGCATGGTAGTATTAAGTTCCATATATATTTCATTGAATTCTTCTGATTTTCCTGCAACTAAAAAATCAACAAAAAAGTGATTTTGATCTAATCTAGTCCAAACCATTGGTGTATTATCATCTGCTATATTAAAGTTGACAGAATCTTGAGTTAAACAAACAATGCATTGTTTTGACATACGGGCAATAGTGTTTGCGACATCTGAAAAATAAAAAGATAATTAATAGTAAATTTAGAATAATACCTATTGTGCAAAACTTACTTGTAAAATCTCGCATTGATCCGGAATCGGTCATTTTACATTTAAACTTCATTATGGATAATCTAAGGTTATCCGGCTTCAGTAATAAGTTAATAAACCTAATAAATTGTTTTCAAACTGCAAAATAGATCAAAAATAAGATACGAAAGGTTTTTTATTTAACTGAATAATTTCGTTTATGCCACAAATGTCAAACTGCTTTTATTTACATAATTAGGTACATGCCTGAAATATCAATATTGCAGGCATATCGTCTGCTAAGTGCACACGACTAATTTTGGCGCGAAGTTAATTCGGATATCCATATAGCCTATATATGATTAGTTACAAATCGAGGAAGAATGCGCCATCTTGAATTCGATTTCTATAGGGGCATGGGTAGGGGTAACACTAGCGCCAAAGGCAATATTGAATTTCTATAAGGTAGCAAAACTTTGAACCATAGACAGAATATATTACATTTCGCATAAATACAAAGAAAAATAATTTTACAATATTACAAAATGCAACGGAATTTGTTTTATTAAACAATCATCTATATACTATTTATCTAACAGTGAAAAAAATAAAATAAAAAGTTGAGTAAAAATAAGTAGTTAGTAAAAAGTATAATAATGTAATATAAAATATTTTATCACCCTAATGTATACTTAGGGTGCGATCTCATGCGTTCCGTAAGGCTGCGGCCCCAATGCCGTTACGGCGTGTTTTTTCACGCGTGTATATGCACGCGTGTTTAAATTGACAAGCGGAACAGGAATACGGTTCGCAGAGCGCGGAATTTGAAATTTGAAAACTGTATTCGCATAAAAATTCAAGACATTAGTTAGATTGTCATATAAATATAAGTAATATCAAAGTATAAGAATTATTTTTTAATATATTTTTTAAATATTTTTATAAAGATATTATATGGTAATATAATGAGTATAATAGGTATGATACTGTTGGGGGTTGCAGGTGATTGTAGACTGCAACGCGGCAGAGAGTAACGTATGGTGTAGGATATAGAGTTTTGTACTTACTTTCTGTATAACCTCACTTTGTCAATGTTCGGGGCTTTTTGTCAATTTTTGATGTGAAAAGCTTTTTAACAGCATAATAAAACAATGGATGTCATCGAAAGAAGAATCAATGTTATTCAAGTTTGGTTAGATTTGCTTGAAAGGTTTGAAGAGATGTTACATGAGTGTGAAAAAGCTTTGAAAATAAGGAGATCGTGGGTAAAGCCACACTTACTCTTCATGTTATTCTAAGAATTAAAAGATACAAAATTTTTATAAAGTAAGTGCAAAACTCTATATCCTACACCCCACATAAAACGAAATATTTCAGTGAAATATTTCATGAAATATTTCATGAAATATTTCATGAAACATTGCAAAAACCTTGCTAAAATATAACTTAAAAGGTGTAAAAACCTTTTCACAAATATTTCAAGAAAACATTACCAAAAACTTTTAAAAACATTTCGTAAAAGTTTTAACTTACCACAAATAAAACATTTCAAAAAATCTTTTAAAAAGATTTTTAAAACCATTCCTGAAACCTTTCTAGTAATGATACAACTAAAAAACATGATATATTTCATGAAACATTTTGGAAACGTTTTTGAAAGGTTACTTGAAAAGTTTATTATTCCGACTCATTGACGCGTCAAGTAATGTTTTTAAAACCTTGCAGTAACATTTCGCGAAATGTTACGAGAAAGGTTTTGTAAATATTTCCAACATTATTTTTCGAAAAGTTTTTAAAAGGTTTCAACAACATTTCTCTCTTGGTATTAAATCTGTTTCTAACAATATTGCAGAAACCTTCCTAAAACATTCTCCGAAATCTTTCTAGTAATGATACAGCTAAAAAACATGATATATTTCATGAAACATTTTGGAAACGTTTTTGAAAGGTTACTTGAAAAGTTTATTATTCCGACTCATTGACGCGTCAAGTAATGTTTTTAAAACCTTGCAGTAACATTTCGCGAAATGTTACGAGAAAGGTTTTGTAAATATTTCAACATTATTTTTCGAAAAGTTTTTAAAAGGTTTCAACAACATTTCTCTCTTGGTATTATATCTGTTTCTAACAATATTACAGAAACCTTCCTAAAACATTCTCCAAAACCTTTCTACTAATGATACAGCGAAAAAACATGATATATTTCATGAAACATTTTGGAAATGTTTTTGAAACGTTACTTGAAAAGTTTATTATTCCGACTCATTGTCGTGTCAAGTAATGTTTTTAAAACCTTGCAGTAACATTTCGCGAAATGTTACGAGAAAGGTTTTGTAAATATTTCCAACATTATTTTTTGAAAAGTTTTTAAAAGGTTTCAACAACATTACTCTCTTGGTATTAAATCTGTTTGTAACAATATTGCAGAAACCTTCCTAAAACATTCTCCAAAACCTTTCTACTAATGATACAGCGAAAAAACATGATATATTTCATGAAATATTTTGGAAACGTTTTTGGAAGGTTACTCGAAAAGTTTATTATTCCGACTCATGGACGAGTTATGTAACGTTTTTAAAACCTTGCAGTAACATTTCGCGAAATGTTACGAGAAAGGTTTTGTAAATATTTCCAACATTATTTTTCGAAAAGTTTTTAAAAGGTTTCAACAACATTTCTCTCTTGGTATTTAATCTGTTTTTTAACAATATTGCAGAAACCTTCCTAAAACAATCTCCGAAATCTTTCTAGTAATGATAAAGCTAAAAAACATGATATATTTCATGAAATATTTTGGAAACGTTTTTGAAAGGTTACTTGAAAAGTTTATTATTCCGACTCATTGACGTGTCAAGTAATGTTTTTAAAACCTCGCAGTAACATTTCAAGAAATGTTGCAAGAAAGGTTTTGTAAATATTTCCAATACTATTTTTCGAAAAGGTTTTAAAAGGTTTCAACAACATTTCTCTCTTGGTATTAAATGTATTTCTTACAATATTACAAAAACCTTCCGAAAATATTCTCCGAAACCTTTCTAGTAATATGTGCAGCTAAAAAACATGATATATTTCATGAAATTTTTTGGAAACGTTTTTGAAAGGTTAATTGAGAAGTGCATTATTCCGATTCAAAACAAGTCAAGTAATGTTTTCGAAATCTTGCAGTAGCATTTCAAGAAATGTTACGAGAAAGGTTTTGTGAATATTTCCGATATTATTTCTCGAACATTTCCTAAAATTTTTGAATATTTGTATAGCCTTTTAAAAATATTTCTTTTTTAGATTAAGAAAGCTTTTAAAAACCTATCCCAATAATTTCTTATAAATTTACCATTAGGATACACGTATAAATATAACGTGATATATTTTTGGAAGATTTGTAAGTGCGTGTGAGTGTGTGTGTTTGTATGCCTGTATGTATGTATGTACACGAGTACAAGGCAAACGAATAAGTGGAACGGTCCAACGGAATCAACGCCAACGAAGTGTAGAGGTATAGAAGTATGGAGGTATGCGGACGATACCGCTTATACATCCCACATAAAATGAAATATTTCAGTGAAATATTTGATGAAACATTGCAAAAACCTTGCTAAAATATATCTTAAAAGGTGTAAAAACATTTTCAAAAATATTTCAAGAAAACATTACCAAAAACTTTTAAAAACATTTCGTAAAAGTTTTAACTTACCACAAATAAAACATTTCAAAAAATCTTTTAAAAGATTTTTAAAACCTTTCCCCAAACCTTTCTAGTAATGATACAGCGAAAAAACATGATATATTTCATGAAATATTTTGGAAACGTTTTTGAAAGGTTACTTGAAAAGTTTATTATTCCGACTCATGGACTTGTCATGTAATGTTTTTAAAACCTTGCAGTAACATTTTCGCGTAATGTTACGAGAAAGGTTTCATAAATATTTCAATATTATTTTTCGAAAGGTTTTTAAAAGGTTTCAAAAACATCTCTCTCTTGGTATTAAATGTATTTCTAACAATATTACAAAAACCTTCCGAAAACATTCTCCCAAACCTTTTTAGTAATATATGTAGCGAAAAAGCATGATATATTTCATGAAATTTTTTGGAAACGTTTTTGAAAGGTTAATTGAGATGTGCATTATTCCGATTCAAAACTAGTCAAGTAATGTTTTCGAAACCTTGCAGTAATATTTCAAGAAATGTTACGAGAAAGTTTTTGTAAATATTTCCAATATTATTTCTCGAAAATTTCCTAAAATTTTTGAATATTCGTATAGTCTTTTAAAAATATTTCTTTTTTAGATTAAGAAAGCTTTTAAAAACTTATCTCAATAATTTCTTATAAATTTACCATTAGGAGATACGTATAAATATAACGTGATATATTTTTGGAAGATTTGTAAGTGCGTGTGTGGATGTATGTATACGAGTACAAGACAAACGAATGAGTGGAACGGTCCAACGGAATCAACGCCATCGAAGTATAGAGGTAATAAGTAAGGGCGCCTCTACATGGAGTATGGCGTTCTCGAGAATGGCAGACTGGCATACCTAACTTTGTGAGAGCAACAAAGACAGACAATTTTCAAATGTGCTCTATCCTTCTCAATCTCATGGAGTTAGACTGTCATTCTCGAGATCGCCAGACTCCATGTAGAGGCGCCCTAACTATAGAGTAGAGGAGTCCGCTGAAAATATGTCCGCCGTTGTAGAAAGAGAATGAGAACGAAGAGGTCCTCTCTTTCTCTGTCAGACGCGCATGCATTAATAGAGACAAAGAGGGCCCTATGATTTTTCTCTCTTTCTATCGAGCGGACGATACCGCTTACACATGTGCCTATGTCTCCCCTCCTCTATACTTATTACCTCTATGCATTGAAGGCATAGAAAGCATGGCATATGGTGTTATTTGTGGACAATCCTTTCCCACATGGCATGAAAAGTTTTGGTGAAACCTTTTAAGAAATATTTCATGAAAAGCTTGCCACAACCTTGCTGTAATATTACAGAAACCTCTCAAAAATATTTTCAGTGAGATTTCAGGAAACCTTACAGAAACATTTTAGAAGCATTTCAATTAATGTTGAAAGTAGACAATGAAAGTACATTTCATAAAATAATACTGCAAGCTTTTTTAAAGCTTTTATGAAATCTTTCTTACAACGTCTCTGAAAAGAAACGTGTAATATTTCATGAAATACTATGGCAAGGTGTTGAAAAAATTTCTCAAAAAGATGTTTTTATTCCTACAGAACCATTCAAGAAACATTCTTAAAACCTTGCAAAAATATTTTACGAAAGGTTATAAGGAAACCTTTCAAAAACATTTCCGGTATCATTGCCTGAAACGTTTTAGCAAAGTTTGAACAACGTTTTGGAAACGGTATTAATATCGTAAAAACATATTTCAAGAAATGTTACTACAAGGTTCTACAAAGCTTTCCCAAAATTTTTCGCGCAAACTTTCTATAAAGAAACATTTCATAAATGTAACGAAAAGGTTTCAAAAAGATTTCTTGGAAGGATTATTTTATAAAACTGAAAATGTGAAAAAATATTTACGAAACCTTCCAAAAATATTTCACGAAAAGTTATAAGGAAGCTTTCAAAAACATTTCCTGTATCATTTTCTGAAACGTTGTAGCAAAGTTTTCGGAACGTTTTGGATACTATATTGCCAGCGTGAAAACACATTTCAAGAAATGTTACTGCAAGGTTTAACAAAGCTCTCCCAAAATTTTTCTAGCAAACTTTCTATAAAGAAACATTTCATGAAATGTTACGAAAAGGATTCAAAAAGATTTCTTGGTAGGATTATTTTATGAAACTGAATATAAAAAATATTTCCGAAACCTTGCAAAAATATTTCGTGAAATGTTATAACGAAATCTTTCAAAAACATTTCCGGTAACATTTTCTGAAACGTTTGACCAAGTTTTCGCAACGTATTGGATACGATATTGACATCGTGAAAACACATTTCAAGAAATGTTACTGTAAGGTTTTACAAAGCTTTCCCGAAATTTTTCTCGCAAACTTTCCATAAAGAAACCTTTCATGAGATGTTACGAAAAGGTTTTAAAAAGATTTCTTGAAAGGATTTTTTATGAAACTGAAAATGTAAAAAATATTTCCGAAACCTTGCAATAATATTTCGCGAAAAGTTATGAGGAAGCTTTCAAGAACATTTTCTGTATCATTTTCTAAAACGTTTTAGAAAACTTTTCGCAACGTTTTCGATACGATATTGATAACGTGAAAACCCAGTTACAAGGAATGTTACCGCAAGGTTTTGCAAAGCTTTCCCAAAGTTATAATCGCAAACTTTCCCTAAAAAACATTTCATAAAATATTACGAAAAGGTTTCAAAAAGATTTCTTGGACGGATTTTTTTATAAAACTGAAAATGTAAAAAAATATTTTTGATACATTGCACAAATATTTCACTAAAAGTTATAAGGAAGCTTTCAAATAACATTTCCTGTATCATTTTCTGAACCGTTTGAGCAAAGTTTTCGCTACTTTTTGGATACGATATTGACATCGTGAAAACGCATTTCAAGAAATATTACTGCAAGGTTTTACAAAGCTTTCCCGTAATTCTTCTCGCGTACTCTCTCTAGAGAAACACTTCATGAAATATTACGAAAAGGTTTCAAAAAGATTTCTAGGAAGGATTATTTTGTGATAATTAAAATGTGAAAAAATATTTCCGAAACCTTTCAAAAATATTTCACGAAAAGTTATAAGGAAGCTTTCAAAAACCTTTCCCGTATCATTTCCTGAAACGTTTTAGCAAAGTTATCGCATCCTTTTTGATTCGTTATTGACACCATGAAAAATATATTACAAGAGATATTAGTTCGAGGTTTTACAAAGCATTCCCGAAATTTTTCTTACAATATTAGGGGAACGTTTTGAAAAGATTTTTTGCAATATTTTTTTCACATAAACAAAAACAACAAAAAATATTCCTAAAACCTTGTAAAAATATTTTATGAAAGATTATTAAGGTAACCTTTAAAAAAAATTTCTAGTATCATTGCGTAAAATGTTTTTGAAATATTTTCGCATCAATTTAATTCGGTATTGTCGCCATTTCTCCAAAGAGACATAACATTTCATGAAATATTATGGGATCGTTTTGTAAAGATTTCTTGGAAAGTTTCTTTAGGTAAAGAAACTATAATAAAATATTCCCCAAAAGCTTGCAAGAACATTTTACGTCATGTTATGAGGAGACTAAAAAAAATTGAATGTATCATTGCGTTAATAGTTAACGAAATGTCTTAGCAACATTTATCATATGGTATTGACGCCATAAAAAATTTCAAGTCATATCAGGGCCAGGTTTTACAAAGCTTTCAAGAATAGTTTATTACAACCTTTCCACAAAGAAATATATAACATTTTATGAAATATTATGTGAAGGTTTTGAAAAGATTTTGTATCAGGTTTTCTTTTCTCACACGCCCTTCTCTCGTCAATCAAAGGTTTCCTCGATTTTACTAAACTAGAGATTTCAACAGCGCGCGTTGCGCGCCCTAACCGCTAGAAAACGGTTCGACTTCCTGATTTAGACGCATGCGCACTACATGAGCCAATCACATAACGTTTATTTTGGCTTCACAACATCCGGTCATGACTTTTTTATATAGGGATATTTCTTAGATTACAATAAATATTAATTTGATTTAACTAAATATTTAGTTGTGTTTTATTGGTTATCTTATTAGTTCTACTAATTATTTAATCAAATCCAATACTTATTTATTTGATCTTGCAAATATTTTGGCAAATCAAGTGAATGTTTAATTGACAAGAGTACGAATTTAAGGTCATACGAAGTACCGACACGATTCATACCTTACCGACACCTAAACTTGAATTTTTGTATCGTATTTAAACAAAAATTTTAGAAAAAAGCATTCTTTCACGCCCTCCGGTCTTAAAGCCATGTTTAACTCAACCGCAGATCCCTAACTTATCGGTACATAAATATTATGTTTTTTATCACATCTAAACAAAAATTTTAGGAAAAAGCGTTTTTCACACCCACCGAAATGGGATTAAGCATACCCTATTAAATTTCTAAATGATTCCATCCATTAGATTTTCCCAAAAACGTTTTTCAAATTAGTAATTAACTAGAACGAAGGATTAAACATTTCCAAATCCATTTTAGAAAAATCTAATTAATACAATGATTTAAAAATTTAATAGGGCATTTCACTTAATGTTATGTTGGAGAGCATGAAGAACTCTTTTTTTTTTTAATTCTTGTTTAAATACGATAAAAGAATTAAAGTTTAGGTGCCGGTAAGGTAGGGATTGTGTCGGTACTTCACATGGCCTTAACAAAAGAATTAGTTGAGTTTATTAAATATCATAGTCGAAAGTACTCAATATGTTGTCTTTTAATCAAATGTTTGCCATTTTTATTCAAGTCTACTCCATACTTAGCTAAAATTAAAATTTTGTACGGTAGAAGCGTTGCGTAGCGTAGTGGTTAGGGCATCAGCCTTGTAATCCGAGGGACTCGAGTTCGATCCCACCTTAGGTCAAAATTTTTTTCTGCGTTTTTTCTGTAAGATAATTTGTAAATGCGAAATTGCGAACGATAATATTATAAATTAATGCAAATATACAATAATTTAATATTAAAAAACATAACTGATATAATAACTATTCAGATATATTAAGTTGCAGGAGTTCAGGAAGGATCATCAACTACAAGGAAAAAACTGGTTATCAAAATTGTTAAAAAAAAATTGTTATAAAATATTATTAAAAAATTTCTAATTCCGATAACTTTTGAAAAATATTTTTTGAAATCTTTTAAAATGTTTCAAAAATCTTACTTGATGGTTTTGAGGACTCTTAGAAACTTCCGTAAAACATTGTTGTATCCTTTCAAAAATATTTCACAGAACTTTTCAGGAAACCTTTCCAAAATCTTTCACAAAATATTTTTAGAAAGGTTTCTAGAAACATTCTAAGAGATATTTCAAATAACTTTCAAAAAGTTGCAGAAATGTTTCAAAAACATTTCTTAAAATAATTTAAAAAACCTTTCTGAAATCTATCATAAAACCTTTTTGATGGCTTCTATCGCGGACATAAATAATTTCAGAAACCTTTCTGGAAATATTTCAGAAATATTTAAAAAATATTTTTAGAAAGGTTTCTAAAATGTTTTTGAAACATTTTAAGAGATATTTCAAATAGTTTCAAAATGTTGCAGAAATGTTTCAAAAACATTTCTTAAAATAATTTTATAAAACCTTTCTGAAATATATCATGAAACCTTTTTGATGGCTTCTATCGCGGACATAAATTATTTCAGAAACCTTTCTGGAAATATTTCAGAAATATTTAGAAAAATATTTTTAGAAAGGTTTCTAAAATGTTTTTGAAACATTTTAAGAGATAGTTCAAATAGTTTCAAAATGTTGCAGAAATGTTTCAAAAACATTTCTTAAAATAATTTTATAAAACCTTTCTGAAATATATCATGAAACCTTTTTGATGGCTTCTATCGCGGACATAACTTATTTCAGAAACCTTTCTGGGAAATATTTTTAAAATGTTTTCATCCTTTCTACGAAACATTTCCGAAACCTTTCAGAAATATTTCGTTTTATGTGGGACCATACACGGCACATCTACCATCATAAGTTGCTCTCTGCTCAATCACCTACAACCCCCCAACAGTATCATACCTATTATACTTATTATATTACCGTATTATATCTTTATAAAAATATTTAAAAAATATATTAAAAAATAATTCTTATACTTTGATATTACTTATATTTATATGACAATCTAACCAATGCCTTGAATTTTTATGCGAATACAGTTTTCAAATTTCAAATTCCGCGCTCTGCGAACCGTATTCCTGTTTCGCTTGTCAATTTAAACACGCGTGCATATACACGCGTGAAAAAACACGCCGTAACGGCATTGGGGCCGCAGCCTAAAATTAAACGAAACGACAAAATCGGAGTGAACTTGCAATTCGAATAATGGCGCGCGGATTTCCGTTACGTTTTTACAAAGCCCTATTCCCATGAGAGTGATTTATTCTAATGCAATTTTAGCATTATATCAACAAATTTTGATAAGTTTTAACCGAAAGTGAGGTTAGAAAACCATTCCGCTAAAAAAAAAGTACTCCATGGGACTAGGGTGTTGAAATTTTCGTACGGAATGGGCCCGCTCATTATGAATTATTACCATGTACATACTGTTAAACAACATTGTTTATTGTTCATGAACAATGTTTTTAATAAGAAAAAGAAGATAAATATCAATTAGATTGTGCGCAAAGTGAATATTAAAAAATTATAAATATGTAATGTTATTAATTAATTGCGAGTAACTTTTATGGAATTAATTATTTTATTGTTAATAAGACTATTATTGTTTTTATTTATTAATATGATAATATAACTAATCAGACCCACATTTACTACGTATTATTTAATCATGTAGTTAATACATTTTAAATTTCGCATCACCGCCATTACGATTTTACGATTCCGTAAGTTTTTCCGTATAACGCATGGGAACGCACCCTTAGGGTGCGCTAAACAAAATTAATTCCATAAAAGTTACTCGCAATTAATAACATTACATATTTATAATTTTTTAATATTCACTTTGCGCACAATCTAATTGATATTTATCTTCTTTTTCTTATTAAGGGGATGTGCAACCCTAATTTCAATATTTTTTTAAATCAACATTCAAACATTTATTTGGAAAAAGACGGCTGTCAAGCGCTCCGTACACGCAAACACTATATGCAGATTTTTTTCTGGATAATTCTATTGATATTTGCGTGAGTTATGCTCGTTTGAAAAGTAGGTCAATTGTAGATTCCTACTTACCGACAGTACGGTTTTTATTTAATTCAATAAATTCTCATCATTTTTTTGGAAAAAGACGTCTGTCAAGCGCTCCGTACATGCAAACACTATATGCAGATTTTTTCTGGATTATTCTATTGATATTTGCGTGAGTTATGCTCGTTTAAAAAATAACGTCGGTACTCACATCCCCTTAAAAACATTGTTCATGAACAATAAACAATGTTGTTTAACAGTATGTACATGGTAATAATTCATAATGAGCGGGCCCATTCCGTACGAAAATTTCAACACCCTAGTCCCATGGAGTACTTTTTTTTTAGCGGAATGGTTTTCTAACCTCACTTTCGGTTAAAACTTATCAAAATTTGTTGATATAATGCTAAAATTGCATTAGAATAAATTAAAAAACAACAATTTAATAAATACTGAACAAAATAAAATTATGTTTCCTTAAAATTATTATCAAATTAATTTCTTGAAGCACTACAATCTTCATTCCGGCGTTTTTTCTCACTCTCATGGGAATAGGGCTTTGTAAAAACGTAACGGAAATCCGCGCGCCATTATTCGAATGAGGGCTATTCTCCCGTATGGTGGCGCTGACAAGCACATGGGGGTAAATTCCGTGAAATATGAATTCGGTTGTATAGATGTTTGCATTGAAAGTTGTAGAAACTATTTATTAATAACAATGAATGATAGTAGTAGCAGCGTGAATTATGACAAATGGACCATTAAACAATTAACAGCAGAACTAAAAAAAAGAAAAGCAAAGACGACAGGCAAAAAAGCTGATTTAGTGCAAAGGTTAGGTAGTTGATCTTTTGAAAGATTTTATTTTTTTAATTTTATAATCCTATAATACGTTCAATATGAACTCGCTTGCTAGATATCTTCTTATCTTGAAGAATAGTTGTCCAGAAATTTGATTCTTTTTTTTGAAAAAAGTTGGAATATTTAGCTTTATTCTATACGGGGCTAACAGATCTTGAACATCAAAACCTTTATCAGCCATAAGCGAGTCTCCTGGATCACATAAGTTAACTAAATTACACCTTTCAATTATCTGTCTATCACTAGTTGATCCTCCATATGCAGGTGAAATGTAACTGACCAAACCACCGGGTGATGCAAAAATAAGCACCTTTACTGTAGGCTTATTTTTATATGTAGAGAATGTACTCTGTTGAGCTGTTGGTACTCCAGGCTTCTGAATACCAATTTCAGTACCATCAATTATTCCTCTGGTACCAGGAAATTTATCTCGGAAATCATTTGGACTAAAAAAATTAACCAATTCTTTCGATGGCCATTGTGACACTTCAGACCATTGCAGTTTCATGAACCTGATCCATGTAATAAAAATATTTCCAATTTGTTTGATGGGAATATTAAAAAATAAACTTACTTCATAATATTGCTTCCTCATAGAGGAAGCTTTGTAAAAGTAAAATTTTAATTTTCTTTAAATTGCTCTAGAAACATGAGTAAAGGTGTTAGAAGTTTGTGTCACATGATTTTAGAAAATGTCTGTATGGATGTGTGTGTGTGTGTGTGTGTGTGTACCGCTTTATTTTCGGATCTACGCGGTCGATTTTAACCGGACGAGTCTCATTTTTTTTTTGTTTTTTGATTCCGAATTCGGGAAAAAAATAATTTCGTACGACTAACTGATTCGTTTTTGTTTTATGTCGAATTTTTCATTTTCGAAAAATTTATTTTTGATTTCTTTTAATGATTGGATTTAAATTTTATAATCGGATGGGTAGCCTTCGAAAGAGCATAAAAAAACCTATATTTAAAAAAAAAAAATTCTCTAGCTATCATGGTTATTTTGTTATTAACAAAAACGTGTTTTTTTTTAAATGCTTATAACTCCCAAACTAAATGGTCAATTTTTTTGAAAAAAATCATGATAATGGAGATTATGAGTAGCTATAATCTGTATAAAATTGAATCCATTCTGTTGGTTAGTTTTTGAGAAAAAAATTATAAAATGAAAAAAACGTGTTTTAGGTGGCGACAATTTACGGGAGTAAAATTGTGTTAATCGCTTCAAAATTCCTTGTAGAGGTAGATTTTTGGTTGCCATCTGCACCTTTCTTTGGGATAGATGATTGGTTCATAAATTTCGGAGATTTTTGAGGTTAAAATTTTTGTAACCTCTTTTTCGAATCGTAATTTCTCGAGAACGGCTGTATGTATCAGAATGGGATAGGTAGCATTTAAAAGAGAATTAAAATACCTATATTTTCTATAAAAAAAAAGTTTCTAGCTATCACGGTTCTTTGGATATTAACAAAAACGTAAAACATGAAAAATGAAAAAAATGAGTTTTGTATGCCCAACGATTCCGGAGGGAAAATCGTCGTAATTTCTTCAAAATTCCTTGTGGAGGTAGATTTTGGATAGCTCTTGGTCGAGTTCTTTGGGCAAAATAATTGGTCCATAAATTTCAGAGATATTTGAGGTTAAAATTTTTTAAACTTTTTTTTAAATCGTAATTTCTCGAGAACGGTTCTATGAATCAGCTACAGATTTCTAGACAATTTTGTATGTGATATAGATATTATGTATGTGAATTTTCATCGAGATCGTACGATTACTTTTTAATATTCAAAATTTTCCTATTTTACAAAGTTATTTTATTTGTCGCCTGATAACTAGAGAAAACTTATTTTAATTTTTTTTTAATTTGGCGGAGATGTAGATTGTATATTATTTATTATATGCGTTTTTAGAGTAAAACAATTCGTTTATAAATTTCAGAGATATTCGAGGTTAAAACTGATTTATCCTTCTTTTCAAATCGTAATTTTTTGGATATATCTATACTAGAAAATGGAAATAACACGTGCTATGCGTGGGTGTTGTTCACTTGCTTTTGCTTTTATTGAGGGTAATTTACAGCGCGATCAAGTTTTAACCACTTATTATACTCATTGAAGAATATATTTGGTTGAAATTTCAAAAGATTATCTTTATTTGTTTTTTAAAAAAACAATGTTTTATAAAAAAGTAGGAGTTTTGTTGTCACGAGATAACAATATTAAGGTAATGTGTACTTACCGACAAATTTTAGAATGTATATTTCTTATGCAAATAATAATAGAATTACTAACAAAAAAAATTGAGTATAGTATTTACATATACGGAGCGCCTGAAAGAGCTGTTTTTCCAAAAATTTACTCAGAATTTATTTAATTAAATAAAAGCCGCAATGCCGATAAGTAGGGTCTGTATACTTCGAATTTTGCCAGTTTTAAAAAGTGTTTATCTCATGGAAATGCTGATAGAATCGCACAAAAACAAATCTGAGCATAGTATTTACATACACGGAGCGCCTGAAAGAATTGCTTTTCCAAATAAACGTTCGAATGTTTATTAATTAAATAATGAAATTGGGTTGATTTTGAGGTTCACATCGCTTAAGGCCTTAAGAAAATCAACCAATAGTCCTAAAATTTGGGAGAGATATATTTTTTTTATATCTTCAAACTGAATTCGTTGCCCAATAAAATCGAACTATTACGACGAAAGATATTTGAGGTTTAAAATAAAACTAATTGAACATGTGATAATATTTTGAAAAAATTGATTTATAAAAATATAGGGTTGTCGCACGAGAAAAAGAGTAACAAGAATGAATTTTCGAAAAATATATATTAATTTATTACGAATATTCATAAAGAAAATTGGGTATGATACAATTAATTATTGTTATAAAAAATAAAAAAAAATGAATAAATACATTATTTTGATGAAGCTAAGTGCCAATGTATTGGCAGCGGTTTTTAATATTAAAATTTTTCAAATAACAACGACAATTCGAAATTTAACAACGAGATATCAAAATTTAACAGCGAATATTTAAAATTTAACATCATTAAAAAATAAATATTTAATAATCAATTTCAAAAGAAGTTTGGATTTTTGAGAAATTTCACACTCATTGTTGAAGGGAACACTCTTGACAAATGTAGAATTGAGAGTTAAGATCATGAGAGCCGTGAATTTTCTCGATCAGACATACGCGACTCGCACGGGCATAAAAGTCGACCGTTCCGTCATAATTGCCCGTAGGTCTGTATCGGTTTTTTTTTTTTTTTTTTTTCAATCATTTATGTTGGTAAATAAATGAAAATACTACAATTCCACGAATTAATCCACGGAAATCTAGAAAATGTAATTGTTTTTCTCGTTTTTTTATTTAATTTTCGCAAGTCATAAAACTCGACCGATCCATCACAATTGCCCGTCGGTCTATACCATGTATCGTGTATTTTTTTTTCAATCATTCATGTTGGTAAATAAATGAAAATACTATAATTCCACGAATTACTCCTCGGAATTTTAGAAAACTTAATCGTTTGTATTATATTCTTATTTAATATTTGTATTTTGCTTCCTCATAGAGGAAGCTTTGTGATAGTAAAAAAAAAAGTTTATGAGATAATGTGTTAGAAATGTTATTTAGCAAATTTGGAATCGAAATACACTATTTTTAGAAAATGTCCGTATGGATGTGTGTGTGTGTATGTGTGTGTGTGTGTGTGTATGTACGTCCGTATACGTTGATATCTCATGATCTACTCGACCGATTTTAACGGGAGAGTGATCATTTTTTTAGATTTTGCTTCCACAATTGGGGTCAATATTCTATTTTTGTAAAATTATTTTTTTTTTTTTATAGCCATTTCTTAATTTTCAAAATTTTTTTTTCGATTTTTTTAATATTTAGAACAAATATTGTTTATATATCATGAATTCTCTGTATGTAGGATAAAATTATCTACAATTTAAAAGAAAAAAAAAAGTCGGTAGCTATATTTCGTCATAAGTTATTGATGAAAACGTAATTTTTTGTAAATAGGTTATATTTTGAAATTAAAAAAAGATATTAACATGAATATTTTTTTGGTTATAAAGGATATTAAGTACTATAACTTACTAAATTTTTAGGTTTTTTATTCATTATTTTTTTAGAAAAAAAATAATTTATAAAAAAAAGTGATTTTTTGTCGTTCAATAACTATAGTAAAATTGGCTTAATCACTTTGAAATTCTTTGTAGGGGTAGATTTTGTATACCAATCGAGTGAGTTCTTTGGGAAAAAGGATTGATCCATAAATTTCGAAGATATTTGAGGTTAAAATTTTTTTCAAATTTTGTTTTAAATCGTAATTTCTCGAGAACGGCTCTATGTATCTAAATGGGGTGGGTGGTATTCGAAATAGAATTAAATTACCTATATTTTCTAAAAAAAATTAATTCTCTAGCTATCACGGTTCTTTTGTTATTAACAAAAACGTAAAAATTGAAAAATGAAAAAAATGAGTTTTATATGTTCAACTATTACAAGAGTAAAATTGTCTTATTCGCTTCAAAATTCATTGTAGAGGTATATTATTGATAGTTCTCGGATGAGTTCTTTTGGCAAAGTGATTGGTTCATAAATTTCAGAGATATTTGAGGTTAAAATTTTTCTAGACATTTTTAAAATCTATTTCTTGAGGATGGCTCTGTGTATCTGAATGGGATGGGTAGCAGTTGAAAGAGAATTAAAATATTTATATTTTCTAAAAAGAAAAATTTTTTAGTTATCGCGGTTTTTTATTATTAACAAAAATGTAAAACTTGAAAAATTGAAAAATGAAAACAAAAATCTGTCTTTATCAAATTTTTTAAAATACATCCCCTCACATTATAACAGCCTTTCCACATAACGCATTCAATATAACACGTTCAATGTTCAACGTAACACGAAAATAAATTTGTTGTCCGACACCTACCAATTTCATACTCACAAGGAAAGTACCCGAACTGTCAAATTCAAAAAAATTCCAAACCCATATTAAAAAGGAGACCTCCATGCGAGATTCACGAAACCATTTTTTTATCGGCTGAGAAGCACTTTATAAGGGTTAAAATCACCCCTAAAGTTTACCCCCAAGAAACGGTTTTTTGATATATCTCGGCTTCTACTTAACTTTTTTTAACGAAACAAAATGGAAAGAGTTTCTTATTAAAAAGTCAAGAAATCCGTGGTAGTATGAACATTAAGGGTTGCATCCCTTATTTTTTAGAGGGTGAAATTGTGTTTTTTTAAGAATAATTTTTGTTGTGAGAATTCATAAAATAATTAAAAATAGGTCAAAACATTATTTTTGCCAACTACAATAAATAACAGTTGATGTGTTTGGGCATTCTTCGCGAAACAACCCCTTAAGAGGTGGTAAACCACCCCTAACACAAATGAATTAGGTATATTTTTTGGCAATTATTTTTTCCTTAAAATGGGTTCTTGAAGTCGTTAATCGGAATCCACAGTTAGATCCACGATAAAAATTTGAAAATAATGAATTCAATATGTCGAAAAATTTTTTAGAAATATTTTAAATTCCACGAAAAATAGTATGTAGACCCCTAGCGGAAATTATATTATGTAAATAAGTGTATAATAATGTAACAATGTTTTGTTATGTTATTCTATTATTTATTATTTTTTTATCATACACTTGTTTATCGTACGATAAACAAGTGTATGATAATGTAGTTGTTTGTAAAAAAGTGTAAGAAAACGTAACAAATTGTACTTTTCTACTGGATTTCGGTCGCTTTTACATTTTACCACAGTTTATACCATTTTTTAATAATTTCTTACTTTTCCTTACATTTGTCTACGTTTTATTACTTTTTAATTTGTACTCTTAATTCAAATTTTATAGGCATTCTTACACTTTCGTACATCTTTTTACATTTTATTATATATTTGTACTTTTAATTACATCTTTTTACGTTTATATACAAATTTTGATACACATTTTACATCGTATCACATATTTGTACACTTTTTTCAAATAGTTCATAATTATACTTTTATAATAATTTATAATTGTACTTTTATTTAAATAAAGCTATAAATAAAATATTTTCAAAGATGTAAAGAAAAAATACTAAAACGTAATAAAATGTAAATTATTATGTATTAGAAATATAATTAATATATGTTACAAAATGTAAGTTACTGTATAAAAGTTTAAATTTTTACAAATTCTTACAGATTTTTACAATTTATTATCTTTTAATACAAATTCTTATACAATTCTACCAATTTCTAAGCAGCACAACGACCAATTTTAAATCCTACGGGTCCGCCAATAGCAGACGGCAAGCTAGCTAATTATTCTGACGATCATGGATTATATGTTTTACAATAATGATATTCATGAAAAAATTATTGTAAACATAGCGATTTTTTGCACCATGAACATGTTATAATCGCTCGTTTACCACAAATATCGCATGTAATAAAATTAGAATTGAAGCAAAATTTTTTTGGGTTTTCAATTTTTCTGGCCTTTCATCAATGTAACCGGCGGCGTACCAAGCATATTTAAATAAATTTTGAAACCTGGGACTTGATAATTGATTATGTACTAATGAATGCATTTTGATTATATTATTTCTATCGTGTAAGTTGAGATCCTCATTTGTTAGAAATATCATATCCGAAAACGTTCGAACGAAGTTCTTCCACATTCGAAAACCGTAAATATCAAGCGGTGATGTTCACTTGTTGTTCTTTGTGGAATTTGTAGAATCGTTAAGGTTTTATGTTCCGGTTTTACTTTATAAATTATATCTAGGCAGTGACCTCTCCATGAATCAAGCAATAGGGTACTTGTTATGGTAGTTGATGGAAAATATACATCTTGCGCCCAAGTTTCAACATGTGCTTTAGTCAATTTACCTGATTTCGATGCCATTACATAAACATTTTCTGCTGCAAATAAATTTTTTCTGACTACAGTTCCAAACTCTCCCTTTGGTTCTTGCATGACTAAAAAGAAGGGTGATAGAAGTTTTCCTTCAGCAAATGCAGTAGGTTGGATAGTATAAGAATGAGTTGTCGAATGCACTGATTGCACTATACTCTCTACACTTTTATCTCTTTTAAGATTGAGGGTTCGACCACTGTGTATTTCGTAATTAAAACCACTTTGGTCGGAGTTATAAACACGTTTTGCATCATATTTTATGATGGCATTTTTTACTCTATTGCGAAATTCCTGTTTTTGTGCTGACCATTCTTCTGAATCATCTATAGATTTTTTAGTAATAATTTTTGTTATTTTTCGAGAAACGATATTAAATCGCCGTTTAAATTCATTTAACCAGTGCCTAGAAGCTTTAAATTCATTGAAGTTTAACTCTAATGCTTTTTCTTTTGCCATACATCTTACATCAATGTCATGAATGGGTATTCTATTCGATCTGGCTACGTTAAATTTTTATAAACAATATTCCTCAATTTTTTTCAATTTATCGATCTTACTTCCTCCTATTGCCACTTGATCTCTCCATCTATACAGCTGACGTGCTGTTTTTAATTTTTTGAATCGATTTTGGACTGTTTCAAATTTTAACTTGTTTTTACTACTTAACCAATACTCCACAGCTTGCTTTTTGTAGTCAAAATTAATACTCTCTGATTCGGTCCTACATTGATTTTCAGTTTCGAGTGTTATCATATCTTCTGCATCGATATCTTCATGTAAATCATCTGCAGGTATGTCATCGTAAGGTTCGTAGGTATCATCATAATATAGAAATTCTTCCGTTTCTTCGTAAATACTACGATCATTTATACTTGATATTATAATATTATACACTATATTAGCAACATTTCTTTCAGCGTCATTAACAGGTAATTTATTTTCTTGATCTTGAAACATACTGTTTAAAATAAATAAAACATTCATCGCATTTACCAAATTCATATTTATGGAAAATATTTTCTTTCTTCTTTTAGATACGTTGAGTCGCAGTGTAAACCTGTAAAAGTTTTAGTTATTATAGCCTTTTTATAGCCATAACAGTATAGGAATGTACAATAGTATGAATGTACAGTAAGTGTAAAAAGTATTCAGACATCCAAAACTTTTGAGGAAAACATTTTACTAAATTCCTTTGTAAGTGCATGGGAATTCGTTATTGTTTGTGAATATTATTTTACACTTAACTTAACTGATTAAATCGTCAGTATGTCATATTTTATATATTAGAATAACAGTAATGTAACAGTAATTCTAAAAATTAAAATCAAAACATAATTTTTACTATCATAAAATAATTCAATGCATGTATTAAGAGTAAAGTTTCACTATCAAAATATTTACAATTGGTACAATAAAGATTCTATAATAGATTTTTACTGAATTTGACCTTCTTAACTTCGGCCACTTGTTCAAAATTTATTGTATATTTTGACGAGTTTTATATTTAAAAATGCTGCATTTTATTTAACTTTTCAATATTATATCTATTATATTCTTCTTTTAGAAATATTTTGAATAATTATGTAGAAGAAAGAAATTTCAATTATATGGTTACTTACGACTATTATTATTGTTGTTATCATTCAATTCAAATAGGATTTCGTACTCGTAAAATGTTAACTTGCCATTAAAAAAGATGATGCAAGTACCTCCAGACACTTATATTTTCAATTAATACCCATAAAATAATGTTGACATTGAATATTAATTTAACACGAGCGTAGAAAAACGTTCAGTAACGTATATTTGTTTTCGACTGATCGATGTTTCACTTATTTATGAATAAAAGAGGAGGAAGCGGGAGATAAGCCATATCAATGCAAGTGTACGTAATCTTGTATATTGCGCAATAACCATGAATTGCTATAATTATCATTATATTAAAAATTTTGTTCATATTAATTTATATTAATAAATCATAAATAAACTTCTCTTATTAAAACCTATCATAATTTCAACAAGCATGAAAATCTCTCCTAGCTGAAATTATAAAATATGAAAGAAAATAAGAAAATACTTATAAAATGGAATAAATTGTCGAAAAATGTAAGAAATCATACGATACTGGATTTCGGGCATATTTAACAAGTTGTTAAAGTTTCTTACATTTTCTTTCAATTCCTTACGTTTTCTAAATATTTCCTTGTGTAGCTTATTTTTATGAAATTATAAGGAAGTATTTGTTAGAAAAATCTGTAAGAATTTGTAAAAATTTAAACTTTTATACAGTAACTTACATTTTGTAACATATATTAATTATATTTCTAATACATAATAATTTACATTTTATTACGTTTTAGTATTTTTTCTTTACATCTTTGAAAATATTTTATTTATAGCTTTATTTAACTAAAAGTACAATTATAAATTATTATAAAAGTATAATTATGAACTATTTGAAAAAATGGTACAAATATGTGATACTATGTAAAATGTGTATCAAAATTTGTATATAAACGTAAAAAGATGTAATTAAAAGTACAAATATATAATAAAATGTAAAAAGATGTACGAAAGTGTAAGAATGCCTATAAAATTTGAATTAAGAGTACAAATTAAAAAGTAATAAAACGTAGACAAATGTAAGGAAAAGTAAGAAATTATTAAAAAATGGTATAAACTGTGGTAAAATGTAAAAGCGTCCGAAATCCAGTAGAAAAGTACAATTTGTTACGTTTTCTTACACTTTTTTACAAACAACTACATTATCATACACTTGTTTATCGTACGATAAACAAGTGTATGATAAAAAAATAATAAATAATAGAATAACATAACAAAACATTGTTACATTATTATACACTTATTTACATAATATAATTTCCGCTAGGGGGTCTACATACTATTTTTCGTGGAATTTAAAATATTTCTAAAAAATTTTTCGCCATATTGAATTCATTATTTTCAAATTTTTATTGTGGATCTAACTGTGGATTCCGATTAACGACTTCAAGAACCCATTTTAAGGAAAAAAATAATTGCCAAAAAAATATACCTAATTCATTTGTGTTAGGGGTGGTTTACCACCTCTTAAGGGGTTGTTTCGCGAAGAATGCCCAAACACATCAACTGTTATTTATTGTAGTTGGCAAAAATAATGTTTTGACCTATTTTTAATTATTTTATGAATTCTCACAACAAAAATTATTCTTAAAAAAAACACAATTTCACCCTCTAAAAAATAAGGGATGCAACCCTTAATGTTCATACTACCACGGATTTCTTGACTTTTTAATAAGAAACTCTTTCCATTTTGTTTCGTTAAAAAAAGTTAAGTAGAAGCCGAGATATATCAAAAAACCGTTTCTTGGGGGTAAACTTTAGGGGTGATTTTAACCCTTATAAAGCGCTTCTCAGCCGATAAAAAAAATGGTTTCGTGAATCTCGCATGGAGGTCTACTTTTTAATATGGGTTTGGAATTTTTTTGAATTTGACAGTTCGGGTACTTTCCTTGTCAGTGGTAGTGGTGCAGAATGGGTACATTTCTACCACTGAATATGAATTGGCCATGAAAAAATTACAAGTTAATATTTTCCATAAAATTTTTCCAATTTTTTTCGTGAAAAATTTATTTTTCGAATTTTAATTTTATATGTATAATTTCATCTATCTGTTACGAGATGAAAATTACGTAAAAAGTTGTGCATTAATGTGGAATGATCGTTTGACAAAATTTTCTAACTTTAAAGTAATTTTGAAAATAACTTTATCGTCATTGATAGTTTAATTAATTAAAATGCAATAAAAGACTACTTTTTTAATTTATAATTTTTTTTAATTTAGTTTATAATTAAATTTAATTTATAAAAAGATAATTTTAGTTTATAATATCTCTGAAAATTATGAACCAATCATTTTGCCAAAAAAACTCTGCCGAGAACTATCAATAATATACCTGTACAATGAATTTTGAAGCAAATAAGACAATTTTACTATCGTAATAGTTGAACATCCAAAACTCATTTTTTTTAATTTTTTAATTTTTACATTTCTGTTAATAACAAAAGAACCGTGATAGCTAGAAAATTAATTTTTTTAGAAAATATAGGTAATTTAATTATGTTTCGAAGCTATAAATTACATTCAAATACATAGAGCTCTAAATATCAGTTGCAAATTTATAGGCAATTGTGATATATATTTTATGTATGTGAAATTTTGTGGAAATGTATAATTTCTGTCTTTCTGAAGTATTAAATTTTAAGTATTGGAATTAAAAATTAATTAAAGGAATCAGTAAATTAAGTTTGAGGAAGCTACGTGCCAATGAATTGGCAGCGGTTTTTTATTTTGTTTTAAAATCATTAACGTTAGAAAAAACTGATCTAAAACACTTATTTTTGGTTTGGTTTGGTAAATGTAGTTAAGTTCATAACATGCTGCACCTAATGTTTGAAAAACAAATATAAATTTATCATAATTTTCTAATCCTGTGTAAAAGTGGAGTGCTTTAGGGTCTGTCTTGAAATTGTTTACAGTAACATTGAATGGAAGTTGGGCTTCTGTATTTTGATCGTCTATCCAATTATCATTTTTTCTTAAATTGCGTTCATCTACACTTGGTTTTGAATATAATACAGATTCATTTGAATCTATTTCTACTTCTGTAACATCGTTCACTAAATCTATTTCATTTTCAAAAACTATACCACTTTCACATTCATTTTCAAAATCTACACCACTTTCACTTTTATTTTCAACAAACAAATCACAGTTTTGTTCACCAGATGTGTCGATTTCCATAACTGGCTCCTGTATAAGTTCATGTGCATATATGTCCTTCAAGGTAAGTTCAATCATATATTTTAATACTCTCTCTGTAATTATTTCTTGCAAAATCTTTCTAATAATGCTCCTTTTAGTTTTTTTTAAATCATGTTTCTTCACAAAGTACCATGGAAAAATAGAAGGAATGGCACCTGGCTTTAAAATATTTTTTACAGAACTAGTCCCTGTAATATAAATTTTTTATTAATGACGGAGCACTCCTCTTTTTTTTAATTATGAAAATTACTACTCACCACTACTATTATAACTTTTAACATAATCAGTTAACTTAAAATGTTCACAACAAATTTTGCTCCATTTTCCTGGTTTCCAATTATCACGCTTTATGGCTTTCAACCACTTTTTATACAGTTTTTCATTTTTTGGAAATAAATGTGCGCTACTACCCACTTCAATTTCAGATTTCCAAACACAACATTTTCCTTTCATTTTTTATAATAAAAATTATTTGTAAGGCAGACAACAAGCAGACCTCAGCTGACTCACTGATTTTTCAGGTTATATCTTAAATGCGAGATATTTACCAATAAAATTTTTCTCTTGAATTAAATCGTTCTTTGAATAGAATATTACATTACAATGTTATTATTGTTTGATTTAAATCTATTAAGATTGAAGTACACAATAGATTTTATAATAATTTAAAATTTCATATTATATCTCTTTAAAAATAACGCTTTTTACCCCCATGTGCTTGTCAGCGCCACCATACGGGAGAATAGCCCTCATTGCAAGTTCACTCCGATTTTGTCGTTCAGTTTAATTTTACGGAACGCATGGGACCGCACCCTTATAAGTAGAGATGCAGCGTGACCGACACAAAAAAAAGTTTCGGTAAAATGTCGGTCGCAAGTCCGTCACATGTCCATGCGAAAAATGACGATAATTTCATGTTATGTTTTTCCACGAATTGGTCCCGTCCCGCGCCAACGGGTGCGAGCGCGAACGCGAGCAGAAGACGCCAGCGCGAAATTTTATAAATTATTATATGTTTTTTAAAGAATACAAAATAAAATAAAGTTGTGAAATTCGTATACCTTTTTTATCTTTTTTTTTGCTGTGATCACGTGTCCAAAAATTTTGTGACGGACAATCTGCTACTATATAGTAGATGGGGTATCCATTTTAGATTAATCTACGCAGTCAAATTTTATAAATTATTATATGTTTTTTAAAAAGTACATAGTAAAATAAAGACGTGAAATTTGTATAAATTTTTTACCTTTTTTTTGCTGTGGTCATGTGACCATAAATTTTGTGACGGACATTCGGCTACTATATAGTGGAAGGGGTGTCTGGATTTAATTGTCGGACATGACATATTCTCTTTTTTTCTATGTCTGTAATTTGAACAATAAAATTTTCGTGTCGGTCACGTGTCCGACACATGTCCGTCATATATCACGTTATATTACCAATACTAAAATGTCCGGTCATTCTGCATCTCTATATACTTATAAGTACATATTTCAAACTCGTGGCATCTTATAGAAATATTGCTTTTGGCGCTAGTGTCTCATTTCTCCCAAGTCTGATACTTTTAATTGCCTTTATCCTTCGATGAGAACGCAATGGGTGTAAGATGGCGTATATGCCTGTAAATACCAAAATAATAAGTATATATAGATTGTATATATGTGTAGTGATGTGCAGGTAGAATCATGTGAAGTACCGACAGAGATCCCTACCTTACCGACACATACATTTTATTTATTTATTTATTTTTGTCATAAAAATGTCAGAAAACGGCGTTCTTTCAAGCCCTCGGAAATGGCATTAAGTATACCCTATTAAGTTTTCGAATGATTTCATCCATTATATGTGGGGCTCAGAGCAAAAATGAGTTAAATTCTAAGCTCCTCATATAAGATATACTTGATGCCATTTCGGAGAGCTTAAAAGAACGCTTTTTTCTAAAATCTTTAAAAAATTTAGGTGATGGTAAGGTAGCGATCGTGTCAGTACTTCGCCTGGTCTTTTCCATATAGGGTAAGTGTGGGTACTACTGCGGACGTGGGTATTATTGTGTATGTATTACTGCTGTATAATCTTATGGAAAATCGCAGTAATACCAGCGACGTACTTTTTGGGGTTCTGCGCATGCGCGAGCGCTCTCCCTATGCTTTAACATGGCACCGTAATACCAACGCAGTAGTTGAAGCAGCTTCGCAGTAACATCAGCAGAGAGATGTTGTTTTCAAAGTCATTTTATACATTTATTTATCAGTTTTTGTTCTAAAATTGTACTTTAATCGATAGATATGATACCTAAGTTTCGTTATTAAGAAGAATCAGCATAATTTTTTTGCATGGAAACGAAATATAATCGTTTGAAACTAACCTGGAAAAAATATCGCCGTAGTAGCCACACTTACCCTATATTGACGCATAGTTCACATCAAGTTTGCCTTCCCTTTGAAACAAAATCACGTACTAAGTACAACGAAGCATGCATACATGAATTTAATTATAATTACATTTTATTGGACGATCGAGAGAGCCCGCCGAAGGCGGGCGAAGCTCGATTATAATTATGCAGAGGGTCTCGTTCGAGAAGATCACTAGGTAGTACCGCCAGTGTACACAGATGTCCTCTCTGCATAATTATAATCGAGCTTCGTGTCTCGTTCTCGAGATCACTAGGTAGATGTTCAGAGTGACTATTCAGTCTTTTATTTCAGTAATTCTAAATTCTAGATAATTACGAACTTCGTTTGAAAAAGAAAACTATTTAACTTAAGTACTTTAAGTATCAGAATCAGCTACTGGACTAGCTTTATCAGAATCTACCACATGTAATAATTAAGTTTATAAAATCGAACTACATCCCACTGTTTATCTTAATAATTAAATCATTTGAACTAAAACACTTTCAAACCTAACATTTTAGTTTCTAGGTTTTGACTGTGATATTATAACATAGATACGATATTGAGGAGACTGAAAATTAGTCGTTGACAATTGAAATCTCAATGTACAAGCGATATTCAAACACGCTTCGCGCGTACTTTTCTGTTTTGAGGTTATGTATGCTATCTTCATTACGTTTTAGTTTTAACGTATTTAAGTATTTTTTCAAAGTCAGAACTTAATCATTTTTATACTACTCTAAATGTAAAAATTCCATTAAAAAATTCAAACATTAAATTCCAAACAGTAAATTTTTCGCGCCTTCTTTTTATCGACCAATCAAAATCAAGCCATTAGATGCTTCAACATGGCCGCTCATCACTTTAAGAAGAAATATTGCGTATTTTTTATGTTTTTATATAATTTTCTCGTATTGAAAAAGATGTTATTATTACGCAATGTTTTAAAACTTTTTAAATCTTTTACATGTACAGTAAACGACTATTATTATTATTCAATCACTAGAATCTCTCAAAACTTGTTGTTATTATTATTATTATTATTATTCACTTAATAATTTGATTAACCCAACTGAAATCAACCATACCTCATACTCTTGTAGAATATCTTTGTTCTCTAAGACTATGTACGATATTTCTTTAGAATTTTGTAATCATAAAAAAGAATTATAATTATGTTAAATTATCACAACAAACTCGCGAGATTTTTTCTTATATAAATATATATTGATTAAATACACAAAATACTAAGTATTTAGTAATACTAAAGTCAGATTACGTATAGACACTACTATCGTTCTATTTTACTTGAAAAAGGAGGAAAAGTTCCAATTCAAATATTAAATGAAGAGAATTATAATATAATATTAAGACAATCATTATATATATTTGAATTAATGAGTCGTGTAATAACTTCAATGACGCCTCAATTCTTTCAATTACTTTTTCTTTCAATAAAATGTATTTAAATGATTCAATTGGAAATTTTTTTTTTTTTCAGTGTATAAACGAATAATCTACGGTAATTCACCTGATATTTTACCTTTATAGAAAAATTTAGACGAACTAAAGCATCGAAATAACATTTTGATATAGATTTGGTGTTGACTGAGACCACCAGTTACTTGATTCAAATAATAGTTTATCCATATCACTTTGTAAGAATTTTGAAGGGGTTGTTAAAAACGCCTTTATAAGACCTAGACATCAACTACAATTGAATATTCATCGATTACTCGAACCCATATCATAGGTCAGTAAGAAATTAGGCAGTATATATACTTTAAGTAGCGTAACAAATACTTAAAGTCAAAAATTTAAGATTATGATATCTTGGTTGATTAATAAATATGAAAAATATATAAATAACCTTAAATGTATATAGCCTTAGCTAATGAGTAATAAATATGATCTAAGTTGTTAATCGTATTCACGGTTGACAAATCCGTCGACGAAACGTCGCAAATATTTAACATCTTGGGAGATTTATTTTCTTCCTCGCTCCCAACGGATCTAGTCAGAATTGACTAAAAACATTATCAGTAATACATATGAGTAAAGAATAAATTATACTCTTTATAATAATATAATTATTATTTGTAAGTTGATAATTGCGTTGACAAAATTTAGTAACAGAAATGTTTGAATTCGATAGCTCGTAATTCTTGAAGAGTAACTTTTATACCCGCAAGAAATCCATATTGAAAGACTCGAAATCAAACCACGATAATTATCGTTAATTAACTTAAAATTAAAAATTTGACACATTTTGATTTACATATATACGACCAGTATAATAACCAACGAACGTCAGCCTGTTTTCAAAACGTTCTAAAGAATCTGATGCTATGCATTTACAATTACCTTTTTATTACAATATTATAATCAAAGTAATTATTATATAATTTTGCATTAATTGGAGTGCTATGCACACAAATGTTCATTTATTTATTTATTTATTTTTTGTTTTCAATAATTTATTTCGCAATCGATTGATATAATCTTGAATCGTACTATTTTATGAAAAAAAAGAATTAACGATCATCAAAAACCTGACAGCACACTGCTTGGCAATATATATAAGAAATTGAAAAGGAAGTGAGCGGGGTCGCAAAGCACCCTTTATACTTTATTCTATAAATTCTTTGATCAGGCTAGAAAGATTCATGCATACTTCACGCGCCAATGTTTCTCTTGCCAAATGCTTTCAAATTAGAAATAAAATTTTCTTTAGACGAACCAGTCCTTACGGCTTGTCTTTTTTTTTTATAATGGCTAACGTTAACTGGAGCGCTACGCACACCTGTGTTTGTCTTTTCCTCGAAAATTTTATTCGATTGCTTACATGATCGATAAGACGACAGTTCAAGAATAGGATTTTTATATTTCTATATATTTTTATATATTAAGAATATGCTTTAAAATGTAACACTCCAATGGCGCAGCATTAAGGTTAAACTTCATGACCATTCAGTACATGAGTTATATAGCACTAGTTGCATGCGCCTATCTTTCGTATTCAGCGAGACAAACAGTAGATCGAGAACTGTGTATTGCTGTAAAATCGATCCTGATTTGGGAAACGAACCTGCTCTCTCTGGTGCAGGGACTTTTTTCCTCCCATCGCCCTTATGTATCTCGCTTGAGATGGTTCTCGGCCTCTTACTCATTCAGGAAATTAGGAGGAAGATTATATTCCTTTAATCGTACATTCGGGCATAGCCATCTAAGTGCACTTAAGCGAAAAAACCGTCGAAATGTTCGGCCGTTTCTTCCTTGAATAAGTTGGCAATGTAATCGCATAAACTCGATAGTCTTTTACTCAATGAAAAAGCCTATCATTTATTTTTACTCATTATAAATGAGATAAGGAAAATTACCGGTAACTAAATTCCGAGCATTTCCGTGTTTTTCTGAAAATTAATTTGTCTTTTCAGACTGTCTCTACCAGATTCTTGTAAGCATAAGCTGCATTAGCGTTGCGAGATTGTGATTCTTGTTTACCTCGCCGCCATCTATCAACTCACTTGCGAATCTGGAAGAGCAATATGCAGATCTAGGTTATGTGCTGTCTGTAGCCAGACGCATTACATAACTCTAGTCAAATTGTACAGTTTGTCTCACCTCTCGTGTGAGCTCACTGCCAACAAAAGATCATGTTAATACAGGTTATGTACAATTTGTCTCACCTCTCGTGTGAGCTCACTGCCAAACAAAGGGTCACGTAGTCATGATAATACAGGTTATGTCAAACATACGACCTGTCTCACCTCTCGTGTGAGCTCGCCGTAAAACAAAGACTACAACCCAAACCGTCTAACGGCTAAAAAGAACACAATAAAGATCTATAGTTTATGCAGTTTATAAGAGAAGTATATTTTTTCTTTTCTCTTACACATGCATAACTACAGTCCATTGAGATTTGGGCGGCATGTCTATAACTTCTCGTGTTAACACGCCGCCGCACAAAAACGTCCTGGAACGTATACTTACTTATTAATCCAAATAACGACGATTCTGAATCTGAGACATCGTCCGAAAGGTTAAGCACTATTTATCTGCTTCCACAGTTGAATACGGCGGTCGGGAAATCTTCATCAATAATCCTTCCGTAAAGGATGAAAAACGAAGGCTTCTCTTCTACCGCCATGTAGCTAAAGCGTGGCACACTCTACGCGCACAAAAAGCGTTATGACGAGAGAGACCGGCCGGCCGGCCTGGCGGGGCGAGCCAACAGCTGAGTTTTAGAAGTGGGGATAGCTGAAGTTTGTGGCGACATCTGTGTACACTGGCGGTACTACCTAGTGATCAGCGTTGGCCCCGCGAGGATTCTCCCGGTGAAACGGAATCATTTGATTAACTTCAGAGCGAACCAGAACGGAATCATTTGACTAAGTTCAGATTCGAGCGCTGCTCCGGCAGACCGCGGCGAAGAGAGCAGATACTATAGCAAAGAATCAAGTGTTCTGTTGAGTTTTCCTTTTTACAAGAGTAAATTTGTGGAAATTATGATGTTAACATACAAGAACATATTTTAGCAGCGATGAAGAGAATTCAGATATGTATTATATACTTATTATATTCTAATAATTTTTTAGTTTTTGCCTTAGCGGAAATATTTTTGTTCTATAAAGTTTTAAAAACTGTTGGTAAGAGTTTACTATAAACTGTTAATTACCAATTATTAATTCATTTTAAATGTCATTAAAAATTATTTGAAAGTGTTTCAAACTCGTATAAACTATTTGAAACTGCGTTCAAAATTCTATATTTCGTAACATTTATAAACAGTTACAAATAGTTTTAAGTAATTGTTGACAATTATTAACTGTTATTGACATTAATAATTTAGTACAAGGTGAATAAAAATTATTCGAATAGATACTTTGTGAGTTTTATTTTTCATTTCAGAAAAACGTGTACATTGCAATGCCAGCCATAGGACTAAATTTTGGAGCTGAGAACTGATTGAAAATGATTAATGGCAATCATATCTGGACTGGTGCAAATAACTTTGATCAAGATAAAAGTTATTATGTTTAAGGGAGGTGAATAATTATGTGTTATCGGGTTCATAAACTTTATGGAACTTTATGTAAAAGCTTTTGGATAGAAGAAAATATTGATGAGTGACCCGTGAGCATAAATAAACAATATAATTTATGATGCTGATTTGACATATTGGTCTGAGCTTTGGTTTGACATCTTCAACGACATTAGTTGATATCAGTGCTGGGCTATTGTCCACATTTACTGAAGCACCCGTTAAAAGATTGTGTTAAATGAATATTGATATACTGAAAAAAGAGAAAATGATGTGTTATTGTGAAAAATGTAGTGAATAAAAGTGTTCAGTTAATCTAATTTATGATTTTGTCAAGGTGGGAGACGTCAAAATGTTTCAGAGGAGATCTTTGTAAATATTTTTCTACACAAACTTTAAAAATTCTCAGTGATTCTTAGTTCCTAAACTGGTTGTGATTCTTAATTTTACTAGATTATGTGTGACAATTATGGGTTATTAATTTAAGTTGATTCAATCAATAATAATTTCATATGTACTCTATAGTGTTTGCAACTGAATAATTTTTTCACGAATTGTGGATTTAGAATGATGTTTTACAAATGGCTATAATATCTGGGCTGTTGCGAATAACTTTGATCAAGATAAAAGTTATTATGTTTAAAGAAGGTGAATAATTATGTGTTATGAGGTTCATATACTTTATAATAAGCTTTTGCATAACAGAAAATATTGGTGACACGTGAGCATAAATATACAATATAATTTATGACGCTCATTTGAAATATTGGTCTGAGACTTGGTTTAAAAAGAATTTGTCATCTTCAACAAAATTAGTTGATATCAGTGCGCTGTGCTATTGGACATATTTACTCAAGCACCAGTTAAAAGAATATGTTAAATGAATATTGAAATATTTTAAAAAGAAAATGATGTGTTATTGTGAAAATTTTAGTGAATAAAAGTGCTCAGTTAATCTAATTTATAATTTTATCACAGTGGGAGACGTCAAAATGTTTCAGATGAGTTCTTAGTAAATATTTTTCTACATAAGATTTAGATAATAATTTGAAAAAGTTATATCCATTCAAGAATGTCAAGAAAGCTTTAATAATTCTCAGTGATTCTTAGTTCATAAACTGGTTGTGTTTCTTAATTTTACTAGATTATTTGTGACAATTATGGGTTATTAATTTAAGTTGTTTCAATCCATAATAATTTCAAAAGTTCTCTATAGTGTTCACAACTGAATGATTTTTTCAAGAATTGAGGATTTAAAGTGATGTTTTATGTACATAAATGGCAATCATATCTGGACTCTTGGGAATAACTTTGACCAAGATAAAAGTTATCATGTTTAACGGAAGTGAATAATTATGTGTTATGAGGTTCATATACTTTATAATAACCTTTTGCACACAAGAAAATATTAGTGAGTATAGTGACACGCAAGCATAAATATTATGAGGTACATAAACTTTATAATAAGCTTTTGCATAGAAGAAAATATTGGTGAGTGACACGTGAGCATAAATATACAATATAATTTATCACACTGATTTGAAATATTGGTCTGAGACTTAAATTGGTTTAAAAAGAATTTGTCATCTTCAACAAAATTAGTTGATATCAGTGCGCTGTGCCATTGTACATATTTACTCAAGCACCAATTAAAAGAATATGTTAAATGAATATTGAAATATTTTAAAAAGCGAAAATGATGTGTTATTGTGAAAATTTTAGTGAATAAAAGTGCTCAGTTAATCTAATTTATAATTTTATCACAGTGGGAGACGTCAAAATGTTTCAGAGGAGTTCTTAGTAAATATTTTTCTACACAAGATTCAGATAATAATTTCAAAAAGTGATATCAATTCAAGAATGTCAAGAAAGCTTTAATACAAATGATAATCATATCTGGACTGGTGCGAATAACTTTGATTAAGATAAAAGTTATTATTAAATATTTTCGATTTAAATTGGTTCCTAGATTGGAGAAATATTAGAAATTTGGAGCAAGGGATTTCTCAATTGAAAATGACCAAAGCTGAGCTTTTTGTCAAAAATAGCTAAATATGAGGCAATTGGAATTGGTGGCTTGGGCTTAAACGAGAAATAAATCGATTACAACACTCAAAAGCTCTGTTAGCATCTAAAGAAGATCACTTAAGGTCTCAAGTAGAATCAGTTTAAATGTTTAAATAAAATTGGAAGGTATGAAACAACGTCATGAAGAACGAAAAAAGACACTTGCAGATACAAATAACTCGCATGACAGAATATCTAGATTTATAAATAGGCTACAGAAAAAGATGCAACTTGTGACAAGAGAAAGCAACATGTACAGGCAACAACTAGATACATATGAAATAGAAATATCTGGATACCAAAATAATAGTTAAGAACGAAAGCAAGTTAGTAAAGAAAAGCAAGAAAGTT